>CM075196.1:5690000-6377500 GCA_037577475.1 Chaunax sp. Z400 | reverse complement strand
GCGAGCTGAGGACCCTGATTGAGAGCCGTGATGAGATACAGAAGGTTGGACAAACAGCCAGCGAGCGTTTCTCCCCTCACTCATCCTGAGACGGTGATTTTCACATGAATAACACTGGAGCTGGAGACGGCAGAGAGAAACGCCTCCCTCTCTCTCTCTCCCTCTCTCTCTGCTCCTCTCGATCCCTCTGCTCTCTCACACACAACTGTGCCTTCAGAGAAACGTCTGAGGCAGCCTGACAGACACACCTTTTGTTTACCCTCTGATTCAGACAAACAAAAGCCCGAACAGTCCTCTCTGGAATATTATGCAGAACTGCATTACTGGAGAAAAACTGTATAACAAATTCATTTTCTCTCATGCTACGCTAATATAGTCAGTCGTTTGCCCACGTTCCATAAGGGGTTTGATATTTTAGCCATTCAGATATTATAGAGAATTACCTTCAATAGAGGATCAACCAGGTTCAAATGAATCCACTGCCCAAACGCATAAAATGAACAATTACATATAAACTGTCTACAATGCATGGCAGGTTTCGGAACATGAGGACTAACTGTCCTTCGCATGATTCAACACTTATGTTTTGCACAAAAGCTTTAGTTGCTCAAACATCTGAGCAGATGTTGCAGCAGGGCTGAAAATGCAAACCCTTCCGAAATCAAACCAGGGGAGTTGAAACCACAGGATGGGGCATGATTCCCCTTTTCATCATCAGCCCTGAGCCAGCAGCATGAATCTATTTATTGTCAATCATTGTGTTCAGTGGTGCAACGATCCAGACGGAGATGATTAGACTGTTGTGATATGATGTCTGACCACAGGGGGCAGCTCAGAGCGCTCTGATGCTGAACAGCGCTCAGCAACACAGCGGCTGAATGGGGAAGAAATTTTGAGACATCTCTGATTTAACATAAAACAAATCAAAATTCTAATCAGTATGTGATGGTGCTGGGCTGAGAGGGGATAAAATGCACTTACAGGGGATAAAATGCACTTAGATAGGACTTCCACAGGCCTTAGTTGTTCCCATATAGATATAACCAATACTGACATCTTATTATAAGATTACGATAATCCTTATTTTGATGACTTATTATAATTTAGTCTAGAAAATCTATTGTGTGCACAGTTGTTAAGTTTGTGATAAGTCCAGATAGGATTTGATGAATATTTTGGACTTCCTTGGGTATGGACTTAGTTATCACACTTTATGTATGGCTAAGTTACAGTTCCCTCTGATAGCTGGGAAACATATGATGTGTCCTGAATCAAACTTTTCCAGTGGATGTGAAGATGTTGTGCAACACTCACGTCTCAGTTTTGTAGCTGGAGCACCTCTCCAGTGGAATCTTCAGGACTCGGTTGTTGAGGCCAACGAAGAGCGACCTGTCGCTGTGCAGGATCTGCAAGCTCAGGATCGGTTCTCGCACCCCCAGCGGGAGAAGCTCCATCTCCTCCAAGTAACAACCTTGTAGGTTCTTATTGGGCGTAGCCAGCGCCTTTAAGATGGTGCCATATTCTGATTGGACAAGACGGACAAGCAGAAATACGTCAAAGATCTTGTGTACAGGCAGATTAAAATGCACATGCTTGATCTTTCTCTTTATATTTGATATACGGCATGTGTCTATTTAGTATAGGTGAGGTGTGTGAAAATAAATGACCTTTACTAACCTGTGCTGATGTACATAACATGATAAAGGGTGTCCATGCCCTGAACAATGTCCACCACTAGGTTGGAGAAGCGAACGTCATCCTGCATGACCAGCGGATCAACAGATTCTGGCTGGACCACGTCGTTCATCAGGTAGAGCCTCTGGGCGTCCTGCAGGCTGCGCTCCGTCAAACCCTCATTTGGACCCTCGTCATCTATGGTACCACACTGGAGAGGAAACAGTGGGGTTGAGAGAAGAGGTGTCGGAAGGGAATTTGAAAATGTGGTATGAATATGGGAAAATGGAAAAGGAAGGCAGAGACAAGAACCTACCAAATCAATAAACCATGTCTGGCTAGATTGTTTAAAATTCTTAATTCTATTTGCAATGACTGCAACTTTTTCAGGGGACTCCAGTGTGACTGTGATGTGACCACCTCAAGAACAATTTAATGAGACGGTGCGGAAGAATAAATACGAAATGACAGCCTTCACAAAGCTTTGTTTGGGGTGCAGAGCTTTGCTGTGATTGCAGCTTCTGCTCATTCTTTGTGACTTGAAATGAAGCATTGATTTGTTTGCGGGGTCCGTTTTTGGTCCAATGATTCTTCACTTTCAGAGTAGGCCTATATCTGTTATCTTTAATGGTAGATATCTGATACAACAAATCACTTTTTCGTATTAGATTTTTCCCAAAAATAATGATTTTTTTTTTGCAACAACATTAATTTAAAAAAATGTCACTTATTGAGTTTTCATTGAAGTGATGCAAAAGTGCTTTCCATTGTAGTTACAAGAACATTTATTTGTTGGGACTGAGGCTTTGATTGATTTTGACTTGCCTCTGAATTGGATTACATTTATGTTTTGTGTTTATAAAGCATAGTTTGATGCTGTTTTTTGCAGGAATTTGAAAAACTATCTACATATTTTAGCCCCTTGATGTATAGAATTTTTTTTTTTATCACATGACACCAAATTTATTACATTTATTCATATATTCCTTGGGAATCTCATTGTTGCCTCTCTGTTTCTTGCAAAATGGGGAGGAGCGCTGCAACATAACATGATGGTCCTTGTCACAGATTATTAACTGAACTGTGTTTAGACTTGCATTGTTTGATTTGGCTGGTATTACACTAGTCCGGATGTGGTTAACTAACCTGGAAGTTGTGGATGGGATTGGGCGTGGGAAGCCAGGTGGAGCGAGGGTTTTCCTGGGAACGGAAGGGCCCATTGAAGGCCTGGGTGATGGCGCTCAGGTTGAAGGCACACACCGCAGACGCTGCAATACTGTTGCTTTATAGAGAGGGCAAGACAGCAAGGAGAAAATACCAGAGAGCAGAAAGAGGATGGAGAAAGAAAGAGGGAATAAAAATAAAAGCAAAAATATTATTTCAACAATAATATCGATAACTTGTTTACATGTTGGCAGTAAATGTGGAGCCATATCAGAAATCAGCAGCAGCCGGCTTTGTAGCAAAGCCATTCTGCATCGTGTTCCATCCTCTTAATGGAAGTCCTATCATTTATACCTGCACTAAACAGGCGCTACATAGCAGGCTTGCTTTAGCTGGAGGCTAAGCTATGCTATCAGCTCTGCACAGTGAATGGGGACAGTATTAAGCTGAGGATATGGAAGTCAGTTGTACAGATTATGTGCAAACAGACACACACACACACACACACACACACACACACACACACACACGCAGCCGCCTCATGGGTGTCACATACAAAAGCAAAACCTGACTAAACTGGCCGTGTTATTATCATCATGGCGCTCTGCAGCCATAACGTGCTGCAAGGTAATGACTTTCTTAACTGCAACTACTGCTGACTTTTTTCCCTTTTCCCATACACCCAGCACCACATTTAGACTTTTTACTACACAGTAAACAGCCTTGGCTTGTGGGATGCTGATAAAACATCAGTTAGAAGATAGTGAGTGATAACATTGTAGGGAGAGAGCCAGAGTGAGACCGAGTCACAGAGAGCGGTTCAGACAGGGAGGCAGAGAAAGAAAGATTATTTTAAGGACAGTGTGTGGTGAGCCGTTTCGGTACCTAGGGTGAGGAATAAATCAGTGAAGGCTGCTGCTTGCTGAAAATGCAATGTTTCAGGGTTTGGTAAATGGTTTTGGTGGGTCCTAAATCTGTGGGTATCAACCCTTTGAATGCTTTTAGTCTGTTTCAATTCCCTTTATTCAAATTTGTTATGACATAGTCACTTATTTGATTAGGTATAAAATGCCATCTGTTGACAGGTCGCTTTTTTTGAAAGAAAGTTTTAAGTTATTTGAAATGATTTTGCAGTTTTACCAGAATGCTTATAGATTTTGAAGAGTCAAACAAAAACACCAGTTTAATTTTCATGGATTTGGTTGTTTCAGTTGTTTTTCTATTACTTACTACCATTTTTATGTTCTGATATTTGGGCCACTGAGGATCCAATCATGATGCAAACAGGAAGTACTGTACAGTTTTTCCATGGATACAAATTTTATCAATCAAACATTTTGAATGGTCAATAGAAACGCAGTTTTTAAGAAAAGTTTAAAAAGGCACAATTTTGTTATTGCTTACTATTTATGTATGCATGTTTGTATATATGTATGTCTGTATGTATGTATATATGTATGTCTGTATGTATGTATGTATGTATGTATGTATGTATGTATGTATTTACATACGGTGTACTATTTTTTAAATGAGCCTATTTATCTATTTGTTTTTATTAGGTTGTACTTTATGTAATAGATTATAATTTGTAGTTATAATAGTTTTTGTTATAAATAGTTTTTGGTTTATTTCTCTATTTTTCCTTGTATATTTCTCATTACACTGGCTTTAGAGAATGATGGGATGGGGAGGGAGAGAAGATGTATTCGTTACATGCTATAAATTTCCTTTATTGTATTGTACTAATAATAAAAATTGTGGAAAAAAATGCACAATATTCTTATTTTTTACCTCCAATATGTTTCTAACCCTGTTTAGAACATCTATGATTGCTTAGTTTGGTTTTTGCTTTGAATACGACTTTCTCTGAGATCTACTTCAGGACCGTTAGAAAACTATTGTGTTCTGTCATGACCACAGGGTGGAAAACTGCTGTTCAGCTCCAGATGACTTCTGGTGAATCAGTGGGGGAGGCCACACAGGTAAAGACTGACTCCTGGGCTGACAAAGAAAAACAGCCTTGCCAGTGAAAGGACCATCTTTTTAAATGGCTGTGGTGGAAACAAGAGTGGCAGGTAAGCAGAGACCGAGTGTGTGAAGCAGTGGGAGGACTGTGGTGAACCGACAGTCACCAAACCCTGACTGGAGGAAACCACAGGCAAATGAACTGCTATAAGTGAGCGGGAACCACAACCGGTTTCACACTCTCACACACACAAATACACATTTTGACCTAAATTAAACTGTGGGTTTGTGGTTGTGTTGTAAAGCTTGCACTGGAGCCAAACTCTACCACAGAAAGCCTGACACTGTCCGGATTACTTGAGATCTCGACTGACAGGGGGTTGCTGCGCATAATGCCAATGGAACAGAGAGAAAGGGAGCACTGACAAGACACACTAATGAATGCAACCCATATGTTTTGAGTCTGCCTAAAAGCCCAAACAGTGATTGAAAAGCTGTTTGACATCTGCTATGCTGTTTGCTGCTGCTGCTCTGCTGCTCTCTGAGGCCCAGCACCGTGATGATCACTTGCATTATGTGTGAAGCTCCTTCAAGTGATTCATCGCATCCCAAAAGCCTGATCCTGTCACTGGTTGTGCTCTGAAATACTGTTTGATTTGATTGTCATCCACATTCACCTCCCGTGTTGCTTACCAGTGGAGGATTATCAGTTAAATTCAAGTCCAGGTACAATATTAAATGCATTAAATGCACCAGTACTGTACCTTAAAGGGCACTCAATAGAGCACATACCTCAGCCAAGGCTCACCAGCCCTTTTAATTTAATTAAATGCTTATCTAAATTCCAAGAAGACGTGTGCTCAAATAAAGAGGCTGCCCTCAGGGTTATGATGAAGTAAAAAAAAAAAAAAATTGATCTACTCCAAAATTCAAAGGTTCCATTTTTGACACATTCTTTCACCGAGTGTCACGAACATCCGTCAAGTATTTTATGCATAATTGATACAAAATGCTGTAAAAAGCCTTGATTCGCTAACAAGAAAGATTTATACCAACTTTAACCTTCAAAGTAAAGGAGCTGGATGCACATTTCTCTATTGTCAGCCGGACTGATTCTTCCAACACCTGGTGAAACTCAGTTCGGCAAAAAAGGAAGGCGTTAGAAAGGTAATGAACTCTGCAGGCAGCCTGGCTGTTTGGCTCTCTGCAAGCCACAATCAGTACAGATCAGTGCAGGAGGGAGTTAGTCTGGTAAACACAAGTCGCTGATATGCATCTCAATCGATAACCTTATCCTATCAGGCTGAACGCTGGCATAGCTGTTGCTGCATATTTTAAAACAGATCCCCGTTTCAGCCCACGATCCTCCTTTTTCATTCATAAAACTGAAATCTTTTCATTCTTTTCCATTTGATTATTATTGAGACTACATGATCCGTCATATCGTGTCTTTATTAATCAGTGCTACAGCATATGCCTATTGTATTCTTCCTTCCTTCCTCCCTTCTGGTCCACATTTCTTTTTAATGTGCTCTACAAATAAACTGATTTGACAAATCAAAGCAGAGACTGGAATCTATATGAAACCTGAGGTTTTTAGCTAATGCACCTAACCTCATTTTATGTGAAAAAAAAAGAACAGACCAAACTAGATTAAGGCCAGTGTTTCAACCTCAGTGAATACCTGCATCGCAGCAGAAAAGGGAAAAGAGCTCACTCAGCAGAACGACATGGCTGCAGGGACCAGAAATTAAAGCGACGCTGCCAGAATTATCCACATTTTTATACTGCACAACAGAATGCCAGCAAGAGCAGCGTCTCTGGCCCGAAACAGTCACATTCAGAGGCAGACTCAGTCAACAACACCTGCACTAAACTACAAAGCAACTCCACAGCCTCAAGAGGTTGCACACAAAAAAAGCCAAGTGTTGTATGAAATATTGATTAAAGAGATTTTAAAAAAAAGATAAAATGGAGATAAAAGAGATTAAATGGAATCAATGTAGTATTTTTTAGTCTAAGCTTGACTTGGTCGAGTTGCACAGCAGTTCTAATCAAATGCAAATTGGCTCTAACTGGAGCGGGTTCAGTTTATATAAGAATTTTAAAAAAAAAACCTGGTACACAGAACAGCAAATTCTGTGGAACTGTATTCAGATCAGGCCCACGGCTTCCACTGGGGGGGCCGCAGTTCATTTCAAGCTAGATTTGATGTCATCAACCTGATATGATTGGAGGAGAATGCAAAATCAGAAATATTGTACCGTTATGTGGCTGGTTTCACTTGGCTGCCCAGCATATCATCTCTCACCCATCCCAACTGGAGTCAGTCATATATTCTCAGCGGATAGGAGGAATATTAGTATATTATTATACGTGTGTGTGTGTGTGTGTGTGTGTGTGTGTGTGTCCCAGTGAGTTTGAAATATATGAAAACATTTTTTTCTTTGCACATAGCCTACATTACATAGCCAAAATTCCCATTTCCTATGATGTCACTCTTCAGTCTGACATCATGTTTCAGTTAACTAATTCTTCTTGGGTTTTTTTGGGTTTGTTTTGCCTTAACCTTGAGTGATAGAAGACATAAACCTCATTTTCAGTTGTCAGCTAAGCGGATATTTGCAAGGAAGAATAATAGTTTTCACAATAAGGCTTGGAAAAAGCCTCTCCACCCCTCTCACCTTTCTGACCCCAGATTAGGGCAGATTTCTTTGGCTCCCTTTTTTTTGGTGCACTTTTCATGCAAAAAGCCGACTGCAGCAATATAAACAAGTGTTGCACACAGAAGAAAAAGTTACACTGGACTTTTTCCAAAATTTGTCATTTAAAAATGTCCTTCACAAATTTCCAGATCACATGTTCACATCTTCAAATGTTTTCTGTTTCAATGGATGATATAATACAGAGAAAAGCAGTGAACTCACAAATGTTGGCAGTGTTGCCTCGTAAATTGCTTAAAAGATAAATCACTTATAATTGTGCCAAATAATTTACTAATCAATTAATGGAATTGTCTCAACTGGTCCTCCATATCCAACTTCAAATCTCTCAGATATGAGACCTCATAAGATCGAGTGAAGTGGAAGTGTCGGTGAAGTCACCCAGAAATAGATAAGGAGGCTCATAATTAGTTAGTAATGGCAGGTTAGACACTCCTGCAGGAGAACCTTGCTGCTGCTCCGAGCCCTCGACAGAAGCCTCCTGCCAACAAAGGCCCAGAGTTAATTAAAAGACCTGGCTGTGCTCTGAGGTCTTAAGTGTCCTTATTCTGTTGGAATGCTAAAACCGTCAAAACAAAACCGCTCGGCAGGCTCCGATGGTTGGTGCACCTCTCAATAAAACTACAGCTGAATCTCTCCCTCTCTTTAACCTTCTCATCTGAAGTATCTGGAATGATTCTTTCTATTATTAATTGATCTGAGGTATGTTATTTTTTTCAGCAGATTTATTAAAGGGACACTCAATGTGCCATTTGTGAGAAGCACCACTCAGACGGGGAAAACAGCTGCATAACATCCTCCATCGCTCTCTCAGCTTTCAGAAGACACAAAAAAATAACCCTGGGGATATTTTTTTCTTTTTAAAGCTGAAAGCCTGTCACAAACAGGATGTGTGTGAAAACGTGGATGTTCATGAGACAAAATTGGTCCACTGATAAGAATATCAAGTCATTCTTGAGTTTCTTGGTCGGTGAAATATAAGAAAATAGTGAGAAAAGCTCATCGCAGATTTTGAGAACGTTGTGGTGACATCTTTAAATGGAGTTTTGTCCAACTAAAACCTGCAGATCTTTCTATCGCACTGAACTAAAGCACAGCAAACCACCAAATCCTCACATCTGACGAGCTGAAATCAGTCTTTACATTTTGCTGAAGTGACTTGAAATCAAAACTCTACACAAAATTGGCATTTTTCCCTTTCAATTAGTACTCGGATCTTTCATTCATTTTCTGTAACCGCTTATTCTGTGTAGGGTCGTGGGGGGACTGGAGCCTATGCCACACGACTTGGACATGTCACCAGTTCATCACGGGGCCACATAAAAAAAAGACAGCAACCATTCATACTCACATTCATGCCTACGGTCGATTTAGTCACCAATTCACCTTTATTACATGTTTTTGTTGGTGAGAGGAGGGAAACCACGAAGACACGGGGAGAACATGCAAACTCCACAACAGAAAAGTCCCAGGTCCTCAGGTGGATTTGAACCCAGGACCTTCTTGCTGTGAGGCAACAGTGCTGACAACTACACCACCCATAGTCGGATCAATTCACCAATAATCTGAGGACAATGGGTGAAGGTGCCCTCCTATTCATAACATCTCAGGAGGTGTCAGAGGAGTAAGTGAGAGAGACAGAAGGTCAGTCTACAGTACTGAGACCTGGCCCAGATTGTGATGGAACAGAGCGGATAAGTGCTCAGTTCCAACTCTTCTTGCTCCGTTTTAAAGCCCCAAACTCCTGGGAGCAGCTGTGCGCCTGTTCAATTTAGGCCAGACAGATGGAGACAGTGTTTGCGGTGATTGCATTAGTATATCCATCCCCGATTAGAGAGGCGCTTTTGGAGGGAGAGCTGACGAGGAGCCTCAGAGAGGAAGGGCGAGCACGGAGGAGACAAAGGACGACGGACAAAAGCTCAATGATTTTGCTCATTACGTCTTCTCCTTTCCTCCCCCTGTCTTTATCCCCCTGGCTTTTCATTTCTCTTCTTCTCTATTTACCATCCCTCACACTCTCTCTCTCTGTTGCTCTATCACTAAAGATGGCTGCGGGCTGACAGAGAGCAGCCGTGTGACGGCGAATACCGGCAGCAGAGCAGAAGGTGGGAGAGCAGGATTCAACTTATCCGCTGACAGAACACTGAATAAATCTGACTACCAACAACCACGCATGCATGCTCACAATCTCACACACACACACACACACACACACAACCACGGTCCACGACAACACTTTGCTCCACTAGCAGTGCAACTCACCAGCCTTTAAATGGAAAATGGAATGGGTGACAGCATGCCTGAACCACAACATGCATGATTTGGGAACAGGCATGCCACTCCATAAACAGACCGCATTGTTTATTATGCAGCCTCATGTCTTACCTTATCATGTAACTGTTTGATGGTTTTATTTTTCAGGCTTTTGTGCCTATAGTGACTGAGAGAGCTGAAGAAGACTGGACTTTGGGAAAGAGATAGGGGAAGAAGTGCAGCGACGGAGCCAGGCTGAAATCAAACACAGGCTGCTTGGCTTTAGAAAATGGTGCATGTGCTCTGCCAGGTGAGCTACCAGGGCATATAAGCTGCTCATAAATAAAAAAAAATCGCCAAATTACTCCTTTAAGTCTTTCCTCTTTGAAGACCAAAAATATCTAAAGAGATTTTTATGGTAAAACGCTAGGTAACATAAATATAAATATCTTTCCTAACACCTTGTTCGCGACTGCGAAGTTGGACAGACTGACCAAACCCGGTGACAGATGCTGCCACACCTCTACTCAGGCACATATATGATGCAATTACTTATAATAAAAAGCAGAGCAAGACCTTTAATTACACTCTTTGGCTCTGAGTTGTTTCCTCTCTGTAATAAAGTGAGTTTGACATCCCCACCTGGAGCACACCAGAGGGAGCGTGAGACGGTCTTGCACATCCAGTTCGGCTGAGGAGCCGCGTCGATCATTAGCGGCAGCAGAGAAGCACTAAACTGTGTAAAATGGCCTCTCTTTGTATAGGTGGGAAAATGTCAGAGTACTAAACCATATGAAGTGACGAAATCTGACGGATAAATGAGAAGACGTTGGGGGTTGAAGTGTTTTGGTGTGCGTGTCAATGTTCCTCCATTAATGTTCTTGTTGGTGCTTGAAGGGCTCTTTAACACAGCTGCAGCTTGTTTTGGTGTAAGTTCATCTCTTCTGTTCAACACTGAGGGAACGCTCAGGAGTAACACAGGAGAGGAGATACGTTACAGTATTTCTTTTAACACTTTCTATACAGCAGTTTGTTCTGTTTTTTGCCCCGAGTGCTGATAAAACGAAAGGTTGTCTCTATTCAAATGTGTGCAGATTCTTCGTCAGTATAAATACTAACAGGGGCTAAAAATAAACTGCCCACCTCCAACTGATAATAAATGTCCAAAAATTCCCTCTATTATATTCTACTGAATTTGAATGATTGCATTAATGCTGGTTATACACTAAGTATAAGGTTACCACTCTCATTTGTGCCCATTGAGATTAATTAAATGATATTAAGTCCTTTCAGGAAGTATGCAATAGCAAATTTTGGGATTCTAAAAGAAATACTGAGTTGAAAGAGTTTCATAGATTGCTGCTCACAGAGGAGCAATAATAAAGGTGACAGGAGATATTTAATAAGCAGAGAACAGGGTGTTGACCAAGCATCTGTGTGTCCATGTGTGCCTTTACAGATACAATAAACCTTGGAGGGATCTGTAATTAGGTTATGTACCGGGAACTGCGATCCCAGTACATGGAATTTTAATCAAAATATACTCCCTTTCACAGGAAAAATACTTGCTGGAACCCAGGAGTTAGTCTGGCGTTGCTAATTATTTTTCATAGTAAGTAAAAAATGGTTCAAAAATGCAGGTGCATCAACATGTGAATGAATGAACCGTATAAGCATCCATCCAGAGCAGCATTCCACAGGTGGAACACCAGGTTCGGAGGAGCTCTACTGTTAAAACAAATGGTCCTGTGCCTAAAACACGGAGACAGCATGCACATGGCTGCAAGTAAGGAATGTTGGCTAAGTCATTATACTGTATTTAAAAGATATCACGTGATAAACCTTCATTTATTTCCCTCCATCAGAGGGCTTGTGGGTAAAAACCTTCCGGTCCATGTGTGGATGGGTGCAGTGTTGTGTCCTTAACTCACACATTGGTTGTGAAGATGCCGTAGATGAGGTCTTGCTCGGGCAGGTAGAAGGTGCTCTGCAGCTCGTTATAATAGAAGGGGATCTCCCCCGAGCGCGAGCAATTGAGCCTCGCCTTCATGAACGTGGTCCACGTGTCCTCCAGGAGAAATCGCCCACCGATGTCGTTCTTGCAGACACGCGCCACGCGGGAATACACCGTCTTCCCGCAGTCGTGCTCCACCGCGTTCTCCCTCAGGAAGAAGAAGGTGAAGAGGCCGATGTCGTAGGCCGAGATGAAATGGGGCTCTGCCAAGAGGAAGGGAGAGGATCATTACACAGTGACTCTGGGGAAACAGAAATATTTCAACATTTATCTCCTAGATGGTGTTGCTTTGACCCCTGTGCTCCTTATCACTGATTGCAATAATAACTTCCAAATTCTATTGGTGCACTCCTGTTTAAGATGTTCTGGAAAAGAGCCTCAAAGTCAAATGTGTAAACGAGAGGAGAGAGCAGAGAGCAGAGGGAGGAGGAGTGGAGACAATTTAAAATGGTTACTAATAAATCCATCTGATGTTTTGATGGTAAATCCATGGAGTTGTCTGTAAAACTGGATGTCCGTGCAGCTTTTATTGCCCTCGCAGACACAAGGAATGATTAATGGCCCTCCCAGCTGGGTGGGCTATCACCTAAAGCAGACTGAATAACTGTTTGAAAGGGGCATTACTGTCATCCATTGTAAACACATGAGTCATCACAGAATACTGATTCATAGCTGCGAGTGTGCAGGGGGAAAAGGGGAGTTTAAATTTGTACTTTCATGCAGTCATGCAGACAGCACTACGCCGCTGATTTAACCTCTGTGTTTTTGGAGGGTTCGTTTCAAAGTCTGTCTTAGAGGATCAGTTTGCTGAAATTCCTCAAAATCAAGTTGTCCCCAATGACCTTTTTAGCATTTAGTCATGCAGATTTGGGGGCTATTAAGTTTGACATTTACAAGGTATTTGTATCTGACGTTTCTGTGGAGGTTTGTTTTTTGTCCTTGCATCATTTAAAATGATAATTAAAAGCAGCATGTCGTTACAAAAACAATGTCGTAATTAATCTGGATAATCCACAGATCTTTGCATGAACAGATTTCATTGGAGCAACTTTCCCACTGTGATCTGTGTACCTGCATTTGGGTAATTCAAGTAAACTGACACTGAATTTATGAATATCAAGCTGTCATAGGCCATCATACTGAATATTAAGACAGAATTCAGATAATAGAAATGAATGAAGTAAGGTCAATAATTGTCACTTCATAAAGCTATAGATCCAGTCACACTCAGATTGCTTTAAGACCCCTCTTCCTACCTTCCTAATCACAGGATGTTCTATAAAAAGAAACATCTATGTTCCTCTTTTGACACTAATTGTGACACGTTTTGCTTCTACATCTGTGTTTTCTCCTTTCATGTGAGCACTACTCCTTTGCAAAGATGATGAAACACAGAAAATTCTCCTCTGCTGCTGTTACTGCTTCAGTTTCCCATCGGGACATATTTTATTGCAGGTGATATCACAATCTCACTTGTTTACACACAAGCACAAATGCGAATGGAGGTATAAATATTAATTTGCTCTGATGCATGTACACACAAAACAAATCAAACAACAAAAAAAAAGAAAAAAAAGAGGGAGACATGCTGGTTATAAACAGTCTGAATCTCTCTCTCATGGCCTGTTAGCAGCCATGATGGAATGTACCTCAGGGGGCTAGCAAGGCTTTTTATAAGAGATTAGGTTTTGAGATGGACCAGGATCAGACAAAATCACTGTCCACAAAGCTACAGAGGCTCCCCAATTTGATTCCAAAACCCACAACATGTGGTTTGGCCCGGCAGCAGGTGAAGACACTTGTGGCATAAAAATACAATTATAGGATTACAGGTTGCAATCGGCTTAAGGAGTGTTCCAATTTATTTTATAGATGTGGCCTTAAAGTCTTATAATAATGCTGCAAAAATGTGGAGCAAGCATGACAAAAGAGGGATGTCAGCGGTGGCTAATATAAGAAATTGGAGGCTCTCATTGGTGCATTCTCAATCATTTAATGAGCAACAATCATTAAGAAAATTAAATAATCCCAGAAGGTTGACAATAACTATTTTCATTATTATTCATGACAACCAAAGGCATCATTTAATGTTCATATCTGTGACGAAAACAAAATCCTCCAACCAATCACTGCAATGTATATTCCCATTCAGAGAGCATGCAGTTGAACGAGTAGCATCATGCCTGTTGGGTGTGACTGTCAATTACTGCACTTCAGGCAGAAAAGACAACAATCATAATGTTCTAACTCTACTTTCCCTGCAGCTAAAGGCCATGTGAAGGAGGTAATTGTGTTCATGCATGTATCAGGTATGAAATGTAATGAATAATGCTTGAAGATACAGCATGCCTGCGTCTTTCTGTTTGCGTACCTGTGTTTATGCATACTGTATGAGTGTCAAGCAAAGGGCAGGTGGAGCTGACAGATTCTGCGCATTGCCGAAGCTGCGTGGGTGCAAATGTGACGGACGGAGTGTTTTCAGCATACTGAGTGGTGAACAGATTGAACAATCTGGCAGGCTGGTTGAGTGCTAAAGAAGAGAGGCTGCCATCTCTAACATCACATGGTGTTTCAGATCAAACGCAGTTACAGTATGAAAGGGAAAGGCTATTTAATATTCACATAAACATATGATTCAGGAATGCAAAAAATATATATTAACAATGGGGGGGGTTAAGAGTTGTACTGTAGATTGGTTATAGCCACAAAACAGGTGGGCTATTTTTATTTAGCCTTCATTAATTTATGCAAATGTATGTATGCCATAATTTATGTATTTATTTGTGTTAGTTTCATGTGGAAGAGTGTGGGACGTGATGATTCTGTATTTTGTTTGCCTGTTTTATTTTGTAAATTTAGTTCTCCATGTCATGTCCTATGCTTACTGTCTTACTTTTCTTGTGTTGTGTTTTACCCTTTTGGTTCCTCTGTCTGTCTTTTAGTCTTCTCTGTCTTATGTTATTTTATTATTCCTTATGTCTTCCCCTTTAGGTTTTCTTCATTTCCCCCTCCTTTGTGATTGCCTGATCATTTCCACCTGTCTCCAATTGCCTCCTCTCCCCTGTCTCTCATTGTCTCGTTACCCCATGTATATCATTCTCTGTGTTTTTGCCCTTCAGTTCTTCTGCTTTGCTCCTGTTGTCGCCTGTATTTCTCCAAGGTTTATTTCATTGTGGGGTTTTTTTTCTTCAGTTTATGTATTTTGGGATTTTGCAATTGGTGTTGGGTTACAATGTTCACTGTATTCACCTGTATGAATATCATAGGATGCTATTAGTCAGCTGGTAGCCATGCAGCTGATGTATGAGCTGCTGATTTTGAAACATAATTGAAAGAACCAACGGCAGCAACAAATGAAATGTGAATATTTTGCTGACACTGTCAATAACAGCAGGTTTGTTGGCAGTAAACAATTTAAAAAATGTTTAAAAAAAACATCTAGGCACACGAAAGTATAAAAGTAAACAAAATAAATGTTTAAATGTCACATTTTGTACATGACATTTGACATTTACTGCTTCACTTTAATTTAGTTTGACACTGTTTGACATTTTTTAGGAAAGCTGAGAGGACAGTGAGAGATGATAAAAAAAGTAAATAAACATCTTGTTTCATATAAAATCTTTGGAGCATAGAGATTATTCCACAGGAAACTCTATAGTGCCACTTGTCATTCAGATGCATGATGGGACACAGTTGGCCGGTGCCTGGCAGGTTACCAATCCAATAAGGGAACAGATTGATTAGATCCAGGACCCCCTCCCTGCCTTTGGTTCTCCAGAAGTGGAGAGGCTTAGAGCTGGAAATGAGATTTTCATTCACACTCTAAATCCACCGGGAACGCAACTCCATAACCCTCACCGACGCCATGAAGCAAAGCAGGCCTTTGTCTGTGCTGGAATGGATGTGTGTATATGTGTGGCGTGCAACATGTGTGTCTGTGTGTGCAGCCAGCTGTGATTATGCTGATAAGGACACTATCTACTTTGCTACTCATCTTTTTCGCTCCCACATACTCCTTTTTTCTATGTATATGTCACTGTCAAACACACGCAAATAACTCGGACACACACAGAGGCACATGTGGCTTGCATAGAGTCGAAATACACATACAGACTCGCACACTCACATGCACACACAGGCAGAGCCGTGTGAATCTTGCTGTGCTGTAATTTCACCCTCTCCCTGCCGTTAGGAATAATTACATCGCTCACTGACTCCTCAGTCTATCTCCCGTGCTTCCCACTCGCCCTCATCTTCTTCCTTGCACCACAACTCTCTCATACCTCTTCTCACTTCTCCTTTATTCTAGTCAACATTGCAAAAATATCTGGCTTGACATATGTGTTGATGCAGATGATTGGTTGATCAATGCATCAGTAATTGTCTACACCGGATAATGTTTCATCGAGCAGAAAGCGTCAAGCGTTTGCTGTTTGTCTCCGTTTCAGTTCATTGTAATTTGAATATCTTTTGATTTTTTGAGTTCTGGTTGGACAAAACGAGCTACTGAAGGCGTCACCTTGGGAATTTGTGAGACTAAACATTAAACGGATAAATGTAGAAAATAATATAATGATAGATAATGAAAATAAACACTATTTACAGCCCTAGTAAATTGATATTGAATTTTTTAAAAATCAAAAATAAAACCTTTGGATTTTCATTCTATTTTATTTCTTTGTCTTGTTTCCACATAAATCTGGATTCAGAGAATCCTGCTCTTTAATTGTTTTGTTGATTATCATTTTATTATTATTTTATTTTATTTACTAAGAATTATCTCCTCATCTGACTGCATGTCGTGTGTTGGAAATAGATGCACAATACCCAGTGAGAAAAAGTTAATAGTGTAGCCAATGTGCTGTCCTGTAGCCTGACCAATTAATGATGAGTAAATGTAGAAATAAGCGAAAATATAGCCTCGGGTAAAGTCCAAGGCTATATTTTAGCAGCTAAGCAGCAATTGGTTCTGCAAGTATATATACAGTATTTTTTTTTTCTGTGGTATCAGCAAAAATGGCTGAGAAATCTGAAAGTGGACTGGCACATGTTTAAATATAATATATAGATACTAAATGTTTTAACAGGGTTCTACAGAGAATAACGGTTAGCTTTAGCTACATGTTAGCAGCACATACAGTATATTATCAGGCCCTGTGATTGGATGATAATAATTAAAATGCAACTGAGCAAATCTTTTCAATAAATTATATTGTATTGTTAATAATTCATGCAGGAGAGTCTCAAGCGCTCCAACTATCAGTCACCTTACATTCTCTATGAAGCAGAAAATGTATTTGACCTTTACTTCCAAAACAACGGCTGCCTAAAAAAACTCCTCCAACCTAGCTTTTCTATACACCTCCATGAATCCAGTTACTGTTATCCAGACGTTTCTGCATATCAAAGACGGAAAATGAAAGGTTTGGAAGGCCCATCTAAATTTCTGCTGGGGTCAGGATGTATGTGAATGGATTCCTACTGTGCCGTGCTCGGGGGGGAGGCACAGCGTCAGCAGCAGGGAGATTATTGACACCGACACCAGCAGGATTGACAGCATTTCATGTTCTCCGCCAATTCAATAAATCCCACCAATTCCTATGCCTAACCTGTACTGTATGTTCCACACACAACTTCAAATCCAAACAGTCTTTGTAATCCTTTCAAACACCCCTATTGGATTCGTCTATCTTGGCTGTAACAGAAGAGCCTATTGTGTTGGAGGCAAAAGTGCACACTTGGGCCATCTGCAGCTCCAGGCGGGTCTAGGAAAATGTTTTAAGGTTCTGGAGGAGTTTTCAGATTGTTTGCCCTACAATTTAAGCTTGAGTGGATTATTTTGAAATCCTATAAGAGTTTACACTTGATCAGATTACTAATCCCTCACGCCTGAGACAAAACACTGATCCCGTGAAACAATAAAGCTGCAACTCAAACCATTTACCTCTGGATCATTTCTCTGGTATTTTTTTGCAAAGTTCACAGATGTTTTCGTTTCAGATGCTCTACGATGAAAAATCGATGAAAATCAATCCTTCGTTAAATGTAGTGAAAATAATAATGACCATGTGTCAAAGAAGAAGAAAAAAAACTAAATTATATAATACTCAAGCCATGAAACATCATATGTGGTATGTCTTACTGAGCTAGCGTACCATTGAGCCACTTGGAGTTGTACTGTGCGGTCCGCAGAGGCGGCATTCCGCCCAAGCTGCGGTATATGACAGGGTCGCGGCCAGAGAAGTCGATGACGGTGGCGGCGTACAGCTCTCCGCTCTCTGTCACCACCGCTGTGGAGTTGTGACGAGGGTCGTACGGGCAACGAGCTACACCGTTCACCCGCTCCAACACGCTGCTCATGTTGCCCACCTGCCATGGATAAAAAAAAAAGGGGGAGAAGCGGGAGGTGGAGCAGGTTATGTCTACAGTGCTTTCAATGAATTTCTACAGAAACGACACACATGCCAGACACGTATTTTGTTACCTCTCTGGTAATACATAGCGGCTGGAAAGCATTAGTTCCACAGGTCATGACCTCAGTCTTGTTCACCAACAAGACTCTGATGTAGTTCTGACATTCAATCTGCAGAGGACCGGGTGAAGAAGAAAGCTTTAAAAAAGTTACAGAAGAGCAGCGAGTAGCACAGGTGGCAGGCTAAATATTCTTTGACGTGTTGCTGTGAATATAACATCGACCAAGTATTAACATGGAACCAAAAGCAATTCAGTGTCTGCGTGCTTTTACGCGCGTGAGTCTGTTGTTCAGAAATAAGAACAGCCGAATGGAGGCCTATTTGTGACACCGACAATGCTCTACAATAAGTCAAATACTGTGTTCCAGTAAAAAGAGTCAAATCTGTTATAACAAAGGCACAAAATAGATTTATTGGTGGTAAAGCGTTTTATATAAGCATCATTTTTTGTAAATGGTGGTGCTTTGTGTTGTGACAAAGAAAAGGGGTAATTGAAGTGATGCTGGCTTTGCAGAGAATTGATTGTCTGTTGTGTGGTTGAGGTATAACCGGCTCTGTGGGCTTTGTGGGAGATAAAAATGACGTTGCAATCAGTTCTCACAAAAAACTAAATTAGACAACTGATTGCAGCGTTGGTTATCAGACATATTTGAAAGGGAAGTCCTTTTGTGTCGCACTATCTTGCCCGAAGGCTGTCTTGTGTGCATTTTCCCTCCCTTCCTTTTGCCCTCTCTCTTGGCTGCAAGAAAACCAACTCCTGAATGAATGGACCTGAAATCAGTGCTCTGAATAGGGCCTTCCCATGAGGCCCATAAGTTTCTTGCCACAACAGCGAGAAGATATCAAGATGGCCTCTCTGTGAGCCAGGCGACACTGACATGAAAGTGTTGTAATTGAGCGGGTTTGAGGTTACCTCTGTTTTGCCTTTGCTCTGACAGGACCGCCTGGTTTCCTCGTCTGGTGCCCATTCTGTTGCCTGGGGGACAAAAAAACAAGAAAAAGGCCACGGATGAAAAAGAGAAAGACAAAAAGCAGTCAGCTGAGGCCTTCAGATACTACAAAAATGTTACGCAACAATTGAGTGTTGCTAGTATTGTAGGGATGAACAAAAAGATGTCTGATGAAAGGACTTTAACCTCATTGCTGTTTGTTTATTGTGTAAACATGGCGACCGGCTTGCCAGCCAAGAGCTTATTCGAGGGTAGCGGGCAAGGAACCCACTGATGGAGCTGAAGGGCTGAGGATGGCATTAGCATGTAAATGGATTTCTCTCCATCTTCTTCTTTCTTCCCCTCCTCATCTCTCGCTCAGAAAGTTTGCACCCCCCCCCCCCCCCCCCCCCCCCCCCACAAAAACTTCAACTAGCCAATTATATTCATGTTGATGGTCCTGTCTTGGGCTTAATTATGGATGCAGGCAGCAGTCCTGCATGACTGCCCTGCAGACACACTAATGCACGTCCACACACACACATGCTGCTTGGCCACTATAGGCACACTGGCTCTTGTTAAAAGGGTTGAGAGACGTCCCTCTCTTGGCCTGAACTATACATGTGCAAAGTGCCAGAGGACCCCATGTTGTGTGTCACTGGCCTCATTTTATTCATCTCTCTTCATCTTCTCCTCCTCTATGATCTCACTGCCTGGGTATGAAAGCTGTCAAAATGTCTAAAAGTTCAAAAATCAATGTATTTGATTCCCCAGCCGTCTGTTTTCCCTCTATATCTCCCAAAAGGATTGTTGTTATTTTTAAAAAGCACACACACACACAGCAGATAACTCTCTAGAATCAGATCTTATGAATTTTTCAAAGTTGTGAAATGACATTCGATGGAGCTCATAACTGAGGCCAACCAAGTCTCAACACTGAACTGGGTCAGTATTCCAGTAGCCAAGGGCGGATCCAGGGGTGGGGCCAGAGGATCACTGGCCCCAGCTGAAATCTGATTGGCCCCTGAAGTGCCCCTGCCCTGTCACCTGTCTTTTTTTTTAAGACTGGTTCATTATATAGCTCAATTTAAACACCTGAATTCAGTCTTGGACAATTACATTTTTAGGTGTGAATTTGTCCAGTGATATCACTCAAGCTCTTTCATTTTGCTTTAATTAAACCTCAGCAGAAGGGACTAGACACCATGCAGTCTCACAACGTCTGCTGGGAAAACATACTTTTGAGATAATCACATTCTTCATATCCTTGGCTCATTGAATGTATCTTTTAAGGCATCTAAATGGGACTAAAACAGTATAAGAACATTTCCTGAGAATTACCAAAGTCTTTTCAGAAAGTAAGATGTTGAGTTAAAAGTTGCTGAGTGCTCCTTTCTGTTTAAAGCATATAAATGCATCTTTTATTTCACAGATCATGGATTCCATCAATATGCCTAAAGGAGTGGAAGTGGAGTAGAAGGAATGGAAATCCATGATTGTGGATGAATAGCCTCTGCATAAATTCTCACTAATTAGGTAAAACACCAGACTGAACAAAACCATCCAAAGCCTAATGAGCTAGTCAAACATCTGCACTTTGTCCTGGGAATTATTTTACTGCTTGCTATAAGCTGATATTCACAGACATTCATCAGTATCTGATTGTATTTGGATTGTTCACATACTGTAGCCAACTATCTGTGCTGCCAAAACAATGCAGAGGGTATCAACATTCTTGATGCCTTGGTTGATTGTTTGAGGCAACAAATTCACCCACTGAATGTTAGCTGCCCAGCACAAAATGGCACACAAGTAGCCAGATGTTTTTCTCGGGAGATCATGGAGACTAAATCAGACCTAACAGGATATATACATTCATCAGGTGGCCAGAAACACACCTATTAACAAGGCAAGTGTATATTAGCCAAAATTACTTTAGAAAATTATTAAATGACAGGATCGTGTGTCTCTCTCTGCTGTGAAGTTCTTGGTGGCCAAATAATCCATTCATACATCTTTTAACCCAGGGAAGCAGGGGTCGCAACCCTCGGAGGGGTCAAGAGACACCAATGGTGAGGTCGGGAGATGATTTCCAGAATCAAATAACATTTGAAAATGATTAGAAATAGTCTATTTTAACCATAATTGTTACAAAAGATAAATAGTAGTTAGATTTAAAACGAGTCCCTTATTTTAGGGGTCAGGGGGTGAGAATTTGGGAACAACATAATGTGATAAAAGTCAGACAATAAATTCAAGGTGTAAATATTGTTTTTTATGCATCCAGCCAACAGCAACATTACCGTACATACAGAGTCACATTTAGAGTCACTTGTTGAATGTATGTTTAAAAATTATTCTCCTTTTTGTTTCTGCCAACTCCTGAGGTAAGCGTCTGGTTCCTTAGCTGATAGATACATCAACATGATTTTGGCTGCTAAGTTTACTGCTTCTACTGAAAATCATGTTAACAAAAGTAAAGAGAGTGAAGCAAAGCAGTAAAGCTGCCATCCATGGAACCAGAAGTGCTAAAAGATGCTTAAACTTGAAGGGAATCAAGTGATGAGTTTGTCATTACATGCAACATGTAATAATTGTAAAAAAAAAAATCTATTACACCAAGCCAATCTAAGCCTAACAACCAGACAAAACCTTTGTACTCTACAATTACACACAGATGGAGACAAATTCGTTCTTGTCATGAGGCTATGTTTAGCTCCTGTAGCTGGTAGAGCAATGGCAAACGGGGTCTAGCCCATATTTATATTTATAGATAATCTTCCAGTGCAGCTCCCTTCAATTAACCTGACGCAGACTGCACTGAGGAGAGAGACAGCATCAAGGGACAGCTATATAGAGTAAACTGTAATTAAAACGAAACCTGAGCTCCAGACATTCAGCATTGGAATAGATGAAGAAATAAAAATACCTGAAGTAGATAATGTGCTCTGCTGGAGCTCGACTGTCTCGTCAAGCTGCTCTTGCTGCTGCCTAATAATATGCAAAAAAAAAAAAAAAAATTCACCTCCCATGAGCACAGCGAACAGTGTGGCACCTGTCACTCAAAGAGTAGCCGCACCCCCTTCCCCGGCAGTCCATCACCCTGCCTGTTGAATTGAAAACACTGCTTTTCCACAGGCCCTGCCTGTCAGCCCCTGACAGCCTGGGGACTGATAGGATGACGTCATTGTAAATACAGGCGCGTGCACGCACTCGGGGTGATGGATGCCTTTGCGATGAATCATGGCTTAGGGCATTACCATCTTTTCGGCAGGGGCCCGTCTCCAAGTATCCCCCATCGGCTTAACCCGCTGACCTTCACCAGAGAGTGCCCCTTTCCCCTCCCTCACCCTCCTTCTGTCCGTCTCCTCTTCTTCACAACACTTTGGAACAAAGCCACACTCACACAGAGCCTGTGAGAATATCAACTCTGCCTCAACATCCTCTCCCTCAAATACCTTCCCTCTGTGCCGAAGCCTGAATGGCCTCGGTCAAAAGGATGAAATAAAGCAGCGTTATGTGTGAGTAGGAACTTCTCTGAAAACAATGTTCTTGTTGACAACAATCCAATAAAAACAATATTTTTTACACGTGTGGATGTCATTTGTTGTATAAACAGCACAGTGTGCAGTTTCACCCTTTGTATAACCTCTGTGACTTGGGGTTACTGAAATTATGAAACTAAATTAAATACATGTTATTTGAAAAAAGGACGTCACATTTATAACGATGAAACAAAATGAAAAGACATTAACAAATGAAACAAAAATATAAAGTATATGACTAAACAGATGCTCTTCTCCATTTGTTGTAACCTATTTGGGCACACGAACTTCTTGGTTAGAACAATGACTGGAACGTCTCATGGAGCTCAACCACGCCTCTATTCTCACACGTCAGTTGCATATATCATATATATCAGCTAGTCAGATCTATCCAATAGCACAGTGACACACCTTTATTGTTAGCCTATGATATTGCTGCTTTCTTTTCTAATGTGATTCTCTCCGTTTGTCTACTTCATTCATCGTTTTATTACGAGCATCCATCACACAGTCTTTGCTGATTCACCAACTCTATTAATCGTCAGCCTCTTCAACCTCATCAGTCTCAGCAGCATCATCAGCCACCACCACCACCACCACCAGTGTCTGAACTCCATTAGGAATTTATCACAATCTCTGTGAGGAGTCTAAGTGTCAAAGACTTTCTGACAGACTAAGGATCACACAACTGCCATAAACAATCATCTTTACTACATACACTCGTCTTTCCTGATTGAAAGGGTAATATTAGCAAATAGAATGACAATCCTACACATCCCTCCACAATGTTTTGTGCAAATCAATTAATTTTTTTGCTTAAGGAAAATGTTGCAATGTTAAGGAAAATTGTTAAGGAAACTTAAGTTAAGGAAAAAAAATCCTAGATCTAAGCCTTTATCCAGAAATGTAATGGGTTCTTTCCTGGCAAACAAACACACCGACCAACAGAAAAACATAACCTCTCTGCTGGAGGTAATTAGAAAATATTAACTAAAATATTTCTGTTGGACATTTGAACCATAATAGAGATGTGACTGATCTGTAGAGTAAATAGAGAGCAACAAATCTACTGGACAAAGGCTTTCTGGCACAGCAACATCAATTGCCTTTGCCTCTGAGAGACAGTCACAATTTACAGCTGCTAGAGGTCATTGTCCGGTGATCATCAACATAGCTTAATGTTTTAGGAATTTGAACAAAACTAAATCTGGCAGCTGTTGTTTTTCTGGCAAGGAGAACAAGTCAGTATCCAATTTGTAGATTTTATAGACACATGATTTAATATAGCAGAAACAAAAAGACAAACTGTCCCTTCGGCACGAAATAACAGACAATTAAAGGCTCGTCAGCCTCTCTGAGAATGAGCAACAGACAATTTTCATGCTTGAATAAGCCCAGGGCCACAGAGCCTGTTTATTATTTGTGCCTGTAGCCACAGATAATATTAGAGTTCATTTACATGTATCAGCAAGGCCAATGGCCACTTGGTCTCCCTGGCATCCAAAACCAGAGCCTGACACCCGATTTCTACCAGATTCACCACTCCCTTGACACAATAAGAATATTTTGCCCCTGGCATCTTTCTTAAAGGAGACGAAGGGGGCAGGGGATTAATTTTCCATAGGCATAAGATAGCAAAAAATACAATTAGGGGGAATGAAGATTTTCTGCAGAAAAATGATGGTTGAAAATGAATGCTATTTTTACCAGAAACAGAGACAACGTGGGGAAGGAGGGAAAAAAAGAGAGAGACAGAGAGCAGGAAACACTAATGAAGTACAGTTTGCAAGCAGCTGCAAATGTGGTTGTTCCTGAAATGTGGCACTGCGCTGATAAGGCCACTGACACACTGCTAAAATCATGTGTGACAACTAATTATAACTCATGAATATTGTAAAGACGTGTGTCAGGGGAGTAATGGTTGTTTGAATAGAAGCTGTCTGGCACTTGTTACATTTGTATATCAATGCAGTGGAAGGAGACTGGAGTGAGTTTAGTCTATGAAAAAAAAGGTGCCAAACAAACAGCCAAAAACGTATAAGAATTATAAGAGAAAAATATAAATAATAACCTAAATTAAGTAAAAGTTGTGCTGGTAGTATGTAAAGCTAACATGATGTCTTTAAAAGCAACACCATAGCAATAAAAGAAATTCTGACAAAATATTATTCCAGTAATTCTTCACGTGTTTGTACTGAATGCCACTTAGTGTATTTATTCAACCCAACCCTTTACTTCTTCATGTCATCCATGTTTCCACTGAGCATTAATACACACACGCATTTGCAAAGTGATAGTATGACCAATTTCATCACACATTGTGGACCAGGAAACGGCTTGTCTAAACCACTTGTCAAACAAACTGTTCAAATTACATTGTTGTGTAAACTCCAAATTACAGTCAGATTTGTTTAGTGACAGTGTCAAAGGCAAAACCTTGGTCACACATTCATTTCTTCAGCTTCACACTTTTATTCTTTACTCTGTGCTCCCCTATAAAAAAAAGGGAATACTTAGGAGAACATTGGTGTTAAAGTTCCAGCAAAGTCAAAGGTTTTGGTCCTATCTAATTTTGAAGGCTTATTGTTATGATTTTATGTTAAAGTTTCCAGTTTTACTTTGAAAATTGAGTTTCCTTGTGTTTTTTCCTTACACTTCCTGTCTTCGGTTTTTCCCTCCCTTGAGATTTGTCTGATTGTTTTCACCTGCATCTGATCCTCCTCCCTGTGTCACCTGTTCCCCATCTCCTCTCCTTACCTGTCTGTATTCAGTCTGTGTGTGTTTTCCCCGTACTGATATTGCCTGCCTATGTTTGGACTGCTTACTCTTTTTGTTACTGTTACCTGTTTTTGGACTGCCTTCATGGTTTTGACATCCTGGACTCTTTATTGGTTTTTGTGTATTAAATCTCTGAACTGCACTTTATAGTGTCTCTGCTACTTGTCTGCAGTTGAGTCCTCACATTCTGACTGAACCTAACATAATCAATTGCTGTTAATCCCATGATGCTTCTATACCAAAATTCATCTTTTTATTTTGGGTGCACATTTTAAAATCCAGTTATTTTTCTTACACAGAAAAATAGGTCTGAATGGGGAACAGAACATTCATCTCTTTTATCATTGGTTTAATTAAATTACAGAAGGTGACCTCTGTCAAGTATTGAAAAGTACAGGAATGTTACAGGAGAAATTTTTCACATTTGGCTTTTTTTTTTCTTTTTTTCTTTCTTTTTGTATTTTTCCAAGTGAGAAAGGAAAATAACATTTGAGGGAAACACTTTCAGTCAGACCTGCAGACAAAGCAAACTGAGCTGATTTAGAATTTAGTGCAGGAGGCAACTCTGCAGGGATTTTGTTGAACTTGGTGACAAATGGGTGTAATAAATTGAGAAATGACAGCGACATGTATTTGTTACCCATACATTTTATTATTGCAGCTGTTGGGGAACACATTTTAAACACCCAGTCCATATCGTTATCTCTACACTGTAGGGATGGGTTAGTTTTGTTATTTCTAATAGTTATAAAGTCAATTTAATTGATGATCAGTGCTCAGCATAAACAAATGCTTTATTTGTTTTGTCCTTGGCTTGAACTTCTGACCACTGGGACTTGTCTCGATCTAAAATTCAGTTTAAGGCCGTGGCATTCCCAAGTCCTGCTTATTTTATTTGCATCTAATTGTTACATCTTGGCACTGTTCCATTTCCACATATGTGAGCTTGAGGCTGTGAGCATGAACCTGCATACATGTTACGGCAGGAGAAGCTATTGGGTGGCAAATCCAAAGAAACGGTCTTTTGGCAAAGCTGTCGAAAAAGCTGTTGTTATAGGAGGAAAGTGTCTGCATGGCCTGAGGAAATATTTTCTTTTGTTGGGTTTTTTTTTATCAAGAGGGTTTTAATAAAATAATGACGGAAAATCGATCCTTCAATACAGAGTACTGTATGAGTATGGATCTGTTGTGGAGGAAAGGAGAGGATAGAATTTCATCAAGCAGAACCTCCGATGTGCAGCACAAACAACAAATCATCTAATCACACCTCCTCTCTTTCAAAGTCATTGCTATGATTTCATTTTTTTTTTAATGCTGCTGACCACTAATTATTTACTTTGGGAGCTGTGCTGATTTCTCTTTTCACACACTCACAATTCAGTAAAAATATTTTGTTTTAAAGATGCTCAACGGAGCACTGAAGCCGGACAGCATTCGGAAACGGATATTGGGCTTTATGGAGTTGACAGACTCCCATCCTGTGATATAACTCGCTTCATTCCCTCTAGCATGTTACATCTATTTCCAGTCGCATAATTAAAGACATAATATGGAATATTTATACATTAAAAAACGGGGCGCAGTGGGTAGAGTGCATTCCCCATGGGCTCAATTCCCACCCGTGGCCCCCTGCAGCATGTCCTCCCCTTTACTCTGTCTCCCATATTTCCTGTCAATCTTAAGCTCTCCTGTCTAATATAGGAAAAGAATACATTTAAAAAAAAAATCTAAAATCAACTAGATGTTTGTTACATAATTCCAACAATGTTCACATGCAGTTTTCACCTCTATATGGGGAACTATAACTGTTCACTGACTAAATAAAAAAATTAATGAGATATGACTGAATAAACAGATACATAAATCAATGAATTACACCACTAAGTTCACATTGATTTAAACACACACACAGTGTGTTTCCAAAGCCACCGATGGATGAAGCTTGACATTCAACAATCCTTTGTCTTGCACTTCATTGTCTCTAAACACTGATCCGTGGACACACCCACATCCTCTCTTTGTACAATCACAATCACACACACACACACACACACACACACACACACACACCAACCACCAGCTCCTCTGCCCATACCTCTGTCTCCCTGTCAAACACCACAGTCTGACAGGCTGTCAGCGCAGCATGAGGTCACTAGCCCACTCCTTCACCTCCTGCTGCAGACGTGGAGAGCAGCCGTCTGGGGGAGAGCGTTCAGACTGTGTAGGACATTTTAAATGTTCTGACTAAATGTTCACATCATTGAGAAGGCGGTCGGTGCAGACAGAGAGAAGCAGGAGAGATTAACAGGCAGAGAGTCATTGAGCCGTAAACACGGCGCCACAAACACTCCTGACAACCTGTTCCATTTCAGCCCATATTCAAGTGTGAAGAGACGAACATTTCATCTGAAAGCACCGCGAATCAGTGAGTCCAGTTCAACAAATATGCCTGAATTATTCACGTTTACACTAAGGCTGTGCTGTACAGGTATTTCAGACTTTGTAATATATCATGTGGTAGTGACAGAGCTGGGTTTTGAACATCGGTTTGCTGTCAGATTCACTAATGTGTACAAATTACAAGCCATTAGCCTGCATTTTTAGTCCATAATTAAAACCAGAAAGGTGAAAAGAAAGAAGAAATTCTTGTATGAGTGCTGATGCAACAGGTTTGGTGGAGAACATGATTTATATTCCTCAAACAGGAAGGTATATATATATATATATATATATATACATATATATATATATATATATATATATATATATATATATATATATATATGTATATATATATATATATATGTATATATATATATATATATATATATATATATATATACAGTACTATGTCCAGCACTCTGTGCCAAATTTTGATACTTGACATTTTTTTTAATATGTTTTGATAGTTGGTGAAATACACAGCCCTACTTTAAAGAAGAGACATGAACTAGAAAACGTGTGTCCAAGAACACAGACTGGAAAAATTCAATTTATGCTAATGTGGAGCGACCGTAACCTCTATCAGATCACAATAATAGCAGAGCTCATCCCAATACTCATCAAAACACACTCTTTGTTCTCCTGTGCCTCAGCTCCATTACTCACCTGTCTGTCTGCCTCGGCCCTCGCCACGCTAACTTGCACTCCAGCCCATACAGCCATGTCACCTCTGGCTGCCCTGCTCCACCATTTAACTCCAAATAAACCTGCTATTTAACCGTTCTCACCTTGTGTCCGACTCCCCTGCTTTTGGGTCCAAATCCAACACACACTATAATAAAGTCTAACATAGATATTCCGTCATATGTCATAACTACAAAAAGCTTGCCCTAAACTGAAGAAATGTGAAATTGTAGACAGGACACAAAATGCTCCTGTACGCCTTATGAAGAATTACGGAATGGTTCAGAACTGCTTCTATGTTTGAGGGATAGAAAGAGGATTAAATATTGTATCTAAATATGATTGTTCCACTGGAAAATATAGAAGAAATATCTAAATATGCTCCTATGAGTGATTTATATTCAAAGTGTTTCACAGGCACAGTTGTGGGTAATTTCTGACAAAAAGGATTCAAGCCATCACAGCTGGGAAGCTGTTTTCTCCTCCTCTGGTTCAGTATGTGCTAACAGCCTGCATGTGGTTGCCCACTCACCCTGCCGCTGCCGCCTCCCACTCACTGTAATTCAACATTAGGGAAGCTGACAGGTGAAAGCAGACAGTCTCTCAAGCAAGCAGCACAATAGAACATTCCTTCTTTTCCTCAAACAGTTACTGTTCCGTGTGCACCCACACACATACAGACAAAGATGCAGGTAACACAAATGAATGTGCACACTGGTGCGGTGTTAAAGCTCACAGAGCTCTAAACAGTTTTTATTAAAAAGAACATTTATCAACTGATTATTCTGGAGGACATTTGCTCTATATTTTAACTTTTAAGAGTGCACTATTATAACGGAGGGACTCTTAATAAGCAGCTTTCTTTTGACTCTCTGGGGTGACACAACTCAAGCAGACAGGTGGCAGCTTTTGGCCTGGTGTTGCCAACGTCGTCTGTAAATTTTGAGCTGTCTGACATTGATTGCTGTCTTATCAGTGGACATTTTGGCCCACTCATCATGATGAGACTAAGTGTGGGACAGGTGATTGGCTCTTCAGCCAAATGAATTATTGAGTGAATTTTGATTTTTCTCTGCCTTATCTTCCGCCACTGAGACGATGAGCTGACAACACTGAGGCAAAGCAAATCTACAATTTGTGGAGCCAGGATAAATATTTTATCATATCCTCAACTGTATTAAATTGTAAGTATGAGACTTTTTCAACAGTTTCACGGTGTTTTAAAATGTTTTCATGTTTATTTGTCTTTCCATTTTTAATTAGAGATTACAAATGCAGGCTACAGTCTTGTATTTTCCATAAATTTCCATTAGTAGTGTAATAAAAATAACAAAAAATAAAAAATAAAAATAATAATAATAGATTATAAATTCATGAAGCATTGTTTTAGATAAAAAATAATAAACTAGTTAGTGGGACAAATTTTACAGTCCAGAAAAAAAACACATATTTCATGGTGGGTGACATAAATGCTGCTCTGATAAGGTAAAAGTGACTGACACATACGTTTTAGTGCATAACCCCACTCTTTCAAAACTGTGCCTATATGTATTGCATATACAAGCTTGTAAGTATATAGAATGTATTGATTTATGATGGAATAGAACCAAGTCAAATAATGTTTCTCAAAATTTCTCCAACACAAAAACCTTCTAGCATGTGGGGGACATACAGTAAATACTGTACATATGAAAACTGATTTGTAGAAATAAAAAAACCAATGATAAGCCTTATGTTTACATACAGGTGACTGTTAGAACATTCTGTATGCCATCAGAGATCGTTGTTCTTTCCTAACTGGCTCACCAAGCTGCAGCACATTGCAAGGCGACAAATAGCCTCGTCTTGCTCTCGGCTCTATGGCTCACAGATTATCCCTCCATTCTGACAAAGGATGCATCAATAATTAAATCTCTGGCCAAATTGCAGCACAGAAATTAATGAAGAGTGTGAATGAAATCAGCCATGAGCCATCAAACCCAGGGCATGACAGAGGAGCTTGATACTGTAGGCGAATTGAGGGTGAGACTATCGAGAGGGTCAGCTGTCCCATGAATCCGCTCTGCCCTTCAGCGCTGTAGCTCTATGTGACATGCATAATGCAGATGAGGATCACAGAGATGTATATTTGGAACATATAACACTTCACAATAATGCTACCTGCAGTAGAAAAGGTCAGCGTGTCTTAAGCAGATGCAAAGTCCTCCTGCCCTGAAGGAATTTTGAAATGTCCAACAATAACGGATGCATTTATTTTTTGTCTGGTAAACTGGGATGTTTCCAACAATGACCCTGATCCACCTCAGGGCAGTGATGCATGCTTTTAGGAAACAACAGCAAACAGTCAAAGCAGCTGTTTGATCCTGCAGTAATTGTACCGTTGGTGGACCTAAATCCTTCACATTATTCTCAGACTCCACTGTCTTTAGATTCCACCTATCAGCAGCGCAAATGGCAGATTTGTAAGCTTGATTATTGGATGTTTCTTCTCGGTGTTGAGAAAACTGATTTCATAACCTGCGACTTGAATCATACTTTAAATCAAAACTTTAAATTTCGGGGTCAACTTCCCAAACTATGTGGTTTTGTTTCGCTAACAAATGAAGCTCTAGCAGAGGTTCAGACAGGAAGACGATCATTATCAGCTGTTCTCATCAGCTGGTCACATCTATCCAATAGCACAGCGACACGCCTTCGTCATCAGCCTGTCATGTTGCTGCTGTCTTTTTACATATTACTCTCTCCGTTCCTCTGGTTCTTTTGTGCTGCTGTTTCGCGCACCCTTCGCCTCCCCATCCCCACCGCAGTCTTCAAAGATTCACTAACTTCATCATTCATCAGCTCATCGGGGTCATCAGCCACCAGCACCAGTTTCCAGACTCCAAGGGGGGATATATATCTTGCTGCTGCTCAAGATTGATGCCCTTTGATTTTAATCTCCTTAACAGTCTAAACGCCAAAGACTTCTGTCATACTAATTATCACATATAATTGGATGTGCTTCTTATTTACTTCAGCCACTAGCCTCTCCTGAATGAACTGCAACAACACTGTGATTCACTCCCTTTGACTGTATTCTTGTTCATGGCAACAACATCTGAGGTTCACAGACCTGTATTTAAAGCTACCATGCCAAAAATGATGGATAAAACATGATTTCCTGGAAGAAAAGTTGAATTAATTGAAATTAATGGTCCACATGTAAAGCTATATGATTGTTTCACTGTCTGGAAGGGTTCTGTGCTTTTATGTTGTAGGATACTGTTGAAACATAAATGTGAAATGGGAATAAAGAATGAAGAAAACCACGTCTGGAACCAGCAGCCGCTTCTGCTTTACAACTCATAGAATGAAATACATACATCAGTAAAAACATGGCAAGGATAAATACAATATATCAAATATGTAAAACTGCACCCAGTAAGAACAACAAATGGAAATGTCATTACTTCCAACTCTGCTGTTCTTAATGGTGAAAACACTGATCACAGGGCAACACTACAGTGCAGCGTTGCTTGAGTGCCAGAGTCGGCCTGTATCCCAGCGCTGCATCTGGTAAAGAGGTTTTTACTTCTGAGGAGACAGACCATCATGTCGCACAGCGGGACAGCCATCTGGGAGCTGCTCATCATCAGCCAGAGACCACAGATCAACTCAACAACCCCCAACACAAACACCACAGAAGGGACAAATCACCAGAGACACGGGGGGACCGCTTCTGTCTCCAAATTTCTGACATGTCGTCAGTAATAAAACTAACAACAAACAAAAAGAAAAGTCTCCCACATGGAAGATAAAGAGACAAAATCGTGCAAGTGACCTTAAAAACAAGTAAACAGTCTGTAAAAGCTAAAAACAGGAATCTACTTTGGATCCATTCATATCAGGCATAATATCTGTTGAAACTGCATAGAAAACAAAAACAAGAAAATCACTGTTGTCCTTTTCCACAACCCCATTAACCCCCATGCATTTACACAAAGAGGCAAACCAATCAGAGGAAGATGCTCCACTGTGCTCTTCTACATGAAACAATGCAATTCAACAGCAGCACAACAGCTGGATCAGAGTGAGGATGTGTGTGACAAAAGTCAAGCTGGAAGCCTTCACCGCTCTGCAGGTTTTCCAATTCTTTTCCCACCACATCTTATGAGATGCTGGCTTGGATGAATGAGCAGCATTGCCTTGCCCATGTGGTGGGTCCATTATCGTCTGTAGCGCCATATGTATACAATGCTCTTTGACATAAAAATCTGCATATTGATGTGCAAACCGATTGCTGATGCAATTGAAAACCATTAATGATGACACAGGAGGAAAGATTGAATGGAGGGATGAACCTCACAAAAACGCAACATATCATTTCTACATCGGGAGAAAATATAATGTTCTTTTGAGGAGCTTTGTGATTTTTTTTCAGTTGATGTTATTTAGAGAATGCCCGACAATAATGGAGCACAATGGTTGGTGGATTGAGGCAGGTGGATGGATGAGGACGGATAGAAGAGGATCCAGACAGTAAAATACTATTTACATTCCTCCTCCAGGTTGTTGCTGTCCTGTCAATGCAGGGATTATGTGATGCACTGATAAAAAAGACTCTCTCTCCTCCCCTCCCATCTCCTCCCTCCCTCATCTCCTTCTCTATAGTTGCACATATTACTCAGGTACTTTATTTTTTGATTTGTGTATTTAAGTGTGGAGAAAAATCATCCTATCATCCATCCATCTATCGTCTAAACGTTTAAATAAATGGTGCTTACTGGATCCCTCGTGTTTAAAATGTGTACAAGACATCAAATGTTCAGACTGAACCAACATTAACAACACTGCAGTTTTCTTATGCTTTTTCATGACTAAATTCACTTTTTTGAGGAGGGAATTGAGCTGTATTGATTTTATGAAAACTGATGGCAAATCCACAATGTGCACCAACGCTTTTGGAGATGAGAAGCTCCACAAGCAGAGACACAACTCAGCAAGCATCTGTCGGGGGAAGCAACTGTAAGATATTTAAAATTTTTATTTTTATACTGCTGTCATTCTCTCATTACATCACATTTTGTTCTTATTCTATTTAAATTATGCAGCAATTGCCGAGGGGGAAATGTTGACAAAAGGACTAAACCGGCATGGGCATTAACACCAACAGAAACGCCATCTGTCTGCCAGTTTTAAGGGAACAAGTTTGACTGAAGCAAGAAAAACAATAATAAGGTTAGGCTTCCAACACCAACAGAAATAACTTGGCTGGAGAACTAGCCCCAACTCTGCAGACATTTGCAGTGAAGTATTGCAACAGAACACCAAAACATCCAAATGCCAGGTAAGCGTTAGCCGTCTCCTGGATAGATGCTAATCCTTAGGAAATCATTAAAGTCCACATCTAAAAACTGGAAACCAAGTAAGCCTGGCCTGGCATACAGCAAAAGAAGTCGATGTAACGACTTCATACTGCATTTTACTATGAAAATCATTATGCAGTATGTTGTGCTGTCATTTGTAAGCAATTGTAAACGCATGCAACAAATATAAACAACTAATTACCCAACAAACAACAACCAAAAGCTGGATATTTAGTCAAAATGAATGAATTCTCTTACTACAAAATGTCAGCAATAAGAGGGATGTTATAATATACTCTTGTCAACATTTCTACTTCCAGGACACCTCCTTCACATTCTTATTCTTTCTCCTCTTCTTATTTCCATCCATCTCTGTCAATGCCGGTACTTAAGCTCAGTAAAAAGCACAATCAATACATCTGTGACCCCCATACCGACCGAGCGGCTGATACCAGGCTTTACCATCTTCTCACATCAGTTTAACACTGGAAGCTTCGATGCCTTGACCTCGTCAAATAGCTGCACGTCTGTGAGCGCGAGTGAAAAGAGGAAAGAAGACAGGCAGAGGGAGACACGACCTGAGCGCATGTGTATAAATGTGAGGAATGAGCTTTGAGCAACAGGCCATGATGATATTCTTGGCATGAATGACTGAAGAAACAAACTACAGAGGTTAAAATAAACTTGACTGCGACTGCGGCTCATAAAAACCTGAAAAACGCAATTCAGCAAAAAAAAAAACCCATGAAGTATAATTCTGTCGCTCTTGTACAAATATGTTAGCAGGAGACAAATCAATACTCTATCTCCTGTTCATCAAAACAGGGATCTATCTGCATGTGTTATTTCCTCCTACTTTGAAATTCAAAAAGAAAATTAGTGAAAAGGAAGAGGGCCAAAGAAAAATAGAGGATGGCATGCATTCATTTCCATCTATGACATGACACAGTTCAAGACGTTACTTCTTTTACTTCTTTTTTCTTTTCTTTTTTCTTGACAGCAGACATTACTCACAGCACATCTGGCAGATCAGCATCCCAACACAAAGAGAAATAAACAGAGAAACAGATGACACAAACAGAGCTCTACCACAGCTCTCCTTCCCTCTCCCACCAAATTCCTCTGCTGTTTTTAACCACTCTCCCTCTCCTCTGCTTTAACCCCCTCATCACACACACACACACACACACACACACACACACACACACACACACACAAACACACACACATATACCTCCCACCACCTTCCTGCTGCTGTTCTGATTGCAGCAGCTCAGGCTGACCAGCACAACAGAGACAAAGAGCTCGGTGGGTGGTGCTGGGACAGAGCATGTGGGTGGATTGCAGTCAGATCCACCAGCGCTAATAAGAGCGATACATTCCACAATAGAGAGCGAAGTTTAAAAATGGAAAGAGGAGGGTGATGACGTGAAACTCAAAGAGCAGCATGTGAGTCTCAGCTCTGCCTGAGTGGGATGACTGAGAGGTCCCACTGTGAGGATGCTGGGTGGGTGATGGTGCGTATGTTTGTGTGTGAAGAACACAAAGTGGATAAAGGGCAGAGTACTTTGTGTTTGCGCACAGATTATTATAATATCAAGGGAATGGGAAAAGATGACATTTATTCACACATCTCCACTCACATTTTAAGGGTGTGTGTTCATGTGTCTGACTTGAGGCTCATCTGTATGTGTGTTTTTTTGTTTGTCTATAATTGGCTTTATTGACATTACTATTGTAGTATCATTTTTTTGTTTTTGTTGTTTGTTTTTTTTGCAATTTGGGACAGTTTTTATACACTACAAAAACAGCCATACTAGAAAGAAGAGAAATATTCTTAAATCGAATCAAATTGTCTTGTTTTGAGCAAAAATCTGCAAATGAGGCAAGAAAATTCTGTTTGGCTAGAATTCTTAAACCTAGCATAAAAATCTGGCCACTGAAAAGACAAAATTGCTATATGCTATATATTCTATATATATGCTATATTTGCTATATCCTGAACCGAGTGTCTGTGGTTAGATCCCCAGAAAGAAAATGCAGTATTATGGTTACTGCTAATGCAAGCCGAGCATGTCGTAGCTCCTCATTAAGGGGGTTTAACTGAAAAAACAATAGCTGACTTTTTTATGATGCAATCACAGGAAATGTGTTTGTCAGTGAGCGTATAGCACTTATCACTACCGGTCATCCAAAATGCATCAACAAAAATAGGAAAATGGTTATTTTCAGCATTATTTGACAGCGGAGCAGTGTGGATCAGTCACAGTGAGCTGTTAGATGAAGAGCTGCAGGCGACAGGATGAACACCTCCGACTTCCCGGTGAGGTAACCCACTTCTTTCACTATGTGCTCTGCTGTTATGCATCAAATCGTGGCTGTTCACAGAATGACGGAAGAAAGCCAATTATTCCCTCACTCTTGTTTTGATTAAAGTGACAATAAATAGATTTGCTGCCCCCATAATTCTTGGACCTACAGTATTGAACCGCACGCACTGTTACCATCATTTGACTAATGCAAAATTAATCAAACGATTCATTCAGTATTTAGTAGTAAAGCTGTCTTTGCTTGCTTCCTTTGTTTGAACCTCTTTTTTTTTTATCATCGTGTAACAATGTACACAGATGTTTTTAGGAGTCAGGAAGGACATTTTCCTATTATTTATTGAAAATCTTTGTCACAGTCTGCTTTACCTCTACAAAAACACAACAGGGAGGCAGTGTGTGTCTCTGTAGGCTTTAACAGCTCTCTGAGGACCTGTCCTGTGCTTGTGCTGCACAACGAGGAAACTGTTTTGTACGACTCCATAGAGACACGGAGGCTCACTTGAGAGAACGTCCGGAGAGAAAACGCTGAACTGGAGCATAGTGAAAGCATGTCACCTCCCTCACACTCCCTCTCTCATATTCAATCCTCTTTTCTCTCTCATTTTTCGTCATCTCAGCTCTGCATGTGTGATTTTCAGTGATGTTCTCTTGGTGTTTTTCTAGTTCCTTTTCTTCCTGTTATCTTTTCTGTCTTTCATGCTGTGACTCCTGCTGGCCTCTTTTATACCCCAGCTCCTCTCGTCTGGCTCCTCTACCCCCTCGCTCTCTCTCTCTCCACTGATTGCCTATGCATTCATTCCTCTACGCTTGCCTGCACACTAATGGCCGAGGCAGGTGTTCTCCCAGGTGCTTGAAAAGAATGGCCGGTGCTGAGCCTTTAAAAGCCATGGAATCAGCACCACGGTGGCCCTTCCCACCTTTGGGGCAACTTCAAAATCCTCTCCGCCACAGGAAGACTGCAAAGCTGGCATATACACACTTTTCTGCTTCCACGCACACACATAGACACATAAGTGAACGGTGAGAATAATCCATCCGGGCCTCCATCTCTTCTGTTTTGTTTTGTTTTGGCTTCAGGTGCAGGGCGAATCGGTCTGGGCCGGCTCTCTAATTTGGTGCTGTCACGGACATCCCACCGGACAAACAAAGCGCGCACACCAAACCATACAAAATGTACTAGCTTCACTCTGGAGAGGAAAGCGGACATTAAAAAGGGGGGAGGCACGGTGATGCCGATGGTGTGTGTGGATTACAGGACATGACAATCACCCACTTGCAAAGCTTAGGTCAACCAGTCCCAACAGATGAATGGGAGAGCGGAGAATGCAGCATTGTGATTAGACTGTGAGTGGGCCACCGTCTCTGGTTTGCTTTTCAATCAATCAGCAAGTCCTTCCTAAATAGCATCAGTGTGACTTTCACCCGTTCTCAATGGACGACCTTCATTATAAGGTGAGGGCAGCCATGTTTTGGCTCCCACAGGGCAGGATCAATTTCTACAGGTGGACTTGGTTACTAAGTGACGCTGGTGCAGCTAAGGAGAGGGACAACAATTGATGTGTCCATGCTTGAATTGTCGCTACGCTGCCCCCAACCATTTCCAGTGGTATTGCTCTGTTTTGTCTGTAAACGTAAGCTCTCCAAAAACGTGCACAAATACGTAGTAAATGAACCCAGAGTACAAACGGAAGGCTCCGTGTACGTCTTTCACATTGTGCATACATGGCTTTCTTCTGAAATCATTCCCAATCTCTCAGAGGTAGTTTCTGATTGGTTCCAGTCAAACTGTGGCGCTCCTGGTGCATTTTCAGCTCCCTTAAGAGAGCGTATCTATAATGCACAGCAGGATAACTCATGTTTATTGTCTCGGCGCTGATCACATCCCTCCCTGCAAACTGGAACCTGCAAAGAGACGAAGTTGAGGGGACGATGAGAGCAGATTCTTCCAGCTGGTGAATGCAGGAGTGGTGGTGATGTTAGGCCTTTTTTTTAAATCAGAGATCCTAATACTAAAGAAGACTAAATTATTTTTTCCACATAGAACCAAACAGCCGGTATAAACTCCCCCAGTGTGGGATTTTAGACAGCAGGGGTGTACAGTATATCCCATCCTGCTGCCTCACTATCTTTACAAAGACATTTATTCTGCTCTGTTACCACCTCTGCTGCCAGTGTAAAGGCAGAGCAACAAACAATTCAGTGTTGATACCTTTTATAGAGAATGGCAAGGCAGAGAACAGCTCAACCTTCACGCCTTGAACAGGCTGTGTAAAGGGAGCCGTTGATTGAAGCTCACCCACAGCAGCGACTCTTGCAGAGACAGTAATGTAATGAATATGCAACCAAGCTGCGACATGGGTAGAGCAGGGAGGAGCGTGCACAGACCAAAACTGTAAAGGTGCACTGGGTCGGGGTTGCAGAGAGTCCGGCATGTAACATAAGGATGCAGAGTTGTGACCCTTGTTGACTATACTCTGCTGCCTTCTTGGGACAGACAAGTGGTCAAACTGACTTTGTATGCTCATTGTGTTGCCTACATTTCTTATTGTGGGGAAGGCTTTCCAAATCTTTTCCTTTTTTTTTTTTTTTACTAAATTCTCAAGCTGAGCTGAACAAGAAGCTTTTTAAAATCCTTGAGCGTGAAGCTCCCCACAGCGAATGAAATGTCCGACATTTAACTGCAGGCTCAATCTGTGATAAACAGTATGTATCTTCGTTAAAAGCTTACTGACGGACCACAACAGCCACATAGCACTCCTGAAGCAATAACCCTCACAGATGGGTGGTTGCTAAGCTGCAGTATTAACCTTATAGACCGTTTTTGCAGTAAGAATAGTTTTGTAATGAACCAGTGTATCCAAGGCTAAACTGGGGACAGTCAGGAGCAGATCCTCGTGGCATTATGAACTGTTATATGACTGCTTTGCCTTCAAGCGACTTCAAGCGATTTTAGTCATTATGACCCCATTTTATTTTATTCAGGAATACTTTTTGAATGTCTCTATTTGTGTTTATCATACCTATACTGCTTCATTAATCTATGGCAGACATTCTAAAATGCTCTAGAGTCTTAAGTGAGACATATGATCTTCGTTGTCCAATAACGACTCATCTCCATCAATTGAGCTGTTTTCATCATCACTCTGAACATTACGCATCAGCCTCAAGGCCTCTGCAGCAGTAAATCATGTTACTTAGTTCTGTAGCCATGGCTCAATGCAGAACACAACAATGGAGTCCTTAGAAAAGAAAGATTCCAATAAAATCAAAGCCTATAACGTTAAAATGACCCCACAAATTGATGGGCAAATTTCTTTAAAAAAAAAAAAGAAAAACTATGAAAAGATGTAGGAGGAATAAGAGAAATAGGAGAAAATTGATAAATGCATGGTAGGAAACATTTTTCCAATTAAAAATCAGAAATCGGCACATACAAATATATGGCTAGGGTCACTCTGTCACTTAACGTTGAAGAGTGTTCTGATTTTGTTAAGAGGTAATGGCTTATACTAAAAAAGAAACAACAAACCTCACCTCTGGACAGTGGTATGTACTTTATTAACTCTTCTCTCATCAATGAGAAAGGGCATTTTGCTCTTTTAGCCTTCTAAAGAAACATCTCCAACTGCACTGCAATGAGGCAGGAAAATATACAAAGTTATTCCTATTTCTCCACCTCACAAAACTAAAACAGATTAAATATACTGACATCTGGAATGTGTCTATTTTAGTCCCTTTAGTCATGTATACATCATACATGATTCATGTTGACCTCTGTGCTAATTAAATTACCATTTTCCGTACTCTAATTTTCTTCCATTATCCCCATTTATAATTCATTTTGTCGCAAAATCTACATGCAATGCAGATTTGATTTTGATGCGTTCATGTTTTTCCCTATTTCTACTTTTTAACCTGAACTTAAATTGCAAATCAACCAGTCAAAATGCAGTTTACATCCACGTCTGTCCAGGCTCATAATATAGTTAGTGCTGACTTTGGAGATATTTAATAAGAGGTAATGAGGTTCATACTGTCCTCATTTAAAGACCATTTCTACAGTACAGAGGACTGATACAGAGCTTTGTCATATGGTGCAATTAGATTTTTTCCTGACTGGGTCCTGACATTCGTTTAACGTAGTAAAGAGCTACACCTTGGTCATGAAATTGCATTTGCACTGATTTGGACTGATTTGGATGTTTGAGCAACATTTCACTGGTTCAGGAATCTAAAGTAAATGCCTTGCAGAAACAAGCCTTTAACATCGATGCTGAGGTTTGGTCTGGCAAGTGGGATATTTGGGTTTGTTACACAACAAAAGAAAGGGAGTATTTTCAGATGCCACCCTCCTCCGTCGTTCTGGACAGCTTTCGTGCACTAGCAAATGAGCATGGGGGTGAAGACCCTCCTCTCTGCTTCACTGGGCAGTTTGTATAATGTTCTCATCGATTTCAGTCTTGGCATCACAGATGACACCTCCGCATTGGCCAGACTGAGGAAGGATCTACCTCATTTATCCCTATAGCTCACAATAAGCTACAGGAGGTGTGTGTAGGCATGTGTGTAGGTATTTGTGCACACAGGCATTGCATATGCATGCGTGTACACTTACAACATGTCGTAGGGATGCTGCGATGGCAGGTGCCCCTTTCAACACAAAGACATCAGCTTTATAGAGTCGCAGAGAACAACACGACCGGGGTGAAAACAAATGGTAAGCCTCATAAGTCAACTTCTCTCCTCCAAAACTAGACAACTGGGACATGCAGACAAAAGGCGCATTGATATCTGCAGTGACACACGGGTGGAAGCTGTACACATCATGTTATTCAGTCATGGCTGCTATGAAAGGGACTTTGTTAGACACAGTCAAGTGTGGTGATGTGCTTTCTGCATGTCGGAAAATGCAGAATAAAATAATGCCTGTCGTTGTCCTGGAAATAATAATATGTCTGAAGCCGCAAATTGATGTCTTAAGCTACTCTCTGGTTACTTTACAAAGATTCAGAAAACGGGGAAAAAAGGTTTGAACAAGTCTGTGAGTAAAAAGTGATTGTAAAGAGCAAGCGACGGCATTTTTTCCCCCTTAACCAAAGGTGAAAATGCAGTGAGTGTGAATACTTGAAGGATTGTAATGATGGTTTAACATGTTTTTACACTGTCTGACAAGAGTTTCTAAAAACATACTGTTCATTTTTTTTATTTATTTCAGTAGGCCATCATTAAAACATTGCTGCAAATACTTACTCTTAGTCTAGTTTTTTTTTTTGTTTTTTTGCCAAAGTGATATTAAGTCAAGTGATGCAAATGCAGGTAAGAACAGTTAAAAACAGGCTCTTTGTTGGTGCATTTGTGGAAAATCAAGTCAAGTTTCAAATGTTTTTCATGCAATAATTAAAAAATGACTTGTCCGTCCTACTATTCATATATTATATTGTACGTTTCTTATGTGACGATTTTCATTTTGCACTGACATCAACTTGAGACTAAGTTGCACGGAAAGTGTAAAATCAGTCTCATAACACGATGCACACAATGCACACAATCACAAAAGTGCATAAGATGTGTAATTAAAAGGCTAGAAGGTGAGAAACCACCACTATGGTCCTTTAAAGTCCAATAGTAGCAGTAGATTTGCTCAGTGACCAAAGATGTGTCATTGAGATGTGTCACATGGTGAGTGCTCTACACTCATGTTCCCTTCACCTACATACTTTACAGAGTTGAAAGAAATTACATGAACCTTAATTCAATTTGCCTCGCAGCAGTAGGAAACTTTATCAGACTCAAACAAAGTTATCCTGCACTCATTTGACGTATGGCAAGGGAGCACGGTACTCAGGGTTAAATAAAGACGGCTTTTCTTTCCTCACTGACAGTCACATAACCCTGTAGATGCACACTCCCGTGGAGAGTCAAGGGCTTGTCATTTGTGATGCCTGATGCAACCATGCTGCAACCCCGTGCCCCAGAGCTAACACATGCAGCTATTCCAAAAAAAGACTTTAACACATGACAGTCACCAGAGGTTTTTCATACACCACGCGCCCACAGCCACAGGACACGCAATAATGCAAGCGTGCATGTGCATACACTCAACATCAGCCTACGATTTAATCATATCCTCTGCAAAATGGAGGATAATGCAAACGTATTTATTTTTCATTTATACTTCAGTGTGCACTTCTGCAGAAGTTCATTTAAAGTGACATGCAAGTAAATACCCTTCTTGTTAACTTTTATAACACAATAGGGTCTCATCTGGAAATGGTTTTTTTGTTGTTGTTGTTCTCTTTTTTTAGCATTTCTAGTTCTATTGAACAACAGTTTGGAAAAAAAAATGCAAGAAGAAATCTGTGGTTAGAAGTCCAGACATAAGATAAGATATCCCTTTATTAGTCCCACAGTGGGGAAATTTACAATTTACATTAAACATCGTCTACAGGAACTTTGACTTTTACTGACAGGAGAGAAGAAGAGATGTCACACGACCACCAACTGTACCAAAAATGTTGATAAAATTAGGAAGTATGCTCACAAATGTCCCTTTTCCACTGATGCAACAACCATATACATTCAATGCAACCGAGGGTTTTATTGCGTTCCAAGCCACAAAACTCATTTTATTTTATTGTTGTCATCTGTTATTGAATTTTGCCACCTCATCAAACTGTTACATAACTGGTAAGCAATCTTGGGCTCATGCCACACCACGGGATGTGCAGTGAAGTGTAAAGTGACAAACCGAGACAGTAAGATAATCTCATTCTTCATGAATACATGCTATAAATAGGATCATATTGTTTACATGAGAGCACCACAGCAGGCAAACTGAATTTCTTTACATCTTTGTTCTAACCTTGAAGCACAGTGTAATGTTAATGTGATGTAATGTTTGTGTAATGTAAAGTGTCATAGGAGCGGTCAGAAAAATCAAGGCTCATTCTCAAGTTCTCCTTGTCATGATTTGGCCTTTTATTGAAGGATCAGTGGGAAACGAAAAACCCTCAGAGGGTTTCAAGCTCTGTCTGAGCGATTTGTGCAGCTGAAAATTGGTTGTCCACACAGGTCACACCAGACCTGCACATCACACCACACTATCTGACATCAGATCATAATTATCACAATAAAAGGAAAGGAAACAACGGGCAACAAAACCTCTACACCCGACCAACATGGAAATACTTAATGTCTCAACATAATTGTGAATTACTAATGAAAATCTGGAAAATGACCTCAACAGAAATACAAAAGGATGAAAAATAAATTGAGAAATCAGGCCCAAATGACAGGACACTTCTGGAAATTGGATGGAAATAAGAGTAAACAGAGGAAAGCACATCTTGTCTGCTGAAAGTTTGTCTCATTAACAAGAGAGAGTCTTTGTAGTGTCAGAAAACCACTTTTGTTTAATAGTTCAATCAAAGCAGTAATATTGAATTGAGTTTGGAGGGTTCCTGTTGAGGGACTTATAATGCTTTCTGTTAGATTTCTGAGAAAAGCAGCTCCCAAAGTATCTCATCAGATGATGTTTATGCTCACCAGAAGTCATCAAGTTGTTATAAACTTGTAATGAATGAATGAGACGAGCTGTCTGTGCTTTTCTTTCATTCAGACGCCAGCAAAAAAAACCTGAACCCCTACCCTAAGCCTAACACTTCCCTGTATCTTAAGAGGAACTGCTGCATGTTAAGACTATATATAAGACTAGAAAAAGTATTTAAACCCCAGGTTTCTATACTTTTTCTTTATACTTTCCCCAAGACAAAAGTGATATATTCTCCAAAAATATCTCCAGAACAACCACATCCTCAACAGAAAAAAAAGAAGCATGCCTACCTGTATCAGCGACATGTTGCTGAGGTCCAGTCTGAACAGGTGATTTCTAAATTGAGGAGAGAAGAAAAGAGGATTTGTGAGTGTGTACACAATTTGATTAGCCTTCCTCCTGAAAAGTGTGTTTAATAATGCAAATTAAGTATCAGAGAAGCGACAGGCCATTTTAGCTGCTGTCAACTTAATGCAAAGCTGATTTAAAAGCCATACTGTAACCATCCATCAGTCTTAAGTCATCGATTTTAGTTTTATGTCAGTCTGAGTGCTTTGGCATTTGTGGGCATATATTTTTTAACACACACACACACACACACACACACACACACACACACACACTACTCTCGCATGATGTATTTCTTCCAAATTCATCCCTTCTGCTAATTCTGAAGCCTGACTTGGTCCGATGAGGCCTCAGCAGAGAAAACCGTGAGTCAGACAGGGTATCACATTCTCAGTAATGTGCTCTGTGGAGTGAAAGGCTGAGTGGATTTACAGTTTCATACCTGGCTCCCACGATAAGCTCATTTCTAGTCAGGTCAAGGGTGAGCTGGGAGTAGTCTCTCACACCAGGGTGGGAGAAAGTGGAGATCCACGGACTGAGAGCTGAGAAAGAAAGGAGGAAAGAAAGAAAGAAAAGTTAACCAAAGCTGAAGTGACATTTACAGACCATGCTCATAAAGCACAGTATAGTCTTCTTATGCACACAGAAGCATTTTACATTCTGTATATTTTGCAGAAATATTATGCAAATATGGTTGAAATGATTAATTGATCAACAGGAAAATTAAAAAGTTATTTTTGTTAATTAATTTTCCATTTTTTAATATTATTTATTAAGCAAAAATGCCGATCATTTGCTGGCTCCAGTCTTTCACAGTGTCTGTTTTCTAATTTTCCCTTTTGTTATCATTGTACGGTGAATATAACTCATATACTTGTCTGTCAAGTTGAAGATGTGACACCTGCCCTCTGGGAATCTTTTCTGGGAATTATTTCATTATTGTTTGACATTTTACAGAGCAAAATGTTAGTTCATTATCAAAGATTATTAACATACCGATCGATAATAACAAAAGAAATGCTTAGCTGCAGCTGTAATGGTAAAAAAGTGCAGTGAGCAGTGCAGGGAAAGCCTCTTTCTCTGCGGTCTGTCTCCTGCAGCGCGGGACTAAGCTGTCCAGGCCACATCAGGCTTAGCAATCCTGATACAACCTGACACTGGGACAAACACAGCTCAGTGTGGTGTGGAGGCTGAAACGCTGGTGCTGCTTGAATCTGGCTTTTACAAATCAAAATTTCAAAGTATCCGAGCAGAGGCCCCCCTCCGTTTGATGTCACATTGTAGCAGCTGCAGGAAAAGAGCATTTTCTCTTCAATCTTTGTGCGACCCAAAGTTCTGACCTTTAAACGGATTTCACCATGTGGGAGGTTTGCACAGCATAAAGGGATTTACAATATTTCCCATGCTGTACACAGCATCACAGTGCTTAGTGGTAATTCAGATTCCCTGCGAATGGTGATTCCAGAACTGTACATGTGTATAAAAGTGTAAACATCATTGTGATGTTGTGAAATTGTTCACTTCATTGTGTACTTCAATATCTAAAGCCATTATATGCTCACACAGTAACAGTAAAAACAAGAAATGGTGACCATGGTGATCATGGGATCAGAGTTTATACAGCCTGTATAAACTCAAGGTCAACATCCTGTGAGAACACCAACTGTTCTTGTACCAAACAAACAAGCAACCAGCTGTTTACATTTTTTCAGCGTTTACAGAGTGTACATTGTCTCGTCTTACAATACTTGCATTATTTTACACACGTTCACTGGTTGGCTGGTTTTGTTCCCTGTTTGTTTTTTGTTTTTTTGCGCCGTCTTGCACGTGTTCTCCTAAATCGAGCACTTTATGTAGTCCTACGTCGATATGTAGCAGCATGGTCGTGGAGAAACGTCGTCTCATCTCACGGTGTACTTGTACATGGTTGAAATGACAATAAAGCTTCTTGACATGACTTGTTTGTTTATATGCACAACAATCTGCACTGTAAAAGCAAAAAAAAAAAAGAGGAAGGGAAGAAGAGGAAGGGAGTGAGTGAACTATCATGTATATGGTTTTATGTGCAGACGGTCAACACCAAATGACCCAGACTGGCACATTCCAACTCCAGTCCAACCTGGAACGGTCAGCTGTCACTCCCAAATCATGATCATAATGCACTTAATAGTTATAATATGTGCCCCTATATTCATTGTGACTCAAAAGCCAACAGCTGCATCCACAAATGACCAAGAGTTCCTCAATACCTCTCCAATGCAGTCCTGTTTGGACACTCCACACTCCAGCTACTACTGAAATCTCTCAACTTGGGCTACAGGCAGGAGAAGTTGAGGCTTGATTGTGTTTGAGCTGGCATTGGCTCTTTTTTTCTAAAGCTATAGCCAAAATTCCTTCATTACTAAGTCTTCTCCAAATGACTGCACGACCAAGGGAGGATAAAAAAAAAGGCAACTCCATTACTTTATATAATATGATAGTAGTTGTCTTATTATGAATAAATATTATGTGAACCAAAAAATGCAGGTATTGGTTTGATAGATTCACAGAAAAGAATTACAATCTTAATAATGTTTGCAATATCAGAACCAGATATTGTCAACAAATTGTAATGAAACCTTTAAAAATTAATAACAGACTGTAAGACATTGCTGTACATGAAAGATTATATTCCTGATAACCTCAGCACACATAATAAATCACTCAATGCCCTGGTGTAATTCCAATACCACCTCTTACTTTCTCTATAAATATTTATATTACATATATGCATGTAGATTGTTCCCATTTCTCACATTTTGAGCATGCATCTGTGGATTGACATGTGGAACCCATACATGGCCGGTGCAAGGAGGCGAGCAGGACCATCTGTACGTCACTCTCTGATTAATGGCTGCAGAGGGCAAAGCTGGAGGGTCAGCAGGGAGTGCAGGCCTCCCAATCTTACGTAAATAGACCTGAAGTTGATTTAAAGATGATCACAGGTTTGCACAAAGCATGTATCTTTAATGCAATATTGTGTTTTAATGTTCAAATGAAGACATCTATAAATTATTTCAACCCTGGATATAGTTTGCAAGGCATTTGAAAATTGAGGGAAAAAAAGATTGCAATTAGATAATGGATTGTGATTTTAATTACATGTAATTTTTTTTTGTCCAAACCACTTGAAATTCACAGCTTATTATTGGCACACAGACTTTAGAGTTTCAAATGTTGATTAAATGATTGCTGTGTAATTTCAGTGTCATGAAAATCCAACCTTGACATGAAACCATTCGAACAGAACCTTGCAGTTTCGCTACACATTTCTCTGCTCTGTGTTTCCTTCCTGTGAGAGTTCATGCAGGTTCACTCTTGTTTCCTGAGGGCAGCAATTGTGTGAAATATCACAAATACTGTGACATACGCCACGGTGACAACACTGTTGAATGGACAAATATTGCGGTGTTATATTACACTGCGGCCATCTTAAGTGGTAAGTGCTGACAGAGTCATTTTTACAAATCATTTATTGATTGCAACAAATCAAAACAAAAAGGAGAAAGTTCACAGTCTCTCCTTTTTCAAAGATATTCTCTTGGCTTTAAGTGCAGCCAATCAGAGCCTCTTTATAACCCAAAAAGCCTATTTAAAAAAAAGACACATAGCATCACCACAATCTGCTGCTGTCTGATTGGCGTTTCTTAAAAATCACCACCAGCATTTTAAGCAATTTAGTCCTCAGCAGTTTGTTTGTTGTCAGTATGCTAAAGGTACCAGTATGGTTCAGAAACCGCGAGTGCCTGATTGTCGAATTGTTGATTGTCGAAATCCACTTCTTCCACACTTTTCATTCAGATTTGGATGGGCCGCGTCTGACAATTTTTGGAGGGGAGGTGTTACTTTACATGCCTTCTTCCTGCAGTGATTGGTCAGGTTTGTGGAGGAAGTAGGAAGGGTTTTAACTCATCTCTGAAACTGTTGATTTTAATCCTCACAGAGCTTCTTCCATCGTTTTGCACGCGTACAAAAGAGTGCAACAGCATGAATGCTTTCTGGGAGAGGATCATTATCATTACATTTCAATAATAATGGCATCTCACCTCTCCACTCGAGGTGCAAAAGGGTTGGGAAATCATATTAGAACATGCAAATACTAGTCAATATACTAGAGATGTATACTGTATTCTGTCCAGGTAGGCTTTAGTTTTGTGTGATACATAAACTGTATGTAACACCTGGTTTTGATTGGTTGCAAGACAACCACACAGTAGAACACTATGTAAAGAACAGGATCTTTAACAGCAACAGGAATAACACTGGACTACTGAATCAACTTTGTCACTGGTGTTTAATTACCACTGTTTGTTAAATATACATGATGTCTGAAGGCTAATCCTCTGCTTTTCTCCCTCGCTCCCAAAGTCTTATCCTAATACCAAAAAAGGTAGAAGTTAGAGGTGAAGGCAGAGAGAGGTGGAGGGATTATACAACAGGAGAAATGTTGTGCTTTGGCTCATAAAATGTAGAAAACAACCTGAGGCTAATCTCAGGCCAGTCTGTAGGGGTAAAATACGACACCCCTCAAATCAAACCCAAGCCCCGCCCCTCGCATTCCATACTAAATATTCCCTGGAAAACATCCAGAATCAGAAAATAATTGTCTTGGAGACAAATGACAGACTGTTACAGTGAGTTATTCTCCCCATAAAATAAGACCATTAAAACAGAGCATATGACACGAACCATTAAATAAGGAAGTGCAGTGGAGTAATATATAACAAGAGAATTATTCCCGCAGAAGCATTATCCTCCTAACAGTAAAAACAGGAGCTGTTAGCATTCAATTCAGAGTTTACTGTGGAGCATAAATCACTTGAAATCCGAACTGCGAAGCATTGTGCGCATTTGACGATTTCCCCACATCATGAATATCTCTTCGACAGCGTGTAAAAGCATGACAAATTTGATTTAGAAGAATGCAGGAGAGCTCGTGAACTCTGAGCTTGTTTACTCTCTCAGAAAGGCCTTCCTGACAGTGAGGGGTCTTTCACTGACTGACATTTATCCTCCTGCTTACAAGTGGGTTTATACGTGCTGCTCACTTGTTCCCTCATAACTGTCTGGCCCTATGGTGGGGCAGGGATAGGATGAATGAAAGCAGGATGAATATGAGAGCCCCCTCCCTCATGGTTGACTCATGGGCCCCAAGCCGGACTTGATGAATGATTATTGCGTTCTTTTTTCCCCCCTCTGCAATCAGCAGGCAGACGGATTAATGCATTATGCCCCGGCTGCCAGAGGGATGAGGAGACGGATGAGGACAGTGGCTGAGGCATTCGTCTCACACAGACATTAATCATAAAAATTCCTATCTCCTCCCATCGGGAAAGTTTTTAAACATTCGGCTTCTTCTCACACCACCAGCATGTGGGCAGAGTGAAGTGGCACCCCGACTGATCTCAGATGCTATTAGAATGGATGGAGAGCAGTCAAAACTAAGACATGCCAAAATATTATGGAGCTCACAACATATTGTGTATCCAAAACAACCCTGTGTCTGCAGAAGTATACACACACACACACACACAGAGAGAGAGAGAGAGAAGCTCCAGCACAATCTGATCCCTGATGGAATGTGAGATTCCCTCAACTTGGAGCTCAGAGGAAAGACTATTTTGATAAAGATCCAATCTTACCTTCATCTAATCCCTCCAAACCTGAGCTGCTGGGCTCCTCTGCTAGAAACCCCATCAAACTTTAATTCATCTCTGAGCTAGGAAGGTGGTGTCAGCCATTAAGGGCATGGTCCAAACTCAAATGTGATTTTTTTTTTTTTTTACCTTTACCTCTACCTTTTTTTTTAACCATGAAAAAGTCTGATTGAGATTTATCATCTTTTTAAAAAGAGTGTCCCGGCCAAGACAGGAAGCAGCATGAACAAGCAGGGTTACAACTAACAGACGTAGAAACACAATTTACATTGCCTTACAAAATGTACAGAATCATCAAAAATATGAATCATTTTGTCACCAATCAGCAACATCAAGGATCAATCAGGGGCTACGTGAGTCATACAAAACATTTACAGCCAGATGTGCCTGTACTGAAGTCATTTAAGATACTGTGGCTTTAAATGCACTCAGTGAGACCAGCTCTCTGACATCCAGGTAATTGCAGGAGCAGCATACCTAAATGCTGTTTTTCTGAATTAGTAATCAGTAGAGACTTTAAGGACAGACAGTAAGAATAATATCTGGGAGCAAAGACAATAACTTCCCATGCTTTTTTTTTTTTTTTGAATGATGCAAAACTGGAGATAAGAAGAAAGCGGACCAAGAATAGCCTAAGCCTGTAAAGGACGTCGCCGTAGTCCAGCACAGACATAAAGGTTGGAGCAACAAGCCTCTGTCTGGCCTCGGAGGAAAGGCAGGACTTGATTCTGACATAAAAACCCAATTTCACTTCAACAGTTGCTGAATGTGAGGCATGAAAGAGAGAGAATCATCAATCACAATACCTAGATATTTGTATTGTATGTTGCACAGATGTATCTTAACAGGCAATTAAAAGGTCCTCTTGAGACCAGGTGTGTCCCATTTGATTTATGATAAAAGAGTATGTGATGAGAGTGTGTAGCCTACAAATTTGAATGGAGGGCAACACTTAGTAGTGTTGCAGCCTGATGGAGCAATCCAAGCAACAGTGCAATTCTAAAGATATTTTTAGCCACACTTCGGTACAGGTGGAAAAATCTCAACCACTATTGGAAGGATTTCTGTGAGATTTCCTTGTCCCAGGAGAAGACTCCTAATGACACTGCTCATTTTTTAGAGTCATCATGAGGTTGCCATGTCTGGGTTTTGAGTAAGATGTCTCACTACCTGTTGATATGAACTGCCATGGAATTGGCACACACATTCAACTGTTCACCAATTCAATGTTGTTGAAAACCTAAAATGACTTCAACTTACTGAGCAAAGGTAAAGAAATGGAAGTCCTGGAAAACTCAAATCTTATACGTGCACAACAAACCACTGACAAGACAATGAAGCTCTGATGACCTCACCTAATAACATGCAGCACTATCTAATTTAAATAAAAAATCTATATCATTATAATCAGGCATCTAGTTGATTTCTCCCCTCAAGTGCTGCACTGTTTAATGAACTATGAATGACACATATTGCAATAAAGGTAGCTGTCGATCATCATTTTCCTTCGGGGCGTACACGGAAACACAATGTCTCGCTAATGGGAATAAGACCCGCTGAAACGATGCAATATTGAGAATGGTTATCTTCAGGGCAAGGTGGTCGATCCAATATTGTTAACAAAACAGGTCACACGAAGACTCGCTGCTATATCTGCCATCTGGCAAATGATACCGTGAATGAAGGCTCACCTCCAGTGTCAATTAGCTCATGTATGATTGCAGTCTGAATAAATGTGGCTCACCAGACAGTGAGATATGTGAAAAATGGCAGTTGTGGCCGAATAATAGGAAGGGAATAAATCCAGACTGCATTTTACAAATTTATATCCAATATCTATTTATTGTAAAATAGATATTGGACGACAGTTCCCAACATTCTCCATTGTTATTCTGCATACAGTAAAGGAGCACAACTTTCCTTCCAGTGCCATTTTTTTTTTTTGGACAACTTAGCCTTATCAGACTCAAATGCCTTGAGATATGCTTGTTTGGTTTTCTTCATATCACTCCTGTTCTACCTTCAGATTTTCACTGTGGCTGAGGACTGCCGTGTCTCAGTGAAGCACAACTCTCCCTTTATCCCTCTGTCCTTTCATTCATCCACTGCTCCATCCTTCCCTTCCCCTCCTTCTTCCTGACTGGGGGTCCACGGGCTGTGGGCAGTATTGAGAAGGAGTCTGGAGAGACACACAGGAGCACACACTCTCCACAGGAGGAACGGTGTTGGGGCCAAGAGGGTAATAGCCTCTCAGTCGGCCACTGGTAAAGATGTCTGTCTGTAAAATCCCGCTGTGTCTGAAAGGGCTTTCAGCAAAGGATTTTGAAAACTTTTCGGCGGGTGATCGACTGGTCAACTAGTCAAAGCAACCCTGTAGAAGCAGGCTTACAATACGTACATTAAGTTTGTGCAGCACATTCCTTCTGACGTGCTCCTTGCAAGTAATTCTACTTGCTTTCAACCCTGTAGATCCTTAAATAGTTGAGTAACTTTTTATCACTGACAATTTCAAATCTGTCGTCGATGCTATTGCTCAAATGGGAATGTTGTCGTCGTTGTTATTACTTCCGCCATGGAGGTTATGGTTTTGCCGGTATTGGTTGGTTGGTTGGTTGGTATTGACGGATTTCGATCAAATTTTCAGGAGAGTTCGGAAGTGGATCTATTAGATTTTGGTGGTGATCAGATCACCGTCTGGATCCAGGAATTTTTTATTGTTTATTAGTTATACCACATGTACCGTTGTAATGTAATGATTACAAGGCTCCATTAGATGGATATCTTGTCTGTAACACAATTTCTGTAGTTTTGCTTTGGAGTGAAATGGCAACTTGGGGAAACTGAGCTGCCTTGGCGGAGGTCTGTGCTCTCCGAGTGCTTTCTAGTTTTATAATTACTTTTAACCTAATTTAATTAAATTGTTTTAATCATAGGCTGTACATTTCAAAATTAATCAAAAGAAGATAAGGAAGCTTCAATAACACATTAAAACCTATTCAAATAAACCAGATTAAAACATGTAACATTTATAGGGGGTCAGAGTCAGTTTTTTCATGCACGATGACGGCCTGTGACGTTCCTGATTCTTAAAAGGCACTATAAAAGGGGACAGGGGACAGCAAGGACACAGAAAAGGAAAGAAGGCAATGAGTACCTCTCTTCTTTTCAGTAGTGAGAAAAAGGTTTTAAACATTTTGTATTTTCTAACCTCTTTCTCACCTTCGTCAGATATCCTGACATACCATCAGTGGCTGAGAGGCTGGCCCCACCAGCATTCTAAACTCAGCTCTATTCCGCTGCCTGATTGATGGCTGCAAACATGCAGCTCTGATAGCACCACTCCAACTCGACCACTAATCACGAACGAGGAAACCGAGACAGGTGGCAAAGTAAGACAAGAATGTGAAATGAAGAGTAAGATCAAAAATTAATGGCAAATGGTTTTTCTTTTAAGAGAACAGTTATGTCTTGCAGGGGCATCACTCTTGTGCTGCTCAAGAGCCTCTCAGATGGCAACACGACGGCTAAACGACAGCACCATTACCCAAACGATGAAAGAGATAGAGGGACTCGTACAAAGTGTGCAATACATTTTTATGACTATTACAAAGCACAAAAAGAGCAGGGCTGGAGAGAAACCAGGGATGGGATGGGAAAATAAAGAGAGGAGGATGGAAAGCAAGACAGGGAAGGTAAGAGGAGAAACATGACGAAAGAAAGTGAATGAGAGAAGAGGGTGATAAAATGAGCAGAGAAAATAGTAGTGGAAGGTAGGCCATAAGAGAGGGTATAAAAAGCAAAATGAAAGAAATTGAACAGACAATGAGGAATGAAACTAGTTGTTTCTAACCTCATTTGTCTCTCTTTAGAGCTGTGAAGCCATCTACCCCTTCAGACAACTCCCATCATCCCAAGGAGGTAGTGGAAGGTGAACCAAAGGTCTTATTATCAACTACTACCTTCCCACACACACTCCCTTATGAAACATCTTGTTGCCTTGATGGAAATTGCTGTAGTGGGTGTGATAAAGGTGGAGAGTTTATCTATTTCTCTTGCCAGGCTGACCCTTTCCACACACTCCAAAAACCAGTTCTCTGGACCTCAAAACTCAGAGCTCGACTGACTCCATGAATTCAAAAACAGACTCCGTATCTAGATTTAGAATTTTCCACTTTCTACCCTCATGCCATGTCCTTATTATCAGACCCATGGTCTTGTGCTGAGAGTCTATATCGTCCATTGGAATCATGAGCTGTGCGTGCCTGTGTGGGTGGAGGTTGCGTGTTTCCAATGCTGCATTCCTGCACTGCATCTTTCATACGGTTGACAAAAGACACTGGTGCGTCTTCTGGAACAGCAGACACACAAACATGCAGTCTGGGGTGTTTATTGTATGTTCCAGCAGGATGAACAAACACTATGCTGTTGACGTCAAAGTGAAGCTGATGTACAGATTTGATGCTGATGTTGTCAAAATAGTCTCCTGAATGGTGTCACTATTGTCAACTATAATATGTATTTCCCATCACATCTCCAGGCAGTTCTTCTCCAATGTTGTTTAACAGTGGGAGTGAAAAATCGTGTGTGCAAAATGGTTTTCCAAATTGTTTATCGGTATCAGACCTGTCAGGGACAATTACATCCTTGCAACAGTGCTCTACGTATCCATTTGTACAAACCATAAAAGTTGACGGGAATAGCCTGGGTGGTATTTTTAGCACGATTCAGGTCATTGTTAAGCTGTCCAGTTCACAATTTTATAGTGTCATTTTACTCTCAATGCTCTCAGAGTGCTACAGCAGGCAGCTGTGTTCAGTGAAAATGCTCTATAAACTTACTGTACACTGTCTGCTCAGGACCAAACAGCAAACAGACACAATTAGAGACTAGTGTGTGAACATAATGGAGCATTTAGCGGTTAAACCGACAGTAGTTAAAAAAAAAAAGTGCAAAAAGAGCATAAATACTTAGATGAATCAGGATGGACGGAGACACGACTGCACAAAAAAATAAAATAAAATAAATGAATATGTAGCTCTGTGTCTACTGGATTTGTAAATAAGCAATTAAGAGGCTTGCCATGCTGACGTAAAGGTGATTATATGTAAATGTTGTGTTTACAATGTTTTTCCACGGCCCCTAAATGCAAAAGAAAATCTTTAACTATATGTTTTCTAAAGATAAAATAAAGTGAAGGGGAACAGTTTGATTACCCAAAAAGTAAGTGTACCCAGGGTGTGTCATTCTTGCCTCCTCTCCTGATCAGCTGCTGCCAATCACCTCAACAGATCCACCTGGTCTCCACAGTATAAGCCCTGGCTCTTCACCTCGTATTCATCAAATCGTCCTTTGTACACAGTGGTAACAAAGGTGACTCCGCCTCTAGTTTATTAGCGATTTTGTATATTTGCCTGTTTGATCCTGATCCTCATCTCTCCTGCCTCAGATCCATTCATCAGCTTTCTGCTCCAGCAACATTCTCTGGATTCCTGCCTGTTTGCTGTGCGTTTGTTCTAGAGGATTATTATTACCCGCCTGTCCTGCAAAAATAAAATTGTGTTACATTTCTTTTACCATCGATTCTGTCTCTGAGTTCTGCAATTTGGGTCCAGCTAATATTGAAAAAACACACCAAGAACAGTCTGATAATAAGGGCTAAGTTGTGATAAAATTTTACTTTCAGAAAATACATCTTTCTCTCAAATAACAAGAGGAGACTCTGGATTAATTGCCTGTCTGCAGACAATGTATCATTACGTTTGTTCAAACATGATGTATTCAAGCCAATGCAACTAGAGCCAAAGAGGAAATGATTAAAACCAGACGACGGAGAAACCGACTCAGGGGCCAGAAGACGACTGATCCCTTTACCACTGCGATTTGCAGTCAAGCACACAAACAAAAACAATTACTTGCCATTATAAGCACGTACGCTTAGAGAAAGTATGGGCGGGTTCACATTCCTCTGCATGCCATGAGTGAAATCTTCTTCGTCGTCTCCCTGGTCTCCTACAGGTGACAGAGGCAGCGCTTCAACAAGCTGCTATACAACACTCATCAATCACAGAGGCTAATCCCAGGTTCTCACTGACACTTTCATTGTGTAGGTCTTTTCTATATGGCTGCCTCCACATAAAGCCCTGCTTTGCCTGCTTTGACAGGCCAGCAACCCTGCAGCTCCCCGTCCTGAGAGCCATTCTCAAGCGGCACGCCTCTGAAGTGAAGCACCGGCGAAGCTCAGGCTAATCTGGACATCTGGAGGTCTGGTGGGTAAAGCGGGACACAGGCAAAGACTCGCTCAGCATATAAGTGACCTCAGTTAAGCTTTGTGGGGAATAAAAACAGCCATTTCACCAATTCTATGGATTGAAAATCCAATAGAAAGACGCTCCAGTTTTCAAATATAAAACTTCTGTTGCACAGAGAGTCTGACAAAAAGGACAAAATGGCACAGAGCTCTTTATGTCCATCTTCAGCTCCATTAGCCGGAGCTCAGAATGACATGGGTGAGGTGGCCCAGGAGCACAGAGGGAGACTTGGAAGGGAACAATACTGCTGTCAGAAAAAAAGAGAAGAAAAACCTGGAAGGAAATGTCTTCAATATAGATTGGAGGGGGCATAGTATGTTTCTAATCACAACAAAACCTGGCCTCCTCTTCAATTTAGTTTTTTGTCCACCAGCGATTTTTGGGTTCTACAATCTTTGGCAGAAGAAACACAAACAGGCCTATTCAAAAATAAACACAGCAATTTTGTGCATGTTTACCTTTCATTCTGCCATATCTATCTTTCATTCTCTGCCCCAAGCTGTTCCCTTCCATTTCACGGCCTAAGGGAGACCTTGTTTCTTGGTCCACTGTACAGATAAACAGGCTGGATTGTGATAACTATTATTCCTATAACTATCATTTCTATCTTGTCCCCTCTTGTTCTCCGTCGTCCTTCATAGCTGCGTGCTGCCATTCCTGAAAGTGAGACCTTATTGCATCTGGCACAGGAATGTGAGGAAGGTATGTGTTCCCGCACATAGAAAACCAGTGTACAGGTATATTGTCAGGTCCAGTGATATTAGCCGTCTCCATTAAGATACACGATAGCAATAATTCACAGCCTTGAACCACATTCAAAAAACACATGAAAGAAGCACAAACCATTTTATTGCCTATATGTTAAGAGGTGATGAGAGATTTTAAATTACAACTACAATCCAGGGTTTACGGTAGATCCCATTCTCACTTATTCATATAATCCTTAATGCAAACCTGTCAAGTTTAATGCATTCTCTGAGTAGTTTTGAAATCAACTCCATAACTGCCTCCACATCAGTTTCATATTACCTGTATAATTTGTATAATTTATGTATAATTTGTTGAGGTTTGGTTCTTTGGATCTAAAAAAATTATAATTTACTATTTACATTTACTATTGATTTCTTTGACTGATCAATCAAAATCTATTTGTTCCCCCCTTGACATAATGCCATATGGGAACCGATACTGAGTCTAATTTCAGTTTATAAAACTTGATTATTTTCATAGTTTTGACTTCCATATCTACGAGTGATGACAAAATTTTACGGCTGAGATCTGGGAACAGAGCAATATCACTGTAAACAGCCAGCGGTTTATCCAAACGAGCCAAAACTACTTTCATGGAGGCAAAACTGATGGTGACCCCACCTGACAAGTACAAAAATCAAATGATTTTACAAAGGAGAGCCTTCTGTTCCAATGAAGTCGGCTAACCTTGGTTTTTGTTTACAACCATATAATATTATCGTGTTTCTTCTACAGTCTGACTTCTTTTAAGTGATTTCACTATGATCTCAGATGGGGAGAGTCTGACACAAAATAAAACCCAAGTAGCAAAAATAAAACAGCGAATTATCCTTTTAAAATATGAAGAAGTCTGAACTCTGCGCCACGTTTACACTTCAGCAAATTTCTCACAGAGTTTGTATATATGACCAGAAAATGAAACACTGGGACCAGTCAAAGCAGAGAGCCGGCCACCTTGAGTCTTGGATCTGCTCGAGGTTTCTGCCCGTTAAAAGGCAGTTTTTCCTCGCCACTGTCACCAAGTACTTCCTCGTGGAGGATTGTTGGGTCTTTGTCTAGACCTGCTCTTCTTGGAAAGTGCCTTGATATAACTTTTGTTGTGATTTGGCGTTATATAAATAAAATTGACCTGACTTAAAAAGAAAATTTGCAGCTTCTGTCAGTCTATAGAACTCTTATCAACAGTTGACTATTTTATCAAGAGTCCCTTCTATGAGTTTATGAATAATAAATCTGAAATCTGAAATCTTGAAATAAGCCATCTGTGGTTCAACTATTTAGGAAATAAGAGAGACATATGACACATGCAGGTTTGCAGTGACCATAATCTGCATTCTCACAGCAACCAGGATAAAAAAAAAGAGTGTTTTTAGATGATGTCTGACCTTGAACGGAAACCTTTGGATGTTCTTTCTTTGTGCACTCTGGTTGGGTTAGCGGGTCAAACAACGACGGGGTCGGGGTCGTCGGGACAGCAGAGTTGAAGACAGCTGGGAGGAGGAGGAGGAGGAGGTGCAGGAAGGGGCCGGCCATAGACGAGGGCGAGGAGTCCTGCAAGGACGCTGTCATGGTGATGACCTCTCCTCTAACTGCCAAGGTGGGCCTCTGGGATACAGCTGGAGAAGATAAGAGACACATCAGCACCTCCATGCAACATTTTCACACCTGGCTTCAAAAGAAAAGAAGCTCCCTCTGAGTCTCTGCAAAATAATTTCTTCTCTCCAACTTTCAATTCCTTCGGGCCTCCTGTTCTCGATCCAGCAGAGAAACAGAACAGAGAGAGGATGAAAAAATAGAGCAAATGTATCAAATTTAGGTAGAAGGACATAACCGCGGGATGAAAGCAAGGATGTTGAAGGTGGCTGGAAAGACAAGATATGAAGCTGAGGAAACTGGAGAGGGAAAGATAGAAGTGTGAAGGACACATAACTGTAGAGAAAACTCTTACACTTAAGCAATGAGCCAACTCAAAGAAATACCTAACCTCTGACCTCCAGATAATTATTTAACATGTGCAATTAAACTTCGGGAGATAATTTAATGGCTGATTATAATTAGAAAATAAAACGCGGTAGTGGACTGCTCAATGAGGCAGAAGTTTCCACAACTCAATGACGCAGAAATGAGCTCATTTAAAATGTGTGCCTCTTGGAGATGTGCTGGAAATATGTTTGAACAAGTATTTACTCTGATTCCTGCATGCTCAGTAGACATTGTTCACCGCACGTGTGATCCATATCAACACGAGTATAAGTATTATTTAAGCAGATCCAGCTACCAGACAAAGACACAAATGTTCCTACACAAAAAAAAAGAAAACACACTGAGACACTCTCATACCTCTTGAGCAAATGTAATCTCCTCCAGTCATAACGTATGAGCATACAGTGCTGAGCTGAAACCAGCAGTTCATCATCTCCCGTCCTGCGCTCCTTATGATGTTAGCTTAGCGAGGTGTAATACCATTTAAGTAGATTAAAAACTGAGAGCATCAACTTTCTGCAGCACTTTGGCTGGGTTACATCTCTCTCCAGTGTTTTTCTCACTAATGCTTCAATCAATAACAAATTATTAGCCTGGTTGACTTGCAAATCAACTGCATTGGCCTGCAATCAATTATCTCTCTCACTACAGCGAGTAACTAATTAGGCAAATGTGCAGAGTGCCCGTGTTTGTCATTGGAGTCAACAGACTCCAAGCTACTGCCAACAAACACACTGTTAATGGAACAGGTGGAAGTATTCAGTGTACTCTGCTCTAGACTTGACTCAGCCAGGCTGGATGCCTCTCAGGTTTTACAGTTCAGTGCTAGGCCACAGACTGAAAATAGCACCGCAGTTTAAAAAAAAGCATAATTCTGCATTGGTGTGTTGCTACAGGTGCAGGTGAGAGAATGAACTGCATACCGGAAAGGGTAGTTTTAAGCTTCTTGACTTTGGATCACTCTGTATCATATACAAGCTTCTCATTGTGCCACAGAATAAGTTAGAGTTGTGTTTGACCTTTCTTAAAAAGATCATTTATGATCTCATCAAATGGGCCAATTTCAAATGTACAATCTGTCAGAAGAGGCCTTTATGAGACATTTTCCTCAGATAGATTTGAAAATTATGTTTCAGTGTCAAAAAAGTTTTGACCGTGCGACTATACTTTTCAACTTTTTCATGCAGACTGAAAAGCCACGACAACAGGAACAAAGCTCGAATCCTCTCCGCAGGGCAGACGTAGGCCACTTGAGCCAGCAGCTTTTGTGCCACAGATGGCTGATTTTCAAAGAGTTGTTTGTTGTTTGCAGAGCAAGCATGAATGATGGAGTGTGCCATCAAGTCGAGACTCTCAAAAATGGATGATGCCATTGACGTCTGCATTGTCTGCCCGTCATGTGTCTCTTCCCTTTCCTAGTTTTGTTTTTGTGTGCCGTGTCTTTGTTTTCTGGAACGAGCGGTTCTGACCCCTATCACTGCATGTTATCCATCTCTTCTTGCTTTGCCTTTATATTATCAGCTGCATTAATATATGTGCATTAAGTTGATCAAGAGTTATGGGACATTTCAGATGCTTTCTAGACACTTGATCATGACTACTGTACCTTAGCTTTGAGTCATCACAGTTACCTTTATGTTGGGATGGATAAATTATCTTATCTCCCATTTTGCAGAGAGTAAAACAGCCCAACAACCAAATAAACTGCCTTTTAAACTGACTGCCCCTTGCTGCTTGTCTGAATTTGGGTTCTCTTACCTGTTACCCAACCTTAAGCAAGATCACATTACACTGTAATCTCTGAGGTCATATGACACTTAGTTCATTTTTTCCTGTCTTCTCAACCAAGCAAGTTTGGCACCCAGTTGGCTCAGCTGGTTCAGGGTGCAGCACCTGTACAGAGGCTGAGTATCCTGCACAGCACAAATCAACGGCCGCCATACTCCAACAGCGAAGCTACTTTAGCGACTGTAACTTTATCAGAGGCACACATTATCAATTGAATGGTTAATGACACACGTCTGTCACTTTCATTCGTTTTTAATTGGAATGAATCTGCAAAACTGATCCACTGAGTCAAGGTCTGGGATTTATTTATTTTTTTTATAATTTAATACAAATACAATAAATTCTGACAAAGCCAAATGTTCTTTCACTGCATATGTTAATAATACTCAACCCTCATTGAGGCTTTATGACTCATATTTGTCTCATGTCTTAATTTTGAGGGCTTAAAAAGCCCTTCAGTGATGTTTTTGTCTATTTAAGTAACACTGACTGCTGCCTTCACTGAAATGAAACAGAGGAGCTCAGCAATACTTTTCATTAAAACTAAAAAGTGGGACAATGTGTTCCCAATTTCAGCATCTCAAACTGAAATCAAACCAAGAATATTATGCTTACAGGGTGGGAGTACTGTGTGATGTTGCCTTTATTTCTATTATCCATATAGGCTTAATTTACATGAAATCACTGAATCCTGAGCGTCAAAGGCTGACTCTACAAATCTACAAATCCTCTCATTAGTCTAAGAGCTGGACTGAGAGCAGGGCAGGAGATCATGACAGATGACCAGGACTCTCCTGTAACTTCGTACTTTGGTGGATGAGTTATCTTGGCATGGACACGCACAGAGGGAACCGTACTGTCAGCAGCAGCAGGATGGTTTTGGTGTGTGGATGTCAAAAATGTCTGCAGAAAGTCGTGTCACACACTCAAGCAAATCCAGATGTGTGCATGCAACACACACACACAGTCTTAGCTCCAAAAGCTTGCAAAGTCAAGCCATGGACAGCTGGTCACACACCATATTGAGTCACAGCAAGTGGGCAGAACTGATACGTACTATGTGCCAACATCCACTCCTCAGAGTGTGTGTGTATTTGTGTGCAAGTTTGTTTGTTTATACAAAGCATGGCTCTTCAAGGCCACTCCAGAGAGTCCATCCAATTTCCCATCCTGCTGTGTTCTGGATTAACAACAGTTTGTCAGCAAGGAACCAGGAAAATCTATTGGATGAGCTGTCTCCATAAACACTAACACACACGCCCACAGCGGAGTCTTTTTACAGAGCCTCACTGAGCCGCCGTCAGTCAGTCATTCCAGCATCCCGTGGGATACGATGAGTCGATTAAAGGAGCGCTGTATATGCAGAGGACTTGCAGGGTACTTGTGTGGATTGGACTCATAGAAGTCCAAGCACGTCTCTTTATCAATAACTTTGTGCTCAGTGAGGGGAGCGATTTACAGTGGAAATGCTGTGAGAATGATGTTAGCACAGAAGGCCGACATTTTCAGTCCTTGTTAAAATGGCAACCACTGCATAAAAATACCCAGTACCCCCAGTAACAGTCATGCAGCCCGTAGTATCAGCTGTAAAAGAAAGTATTCCTTGTGAAAAATGTCATATCTGCACTGCTGAATCCTACATGCCCAGGGGGTGAGTGGAGGGGGGGGGGGAGAACAATATATTGATCTGCAACAGTCGTACCACAGGACACGCAGGTACACGTCAATGAAAACGTGGTTCTCATTTTCCATTATTAATCTGCAAGAACAGCCTGCTAATCTTCCATTATGTGGATTAAGCATACATTTTATCATTATTAGAAGAAGAAAAAGTCTGCTACACAACAGCCACAGACTTTTCAACAACAACTCAAATTAGCTTTCCTGCTGTACAGAAATTACTACATGCATCCATCCATTTGTAGGCCACATATAGCCAATTAGCTGCCCAGCTGAAGTGCACTAAACAATATGAAAACCTGCTTGCGAATATCCACTGGGTCCTATTATATGCTGCTGTGGTCCATTTTCAATACCACTTTTAAAAACAATTGTCCAAAAACTGCCTCAATAGCCTGTAAGATGTTGTTTTTTTCTGTTTTTTTTTGTTTTTTTTTAACTTTGTCTTCTAGAGTTCAAACTGTCAGCTGCTGTTAAAACACCAACATGTCCGTCTCTGCTAAGACAAAAAGGAGCATTTCTGATCCGCTAACTATATAGTAAGTAAAGCTGTCAAATAAATTCAATGCACAAAAGAAGGGCAGAGTAGAGTTAAAGTATTCAATTTAAAAACAAAATCAAAATGTCATGGTTTTGAGTTTAGGTTTCTAGATTCCTGTTTTATTTTGTAGTTCTCCCCTCATGTGTCATCCTGTGCTTTGTACTTCCTGTCTTGTTCTCTTACCGCCTCTGTGATTGACCCAATTGGTTTCACCTCTGTCAAATTAGCCTCCATTTCCCCTCTTCCAGCCGTCAGTTCGACTGTGTTGTGTTAGCTCCTTGTGTTTTCCTCCTATATACCTGTGTGGTTTTACCTGCATTGGTTTCTTTCCTCAGTTTGTGTTTTTTTTTTCCCTGCCTGTTTTTCTTTAGTTTATATTACCTGTTAGTTTTTATTGTTTGGATTTCAGCTTCATGTTCTTAAAGCTTGCTTTTGTTATTTCAACTTGCTTGCTTTGTGTCTGCATTTGAATCCTATCCTTAAATACCCAATTACATAAATTACCTCTACCTACAACCTGTAATGTTGTCTTCCACCTGCGGCTATGTACTCTGACAAATTACAGGCAACATACAATTTGGCCTAAATATTCAAACAGAAGAGGAAGTGTCTTGAAGGTGTATGTCATTAATCCCACATCAGAATGCTTGTTGCACACAGCCCAAAGTAGTGCAAGTCTTTTCTTTCTTTTTTTCTCCCAGTGGCTTATAAAGAAAAGAGAACAGTGCCTTGGTGCTAAAATTATTTCTGAAGGCTCAACCCAGATAAACACAGTAATATTTCCTTTTTTTTTTTTAAATCACTTCCACTCTTTATCCAGATTGCAGCCAGTACATCTCAATCTTTCCTGAGCACAGGCTCTCATAAGTCCCTGCTAGTGCCGACATGTATCTATGGCAACAGAGCGGCAACTTGGTAGTGAAGCAGCAGGAAGCAGGTTGAGTGTATTTTTCGGCACAGCTCTCACCAGTCTCCTGGGGAGGGCTGGATGGTGGACTGCCCACTGATGGAGCAGTTGGAAGTGGAGTGCTTAATGAAACACTGTAAGTAGCCAAAAATGTGAACACCATGTGTTACAAATAGATGATAATAGTGTATGTATGCACTGTGTATGGCATATGTATTCAGCAATGAGTCGACCCACTCACTTGTCATTTCTCAAGGGGCAAAGAAAACTATAGCTTTGCCTTGAGGAGACAGGAGTGGATGGTAGAAGAAGGATCAATTAGCTGAAACTGTGTCCTGTCAGAAGATGGTTCAGCCTGGGCTCCAAATGTTCCTGTTCACCTTCAGCCAAAGACAAGACTCATGTAAAGAGGCTGGCAGGGGGGCCGTTAGTACCGCTTTTCAAAATGCATCGCTGCTATCATCAGAGTGCATCGCATTCTTCTAGGCAGCAGGGCCTCTCTGCAGGTGCGTCGGTCCTCCTCGTACCAGTCGTAGGACGCTCTGCCCTATATCGCATTTTGAACTCCCTCCATCCTCTTATCTCCTCTTTCTTCCAACACTCTAGAGACAGTTATGGGCCAAGAGCTCCCAGAGTCAGCTGCCCCTTTGCTGAACATTTTCTTCATCATTTTAACCTATAGCCTCTAATGGAAGTCTCTAATTAGAACGCAATGTTAACTCCCGAAGCCAAACCTCATCCGAATCTGTTAACGACACTAATTAAATTGTTTCTGGCCCACTGGGAAGCAGTTACCACCTGTATAAAAGAACTGGCAATTTTATGGCCATTTGGAATAAAACAGGGGGGGAAGAAAAACAATGCTTGTTGCTTTAAAAAAAATCTGTCACCAGGGATAGCAGATGAAAAATGTGATTGGTAATTTCTGCACCCAAGATCCCAAAAGAGGTATCTCTTCCCTTTTTCTGTGATTCGTTGGAAGTGATTAGACATTATTGCTAAGCATCTTTTAACGGGATATCAAGCTAAGCCCCTCCAGAGATTTAAGTGCATGAAAAATATGCTGTTCCTCTATAAATCCTCCAAACGCTCATCATTTGCACGTATGGCACGGGAATATCAATACCTCCTCATCCAAAAGCTCACAGGAATTCTTGTGCGCACATGAAATGAATTACAACAGAAGGAAATAACACCTGTTCCCTCCAGGACCCAAACGCAGGATTGATGCCTCCAGTTCTGGGCGTAAATCAAGCCGGTTTCTAAACAGAATTTTTCTTTTTTCTTTTTAAAAGCACCAGAGCTGATTCACGCTTGTCATTTTTATCTCATTATCGTTTCTACTCAGTTGGGAGTTGGTGAGAAAGAAAGAAAAAAAAAGCACAGTATGTGTGTTTACATGTGTTTGTATTTAAACAAACCAATAAATAAAACCAGCCTTACAACGCTGTGATAAACACCGACAAACACTCTGCGGATGCATATTGCCACCATATTCCCATCCTATTCAACCTCTCCTACTCTTGCCCTCAGGGGGTTAAGTCCAGCCAAAGCTACATTGACCATGTCTAATTCGACTCAATAGAGAAACCCCACCAATCTCTTTAATGCCTGCACTGCTGTGGGGGGGGGGGCAAGGGCGACCTGGGTCTCATTAGAGTCTCAAGGGAACGGGGGGCTGAACATGTAGGCAACACGCTTGTGGGAAGGATGCAGGAATTTGCAAAGAAGATGGTCATAGGGTGAAAAGAAGATCTTTTTCTGTCTCTTCTTGAGAAAAGAAAAAGGGTGACTGAGGGGCCACTGTGACCATCTCTTATTGGGTCCCTTCACAGGCACAACTAGATAAAGGATGCTCTATAGGAACGAGGGAGGGTTGACCTCAGACTATAGAGAAAACAGTATGTGTGTATACTTGTGTGGGTGTGTGTTTGGGGGACACCGTTGAGTGACAGGGCTGATGAGGCGATGAGGTTGGCAGGAGCTGTCTGGATTATGTCCGATATGAAATAGGAAGCTGAGCTGGAATCAAGGCATCATGGTGCCTGAGGGAAGGTGCCATCTGATATACTCATAAAGCTGTTGGACTGTCAACAGAGTTCTGATTGTGAGACGAGACAGCAAAACACAGGGATGGAGAGAAAAGGGTGCTGGGTGTGTGTACATATTTTGTTCATTTTGCTCCCTGGGCATGTGCGTATCAGTTCTAGGAGTGTGGGAGGGATAAACAGGCTCTATATAATACCCTGCTGCCTTTTTTCTTTTTTTACTGCTTTATTTTCTTTCTTTTGTCTGAGTCTTTTTTTTTTCTTCTTTCAATTATTTTCCAATGTATTGTGTGCAGATATCTGCAGGTCATTCAAGAACAACTAAATCCAGAGCTTTACAGTTCTTTCTTGACTTTGCACGCAGCAGCTGACGAAATAATCTTCACAGCAGTTGAAGTTTGTTCCTCGGAACTGTTGCTGCCATCAAATGGGGTCATGTCTACTGTGTTTATGAGAACAGTCCAGAGCCAGAGTCCCCCTTTGAAGAAAAGATAAGTTATACTTTATTGGCGCCCGGGGAGAAAATTGCGGTTCAGTATCTTTGCTCAAGGATAATTCGACTTGTAGACTTGCAGGGGCTGGGGATGGAACCACCGACCTATCGTTCCGTGAACGACCGCTCTACCTCCTTTTTGTGGTATTCATGACCTTGGAAGTGGAAATTTTCTGAAAGTTCACGAGTTGTGACATGCTGATGAAATGGTAGAGGCCATGTAAGTTCATCCATCCATATATCCATCCATCCCGTAAAAGATCGCAGGGGGGTTCAAACTGTGCCAGAAAGCCGTGGGTTCACAGTGTACAGTATGCCAGTGTACTACAATGTTAAGAGGCGTGACGTACGATGCAACAGCGAGCATAAAAGCTGATATATTTCACCATCTCCCCAGTTCAGAGGTCATTTTCTGTGCTTGTTGGTCAATTAACGGCCTTCCTGTTGCTAAAACATCAAATCCCCCGGGGTAGGTCGCACACTTGAACCTACAGTATTACTACAACATCACACCCGTTCCACAATACCAGATTGAAGGTTTTTTTTTTTTCTTTATCATTGTGCCACTTTCATTTTCTGCATTGCATTACCTGCACACTAGACTGCATAATTGTTAGCCTTGGTGGCTTCGAGGCACAAAGCAGAAGTGTTGTCGCCTTACTTAACCACGCGCGGCAACCATGTATTGTGTAAACAAAATTGATGATGTTGCAATTGCAGATCGATGACAACTGACAGAACGCCTTCTCCTGATGAAGACTGTGGAATGAGGTTTAAAGCTGATGAACAAGCGAATACGTAGACCTCGAAATGAGATTGCTTTGTCAACACATACATCTTTACAAAGCCAGGCAGGGATCAGGGCTGGAACCTTTGGACGCAAATGAGTCATTTATATCCTCAAATTAATAATCTGTGTATACTAATTAGTCATTTGTTCCACTGAATTAATAGCTGGTGCCCTTAGCTTACTAAATCATGTCCTCAGATTACATTATTAACTCTCTCAAATTAAGCTAATAGCATTAAGTTACTGGAGCAGTCCCAGGTTTCTGTGAGAGGAGCAGCCAGAGTGTCAGCAGCAGACTAACAGCAAGGTTCATTATAGAGAAGTCCACATACTAGTAAAATCATCATTCAAAATCATTCCTTAAAATCCAGTTAAACATTTGAGTGCTATTAAGATCATCTTGGCAACGTTTAGAGGACAAAACAACAGGTATTCCACAATCTGTGCAGCTTTTCTTTGGTTCTGTATTAGCACTCGCAGCATAATGCATATGAATTTGGACGTGAAATTCATTACACTTTTTGCAATTTTCGTGTAGTGAACATCTGAAAGTGTAAAGGTCCAAGTGACAACATATTCAACACTGGGAGTAGTTGCAGCAACGGAATGTATTTATATGTCACAAATCAAACCATTATTACATGGTTTGAGTGACAGACTGCTGAGGGTGGGGGATGCTTCATCTCTCCATCATTCTTGCTTTACACACACACACACACACACGCACACACACACACACACACACACACACACACACACACACACACAATCCCACTTCAAACACACACCTGTAGCAGCCAGCCGTTTTCTTCTTCCCACATCCCCAGTCTGTAATAACACACTCTTCTCTTTGGCCCTCAGAAACTCTATTATGATTTCACTTGGCACGGTCTACCACAGTCTCACACCTTCATTCACACACACTGAAACCATAATGTGATATTATCGACTGCATTTCTCTCTGCGTCTACCTGATACTTTTTCATTGTGTGAACCTGAGGGCCCCCAGGCCCGTATTGATTTGAACTCACCCAACTAGTTCAGAGAACTCAGGGAGTGAGCGACTGCTCAATTTTGGCCACCGGTTTTACAGGCTGAGCTCGGGTGCATTATGCTGTGAAGTATGGGTCTCCGCGGGCCGCGCGCACACAAACCAATCCCAAAGCGATTTCAAAACGCCAAGTAAATGCTAATGATGAAGCATCAAACACTGATAGATGCAGTGGAGCACGGCTCTGAACGCTATACCGTTTGCACTTCAAAGTGAGTCAAATTACTATTGATTATGCCTTATGATTTTCATTGGACATAATGAAGATTTTAATGAATAATAAATGATTTTGGTAGCTCCACATTTTCTCTATTCTTGCCTTGGAATAAAGACACGCATTTCAGAAACCACCTCTCACACCTCCTCTGGGTTCCTGTCATTTCCTACTGTATTAAATGACACTTGATCACCTGTTTCCACTTCCCCATTATAGCCTTCCAGTAAATACACTGGCCCATTCCGGTTCATTCATGTTATTTCAATTTAGCTCGAAGAAGATCTATCAGATTGAAAGTGTCACCTTGACTAAAAAAAGAGAATAAAACAGTATTTCTGGGTCCAGACCTCACTCTTTACTACTGCTTTTAAATTCCGCCCCTTTGTCTGATGACAAAATGTGTAGGTTTGCCTTCCTTGTCTGTTGAAACCGAAATTGTAATTTTACCTACACGGTCTCTGGTGACACTGAGCTGTTTTATGAATTAACTCAACTTTAAATCGACTCTGCCAAGAAGATCCTTTTCCCTGTCATTTAGCAGAGCAATGTGTCAGAGGCTCGAGGTCAGAGGGACAGTGCCCAGATGATGGGCTATTAGGGAACAAAAAGGCAAAGACATAAGTAACCACTCAAACAAAAGGGCTGTCCAACACATTTTGGGATTGACACAGCCACAAAAGTGGGGCGCCCAATGCTCTCAGTGGAGATTCTTAATTGGAGAGCCAAAGGTCAGAAAGAAAAGGCGGGCTTATGGGGGGGCAATGTGGGCTTTTATCTACGCTTTTGTGCTTCTGTTCTTTTCTCACAAATAAGAACTGATTATATGTGTACAGGGCAAAGGACTGCAAAGGTAACCAACATTTAATATTTCATGTTTTATTCAAATAAAGAAAAAGAAAAAAAGCCCCTTCTCGTCAGATTTAGTTTTCAAAGGCAGAACCTGAACTTTTTCAACTTGAACAAACTTTGATTTGTCATTTTTCGTTATTCATGAAATATAAATGTCAAACATTTGTAGGTCACAGCCTCGTCAATGTGAGAACTGCAGCTTATCGGTTCATTACAGATTAGTAGAACCCTTTTGGATTGTTTTTTAAAAAACTGCTCCAGAGTCCAAATGAGCTTTTGGAAAATGACAATTGTCCGTATGACATTTTAAAAAGCAATTGATTTTTTTTTTTAAAATCGATTCCAGCTCGACAGAACACAGAAAATTGATATTTGTTTTCCAGGCTGTCTTTATTGTTTCTGATAGAATAAATGAAATAAACAAATCCTTTAGTCATTTTTACAGACTAAAATATAATAAAATTTTTCAGAGTAACTAGTGGATTTAATAGGGATGCATGTTTTATCTGCTGCCAATACTGTAATAATGTAATTATTTCATATGAATAGCTGCGGAGTAGAATAATTCTGTAACTGTGACTGAACACTGCAAGTATAATCATGTCACTGGCAGATAGGGGACTTCAAATTAATTGCATTGCTGCCAAATAGAGCTTTAAAGGAGAAAATAATATCGTAGAATGTCAGGAAAAATGGTGTTTATTGGGTAAAAGATATTGTAACCTCCCTCGTGTCACATTTCGCAGGAATAATGTCATCATTCATGTAACACAAATAATTACCAGTTATAGCTATTGGCCCAGAAATTCCATGTCAGTGCATCAGTTATCACACTAAAAGCTCATTCTTTATCCTCTTTAAGGGTCCTGGTGGTCTCTGGGCCCTACCCCAGGACACTGCATGCTTTCAGGCCTTTCAGCGTCTGGTGTTTGGGCTCTTAAATGTGTTAAACATGTCTCTGTGATGAGTTGCAGACACAACAGGGCAAAGCCGGCCTTGCTGATAATAGCTGATAATGTGAGATAATGGTGAGAGACTATCTCTTCGCTTCAAACTTAAAGGAGTTTAAAAGCGTCTGAGGAATTTAAAAGCGGCTCGCCATCAACACAGCAATGTGCTAATGTGAGGTCTGAGAACCCTGCAGGGCCCTCTGTGAGGTCGCCCCTCGTGACGCACGGATGACCCGCACAGCGCCGTTACTGCCGGTGCATGATTTTCAACACGCACTGGGTTACCTTTTCATTCGGCGCGCTGTTCCGTCCTGCAAGGAGAGCGAACCAGACATAATGAAGCAGCGACTCAGACAGCCCACACTTATTAGCTGCTATCTCAAGGACGACACGACACATTCTGTTCTAATTAACTGGAGCAGACACCAAACAAAACACACACACAGAGGGCCGAGCCTGACAGTGTAATTGATGAGCAAATTTATCACATCCGACTTCAAAAGGGGATCAAAAAATATCACTTGATGCGATGAGCAAAGCTACAGAGATACGTGGCGAGAGGCTGCAACAGTGGTGTGATGTGCAGCGCGAAACACAAATACAGCTCATTATCAAGGAGCAGCTGTTGCTTCGTACTGTTTGTGTGTATAATGATAATTATTAAAGGCTCACTTGGATATCAGTAGTTTATGTTTACCTGGGTTTTTGAGATTCTTATGTAAAAATTCATGTTCAGAGCACTGAGTAAAATGTTTATATAGTGGATAAATAAATGTTTATAGTGCTTCATTAAAGCACAAACAATAACAATTTACAGAACGGTACAAAAAATGTAATTACCGTACAGGTGAGGCGCAATTTAATCATAATTAAAGAATCATTAGCGATTAATTTCTCAATAGCTGATGAGTTACTAGAGAACAGACTTGTCATGATTATAAGGGCTACAGTAAATAATGGGAAAATAATCTTTAAGTAATGAAGGAGCACTAAGAAATACTAAGATGACATGACTTTACTTGAAGGGGCACAGGAAGAGTAATGCATGACGAAGTAATTACTTAATTAGCAGTCACTGGTTTGTGCCATGTTTCTACTTCATTGTACTGATGACACCTTCTTTGACATGACAAACACACACACACACACACACACACACACACACACACACACACACACACACAGAAAGAATGGAGGATATCAACGGGATGCTTTGTCACAGCAAGGAGACAATTTTGCTCCTGCTGCTAAAAAGCGTTTTTTTGTTGTTGTTGTTCTTTTTCAAATCTCATGATTATGGGTACCACACTTACCATATAATCAAAATTCTGGACCCCTGGTGCATCCTGCCGACTTGCGGATCAGTCTTTTGTGCACTGTTACCTCTGCTGCAGGCCAAACAACAATCACCAATTACACTTTTGTACCTTTCATACAGAACATTGCGGCGGCCTTTGTGAAATGTGTTTTAGTCTGAGTGGTGGAAACAAGGCTGTCGGAGAGCGATAAGACTTTGAACATTTGAACATTTGAGCTTAAAGAGGGTAAACACCTCTGAAGATTCTCTGTGATTCTGTTGGAACATCGACTACTTTCACATTACATTATTTATGGCATCATTACACTGCAAATAGCTGCAAATAGCTTTGTGTTGTGAATGCGTATGGGGGATCTCAGATTCAAGAACTGTCCTGAGGGAAGGCCGGTTTCTGTGTCTATGAGTGCGAGAGGGTCTGGTCTTCAGAGGACGTACAACTCTCTGAAGACATCCAGCTCCAACTCCATGTGACCCTGAGAATGTGAACAGCTTTCTTCCTGTGATGATTCCTTTCATTTATTTATTTATTTTTTTGGTTCCACCAACAGTTCAATTATCAAATGTGTCACATTTTCAATTGTAAAGCAAACAAAAGCAGCAAATCGTTTTGCATGAGAAAGAAAAGGAGAGCGGCATTTTTTCAAACCTTTTTACACTATTCAAATCATTAATTGAGTAATTGTTGCTTCACATTAAGGCAAAAATATTTTAAGAGAGAAAAAAAAGCACCAAAAAGTGACATTTTTCTGCCGTATGATTTGCATTCCCCTGTGCTGACATGGCAATTAAATACTGTTTACAAGTGCGAAGCAGGCAATACCCCCTGCCAATTAGAGGAAAGAGGTGTGTGGAATGTTATTAGCAGTAGTGACCCACAGCCGTGATCCCCTCAGCAGCAGCGTGGCTGGAGGACGGACGGGGGGTCAATGAAAAGAGCCCTCAGCATGCTGCACAGGCAGTTTGGGCAGACCTGGCTGGATTCAATCCAAGAGACTGCCCTGACCACTCACCCTGGACGTTGGCGATGAGTGCATGAAGGAGCACAAACCCACAATAACAAACAATGCTGACAACTACACAAACTGAGGATATAATCACTTATTCTATCCCTCAGGGAAACACAACAACTTTGTTCAGAGCCTGCCTGCTGCTCAGATATGGCACCAAAAACTTTAAACACACATCATTTATCATGTGACTTATATATAAATACTTGTCTACATAGATCAATACAGTATATCTATAATATATTGTATACATATATATATATATATATATATATATGACCACACATAAAAAAAAAGATATCAATTTAATCTCTGAAGGGCATTTTTGATAGCAGAGATATAGTTGGGGGTATAGTGCAGCTTTAAAAGCAACTCAACCCCCTATTTCAGCTTCACATAATCAAACAAATGCATTCACACCAGCAGTGTCCCGGGTCCAGGAACCTGCAAATACCTGCAGTTACAATGTACCGTAAATGCTGGGGCCAAAATAAACCGAAACTACAATGACCTATTAACTGTTAACTAATTCTTGAAGTGATTTTGCATCGCTGAAAAGACAATGACAAGGTAAACAGTAGTAGTATGTATAGTATGTTATATACATATATCCACTGTATTTTCTGTTGATGGTCTTTACAGTTTATCTATTCAGTCATGGCAACTACTGCTGCTTTTATCAGTCTAGTTCCTCCGTTTACCCGACTTACTGAAGCTGAAGCTGGAGACATAAACATCAGGTGTTTCGAAAAGCTACGCCTTTGCAAAAGCTTTCATTTTATTTTCAGCTTTTATGTATTTCATGAAAATGTCTTACATTCATGACTTTATGTCTGGACCTCCTCTCAGGTTGCCGGGTCCAGACCTACCCTCCCCAGCACTATCGCTCATCTTCTCTCTGTTCTATTTCTGCGGCACCGAGCAGAGAGAACAGCAGTAATAAACCCCTCTGGTCCTTGTCAGCTCCCTTCCTCCGTCCGCTGATGGATCCGAATTGTAACTACAAACGCCACGCTTCCCTTTACCGACCGAAACACACACACACACAACCGGCTTTAAACACTGGGAAGCCGAGTGTGAGTGGAGCTCGCTGGAATTTAATGCAACATTAACTCTCATGAAGTCTCGTGGCCGGGCTTTGGGTTTTATCCGATATTTTATTTCTGAGAGCGAGAGAGCTCGAAAAAGAATTCACTGCGGATGAGATGGCGAAGACAACTGAGCCCTTTTCAAGTGTGTCTCATTATTAATTGTATTATGGATAGTCTCTTTGCATACAGCCCCATTAAACAGAGTCAGGCTGCTAGAGCACAGCAGTCCTCAGGTTTAATTGACACCATGATACACGTGGAAATATGGAAGAAGGCATGATCCGACTACGTGACTGATCAACGCAAATGCCAGCCTTCTCTCACAAGACTCCAGGAGGAAGGAAGTGAATGTTTGAATTAGTATTGCAGGATAAATAATGTAAAATTAACGGTGTATTAGTAGCTCTAAACAACACAAAGCCTTAATTGCAACAAAATCTGTGTCACTTCCTCCACATCATTCCTCTATAGGAAGTCCACAGCAACATCTTATTTGGAATGGCAGCTTATCTAAAGGAGACACATTTTCGAGGTCTTTCTCAATGATGACGCACGACTGAAATGTGTCAAAGTGATCGATCACAGGCAGCGCGATGACAAGCCGGTGGCTGGAGTTTAAAGAGCTCTTTTGTGTCCGCGCTGTGTCTGCATTATGAGTGACACGGCTGCTACGGCACCTCTGAGCTCAGGGCTTCAGTCATCCCGACACAACACAGACCACTTGTCCAGCAGTGCTCAACACGCTGTCTCTGCTCGAGCCGCTTCCCTGCCAGAGACAACTGTGATGAGAGAGTTCCAAATGAAAAACAAATGGCGAATCATTTGCCACGGTTTGGAATACCTTTGGATTTTCTTATGTAAGAAAAAGCAATCTATATGGACAGTGTGCATCTAGATTGGACTTGGTGACTGAAAGAAGTGTTTGGTGAAAATAACAGCCAAACAACAATCAGACATAACAGCAGGCAGCGGAGGAACTGAAAGCACCAATCATTCAAAAGACATGATTAGAAAGCCAGTAGAGCTGTGTGTGTGTGTGTGTGTGTGTGTGTGTGTGTGTGTGTGTGTGTGTGTGTGTGTGTGTGTGTGTGTGTGTGTGTGTGTGTGTGGTGAGGCCGCTGTGTCTGGCACACAAGTTGGATTTTAAGTGTTCTCCATTGTCTTGCTTCTTAAAGTGGTATCATGAAATAAAAATACAAATGCCAATATGTGGAGTTGGGACCTCTGCTGCAAACCAGTGCAGATTATTCAACATTTTCCAAGTGGCAGAAAATCCTATATTACCTATGGGAAAGAGGAGCAGCTGGTACAGCAAACAATATGACAAACCTCCCAGTGGAGTTCGTCTCAGGATGTCTACAAGCAACAAGGAAGCATCAGAGGAGTCTGGCATTGTAGAGAAAATGCTAAAACACCTGCTCTCCTTGATTCAGATTTCATTTCACATTCTGTCAAATCTTACAATGCATTAATGAAAATTCCACCTCCCTGAAACGAGAGCTCCTGCCAAATCTTAGAACATAAACATCTTTCTCTGAAATCCCCTTCTGTCATTTGACGGAAGTTTAAACCTCTCAAACGCTGAATGCACAAAGCGTACAAACAAGGAGTTTGTCCACAATAAGTGGTCTGAAACTGACAACAAATGTATTTAAATCAGAGACAGTTTGATCAAAGAATAAATGATAAAAAAAATTACAAATCAGACCAGATGTTGTGGATGCATTTTGAAACATGGAGGTTTCATATTAAGCCCTTCAAGACAGATGTCACCACCACCACCTCTGGCCACAGACAATACATATGTCTGAATAAGTCCAATAGTAAATCATGCAGAAACAATGCATACATTTGCATCTACCCTCATGTAAAGACAACGTATAGAGGCCATTTACCCAGACTAAGCAAAAATCATGATGAGTCATGTGCCCACAGAGAAAACACAGTTATTATTTAATAAGATTAAAGTCCTGATACCAAAATGACACAGATGAGAATTTACGATCATCTTTAGATACAGACTCAGTCATCTTGAACAAGACTGGATAAGACTGGAGACAGTATATCATGATACTTCCACCTTTTCAGCTGATAGATCCGTTATTATTAGTCTTGTTCCAACGTTTGCGCCTTAGGAAAACATACACTTAGTTTGTTTAAGTGTACCAACAAACAGCCATATCTGATGAGTTGTCAGATGAAAGCACAATAACTGGGTGTGCAGTGCAAATGAAATGATTTACCTATGATCTTGCACCTATAATAAAAGTAATTCCTTCAGACCCTTCCATTGTATGGAAATAAGAAGCTTAGCGAAAATTCAGTCATGAAGTTGTTGTTCTACATCCTGCTGGGGTCTAAACAGCAAAGACTATACTTCTGTTTACAATAAATCTAATCTTACTTCAAGGCCAGTTGTGTGTCAAATACCCAAAGGGCAATGAAGATTCCATTTATTATTATTTATGCGGGCATAATTCTCCTTTAGACGCACCTTTAGATGTACAGTAAGTGAGTATAAGTTAACCTTCGCTGCCGGGCAGCAACACAGGAATCCGATTCAAATCTTGTGTGAATGTAATTAAGTGCGGGGGTTTCTGCATTCATGCTGCTGTTTCTCAAAGCCTGCAAAGTGGTCCGTACAGCAGGCTGCAGCCTCCCAGCACCGAACGATCCTGCACAATAAAGACAACAGCCGACAGCCGATGTCTCTGCCGTCGTTGATCACCGACCACTTCGGTGAATCCACTTCAGACTCTGCAAAGACAGGCAGCCCATGTAGGAGGCATTCCATTAAAGGCCAGCGATGTGCCTCCCATGTTGATTACTTAGTATTGATCTGGCACAAACAAATGACAGATTTGGTGTCCCGCTAGTGGATGAGTGACTGGGAGGGTGTGATGGGGCGCGGTGGAGGGAGTATGAGATAGAAAGAGAGGGGAAGAGAGATGGCGTTTGAGTGAGTGAGTGGTAGCCGACGTTCCCACCTCATCCATCATACTGGTTTTTGGGCATCCATTACCTGAGGATCGGCTGCAACACTTTCATAAAAGTTCAGCTGACAACGACACACAAAAACACCAGGAAAACCTTTGTGGTTCCAAAATGAGGAATATTTGTAGAAGCAGAAATCTGTCACACAATCGCTTCCAATTACAAACACGTATTCTGCTCATATGAAGACGGACATAAAGATGCTATGAGGCGCTGAGACAGCTGTCACCCACAGCTGAGCGTGTGGATGTCAGTGAGGAAGTGTGTGCCTTCAGCTGTCCGGAGAAAAATCAATCAACGATGACGCAGCAGACGGAGCGAAGCAGCTCTTTGATTCTTAACAAGTCTCCCCGGGCTTTTCAGCCGTCTCCACGCTGCAGACACAACAAATGCAACAGGTCAGCGGCGCTGACAGCAGTGCCATGGGGAACACCTACACACTGTCACCTTCACATTAACAGGTCTGACCTGTGATATAATAAGCATCTGTCCTGTTTTCAGCAAGTCGTGCAATTTCACCACAGCTTCGCCTCTGCAAACTATCTCAGATCCTCGTTTTTAGGTAACAAATTTTCAGATTAAAAACATCAGTTCAACATGCAGGTGAAGCCGATTCTAAAAATACCACTTTCACCAAAAACACTGTGAACTACAGGCAACAACTAGATGCATGAAGGCAACAAATTCAAATGGAAATCACTTCAAACTGATCTCCTTTCAAACAGTTTTTCAGTAAAAGTTGCTAAAAACAAAAGCGACACATACACACTCCGGTTTAAGGTTATTTCTTCCTCTTGACATTTTAAATAAAACTCTGGCTGGCCAAATTTACAGAGGAGATGAGTTGACATCCCATCTGTTTGCAGTGGTTCTTTATCTCCAATTATCCGTCTTCAGTTCCTTAGTGCTACTGTTCTTCTGTTGAGCATAGTTCAGATCTCTCTCTCAATGACACCTCAATATGGACATATGCAGAGACGCAACATCAGGTCAAGATAATAACCTCCGCTCAGATTTCAATTAAAAGTACCTTGCTAGAATTTTGGTCTGTCTTTTTAAAACCCGCAGTGTCTTGCCCTTCTAGTGATCATCTTGGTTGTTTGCATTTCACACTGTGGACACATGCAGCAACGTCTCGCTCTCTTTCTCTCTCTCTCACACACACACACACACACACACACACACACACACACACACACACACACACACACACACACACACACACACACACACACACACACTATAATAGATACAGTGGTCAGACATTTATGAGTAACCACAAAGCCAATTCCATTTCACAAACTTCCCACTGTTAAGCTCGGGGCTGTCAGACCCTGCTGCTCTCACAAAGACTGAATGCAAAAGAAGAACAGGAAGTGTTTGGGAGTGGGATTTAGGATTGTACGAAAACTCTCAGCTGTCTAAGATGCAATGCTTTTGAACTCTCTCAAGAAAAAAAAAAGCTTCCTTGCAGTATATATTTATTGGAAGCATCCAAACTTTTGGAGTATAAGGAGTCTGAATGAGACAAAAGTCTGAAAACTGAAAGCTCATCAGTGGTCACCGGTCATTGAGTTATCTTTTATCTTTTAAGTATTATTAAGTGTAAATTACTTTTAGTTCGAATCAAAGGCTGAGAAACACAAAAAGGCTGCTCTGGATCATTGGCTTTGTTTCTTGAGCTCGTCTTCATCTCCCAAATGATGCCAGTCTTTGGTTAGATCATAGAGTCTCTTCCGACAGTGATTACAGTCCATAGAGCGAAAGAACATCCTGTCATAAACAACAGACATATGATCAAGAATATTTGCGGCACTGTTGCTTTGCAAAACACGCAGCCGTAATTAAATCCATTGTGATGTAATTGGGGAAAAAACACATCTTGTATCTCGTTTTAATTGCTATGTGGCCTCACAACACAATTTCTCGTTACGCTCTTCTTGATGCGTGACCCAGGCGTTATGCCAGGAAATTTAGTGATGAAAATGAAAACAAGTCTAATCACTGATGGTACTGTTTATTACCCCGATGCACAGCATGCCTCCAACTTTGTGTTCATAATTTCAAACGGGAGCCGTCGCCCTCACAGAGGATGATGTTTCGTGGTGTAATTGTGATATAATTACCTGTAGCAGAGAAAGAAATGCAGCCTCTTTTCTTTTAATTTCCTAATTAGTTCTGTAAATGAGCGATTTGATCAAGCTGGGCTGCATATTGAGGCTGGAGTGCAGATATCTTCATCTAAAAGCGTTGGATGGATTTATAATGGGCCTGAATCTGACGCATTATGAGCAGTTCTCCCAACTCGTTCTTATTCCCATTCCATCAACTATGGCAGCCTGTTCTGTGGCCTTCCACTTCTAAGTATGATGCTGGTTTTAACAATGTAGTATAATATATAGAGGCGCCCATCTAGTGTAGTAATATAAAGAGTGAGCGAAGTTCAGGTCAGGAGGAGAGCATGGTGGATGGATGGGTCAAACACAGGACTTTCCTTCGGGAGACCAATCACAGGATTTTCCCACAGGAGACCTGGGTTTGAGTCCTGGCTGTGACCAAATGTCAAAGTTATGTGTTTGTACAGTCAGTTACATAAGCATCTTCATTTTAACCCAAAGCATGACAGTCAAAAGGTTGTGTCACAATATGAGAAATGTTTGTCCGCGACCTTTATTTTGAAACGTCTAACTGGATGTGGCATATTTATTATTCCTGGCATAATGACGGAGCCCTGCACATTTAAAACTGGTATTAGAGGGTTACATAGACTGTCATATTTTGAGGATTTGGGCTAATGACCATGTTGCCATGACATCCAAACATCTGACCAACTGACTAATGGACCCTGTTAAGTTTGGTATTGCTAACACTTTTCATTTAAGACTACAAATTGTATTTTGTGCATCAGTGCGTGAGTGTATATTTTGATTGCACACTTAGATAACTAATGAATAATAAGACCTTATATATTAATCCTACTCTCTAATATTGGTGAGGAGGACACATAGAACTAATAGATTGAAAATACTCAGCCCCAAACCCTGGAGTAATTAATTATGTAAATAAACCCAATTCTAATTATATGTCAATGCTATTCAAAAAAGTATTTAAATGAACAGATGATAGGTATATAGATAGTACACAGGCCTACTCCCCATAAGGTCAGACTATTAATTTAATCTTTTTTGCATCACATTGAATGATGTAAAACAAAAATTGAGGTTACTTCAGAGAACATACAGTTATCTTCAAAACGCCCATACGGATCCACATCACAGGCTCGTCAAATGACTGACGGGAAAACACACTAATCTGATCTGAACTTTTGCTTAATACTGGGCTTTGATTAAAAATGGATCGAACCATTTCCGAGGTGTTCCTTGAAGAGGTGAAATTGATTCGGCTCACACTAAAACCCCTAAAACAGCCTTAGCAGGGTCTGATATTAAAGATATACTCATAAATAAATCATTCAAATGCAATGAAGGAAGTAAAAGAAGGCAAAATAAAAGATATTAATGTCAACGAAAGTCAAATGAGACAACAGCAGAGGAAAAACACTCTGATCTCCAAACTTTTGCTCCTATAGACTGGATACTAAGCAGTCTCAATGATCAAAAACACGTGAATGGCATCAGAAATGCAGGATATACATCTGGCGTGTTGTTAAGACAAATTCTCAAGCCATGACTGGCAGCAATCATTTTTCATTATTATCTCTCAGGACCCAAGGGAGTAAATACCTACAATCTATGTTATTTTTGCTCAAGCGTTTCAAATCCATGTGTCTTACAAACACCTTTGTAATGGTAATGGATAATGAGCTTTCCCAGAGGGGTTAATCAAACTTATTGTTCTCCAACAATGCAACAATGATAAAAGACGTGAAAGGGAACTGATTCATTGTGTGTAAACAATAAAGAATTGTTGTACTTTTTTTTTCTTTCTGGAAACTCCTCGTTTCCTCCTAGATACAAAAAGCGATTTATTTTGACAGCTACCTCAATAAGCTTAATTTTATCCGAGTGAAAAGTCTTTGTTGTTGGCTCAATGAGGGACAGAGGGAAAGAGAAGCAGACAGACAGGAAAGAGATCACAAAAGCGATAAAAAGAAAAAAGGAAGAAAAACACTGAAAAGATGGCAGGTTGACAACTCAGAAATAAAAGTGTGAAAGTAGCAACTGAGTGAAGCTGTGAGTAAGCTGCTGGCCGAGGGCCTGGTGGGCTAGATTTGACCCCACAGAGGAGAAGAGTGCACAGTCTAGGTCTATAATTAGAAAACACACAGTGCCACTAATCCTTACTGAATGATTAAGCAGTGAACAGCAAGTCTACAGCCAGGAAGCCCACAACCGATCGGCTGTGGAGAGTCAAAGTGGGTTTCCCACCGAGTGAAAAATGTGCCAGAGGAGACAGCTCTGCTTTGTCAGGTGAGCCCAAAATAATGTCAGGTGAGCCCAAAATAATGAGAGCTCTCTAATAGGATTTTAGAGCTGTTAGCACATTAAATCTGTATTAATACCTGTGTATTAGGGGGGGGTTACATGTACCATATGTGAGCACAAGTATAGGGGCAACAAAAGCTGTAGGAATACCATGAGCAGAACAAATGAACTGCAATGTTTTCTCATAGATATTTCTGAAGAGAAGGTTTTTGTCAGACAAAGCCAATCCAAAAATGTTTTTAAACAAGTTAAAACATTTTTTCTGGTATAGGTTGCAAAATGAGTTTTAAGTGTTTTAATGTTTCAGTTATTTTAATGTCTAGTGTTTTTTTTAAAATTTTGTATTCTTATTACGTGTCGCCTGTTTATTATGTATTTGTTGCGGAGGACCACAATGGAAATAAGTATGTTATACTTTATGTGTTATCCTCTGTATTTATTTGTAATTGTATGTATTATACATATATAAGTTTTTACCAAATAAATTAATTCAATCAATCAATCAACAGGAGCAAGTTTAAGAAAGGCTTGGTAATCTATTCATCCACACTAGTTAGACATTGAGATCTATCAAAATCAGTATGTCAAAGACTTCTTTATTGCCAATGTAAGTATGATGAGAAGCAGATATAAGGATGTCAGAGTGTTGGATAAGCATGTTGCATGTTAAACTCTGGCACCAAAGATTGGAGTTTCCATCCTGTCATAACCTTTTTACACCAAAGCAAACCAAGGACTAGTTGTGGATTGATGCTAGTGCCAGTTCGTAGTTCGTTCCAATTAAGAACCAGTTTGCTTTTCCATGGGCTAGAGAGCCACGTCATTATGTCACTGTGTACGTATGGATACCACTCATGTTTCCCAGCGACGCTAGGCCAAGAACCAAGCACCAACCATTCCATCCTCTATTGTGGCCTAGCTACATGAATAGCTTTACAACCTGTCAGGGGCACGAGTGGCTTAAAACATACAAATCAACAATGGCTTACATGAGGACCACTTTACACAATCATAAAGTCAGACGGGTAAAAAAAAAAATTAAGTATTTGGGCCAGATTTATATGTTTTCATAGCCTCCTCTAGACAGTTAGACAGAGACCTGCAGTGGCAGCCATCTCTGGGGTAACTGCGGAAGACAGCTAATCATTAGCCAGTTAGCCTCCATTACAGCCTGGGATCCAGGCCTGGTGATAAAGAACCAAAGGACTCGGTTTAATGATCCAAAGACCACTGTAAGATTTACAGGCTCCGGGTTTCCACCACAGCCCCCGAACAAAGGCCTCCCCCCTTCCTCCGTCTGCCTCGGCAGAGGGAGTTCATAAAAGCAATGTTGGAAAGTAATGAAATCTCCCACCTATCATGAAAAAAAATAAAACAAAGACAGCAATCGCTGAGGTAAAGCCTCCAGTTGATTAGATGATAAATAAAGGGAAGGTGCCAAGAGGCTTACAGCGCCTTCAGCGGCTCTCTTTAGTTTTCTTTGAAGAGTTTGACATTATAGCTTGGTTCATTCTGAATTTATGGGCATTTTGTGGAACTCGATTGAACAGTTTCAGGCCCAGAGGATAAACTCTGATCGCTGTATATAAAGTCTAAGCTACCTGCTGTTGTTTGAAATGAAGGCTAAACTTCCACCATAACTTGTAAAGGATGCCATCCATAGAGCAGACAGATGTTGTTACTATATGTTGCAAGAACTCTGCAACCACTGAAATCCCTCACACAGTCTCAGACGGTGTGTGCACTTCATTCTCAGATCTGCTCCGGGACATTTCGAGAATGTCTCCTTTCAGTGGTGGCGGGATAAAAGACAGCAGGGTTCATCCAATCATTTCAGATAACCCCAGGAAACACTAAAAACCACTGACCCAATCAAACAATGCCTTCCTGGTTCTTTCTTCTTCTACTGTGCACCTGCTCATTACTTCACATCTGAAAGCAGGGCCAAAGTCTTCTCGCTGTGTTTGGAAAAAGTCAGCTAATTGAGAAAATTAACCGGTAGGGTGGATTCAGGGGGTCTTAAAGGACATTTTCTGGCAGAATGCAGTTTGGAGCTTTCTTTTATTCCTTGACACATGAAGACAAATTCTAAGGGACATAGTGTTGCACAGCCTGGAAGCTTTTTCCTGGTATCACAAATCTTTAAACAGTTATGGGTAATATACCACTTCGGATTACGTATAAACAAGTTTCTAAATGTGACTAGTCTATCATGCAAGGTGCAGGCCTGGCCATCAGGAACTATTTGAGAGATTATTGTCTTGCTCAAGGACAATATGGACAGGTTGCAAACCCTATAACTAGTGGAAAACCCACTCTACCTCCAGCCCAACAGTCACCCATAGTTCATATATGACTATCAATGATTGACTATAATCGAGTACAGGTCATTTCTGATTGAACAACTTTAATCCAACTTTACAACATTTCCTTACTGTGCAGCTATTTAGCAATTAGTCCACTGAAAGACTAGATCCATGTCCTGGTATAGTTATAGGATGCATGGATCGGGTCTACAGAGACGACATCCTACATTCATGAGTCGTCTTATCAGATCCTGGATTTCCGTGGCTGATCAAACTCTGGATGAAGCGAAGAGATGACATCATCAGCTGGCATGACTTAGACTATGTCACATCGGCCTTGAGTGATTTTCACTCATCTCAGAAGACCCTCTCCATCACTATCGCCAATCCCCCCCGCAATGTGATGTGAATGCCTCCTCTGTGAGCGAGGCCAAGGATCTGCCAGTGGCCCCTCTCTTTGTGAGCTGAATGGGCAAGGCTTGGACACGTTTTAAGGTGCCCTAATGTACCATGGCCGGACCACAAAGGCGGCATGGTAATTTGCCAGGGATAATGACGCTCACTTAATTCGGCCCTAGGGGCCACAAACAGAAAGCTTTAAAGAGAATCCCGATCCAGGGATGAGTCCCCTGTCTCCCCCTTTTTTCTAGGTCTCTTTCTCTCTAAGTCCACCCCTTCTCTCTCTTATTGGCCTGAAAGAGGCTTGTTTTCTTCCGGCTTATTGTCAGCCTTAACTAAATATCAGCAAATAACAGCAGGGCTGCAAGAGACAACACGCCAACGACGAGTGGACCCAATGATCTCCTCCCAGAGGACCAGAGAGAACCAAGACAAACACAGATGAGCTTTCTCACAGAGAAGGAGCGCCACTGCCCTGCTCAATGGCACATATTAGGGAAAGACATTTGGCCACAAATTGAATTGAGCAGAGTAAGTGAGAAGGGAAAGAGTCGTAAGCTTTGGGAGTACAGCAACAGAACAGAAGCGAATACCAGGGCTGGTCCTCAGGGATATTAAACACAGAGAGTGAGAGGAGACAGAGACTGGAAGAGAAGCCCTACAAAGCCAAAGTACAGTATCTGCAAAGATGCAAAATCTAGAAAACAGGTTTTTGTGCTTTTCTTTCACCAAGCATAAGAATGAAAAAAATAAAAAATCCCAATATCTCAGAAAAATTCTGCAGCAGAACAACAACACTCAAACAGATTAAAGAGAGGATACGATAGATACTTTCATTTGGGACAAAAAGCAGATACTGCACTTTGCCTTTGTATAGCCGTGAGAGCTTTTAATGATAAATTGGCCTCCTCTTAAAAGTTTTTAGTTCTGAGCATGAATACTTATTTGATTAGTTAAATGTTCAATGTTTGTTTGTGCATCGTTTCATCCCAAAAAACAAAAAGGATCTCTGAGTAACTGATGGAGATGGAAACAGATGCTGTGCAGGAGATAAACATTTATAAAAGAGATAACATTAGACTGGGGAGTTGGATTCATACCCTTTGAAGCCACATTAAAACATTATTTTGCAATCTGAATCTGCTGCAATTCCTGCAACATTTTGCCCTCAACAATCATTTCTCAACTCAACGGCCTTACAGTACACAAATTAGAAAATAAATGTTCTGAACACTAGATAACAACATGGCCTCAAGCAATATGATGGCTCAGTATTCTCATATCCAAAGGTAATTCATATAACCTCTAATTACACCTTAAGGAAGACTACAGAATGTGCTCTATTGATCTACATGAGGTTTTACTGATGCCATTTCAATGCAAACAAAGCAGAGCTTGATTCCTGTGAATATTTATGTTTATTTACATCATTAGATGTTTCACATTAAACAATCATTAGCTGTTTGATAGCCTAGTGCAGATATGTTTAGGTTTAAATGATGGGGTGCTCTGTTTAACAGGTTTAAGATGTTAACCATGTAATCGTAACTTCCCTTAGTGTGGGTCCATGTTGTGTCACCTTCACTCTTGCCCATGTTTCCTTCCACTGCGTCAAACAAAGGCTGAAAAAGGCTGAAATATGCAAATGCACTGACTGTGACCGGCCTGTTCTGGTGGAGGTGATGTGATTTTGTACTTGTGTCACATCAGAGTGAGTCGCTCACAACAGAGAGGGGGAGAGAGAGAGAAAGAGGGGGCGTAAGACTTGTCCATTATCAGACCGTATAAAGCCCCTCCATCCGTCCTCGAGCCACCACTTCTTATCCTCCCCGCTGCCATTCTCTTGCCGCTGCTTTTAAATAATTGCACTCAGTCACAATAAAAGGCTTTCACCAAAAAAAGGACGCATTACCTTTACTACAGACGCCACAGAGTTTTAGACATTTAGGGAAAATGAGAATCGGGGGGATAAACAGTGATCACGATCCCTTAACGTAGAGATTCAAAAAGTTCAGAGAGAAGTTTGGTGTCTGTCAGCAAAAAAAGCAAACAAACGAGCACATAGAAAAAAGAGAGTTGTGGAACAAACACGTAGCAGAAATGCAGGTATAGAACGAAGAAATGCCTGAAAGTGGAATTAAAAGTTTTGAATGAAAAAAATGAACATGTACTCACCAGCTGAGCATCACTGGGGTGTGGGGAGGGGGGGGCTGAGAGGGCCGTCTGTCCTTTTCAAACTGATTCTGGAGCAAGAGAGAGAGAGAGAGAGGAGGGGGAGGGGTGAGTCTTTGACGAGCTGCTCTCCTCCTCCTCATAAGCAGAGTGCAGAGGCACAAAGGAGTGCTGGCGCTCTCGTAAACAAACCGCCAACTTATCAATGGGGCAGAGAAGGCGGAGCAGGAATGGCGTTTAAACAGAGGCTTCGTGGGGTTGGGGGCAGGAGAAAAAGAGGGACCTGCAAGATGGATGCCTTTACATCAAGAGAAGGCCGGGCCCGACAATAACAAACCGCCAAGTTAAACACAGTTCAAACACATAAAAAGCAACATTACAAGCCTTGCATGAAAACTGAGCTCACATATGTTCAACTGTAAATCAACAATATAGATGCAAATGAGGCGAACGGATGTCTAATTGAATCAAACACGGATGCTAATATGCAGAGAGCACTTTGGGTTCCAAGCTTTTTGATCTCAACGCCACAGAGCAAATTGGAACAAATAGCCCTGGGCGGTTTCTAAGGCAACCTGAGAGAGCAGCTCAGACTTGCCATCGCTCTTGAGGCGTCAAACACCGTAATATGGATGCTTTTTTCCTTCACTTCCACACAGAAGGGCAAAAATCATCAAAAGATGGCTTTGTTATGTCATCCAATTGCCCCAGTGAGACTGATCACTTCTGATTATATGTATAGTGCAATCACCTGTGCATTCATATAGAATGCTGCTCCTCATGAGCATAGAAACTAGAAACATGTGCATAGCAGATACCTTTGGCAGTAATCAGGGCTGCTACTAATTTCATTCATGATTAAAGCTAATTACTTTTTTCAAACTTATTTCCTAATTAGTCTAAAAAAAATGTCATAAAGTATTGAAAAATGTCCTCCATAATCCACAGTGACATCATCACATTTCTTATTTTTATCCAACCAAGAGATTGAAAATAAATCTAAGTTTGAGGAAAATGAACCTAGACAATACTTGGCAACTTGTGGCATTAATGAAAATGAATCAATTGTCACAAATTTAATCAATTAATTAAAATACGTTTAAAATGAGTTTTTCTACAAGATTCTCCATTTCTGAACAGCCACAAAGACAGGTAGACAAATGAAGTAAAGGGGATTTTCTATGGAACTAAGCTGAGACTTCAGTGTTGAGCAGTGGGAAGTGTCTGCTCAAACAAGAAAGTCCCCCATAATCTCCAATGTCAGTGCGGGATCAGGCTTTATTCACTGCCACAAGTGAGAATTCTCATAAACTGCTTAGTCTGTGACCTACAGTCTCTTATGGACACACACAAACACACACACACTGCTCAAATTCAGTAACGTTGCATGGACCAGAGAACCGACAGGTGTGTGACATTTAGCGTGATGCTAATCACACTGCAGACATACTTTGATTGACATGACACAGATACCAAGTCGAACACAACAGATAACATCAAAACCAATTCCCGGGCCCAGAGATCGTCAGTGCAGCCACGAGGTTCGGATCACACGCCTGCGCTCCAATCTGGAACTCCATCTTTTGGACTGTCAAAACTTTTGCAGCTCACCGCGGTGCATCTCCTTCATTTCTGCCCATAGAAGTGGTTATCAACGGTCGGCATCTGATCCAGCAGAGAAAATTAAATTCTCCTAATTAAGCTACAGTTACTGGTGACTGAATCAGGCAGTTTATTAATGAAGACTTAGCGGGAAATAGGTGAAGAGGCGAGTTGCAAGACAGCGGGAGGTCACAACTCAACAACTCATGGAGTTTTTGTCGCTTTCTCTCTCTCTCTCCCTCCTTCAGGGCAGTGAAGAAAATATGTCTAATTAGGAGAGGATTACTGCCTGCAGCTTTGCAGTTTACATCAGACTATAGCAGGGTGCTGCTGCTAAACAAACTTCTTTTCTAAGAGTCTAACACAAAGATCCAAGGACACACTACAGGATATAAACTCAGCCAGCTGCTGTCTGGAAAAAAAAATCTCCTGATCCTCTATTGTGCAGTCCTAGAAATAATTAAATGTAGTATCTCCTGATGGTCCCACCAATAATGGCGATTGTCGAAGAATTGTCCTCACAATCACCAACAACAACATTGGCGTTGGCACAGCTCTGTGTGGCTGGAGTTCAAATAGCTGCATCTAAACTAAAAGTAATTATAAAAATGGCAACAAGTGTTTTTCCACTCCCTGGAATAGCTGTCGTAAGTCAATTCAATGATTCATTCAGTAAGCAACCAACACTACGGTGAACTCTAACCTAAGGCACATTTTCTGTATATATACACTAAACAATTCAAGGAGAACAACTAGTAGATGTGCAAACTTTCCTCCACAAACTAAGGAGGTCATTGAGGGTTTTATCAACTATTGCATAATCATGCAATAGGGGTTCTTAGCTGCAACTGGAACCAAACAGCAGTGGCTCCTCATCACCAGAGCCAGGACAGCCAATATGAATCAGACAAGATTCTATGATTTCTCAAACAAGATTCAGTCTTACATACATATAAACATACAATCAATAATATGACTTTACCTCCATCACAAAAATCAAAAGACAAATTTGAAGCCTAAGAAAAACTAAATCTGAAGTAGGTTAATAATGTTCTCTGATGCTGTTGCATGTTGTAGTAATGTCTGTTTACATAACTGGCTGAAATGCTGCTGCTGTCAGTTTCACTTTTGAAATAAACACATTTTTCGATCAGTTATGTAAGTCACGTTTAAGTTATTAAAAAGTTAAACATTGAATGAGTATTTATGTAGGTCTAAAATTCAGCAATTAACAGAGAGGAAAAGCACACAGCGCTTCTCTATATACTCATGTTTCTTCTTCTGCTCACATCAAGCAGAGTAATCAATAACTCAATACAACGGATATTACTTTTCCCCCAAATATAACACTAACCCCTTAATGAGAAGTGGCTCTGGTGCTTCATACATTTGCTGCCGTGACCAGCTTCTGACAGCATTCCTGAGGAATCGTAGCCCATTCCTCATGGACAAAGGCCTCCAGTTCTGGAATATTCCTTGGTTTACAACCTGCAACCGCCTTCTTCAAATCCCACTAGGGATTTTCTAATGGATTCAAGTCAGACGACTGTTCCAGGACTTCTTCTGAAACCAAGCCTTGGTGGATTTTGAGGTCTGCCTGGGATCATTGTCCTTTTGGAACGTCCAATGACGGCCAAGTTTCAGATGGCGAGACGTTTTCTTCTAGGATTTCCTGATACTCGATGGAATCCATCTTACCCTCTACACCCTGCAGGTTTCCAGCGTCCGAGGAAGCAAAGCAGCCCCAGAGCATCACTGAGCCACCGCCATGCTCTACTGTACGCATTGTTCATTTCAGCATATGCCTCATTCTTCCTCCTCCAGACATACCGCTGATCCATAGGCCCCAAAAAGTCACAGTTTTAATTTCATGGCTCCACAGAACAGTCTGTGTTTTATCTGGATGGTTCTGAGCTACTGGAGCAGACTATGCTTTTGGGTCAGCAGTGGTGAACGTCTTGGAGTTTCAGCATGGAGCCTTTATGTAAATGTAGGCTTTAACAGAAAAGAAAACTTTGGGACTCGTCTGCTAAAGTAAGTCTATGAAGGTTGGCACAGTTTTATAACAACATCTGATTTGCAAATGTGTGCTCTGATGAGGGATGGTGTTCAGGGGGTTGAATAATTTTGAGACTGTAGTAGTCAGGAAAAGTAGCAAACTTCTTGTTATATGATAAATACTGCATTTTGCCAATAAATCTAATACACAATGGGGGTTGAATAATTGTTCCCATACTGACCAACACAACATCAATAGGTTTGTGTAGCCATAACAGGCTTAGGGCTAATAACACTGTTCCTCCAATACATATGGATCCAGTATTTTTTTCATGAAATGTAAAACCCTTGCAGAAATGTCAATAATTTAAATGCAGGATATTGTCTGATTAATTCCAAGGGTCCAATTCCAGATCAAGAATTTAGCAAATAAGACACCATCCATTTGAAAAGCTTGTCTGCAGAGATCTGTTAGAGAAACTGTTCAGAGAACATTACAAACAGTGTGTGAATGGCAGTGATATGCTATTATCCAGTGTTCACCAGGCTCCAGAAAAGGGTATTACTACCTGTCATCTGAGGAGAGAAGAAGGTCAAGCTGAAAATAACTGATTGTTATAATAGCTTTATATGTAAGCTTTGTCAGTTTTATCTATATTTTTTATTTTTTACATTATTTATACATGGTTAACGGTCCAAAATGCTGCAATACCTTCACTATGAGTTGATGGTGCCATAGAGAAGGAGCCAGTCAGAAGCAAGAAACTGAACTGTGTAATTCTGTAATTCACATTAATCCTCTGTTGACAACAAAATGCTGCATCTTTCCTGATTCATCAATTTCACGGATCCAGAATCTGCGCAGAATCAGTCAAAAGGGTTTCACAAGCGTAACAGAGTGTGCCCCCTTCTACTGCTAGAGCCTTGATTCAGATCAACAACATCAGGAAAATGAGCAAAACGTGTGAATTCTACAGCGCTTAACACAATAAATGACATCAGCGCGGCTTGAAGGCAGAGGTGATTCCAATGGTTAAATAATAAAGCACATCCATCAGGTCGGTGGCTCCTGTAGACAGACAAGTTGCCGTGGTCACATGGGAACACGCACACATATACTGCTATCCTGAAAGGTCAACTCCTGCAGACAAGACGGTTTAACTTGCACAACCCGAAACCATGGCATCACGTTGACAGGCTAACTCATCCATTACCCTTGTTATTCTGCTCCATCCTCTTACGCCTCCACAGCGACAGCAGAAGCCTGGATAGGTTTTCCAGCCCAGTTTCATATATCCTTGGCTCTCAATCATAGCACTTGACACCTGTTTATATACTTCATGACCTCCGACCCGGCGCTCTCCTGTTCTCAGAAACCACCTCGATCCGCCAGGTTGGTGGAGAGGTCACTGCTGTTAAAGTGAGAGTGTTGACAAATGGCTAATTAATCTAAGATTCAAACAATGACTGAATGTAAAGACCACAGAGCATCACTAACGTTGGCTTCTATGCACCTACAAACACGCACACCTATAAAAGAATACGCTGTGTGCTATAAATATGAGTGTTTCTATACTTCCATCTTTTTTGAAAACCAATTTCAGACTTTGTGTCGTGTGTATGTTTTTCTGATTGCCCATTAAGCTCAAGTGGGCCTCTGTCGTAATTAAATGGCACCTCCATTAAAGAAGTCTGGGACTTCCTAATACATCAGCTGCAGCTTTAACACTTACAAGCTGCACGGCTGACCAACTCACTCGGAGAAACGATGGGGAGCTAACTACGTTATTTATATGCAACAGTCCAAAGGAAAATGTGACATCACCTGATGCAGACTGTGCTCTAAAAAACTATACTCCAACATGGCTGGGTGAATGTGGTGAACACTGAATGTTAATGATATTATTAAGAAGGCACAATCATTCTTATAGCAATATAACACTGCGTTCATTTACTTCCATTCATCCATTTTCTATAACTGCTTCTCTTGTACAGGGGTTTGGAATCTATACAAGCTGATACTGGGCGGCGAAAGGCAGGGCACACCCTGGACAGGTCGGCAGTTCATCACAGGGCCGACGCGATCCTCCCCACATTTTCACCGATTGACCGATTTAGAGTCACCATTACACCTACAGCATATTGCATGTTTTTGAAGGGTGGGAGGAAGCCAGAGACACTGGAAGAACATGCAAACTTCATACAGGAAGGCCCCAAGGTCTGGATTTAAACCCAGAACCTGTGAACCGCCACATTGCTCCCCTTTTTATTTGCCTGATCAAGTACCTTTCAAAACTAATGCAGAGTTTCGTAAAGATGAAACACGTTGCAGCAGCAATAAAATATTTCCATGATCACGTTTTCACCTGATTATTCTGAGGATTACCTGAGTAATTGGACACACTTATTTAGACAATGCTAGTATATGTGAGAAAGCCAGGTCTCTAAAAAGCAACAATGTATTACACTTGTCATTATTACTATAATCTCCACTCCAGTAAGCAGTGAGTAATTAAAAATGAAACAAATACAAACACAGAACTTACAACAGCTATAAAAACAGATCTGCGTATGCAGCTGTCAAGCTCATGGTAGCTAAGCTTGAATGGTTTGCTATTAAGGGTGTCACAATAACAGAATTTTACACTTTCATACAATATTAATTAAAAAAAACAATACTTAGTACCTCTTAAAAAAAACACAGCAAAAGGAAAAGTAAAGCCTGAGGCACACATGAGGACAAAATTATTAGGTATAAACAGTTCCAGAGTCCTGATAATGTGTGTGATTCATTTGCAGGGCTCAGTGAGTCACCTAAATGGTGACAGAGCCGCCATTAATGCTAATTCCACCCAAATTTTGACAAAAAGTCAGAATGGCTGCAGTGAAAAAGGTCATTCAGCTACCTTATCATTTCAGTTCTCGCTGCATTGGTCTCATCTCATCAGTGAGGAGGAGTCAGGGACGAAAATAGTTTGGCATTCACGAGTAAAGCTCCATGAAACAGCACCCGCTAATGAGAACAAGGTACGGCTCTGTTCCTGGAAGAGGCACAGAGAACTCTGTGTGATTCGGTTCCAGCAGTGATGATCGGTTGAGCTGTGTACAACAATACTGCACTGTTTTGTTAAGTAGACATTGGTTAATATTTATATAATTCAAAGGATGTTTGTATAATGTGCTTATTCTGTACACAATTTCAGCCATGGAAGGATTTACTTTAATTACTTGATGTTATAAAATTCTATAAGAGTGCGTTTAAAAAATATATAATTTGAGGGAAATTCATTCAGTTACAGCACACAATGCAACAAAGAAGAGAAATAAAAAAAAAAAAAAAGAATGGCCATGAAAGTCAGACAGAAACCAGAAAAAGGAGACAAAAAAAATAAGTCATGGAGCAGGTTGGATATTCCTTTTATAAACTAGTCCGTGTTGTTTCTGCAGACCTAGTGATTTAGTCCTACTGCGTCTGTGAGGTCGGCTAGTGTGACTACATTTGCGCCCCTGAACCAGGTATTTGTTGTCCTCATGAGATCCCCCAGGCTGCTGATTAGTCTGCTATTGGAGTGAATGTGTTGCACTACTGGAGCATTCTGCCATATACTGTATATATCTGTGAAGTGATGGAGGTCCACGTCTCTGTTTCTTTGTCCTTGGCTGCGTTTTTGTTGAAAAGGCTGTTCACATGCATTATTCTGCAAGTGAACTTGATTGTTTTAAGTTTGGTTTGTTGTGCCTGGGCAGAGTTAAGTGCACAGCGGGGGTATTGAATTGTGCGCAGGCAGTCAGCAGCAGTGACCTCAGCTTCAGACCAACATCATATCCATCGAGCTGAATATTGATCCACATGCCATACTGTGAGGCAGCCAAACGGCCGTGCCGCTCATACCAAGCCGGCAGAATGAGGCCTCAACCCATTGTGTTCGAGTGATGAATCACTTTATGCATAAAAGCTAAAATCATCATGTTGTTTTTCAATGTTGCATTAATCAGTGCAGCTTATTCTGCCTCTGTGTGCCTTAATTATAATGAGCTAAACAAAATAAACACGATGTGACTCTGGAGTGTGGTTTGACTGAGCGATTGCATTTATGCTCACATTGTGCTTTCATATTCTTGAGCACGAATTTACAAAACGACACAGCCAAGCTTGTGGTCATGATTGGTGGAAGAGTGAGAGGCTGAACGTCAGTGAAGCGGCAGGCTTCAACATATCTGAGTCTAATCCTCAAAATTACTGAGTCATTACTTTTCATTTATTTTCTTGATAACACAGGAACCACACAGACACTAACAGTCCCACAGGATCACGGGTTGGGTTCACATAAAATACCATTTTGGATTCATTTCCAAGGTGGTAAAATGTTCAGTTTGTTAAGCTCTGTCAAATCTTTACTTTATATTTAGTGGAACATTGCATTGGATAAAACATGCATCATACCATGAAGCTAGTATGTAACGTACCTTTTGAGGATTAATCTTAATTTTCTCTGTTTTTTAAATAATAAGTTATTTTAACTTTTGAAACTAAAAGGGGTTTATGTTGGGATAGTCAGTTCTGTCTTAGATCCACTTTCCTTTTGGTCTCAGACAAGCACTGATGCATTACTTTACATTATATATATGACAATGACTATATTTGTCTGGTGCCTTTATTCAAAGCAACTTACAGTGAGTGCAGTAAATGTCTTTGCAGTAAATGCAAGAATAATGCAAGATCAACTTCATCAAACATGCTGAACTGCTTCAAGTGCTACATTTATTTCATTATTATTAACTGAACAACACAAAACCTGATGTGATTCAATACTACTTTCAGATTCAACACGATGTTTTGGAACCCCAGCCCTAGCTAATCTCAATAAATACCCGTGCCAAATTTAAAAGATGTTGGACTGAATATCAAATCGGACTCTGGATACAGATTTGATCAAATGCTGCTGAACCACAACCCTCAGATCACAGTTGTTTAATCAATTAACCACATCACTTCACATAGATGCATGGTATTCATGCAAGAGTCGGTCAGATCTGCCTACTCTGCTGTGTGCAGCATGTGCTACCCATCACTAATCCCGGAACTTGAATCTTGCTATGAAAGCTTTGTGAGAGTATCCCCAAAAGCCTACACTCAAACCCACCATCCCTCATTATCCCAAACACTTGATCTCCGTTTCTCTCTCACTTTTCTTTTACCTCACATCTCAACAGAGAAAAACCCAGACAGTAGCTGCATCATTAAAGCATGCACAGCAAGCCGATCCCGTTGAATCTCCTCACATAGTGGGTGGAGGGCTGATACACTCAAAAACATAGAGAGAAAGAAGTGATTCTTTCTTCTTAAAGTCATTACTTATCTCTTAGGAGGTCAAACAGTATTTGCCATTCAAAGGAGAAGAAAACCATTAACGCCTGCCTTGCATATTTACTCCAACAGACAGTGGGCTCTGAGGCGAAGGGCCCTGAGGATAAGAAACAGAAGGACTGAGGCAAGGAATTATTTATTAAGGCAAAGGACACCAGCTTCCAGAGGGAAGAAGAGAAAGGATAGCTCTCTTGTCTTTTTCCCTGTTGGTCAGATGCCATCTATAGGGAAGTGAGTGAAGGAAGTGAGCTTAGCCGAGCAAAGCAGCAGTACGTATCACTCCAACTGAGGAGGAAAGAAGAAGAGTGGGCGATAAAGAGACGGAAGTAAGAGGGGCGAGAGGGGAAGGGCGCATTGCAGCACCATGCAAATCCAGTGGAAATGCACCTTATGGGAGAGCTTGGCTGCAGAATCTCACACAGAACTAAAAACCAAAGTCTGCTTACTCTGCGGTATGAAGCGGCATTAAAGCCGATTCAAACAGACATGGAATCAGCTGCATTGTGGCCATCAGTAGCTTTTATCAGCTGGAGCTGCACAGCTTTCATTTCCTCCGCTATGCAAATTGCAGGTAGAAAATTGAGTGAAATGTTTCCATCAGCCTAATGTATTATGTGCATTACGCTAACACAGCTTTCAGCCTGCAGCACTGAAAATGTGACAAAGGAACTCTCCCTGTGTGGACGTGCACGGAGAGTTTATCCTGCCAGGGGATGGACCGAAAATGAGGCGGTCTCACCTTTTGACCCTTGATGCCTCAGAACCTTAACGATGCCCCGCAAAACACCATCCACTGCAACACTACATTGGGCATTTAAAATATTGAAAGAGGAATGAGCATTCCCTGACTTTCAGCCAGAAAGCCGGTACAACGCAGTGAAAATGGGGCTCATTAGTATATATAGCATGTTCCACAGCTATCACAACCTCTGTTGCTTAAAACTTAAAGAAACAGTGAATTATCGGCAAAACCAGGATTTCTTATAACATAGCCATCATATGAAAGGTAATGGTAGATGAGTGGATTGTGCCAGAGGAGTGGATTTATAAGATTCTCTGCATCTTTTGACACTTTTTTGGGCCTTGACCTGAGGTCACCATTGGAATCCACTGTAACCACTGCAATCTCACTACAGCTGCAGAGCAAAGTTCAAACAACTTTGAAGATCCTGCTTTCAAACCTACAGGCTTTGACCGTTTGATACTCAAAATTATGATTTCTGGTATTCATTTACCAAAATCAGAAAAAAACACATACTGGCCCCAAACTGTGAGAACCTCCAGCACCAATTGCCACCCTAATTAAACCCTGCATATAAACACCAAAATAAAAAGAACTCACCACCCTGCTGTCTACTGAACCTACAAACGATCAATCTGGGGCTCATTTCAGTCTGGCAGAAGCGGCCAGGAAAGAAGGATGGATGTGTAAAGAGAGTGGACTGATAGAATAGAACTGCAAGTGATTCATCTCCCCGAGCTGAGCTTGGTCAGGTGAACACACGAGTGCAGGCCACGTCTGGTTTTAATCAATGGAAAATCCACCTGGAGCTCAGGCTGAAAAAGGCTAATAATCGAAAAGGCAGCTCACTGAGAAGCAGAAAATTTGTAAGAGAGAGAAACATCAAGTGTGGAATGATAAGAGTGCCACAAGAGAGCCCCCAAAATGAGAGATGTCAGGAATTAAAAAGCAGCTTCTGACGATAAGGACGATACACGGTAAATGGGTACAAATAAGAGAGATAAACTTTGAAAGTGTGACAAGAAGAGGTGTGAGAGACAGCAAGAGTTGGACCATTTAACATAGGAGTGGCAGGGAATCAAGCTCCCAATCCATCTTTTGAAGTGCAGGAATGAAACCCCCATTCATCATTGTGGTGTTAGGATATATACAGAAAAGAGAGTGGCATGTTCAAACGCCCTTGTATTTTACGAGACTGCTCTCCTGGGACAACAGCAAAAGAGTTCCTGACTTTCTGAAAGGCAGCGAGAAGATAGAGAGAGCGTTTGATGAAGTCATTTGGTGTTTACTGCCACGGACTCATCTGTCATACGGGCCGTTTGCTTAGCAACTCTTGAGATGGAAGTACTTAGCAATTAAGATTGAATTGCAGAACGGAGAGACAGGTTTAAATTATATGTGATGCAGTAAAGGAGGCTATTAATTTGGGTTCAAAGAGAGCATGGCCTGAGGGGGAATAAAATGAAGCACTAAAGCGCGTTACACTGTCTGAATGTGTATGTGCATGGATATCAGTGTGTATTCTCAATTTGTCACTCCGCTTCCAACCGAGTTCCAACTCGCCCAGAGGAAAAGTTTGAGCCAACACAATATAATATGCTTACTAACGCCTCAAATGAACCCAAGGTACTGCAGAACCTTGCGCAAAGTAACAAGACAAAGTTTACAAGTGATAGATAATTAATTGGGGTTTCATCAGCCGTGCGATGAAAGAGAGAAAGAGAAAGTTTCCTCGCACAACTCTTGGACCAATCAGAGTGGAAATTCAAGCCTCTCTCTTCAGACGGCCTCTCAAAGCAGCAGATCAAAGCTTACTGGGGAAACCATCGAGCATGAATGAGACCTCTCCAATGCTGCATCCGAACTTAACAACACCTACAGTCAGTTTCTGCTTCATTTCACTCCACAGTGTCAAGGAGGCCCCAAAAAAATGGGTTTTTAAAAAACAACCGTGGGTTTTTAAGGACACTGCATAAACTGTGTTAATTAGCACATCAAATAAATGTGATTTTAATAAATATCTCATTAGCTACACTGCAAATTGTTCTGTTGTTGCCAAGATTTAAAATCGTAGACGTGGCAACATGAGGTTAGTGCTCTTGTTTTAAATGTTATTTTTCTTATTTAATATTACCTTGCTGCATGGACAGATAATTAATAGCTACTGTTTTTTGCAGTGTAAAACATCAGCATACCTCACCACCAAGACAAAAAGCCTGAAATTTATTTGAGTCAGTCGCACAAGAGCCTGCGCAAAAGCAGCGCTTCATTAAGAACAAGGTCGTTGAAAAACACTACAGTTCACAGCAACAGCTTCCATTACCAAAAAAAAAAGAGCTCCGGAGGGAGTATTTTGAATCGGTCCTCTCAGAGGTGTCTGCAGATATGCCTGATTGTGTGGAAAGTGATGCTTTTATCATCAGCCAAAAAAAAAAAAAAAAAAAAAAAAAAAAAAAAATCCTTTTCACTCTTGTCAGTTTTGCAAAGGTTCAGGGTTTAGGCTTTGAAACTGTCCACCTGATGTGGGCATGACTCTGGCAAGAGAAGAGAGGAAAGGCTAAATGGAGCAGTGGTATTGGACAAAGAGGAAGATGGCTTGAGGTGGTTTAAGTCTTTTAGTCTCTGTCACATTCCTATGCCAGCCAGCTGTCTGGGTGTCCCTGGAGGCCAGAGCCAGAGCTCGATCACAGAGAGTGTCACAAACACACACACACACACATATACAGTATAGCACAGAGAACTTATCCTCTGTCCTCAGTATCAAATAGCTGCTGTCAGCAGCAGTAGGGCCACTCTTCTGGATCCAGGCCAGGTCATTTCGCTTCAGAATATTTCATAGCATCGAGGTCATTCTGCTGCATCAGACAGCTGAGCAGCCTGAGTCATCTAATTGTCACCATTATGGCTTTTAATATTGATCTAAAACAACACTGATTCCAAATTATGGAATTGGTATAGGGGCGATTCTATGATCTGACTTTTAGTGGGGCTCAGAATCATGCATTAAATCCTATTGTGGGTGGAATGAGTTTTTGTTTCTCAGTCAAACAGTTTCTCTTTCTTGTCTGGTTCCTCCAACTCTCTCTGTCCTCTTAAGGCTCGTTTATGCTGAGACAACATTCCGTCCTCAAGTCTCGATGTACCTAATGACCTCACAGACCATTTGCCTCTTTGCATTTACTAGGTACACTATCACAACCTCCGCCGACCGTCCCCATATTTGTTGTTGTCGACGTAAAGGACATACGGACGTATGTAGGCGCTGACGGATAGACTGTTTGTGAACGGACGTACCCATTTATGTACATAGAGGGAGGAAAAATGGGGCTTTCCTCTCCATCCTCCTCTCTCCCACTTTGTACTGACACACAAACATATTTTATGAAGCTAGAAAATGACCTATAATGCCATGATTAATAAAGCAAACAGAGTATTTGATAACAGTATTACAGTAGACGGCTTAGAAATGTGAAATCATCGCCCACTGCAGTGAAAGCGGGTTAACCAGTCGCTGACTCGGTATTAGAACTATGTGGTCTTGACTACCTGTCCACTTTCTCACGTAGTTCTCTGTCTCTCTCTCCCTCTCTCTCTCTCCTTCTTTCTGTGCTGACTCCATCCTGCTCTCCCTCTTCTTCTCTCTCCCTATTTGTGCTGCAAACCTAAAGGCAAACATAACAACCAAATAGAGTTGTTTATGTTGATAATATAATAGTAAGAGGTAGGAAGGTGGGGGGGAGAACACATATCAATTTATAACATTATTCTAATAAACATCAGGTTGCTTTGGGCGATGCAGTCATAACTAGAATGGAACTCAGTAGAGCGAATACCTCCGCCAAGACCTAACAGTTCCTTTTAATTAAAAGGAGCCCTATCTCGCAATGTTGAAGGAAGTGAAGAAGATCCTGCAACATGCCCATCCCTCCCACCATGACAATGAACTGAGAACTACATTAACCAGCAATAATTAGCATATAGTATGTTAACCACCTAATATATCTGTTAAATATCTGAATCCTTAGAATAAATTACCCCCACGCAATTTTTTTTACTACAATTAATACATTTAAGAGGATCACAATGACACCATTCATATCTTAAAAATATGATAAATACAAAAAAAAAGAACAAAACAAAATAACCAACCAGCTATTTATTTGCTTCAGAAATGTATTCTAACGTCTGGAATGTTACGACGGTACGTTCACTGAAAACCTCATAAAGCCACTGATACCATAGCTGCTGTATAAACATAACACCTGTTATATTGTGTCTGCAACACGGACAGAGTATGGCAGGGAGAGCTCGTGGGCTTTACAGGACAAAACAAAAGGTTCAAACTTCAATCTTTCAGATTTTACGGACTGCCAAGATTCCAAATGCATACACCTGTTGAAGAAAAATCATTTTTAGTGCTTAGTGCAACTAATCCAAGGCACACAAATCACAATAGGACAAGAATTGAAGACACACTGCTAACATACAGTATATCTCTTACAAAAAATATGCAACCACTGCAGAAACACTCATTTTCATCACCCGCAGGTTATCCTGTTGATACAAAAACAAATGACAACACATAAAAAGACAGAGAGGGGATGATTGAGGTCTAACCACCACAGATTTGTCAGAGCATAAGCCCCATGTTTTATGTCTTGATTATCCCATTCCCCACAGAATACAAGCAGCCCTGTGTCATTTGTACCGCCTTAATGACAAGGGGAACATCTTCAGCAAAGTCAAAGTTGCTTGGGCACGGTCACCATCAGCGCAGATTTGTAAATCACCTAGGTCGTCTGGGCATCGCGCCAGGAGCAGCATGCTGTCGAAGCAGCAAAGGGCCTCGAGGGTGGCTCGGGTGGGTTACTGTGGGAGACGCAGGACAGTCGGAAGAATACAACTAAAAACATTCCTACACGATTCCTACTTCCACTGTTAGTGTTGACTGAACTTCCAGAACCCTGTTCATATGCAGAAATGTTGTCTTGTACATCCCTTCGCTCCAGGGTTGTGTGGTATGAGTCGTCGACCATGACATCTGAAGGGATGGATCCGGCAGCTTTGCAACTTGTTGATTAAAATACAAGGCAAAAGAGCGCAGGGCAACAAGGGCCCTTCCTTTCCAGATAAAAACTGAGACATACTGCATGTATTGCTATCTTTGACTCGTACCAGCCTGCTGTCTAAGCCCCTGACCGTTAGTCATCAGCCTCCAAACCCCGAACAGTGTTCGAGTGCTCGGTTGTCTTCTCACTGCTCCTCGAGGACATCGTAATCCACTGGAGCTGGAGTGAGAAGAGAAACCAAGAGGGCTGCAGAAAATGAGAGAGCAGCATGTGTCTAAAATAACACACACATCTGCCAGTCTGACACAGAGTTAATTGCTTGTGCTGTTGCAATGATGTAATGTACAGTAAGTATTCTTAATGCTACATATTTTCTTCATTTATCATACAGCCATTCAACTTGCCAGGTATTTATGACCAGGACAAACCACTGCAGTGTTGGTAAATGAGTTAAATAAAACCTTGTGGGTTAATTGGATTTAGTGCAGACAGGAGGAAAGAAACAAGGTCAGAATCTGTTGAAACTGAACCAATTACAGAGGAAGAGACACCAAGGACAAATTAGAACGACAGATGACAAGTCTGGCTTTATTAGAGTCACTCACAATCTATTAATTACCTCAGCCAAGGAGGTTGTGTTGTCGCCTATCTGTTCATCGGTTGGTTGGTTTTCCTTGGCTTTTAGCAGGATTATGCTAAAAACTAAAAACTGATTTCCACAAAACTTTGAGCAAGGGACATACATGGGTCAGGTCGACTCATTAAACTTTAGTGCTGATGCAGAAAAAGGTGCAGCTCTAGGAATTTTTCACAATATGTTTAAACACTGCGTCAAAGGCCATTTATCAATATTTCCCCTGATTTCTTTGGAAATAGTCCATAAAATCATATGTTTATCCATCAGTGTGTATAGTGTGGTGCAGAATTTCTCTATTATATGAGCTAAACAGACATGTGTTTGGATTATTCGGCCAATGCAGAGGTAATGTATGTATGCGCTCCACTGAGTGCCATTATGTATTTTTTATTTGTCATCCCTGCAGTAACTTATATTGATCTTATTTCTGCGTTTACTGTGAATGGGGTCCCTCATGCTGACAAATCCATTGTTGAAGTCTGCAACACAATGGAACATTTTAGCCTCTTTTAGCTCATTGTTTTGGTTTTACTGCACATACTCTATAGTTTTATGATCTTAGAGCGGCAGACAAGCTCTGATAAACTCAAAGTACACTACAAACAGCAGTTAACACAGGATTAGAGTTAGAAAACATCTACTGAACATCATGGAGCATATAGTCGCTAAAGGCCCTGATGTTTTTCAGCTAAAAGTGGAGTGAACATTGGACTTAAATTCCTCAGCTGGACAGAATTAATACTATTGTCGCTCTGTGTATGCAGGGTGTGTAAATAGACAACACTGCATTACCCGTAACTTTTTTTTCTTTTTTAGTTTGTTTTGGAGGTCTTTTAATCTCAAGTGGTAAAAACAAACATAATCAATAAAACAAGATAGACAAATAAACCACTCCCAAAGCACTACCCTCTGTGGTCGGGTCAGGCCTCATGAAAAATATGCAAAATGCTACTTAGTTTGTCTTTTTGTTGTTCATCAAATTAACTGTGAAATGTTTGATGATGATCCCTTTTTGTGTCTGAGAGCTTCTCGGACATTAAAGGAAGGACAAGGTTGGTGTTCATTTCAGTTTTCATATTCTTTTAACATGGTTTTTTTTATTTTTCAGCTGAGTGATAAATCCTCCAGTTCTTTTTCCAATATAAAACACATCTCCGCTTGTTTATCTCCTGGCTTGAGTTCTACACCTGAGCCACCTGAGTCTTCCTTAGTCACTGAACGAAGCCTGTGAAATATGATCCACTCTCCAAAAGCTAGTCGACCTTTGGGCTTATATTATTTTGTTCTGTGTAAGCCGTACAGCAGCAGATCAGCCCTCTCTGGTGCAGGTGGCTGCAAGCAACAAAAGCCAAAAGAGCTGAATCACTGTTTAGTAACGTTAAGTTATGATGCAGTATGTCCTCTTTTGAAAGAACCATTCATTTACAGATTAGCTCGGTGTTCCTTACACACCGTGTTCTGGGTCAAACTGTTTTCTCCATCATTAACATATTTCTAATTTGGACAAACACTGTACGTTCAGCACCACTGTTGTTTAAAAAAGGGCTTGACTAAAGCTGCCATCGTGGTGGGTGACGAATGGGGCAGCTGGCCAAGATTTGCAAACGTAATCTCCTGAGAGCGGAGGCAGAACTTTACCCTGCCATTAAACACCCAGCAGCTGATTTACACATTGCTAGAAAGTGCCCCACTCCCTTCCTGCTGAAACTACCCATGGTCCTTAAGCATATTGTAAATAGAGTTATAATAACAGACCAACAGATGGAGGTCAGGTGAGGAAGCCAGACAGGTGAAGGAAAAATGACAAGGCAATGTTACCTCCTGTGGTTGACTGAATACACAAAGGGTATGTGAGTGTGTCTGGAGCTCATTTATCATGTCTTACACCAACATCCCACAGTTTGTGTGCTTTGAGTTGCGATCAACATGAGACGGGAGGGGAAGAGGGTCAAGTCACAGAGAGCAAAAGAGTGTTTGAGGGTGGTGGGACGGGGCACCAGGTGCCGAAGTCGCCGGAGAGCAAGAAGAGGAGGCTTTTTTTTCTCTTTTAGGAAAAGCTTAAACTGCAGTATGTGGCGCTTACTTGCTAGCTATGCAGTGTAGCAGCCATGACGGAGGCTTCTTTACGCTGCAGTGTTATGAGGGAGCAGTGGAGGGAAGGGACAAGGGAGGGAAGGTGCGGTGAAGTGTGAAAACCACAAAACCAAGATCATCAAAAGTAGCTCTAATGGACCTTGAGATCCACGTGGAGGGACACGAAAAAAGCTTTACGCTGAGTTCTTTATCCTAAAGTCTGTCCGATTTGAAAAGAATATAAGGTGTGTGCATGTATGCATGTGGTGGTATGAAGATGAGCATCCAAATAATGCAATAAGTGTTGTTTTCCCTCATTACTACTTCAACACGTATCCTGCAGTATTCCTGCTCTTGCTGGTTGTGACGGTGGAACGAGGAAGAACAGCTGGCTACTTATTTCTATCACACAGTTTGGCCTCCATCACTTCACGTCTTCGTTAACAGGCTGCACGGTAACCGCAGCACCACGTGGCTCCGGCCACGCCACCTGCTGAAGGCCACCTCGGCTCGCTTGATGTTTCAGAATGAGAGGCGAGCCGTGGAGCTGGAGGGATGCTGAGACAAATGTTTTTCCATTAAAGCGGATAGCGAGGATTGATTTTGGGAGACACACAGGTGAATCTCATTTCCCTCTTGGCTTAATCCAACATTTCAATTCGCTCCAGCTTCCATCCACCAAGTGGAAAAAGTAATAGATTTTTGTACAATAAATAATTCAGATGATTGTGATTAAACTTCCTCTGTTTCTCATGCCAGTGAGACGTCGTGTTGGTTGCAAGCTTGCGTGCCTCTTAACACTCTGATGGGTGACGACTGGGCCCTGAGAGTTGACTGTCTCTGTTTCTGCCAGGACATTAATCACTGTCACACTCCGCTCTTTCTCTGTCTGCCTCGGTCTGAAACAAACCCTCCTGCGCCCACCGAGAGCCACTTCTATTGTCATAGTAACCAAAGCCGACTGCGATCCAAACCCAGCAGCGCTGTAAAAGTGGCGGGGCCCCAAAAACGTGTTAATAATTGACCGGATAAGAGCATCAAAGTTATGGGCGACATATTTGTTCAACTTTATTGACTTTAACATTGATTTCACCTCACTTTGTCAGACTTCTCGCAGCTGATCCTATACTGTCAAACAAATAAAGACGAGGGTCGTATTCTGAGGGGTCAATGCTCAGATTGTTTGCCGTTACACTCATTTGATAGAAACGCATTTGTATATATTCTCCATTCTTCAGTTGGGTAATGAGCTCTTGATTAAAGCTACTCTTGCAGCACCACCACCCCCCCCCCTCCTGCAAGCCTCCACTCCAGGAATGAGCCTGAGAGCTCACACGGAACATGAATTACAAATTAGTCATTTTGGTGGAGGAAAAACTCCAGTCTGTATGTTGGCTTCAGATCAAGAGATTCCTAGCAAGAGCCAAACAAATAGGTCAAAAGACTGAGCAGAATCATTTCTCCTGATCGTCTGGCAGGTTAAGCTGGACTACAGCTAGGTGCTCATTGCTATCCAGGTCAAAAGGAAAAGGCTGTCTAATGCCGGCACTGAGTAATAGCCTTGGTCGTGAGATATTTTGGGATGTCTGGTGGGATATAGGTTTATAGCTGCCGCACAAAAGAGTTTGTGATCTTCCTCATTGCTTCCCTTTGTCACTCATTCCTCAACTCAGTCATGCTTTGTCTTGTATACAGACAAACTTATAAATGGTTAGCTTTAGCCGTTGTTGTTTCAACTACTGCTGTTTTGTTTTGTATCAGTATTGTTTTGTGTGTGTGGCGTGTTGTATTATATGTTTAGAGTATTGTATTGGGTGTTTTAAAGTTTTAAAATTGTGTGTCTTACCCAATAAAGGCCTAACCAGGGACAAGGACTGCAAGTCCTATATACAGTGCATCGATTTCATTTTATTTCAAATCTAACAATGTCTACATGTACAGTCCCTGTCAAATAAACTAATAAAATGTATAAAAAATAATTGACATTGGATTCCCAGAAAAAAATTGAGGGATTGAATGCAGATTGTGGTTGGAGTGGATAGAGTAGAAATAGGATCTACGAATGTTAAATGAAAGATGATATTATCAGTGTGTGATAGTGTGTTTCACCGTGAGGGTATATACAATATATTGGAGGCAGTGATTAGGTTATCGGATCACGTAACAAATGATTTTCCCTCCGATTTTTGTGTAGTAGCGGAGGAGCTGTGTGGTTATCCAACATGCAGGCTTTAGTCTTTGGATCATGGACAGTAATAACACATGCAGTTTAGAGGATTTAGAGGTTCCATGTTCTAACAGGGAAAGATAAATATATCACAAAAAAGAAGAAGACCAGAAAGAAGATCAACAAAAAGATAAATAAACCATCAGAAACCATAAAAAAAAACACCAGCAAGGTCTGTGTATCTGTGTGCTGCAGTGCATTTGATTTTCCTGTCACAGGACTTGTCCATGTTGTGTTCCTGACTGGCTCAAAGACTACTCGTCGGGCATCCTTTGCTCTGCTGTTTACTGTAGGGTGACATCTAAATGGGGCAGTCATACTCTTCTGTCAGAAGCAAGGTGAGATGTGGAAAATTAAACACTGTTTAGATGTAGTGAAATTTTCCACAGAACAGTTTGTTTTACAAATAGAAAAAAGAAAAAGGCAATGGTGTCGGGGGGGTTTTCACTACAGATTGCTACAGAGTAGTATTATTATTATATTATTATATCAATATTTCATTGAAGAAGGAATGTTGTTAGTTGCATATCTGAGAAAATAAATGAAATGCTTTAAAATCCCATAATATCAAAGGGCACCTCTCCAGTACATGAGAGAAACAAAGTTTTGTGAGAATTTATTAGTTATGCCCTAGAAACCCTCATCTGTGACAAATCCCACTCACAGAATGAGCCTAAATTCAGCTTGTAACCATGGAAATGAAAAAAATACGAATGATAAAAGCTCCTAAATAACAGAAGACACCAGTTCAATACTTGGTTGTATGGAAAGCTTTGTCAAAAAATACTGAATAGAGTTTTTTAGATCTGAACAAAACCAACAACCAGAGCATATAGTCCCATTTGTAACCATGGAAACAGAAAAAAACAAAGATGACCAAAATTCCTGAATAGCAAAAGGCACCACTTCAGTACTTGGTTTTTTGTGTGTAGAAAATTTCATTTAATTGTATTGAATGGTATTTGAGTTATGCTCTGTCTACGAAAAACGTAACAGAAATATCATGGCTAAAGGGATAATAACCATCTATTTCAATCTTTTACCAATCCTCATTTATTCAGATACCAGTTTTTGATTAATTCATTGTTTGAATCCAATAATATTACACTGAGAGGTGCTACAACGACCAAACACTCAGCAAACATTTCAGTGCACAAATTTACAATATTTAATAGGTCATACAATCAATCATTGGACAAGCAAATCCGACCCTGAGCTGATATGGGGAGGAAAATATCATACACCTATAAAAAAAATAAAAAAATTATTTTTGATTAATCTATATCAAGGTTATATTGAGAGTATATCATAATGAATGACTTTGGGCCATAAGGTCCAGACATGAGGAAAAAAATGTTTTTTTGGGCAAAACTAGAGGTGAAACAAATCAAGGCTGAAAGGAGAACATCGAAAGAACAATTGCTGGAAAGAGGTGGAGAGAGTTTGGTTCCTCCGGTTACATTATAGCAGTTAGCATTACATTTCCCGCCAACATCTGACAAAGGGATAAATGCCCTCATCGTTTCTAGTGCTGCAGAATCATTAAGCTCACGCTGCAAATCACAGCCTGACATACTGTTGTCCAATTACACGAGCTACGGAGATGGTTGTGGTTAACGGTTAAAGTGGAGAACAGCTGCCGGCGATCACTAACTACTGATTTCCTGGCCTTTACGGCACATATAGTAAAACACACATGTGGACACGTGGACACAAACGCGTGAAGATACAAACAAACAGGCACATTCACAAACAGACTGCTGACTAGGGGAGATGCGTGTGTTGTGCTCTCTAATGAGCCGGTTATACGGCCTACCAGAGGCACTTCATCAAAGTCTGGAAACAAAGCAATGCTAATAAAACTTAACATAAACACATCAAGCACTCTTATCTGCTTCGGCTAATAGCCTCAAAGCCTATTGGTATTAATGAGATGATAAACTAAATCATGGCAGCCTCTTAGAATGACAAATGATCTCAAACACTATAGAGAAATCGGTAATACGTGTTATAAAGTCTATTTGTCTGCTTAGTGTGTAAATAGATATAGATAAACACGGCAGGAGCCAAACAAATGTCATAATTCAAGCCTTGTTTGAAGGGCTTACCGCAAGCCTACTACTTCTCTGAGCACTTACTCCAGAAAGGAGTTTAGGTCTCACCCTGTGACTTCATTTGGAAGAGATACAATCTCTATTGGGGGTACAGCAGGGCAGAAATGAGCCTTATTCCATTAGGAGGTTGTTGGGATTTTTTTTTTCTTTTTTTAAAGTAATGCATACTGAGGCTTTTCAAAGTAAAATACCTGCAACCAAGATATTCTTGAAAGGAATTTTTCTGAGGATTCAAAGCAAAGGTAAACGTTGTGCTGTCTATGCCGTAAAAGGACACAAATATTTCTGACATTGGTGATATATGACCAGAGCAAACAGAGAAAAAAAGGGCTGCAGTGTCTCCGTCAGCTCAAAAGGTAAAAAAAAAAAAAAAATCCATCAGGTAATTTATGCATAATAGTCAGAAATTGTGAAAAAAAAAACGTCCCTTTATCCGGATCCACTTCAGAATTTAAGGGGTTGTTCCCTGTCGTATGCTCAACCCTCCCACCGAGTTTCATGAAAAATGAAGTAGATTCTGTGTTTGTGTCAAACAGATAAACAGACAGACAAACCGGAGATAGCATGAACTCTTTGTGAAGGTAAATATGATCCTGGAAACATTTTGGCGAGAGATGGGGCCGTCACAGAATCTTGGTTCATATTTGATCAGCACTGCCTCAGTTTGATTAGAGTTTGCTGAGATGCCGAATCGATCTGAGAAAAAGCTAGAGCGGGGGGCAGTTCTCTCACTCGATTCAACCTCTCTGTGTCCAGGGAGGTGGGCAGAAGCACAGTCTGAAGTACAATCACTTGAATTTCACATTTGATTGTATTTGATAGAGCTATACCATACATGTGAGATCTATATTCAAAAAGTGCCACCTTCTCTTTGTCTTACAAAAACATTTGTATTCCAAAAAGAGGATGTCAGCTCTCATACAGCTCAGCTCTACTAATAGTTAAATTAAATTAATAGTCATAGATGCTCCAATGGGAGCCTGCAGGAAAGAGGAAATTCATGAGACCTCTCTAAAGCAAAAACAGACAACCTGAGATCCCATCCAGCTCTCAGAGCTGGTGGCTCAGAGTGGTATTAAAGCATCGGAGCGGGGACAATGTTCCCACCGTCCCCACAATGGAACCAACACCCATCTTCCAACCCAGTCCTCCGGGTCACATCAAGCCTTGAATAAGCTCCCTTCCTAAAGCTTCTGGGGGTTTCAGCCATGCGTCCAGAGCATCAATGGGAATAGTGTTCCTCCCCCACAATGGCCAAATCAACTGTGGGAGTACTTTCTCCTCCTCTTACGGGCCTTTTATTCTTGCCCTGCTCAGAACCTTGCTGGGACTGAACAGAGGAGAAACGGGAGAGAAAAGGCACATGCCTTCACGTCCGCTTTGCATGCACACAAAGAGAAAAATCAAATTACTCAGACATGCACGCATGCGTACATGCACATATGAGCGCATACTTGCACACAACACACACCTCATCTAATACCAAGACGTGTAACAATGAGAATGAGTGAAAAGAAGGATACACATATAGTTTGGCGCTGTAAGATAAACTCTTTCAGTTTAAAGGCTGTCCTTCAAATGACCAATAAAGGGGAATCACTGCAATACTGTACATTCTCCGAGCAGCAATTCCATGCAATTTACATGCAATTACACTACAGTAAACCATGGCTGCGAATAAAATAATTGTTTCTGTAACTGTTTAACCAGTTAACTGCTTGTTTTTTTAACGAAATCCTATTTTAGTCTATCTATTTAGTCTGTCCATCACAAACTCCCAGAGACCCTGGTGACATCCTCAAATTGCTTGTTCTGTCTGACGGTAAGATATTCAATTACAACTGTATATAACAGGGGGGAAAAAGGGAGCAGAAAGAGAGAAGCAGAACATTCTAACATTTAAGAAATTGGAAACAACAAATCCTTGATAATACTGCATGATAAATCCCCTAAATAATCATAAGCACTATATTAAGTGGCATTAAACATTACATATCAGGAGGAACGTTTTTCTCTGCAGCTTGTTTTGGTTTCAGTCTTACAGTTTGCCCTTGGCTTCTCTGTTCACCTTGTCTGTAAAGGTGCTGAAATAAAAATAGAGGAAAAGGGAGAACAAACAGCGATGACAGCGTTCCAAAGGCACACCAAGTCTGTTGGGTTGCATAAAGCATTAATTAGCAGGGTTGCAGACAGAGTGTAGAGATGTTGCAGCTGTATCAGATTTCACAGAGAGTGAGGTTTGTGTGTCGAGGCAGAGAGAGGCAGGGTTTCAAAGAGACAGACACTGCAAGCGAAGGCCACGCCAAGTGCACTTCACTTTCAAAAACAATGACATCCTGGGAGGCTGAGGGGACCCAGACAGACATAGTGGAATTATGAATTTCCACCCACTGGTTCAGACTGCACCATGCAAACCACAGGCCTCCCTCTGCTGATGGCTTAACTGTCTTGGCATCACAGCAACACATTCCCATTGGCTATGAATGAGCTAAAAGTCGAAGGCTGAGTCTCATCAGGGTGCAACGCTGAACGCTGAACGTTGTTCAGGTGCAACAAAGTGTGTGTGTGTGTGTGTGTGTGTGTGTGTGTGTGTGTGTGTGTGTGTGTGTGTGTGTGTGTGTGTGTGTGTGTGTGTGTGTGTGTGTGTGTGTGTCAAGCAACAGTTTGGAGTTGCAGGAGGAAAATTGGCCAATGAAAGCTCAAAAACGTGCGCAAAAAAAAGAAAGAAAATGCTGCCAAAATTTGCATGTTTCTGCACACGCTGTCAAACAGCTGAGGGGTGGTTTCATTTGAAATTAAAGGACGACAACTCAGGCACCGGAACTCCATCGAGCTTCAGTGAGTGTGTGAAAAGAAAATGACAACATCTATGTCAGCACTGTGGGACAGCATAATCACACTCAGGTGACGAGACAGCAATGCTTTGCATTCTCGGCATAGAGACCACAGTGAATATTAAGGCCAGGGCTGCCACCGCAAGTCGCAGCGTCTGAAATTGTGATTTTGAATCTGGCTTTATAACAGAGAACGACAAACTCCAATGGGCTCTGCAGTCTTCTGAATATATATAGTCGCTTAAAGGAAGCGTCTCTCTGCGTGTCCCGTGTCACACTGCTTGAAACATGTTCAGAAAAATGTGCTATGTTTTCTGCCCTCTTTGCATGCGTTCAGCTTTGTTTCTCCTCAGTGTGCCCTGACCTGATTACCATGTGAATCCTGCTCAAGAATGCCACTTTAAAAGTCTGCAATCTGTCCGGTTCACTTTCACACACTGGGTACCAGGGAGCGCACAAAGTATGAAGATCGAAAACCAACAGTTTGCTCCTCAGCTAGTCACTTTTAAAGCATCCTTCCCACATTTTAAAGCATGATATACATCTTTGTCAAGGTGGCTCTATGTAAGGATTCCTAAAAAGAGAGCAAGGTGCTGAACTGAGACCTGAGGTCTGGTTCATATGAGAGGCAACAGATGTCCTGGAGTGCTTGTTTGAGATGCATGAATAGCCAAATGGCTGAATGGCAGACTAACAGGAGAAATGTCGTGATGTCATCATTTTCCATTTTCCACCTTGGCTTTGGTCAGTGAAAAGCTCAACTTTGAAATGACAAACAAACAAAAAAATCTGGGAAGACGGATTTTTTTTTTTTTCCATATTTTCTTGTTCCATAGACCTGAGGGTATATGAAGGGTAACAGTATGAAGAGTGTTACCTCAGAGCAGACAGAATCATACAGTTATCTCTCCAGACAGATACACACACAATAACCCACACGCACTTCTGTAGAATTACAAAACATGGCATCTTTTTTTATATATATATATATATATATAAGAGAGGTGATATTGAATGCAGGTGAGGAAAGATGAAGCTCTCAGATATTAAACTTTCATTTCCGTTTGTCCCCTCTCAAATAATGGGCCAACAACTGAAAGACTCAGCATGTCACAGTTTAGATGATGAGGCTGTCGGATCATCGAGAACTACTTAACTCGTTGATGAAAAATAGATTATGTATGTCGACGTGAAATGCCACAAAGATACAGACCTCCATTTATAATCCAGAACAAAAGACTTTCAGACACTGCAACAACACGGGCGTCAAGGGGAGACAGAGAAATAGAAATAAGAGGAAAGTGAAGGTAGTCTGAGCAGAGTTGAAGGGTGGGGTGGGGGGGGGGGTCATCCATCCAGTTTGTGATTTGTTTCGCTTCTCTTTTGCTCTATAGGTCTGGTCCCCACCAGGATCTGTCAAGAGCCCTCATAAATTCATCAAAGATGAAAACCTGTTTTCCATTTGAAAGGACTGACCCAGGATACTGGAGCAGCTCTTCAAATAACAAAAGTTATAATCGTCCATAAGACAAGCATGTGGGCCTAACAAAAACTGTAAGAATATATGAATATCGATGAAAAGATAGGGTTAATTTAGGACTTTCACACATGAATGAACTAAATACAAGCAAGAGTTGCGCCAATTGTTGTTTTGTATTCCAGATTGGGAAGAATTGGGTTGTTTAGATATGAAACAGGACTGACTAAAACAGGATTATATGCTACGGTTGTTTAATCTACTGGGAGGGAAACTACAGGACAAATAGTGCAGCAAATTAAAAGCATGACCATTTTGTTTAATAAATTCATCACTGGTTACAGTTATCCAATTGATTTCAGGACAGTCCATAAGAAATTCTAAAGAGATACTCTACAGTTTAAAAAAATCTCAACAGCAACACCAATTTATTATACAATCTAACACATTTCCCAAAATGTAAACCAGCCATGTTCCGTTGCATTTGAGAGCTATATTCATGCGTTAATGAATAATACAGTGTCCTTCATTGATGCTGCTGACTGAACCGGTGAGGCTCTTATTGAGCCAGATGAGGAAAAAAAGCTTCTAAAAGCCATACTGGTGGTGGGAAACAGCTTTCAAGAGGAGAATAAGTTGTCTGATTCATTTAGTTGAGTGAATGTGACATGTATGCCCTGAAAAATGCTAGTTATGGACTAAATGTCTCTGAAGTATGCTCCACGGTGAGCTGTGCATAGATAGCTTGCTATAAAATGCTTGGCATTTAATCACCTGAAGAAGGAAAACAAATCCCACAAACAAAAATCCATTAAAGCTGTTTCCCTGTTTTGTCATTTGTCCAAGTCTGAATGAGCATCTCCAGCCATCAGACAAGCTGATCTGCAGAGCTGCCTGTGTGTTCTGTCTGTGTGCACAGTACACAGTCCAGCACATGATGCGGTAAACTTCACCTGGAAAGGTGTGATCACAGCTGTGCAGCGCTGCTCAACACTGCCCTCTGTTGCTGCCCCAGCACAGCCCATCTCCCGCTCAAACAATGCATTTCAGAATAATCTATTTAAATACGTGCAAGAGGGGATTGTCGTATTTTATACCACTGCATTTCTTGTTCGATATTCCCAACCCTTTCAGGTTCCCTGCTGGACACTTGTCCCTCTTTAGAATTTCAAATAAAACAGATCTGGAATATCTTCATGCATCCGGGAGAGATGGAGAAGAATTTCAAGTGACAAGCTCACGACTGTAATGACTTTCTGAGGTGATTTTGAATGTTTTCATGCAGAATTCGTCCGACGAACGTTTGCTGGGATTTGGCAAGAACAAAAGAACGTGACTTGGAATGTGCATAAATTGCACGATCCGTGCGTAAAAGCCAATTTCTTAATTGGAAATGATCAGCAATGAGGTCATAATAGGAGGTCTTAAGTCGAAAAACAAATTACACTGGCAAAGATGGAGAAAAAAGGAAACAAGATTGTGGATTTCACACCACACATACGTGTGGTCCAATTTAGATTTCCACGCTTAAATAAAGACAATTTGTAGGGAAAATGCAAATCAGATACAGAATATTTAGACACTTGCTCGAAAGATCATGAAGTTTCCCCTCAATATTATTTTTAAAGTTCTGATCTCGTCTAGATCAGGACCTACAGGGCAACGTGCACCACAAAGTAAGTTTGAGACAGTGTTGTGGCAGGAACAGGCAGCTCCCGCAGCCCTGATCCTGGGATGAAACGTGAGTGGAAAGTAAAACTGCCGAGGCATAAAGGAGCTGCTAACTGCTCTGAATAACACATAAACGGACACATCGCCCTGCCTGCAACAGTAAAAGTAGACAAAAGCGCAGAAAAGTGTCTGACATTTAGAATAAAAAAAACGCCTCTTTGCTCCAAGAGAAATAGTCCAGAGAGAAACGGACGCAACAGCATGGCTGAATAAAGCCAATCCTGTAATGATGGAGGAGGATTTTTTAAATCTATCTAAGCAGGTTGCTCAGGCTATTGTGTTGACTTTGTCTCCAGTAAAAAAAAAAAAAAATTTAAAAAATCACATCTCAATCAAAGTCGAGCTACATCCCATTTCGCCTGTAACAGCAAATCTAAAGCGGGCTACAATCTGGAAAGTGGTGCACAGCACATCAAAAAGTGCTTTTGTATCCGTCGTTTAAGGAATTTTACCAAAGGAAAGAAAGAAAAAGTGATTTTCTCTTTACCTTCGAGTGTGTTTGTATTCCAAGTTGATGACAACGCCAGGCAGAGATGAGGAGAAAATCAGACTCGCAGTCTGAGCGGCAGAGATAGAATAAAGACGGACTGTGTTGTATCCTAAACCGCTGTGTGCGTCACTCTCTGAGCGACCTGCAACCAAAAACTGCGCTATCTCTCTCCTTGAGCGTCGGACGATACCACGGGTTGAGGAAGGACCAGGGTGGGCGTTGTGTCTGCGTGTGTGTGTGTGTGTGTCTGTGTGTGTGTGTGTGTGTGTGTGTGTGTGTGTGTGTGTGTGTGTGTGTGTGTGCACGCGCGCGTTAATCGACACCCCCGGAGAGCTGGAAGAGTGTTGCAACAGCGTCCGCGTCCAGAGCAAAAGCAGTGTTTGGGAGTGAATCAGCAGCGGAGACCCGAGAGACACAGACAGGCTTCTGGGAAACGATTGCCCTGCATGTTTTCGTCTGGGACTCCACAGAACCTGCTGTGTGTCTGTGTGCCGGAGGGTAACATGGCAATAAAACTCCACTGGGCATATAATGTGTTTTCTTTGCTGCTTCGCTGTTTTGTCAGTAACACTCAAACAACAATGGAAGTGACCACTGTATTCTATCAGCCAGGTATTGGCTGGGTAAAATGGTACAAGTCAAACTCCACTTAGAAAAATAATGTGTCCTCTTTTGTTTCTTTATGAATCATATTGTGCAATTCAACCTGATGGGCAAATCATCCATCCATCCATCCATTTTCTGTAACTGTGATAAACACTGATTTATGCAGCTACACACTATCTTGAGTTTTTTTATATTATAATATATTATTCATATTATTATACTTATATTCTAATTGATTATTTCCTGTCTTTTCAAATAGGAGTCTTTCAATGATTAATTTATTTACTCCTGTCTATGAAAGAATATGCTATAAAACCTTTGTTTTTACTTTGAAACTGTGGTTCATTTCAATCAATGTATGTTATGGGCTACTGGTTTTTTGGCCCAAGTACTACATAAATCAGATGCTGTGCAGCTATAATTAAAGCCAGTTTTCTAAAGGAACGTAAGTCGAATTGATGATGAGCTGATTAAGACTCATTCAATCACAAGCCAATTTACTAATTAGACACTTTGACATTTTTAGACATTTTGCTGATAAAAACAAAACATTTTGACTATTTACTCATCGATGCGTAAATAATATGGATGGGCTATTTGACTGGTTGAATGCTTTTTTATAGAGGAGGAAGGTGTAATAAGTATCCGCTTAATGCTCCTCTAGACTACGTTTCCCATGGAGCCTTGCGCTAAGACCAAGAATCCGTGGAAAACGGATTGCGCCTGCGTACCCAGACGTGGCAACTGCATCATGGCCTCTCGGAATCGCTACGGGAGTCGGACGAGAGAGGCGAAAATGTTCATGTTGTTGTTGCTGGTGAGTCAAACCAACCCTCTCTTTGTGAGTTGTGTAAATTGTAATGGCTTTCTGTGACATTGCCGGAAGGTGTGTGCGTGTGTCTGTTTTGAAATTAGGGGAGAAAAGAAAATCCAAATTGCTCCTCACCGCGTCTCCTTGCCTGTCCGTGCAGGACGTAAAGTTGACAGCCCTTGACTGTGACTTAACTTGGGGCTCGGATTTAGTTAACTAGCTCGTAGCAATGAGGGCGTTAACTAAATCCGTGGCACAGGTAAAACTCTGTAATTATATAAATGGTTACTGAGAGCGGGTTTCTTACCTCGCCTGGTTACATTGGGTCGATTCCCGTAGCTGAGCCATATCCAACGTCAGATGTGTAAGGCTACGGTAAACATAGGAGAAGCAGACCTGACGAGCTAGCTCATCTTTTCTATCCAGCCTACACTTTAATGTTGAAGATGATGATGCTCATTTGAGTTTCGTCCTTGTGGTAGCTATGCTATTGTTATTAACACAACTGGACAGTCAGAGAGAAACGCGTCTGCACAGCCAGTGTAAATAAGTTGAAAGTTCACAACTTAGTAACTTGCTAACAGTAGTGACCCTCCACAAGTGTTTATGAGCTAGCTACTGTCTATCTGTGTATGAAGAAGACGAAGAAGAAGAAGAAGAAGAAAAGTCCCCTGGCAGAAGATCACAATGCCTCCATGTGATGTGACTGTCAGAACACAGTTGGTTAGGCAGCACTAGTTCATCTTAATTGACTGAAAATTGGAGCAGGACTGCAGCTACCAATTATTTTTATTTGGCCTCCCTCTGCTAAGGGTGGTTGTGATTTTGCTATCTTATAATGATTCCAATTACGAAGGGTTAGGTTTTCATGTTCAAGGAGTCATATCATGAGAAAGTAGTGCAATGTGCAATGACATAATGGTTAAACAAACAGCTTGACTGAGGTGTGTGCTCATCTGAGTGCTGTCTAGTAATTAGTGGGATAGTTATTAAAGACAATGTTCGACTAGTGGCGGTTTTCTTCAGGGTCTAGGTTCAAAATTTGATTATATTTTTCTAATGGCACAAGCCCCACCCTTCCACCCAGTTTCATGGTCATCAGGTATTTTACGTATATCTGCCAAAAAGTGTCCAAAAAGTCTTGCAATGTTTATCCACTCCAAAATGTGTTGTGTTACTCCTTTTTTACATGCCCAACCCTTCTACCAAATTACATCCAAATCTTTCAGTATCTTGCATGTATTATGTACATCGCATTCAGGCTACTGTGCTCAATACTGATAGAGACATTTTCTTGCGCTGCTTCGTTTTTTTAGCAGCAGCCTTTGCAAATAAGGGAGGAGTTCGGGTGTGTAGTAAGTACACACTGTACTTATTTGCATAGTGACACTTTTTATATTCTGGCAGTGTGCCACAGCTCACTGGATCTGTAATTAAATAATGACAATGACGTTGAAATGCTGACTCGCAGCTCCAGTTCTGCATTGTGATGCACAATAGATGTACAGTGCAGGAATTATAGCCGTGTACACATAGTTATCCCAGTTATACAGGTTGAAAATCAATTGCACAAGATAACGAGAAGACATTCCTATTTAATAATTGATCATTCATCCCTTACCTCCTCTTTCAGTAAGTGAATGGAAGCGCCCTTCAAATTAAAGTTTGATCGTTGGCATTAATCCACATAATCAAATCTAATGTGCAGGACTACACAGACAGTACAATAGAACGTGTTCAATATCCTAATAGATGATGACTGCGCTGCACACTATGTTTAACATGATGATGAGGTCATTTGTTCCACTAAAACACGTTCATGCCAACGAATAAGAAATTAGAATTTGACCAGTCGTGAACTTTTGTAACAAGGTTTGCAACCATTTTTTTTCATTCATTTGACAGTACAAGGTTCCAACTACATTGGTGACTTATTTTAAAACAAAAGGACAAGAACAAGTGCAACACAGATATCCAAACATCTTGAAGAATAAAACATAAAACCTGGTTGACTTTGAAGATAAGGTGTCCACAAACCTGTGTGACTCTCGCTAAACAGGATAAAATGTTCAGTTTCCTCCAGAATTGATCCACTGTGTACAACCGGCATTCCCGAAAAGATTATAACCTCCAAAAGCTGTTCGCACTTTAGTCTTTCATGTAAGGAGCCAAATCTCCCTGATTTACTAAATATCTAATTAAATAATGAGTAAACAGGACTATGGAACTGACTGGACATTCAGTGCCATCTTTGGGGCACTCTGTACCCTTTATTCATACCCCATTCCTGCAGACACAGTTTGGTTGATGCCAAAAAGAATTTAGTATCGATAGCTAGTCTTATCACGCAACAGGACGCTGGGTTTTGTGATTGCCCCCCACAGCAGGACATGTAGTTACTTTTCTAATGAGGCCTCAGTGTATGTAATTTGTGCTGATTCAGTACTACCCTGCCCTTAGACCTGGATGAAGCAAATTTATCCCAGCAGATGGAGGGTGTGTGCATGCGTGCAGGCAGGAGCTGGGCACCTGCTGCTTAGTAGGAGCTACTATACTTTACAGCAGCGTAATGGTACTTACCTTCATGGCAGATGAGGACGGTCGATGCACGGAGCACTAATGGATTGCCTCTGAATGTTCAGTGGGAGTTTGTCCTCATGGTGTTCGGTAATCACCAAATGAATCTCCTGTTCATGAGGTTATAATGTACAGCATTTGTTTGAATTGTTTGCACAGGTTTATGCAATCATGTGGTCATTCACTTCATTTACTGTGAAGCACTTTGTAACTTTTTGAAAAGTGGTATATAGATAAAGCTATTAAAGTTATTATTTTAAAGGCTGCAGATTGTGGTGCGGCTGAAAAAGGATATTTTTAAATCACTTATTAAATCCATGACTATATAGTTTTGATTGATTGTTATTAAGTGGCATTTGGTATAACCATGTCATTACAGATGAAATACTGCGTTGCTCTTCATGCTTTGTGTTTCTCTTTTTCAGTTATCCTGTGTAAATGAGAAAATGTGTTTACATGTGCTACACCTAACATACTGTCCTCCTTTAGTGTCATACCCATTGATCTGCTTTGTACCAATGAGGCTGTCCCCCCTGACTGTGATGTGCACCGAGTAGGTGATAATAGGGAAACACAGTGTTGGGAAGGGAGGAAAGTAGCACAATTATAATGCCCTCTCACTGATGGCAGAGTGAAAAGGAAGCCAATCGGAGCTATTGTTGTACACGACTCAGTGATAAAGAGTCATTGGTAAGGTTTCTCTCTATCTGTCACCTGCCAGCTGAGATGTGGGGCAGAGACCCGTGAAGCAAAGATGATGTCTTCTAGAAAACAGGTTTTTGCTATGCAAAAAGTCTACACCGTAAAATATGCTAAATGTAACTGAACAATAATCACAATAATTTCTAGGGCAGAAAAATAAGCAGCAACAATGAACAGAAATTAAATCATAAAGCATCATCATATATTCATGAATTTTTGTCTTTTAAAAAAAATATTTTCATGGGAATTTTTTCTTTGGACAAAAAAATAGAATATTACCATTCTTAGGGCCCACAGATCACACAGAGATACTTCACCAGGAATTGGAACACCAACAAAATCATTGTTTTCCAGTGGTACATATAGCACCCAGCCTCTGCCCTCCTTTCTTTTGCAGTATGTCATGTTTTTCTGCTGGTTTTTTAGATGTGATGTGGACAAAAGTTAAAATAGTTACAACTTTTCAGCACACTGGAGTCACACTGCTTAGTCCATTCTTTGCTTTTGAGGTGTTGCCATGTTGTTTTGCTGCTGTCCTGCTTTTCAAAGGTGTTTTTGAAGCGCTTACTTCTGTAGAGATGATTCTCTGTGATCAAGGCCTGATCCTTTAACACGATCAGTAACTCTGATCTATGAAGTTTTAAATTCTTTGTTTTAAGTCGGTCCCTTTTCCAATAAATTAAAAAATTACATTTATGCATTTCTTTTGACTGGAATCCATAGAAACAGACCTTCATTATGTTATTCCAATAATATGCATTTCCTTTCTCATACTGAATCTATTATGAACCTGCCACTTCATTTTCAAGCCACTGCGCTAAGGTTTCATTAATTACAAAAGTTTCATGTGTAACACAAAATACAATGAGGCCCCAGAGCTACACCCTATTAATAGCACTGTATGTGAAGTTTGAACACATTCATCATCGGTGACAAATATTTACTGAAAAGCTTTGGCTATTTTTGCACGTTTTTGTTTAATTAAATTATTGATACTGTCACGATATGATAAAAATTAGAGACATAGCATACAAATTTATCATTTGCAGTTCAGGTTGGAAAAATTCCCATTTTTTGCACCAGGTGAGCATCTCCAGAAAGGAAGGGAACACAGGCACTGAACAGATGATTTGAGGGACCATTACAAAATTAGGTTCCCTTCACTTTTTGTTTCTGCCACTTTTCATATCTTCTGAATACATTCTGCATCTGTCCTGCTGCTATTCATATTGTCTATTTTATTTGCCTGTGCTTCACTGTACTGAAACTCAATGTTATGTCATCAGTTGTGCAATAATGCTGCCTCTAAATTAGCCTGATAAATTTAGTGGGAAACTGTCAATACAGTTTCCTATTATTGTATGTTTGTCATTGAAAGGTGAAGCACTGGTGGTTATGCAAGCAGATCTTTGTCCATGTTAAGCAAAATAATCCCTTGATGAAAAGATCTGCATTAAGATAAGATAACTTGCTTACACTAATGTTCTACTTTCTGTTTGTCAGCCTAAATAAAATGTGTCTGTGGTGTATCAAACACTTAAAGGTGGCTCTGTAAGACTTGTAACTAGGCAGAAGATGTGTGCATCTTAGATTTACTGTAGTTTTAATGGATTTAATGGAGCCAGAGTCACCAAAAAAAAAATTGTCAAAGCTTCCAAGAAACTTTTTTAAAAAACTCCTCATAGCTCTGAAGTTCTTCTGAAGGATGCATGCAGTATTTATTGAGAAATAACTATTCTTTGAAACACACGGAACATGGACGGATGCAGAAACTGGATTGTACTCTTGGAGGGGCTTTAGATGATCTGTGTTGATATGTTTTTCGCTGTGACTGGGTGATGATTATGTTCTTTTGTAACTTCTGTAAATTACTTGGCGAGCCTCAGAGCCTCCTTTCAAGCCTGCAGGAGGAGAGTTTTTCATATTCACACTATTATCAGTGTATCCCTTTAAGCTTCCTCAGAGAAACTGACTGTGTCAATGCACCAATGAGCCATAGCATTATCAGCACTGACAGGTAAAGGGAATAACATTGATTATCTCGTAACAACGGTGCCTGTCAGCAGGTGGGATATATTAGGCAGCAAGTGAACATTTTGTCCTTGAAGTTGATGTATTGGAAGCAGGAAAAATGAGCAAGCGTAAGGACCTGAGTGATTTTGACAAGGGCCAAAATTGTGATGGCTGGGACGACTGGTGTCAGAGCATCTCCACAACTGCAGGTCTTGTTGAGTGTTCCCTGTCTGCAGTGCATAGTACCTACCAGGAGTGGTCTCAGGAAGGACAACCGGTGAAGCAGCAACAGGGTCATGGGAACCCAAGACAGAAATTTGTAGGATTGTTCAGCCTTGGCAAGAGGTATATGCTCTACTTCGTCCCATTCTTATGTAACACTTTTTTTTTTAAACAAAGTTCAGCACAGGGATCCATGTTTCAGCTCATTTATGCATCTCATTAAATATTCCCTTCCCTCATGAGTATTACATACCAAAGGCACCATTAAACGTTGGATAGCTGTTACCACTTAAGCCTGTTGATTGATGTCATATTTTAGTTCTGCGACAGGGTCAACAACGAATTATCCTGTTCAGCGTACATCATTTTAATCCATCTAGGCGGCCGCCAGCTATTTCCTGTGTTTGGATAAGTTAGACAGCCTGTCATCTCCTCTTATCTCTAACTAGTCCACAGCTTCTCACTCTCTACTGAATGCCCACCTACTGTATGCAGACAATCGCCCTAGCAGACAGTCACCTAGCCAGCCTTTAATTAGCCCCCCCTTCACACTGTGGTTCACATGTGTTCCAATCCAAATACTGACACAACTTGCTTTTGTCCTGTCGTCACAGTAACCTAATCAGACTGATGCACTGGCGTCGGGTGACAAAAGGGATCAGCACAAATAATACTGAGAAAAACCAATAATTCTTCTGCAATATCTGCTGAGAATGTGTAAAAGTGTCTTTGTGAAGACGTGTGATGTGTGAAGATTCCCCTCAGAAGAGCAGTTTGGAATTGGAACTGGAAAATGAGCCTGACAGGTGCTTGTTGTCATTCCAGGTGACATCACTCAAGACAAGGTTTGGTGTCCAATTTAGTTCTACGTAGTCAAAACGGAAGGGCTTTTAAATGAATGCTGATCCCACAGAGATGATTAGAATGCATTTACTTCATATAGCTGCAGTGTCTTGTTTTTTTTCCCTCTTAGTCGTCTCTGATTAAAGTGAAAGACTCTTAATAGGTGCATTGTTTTTCCGTATTAGGTGTTTGACACCATCAGCCCAGCCACTGGTGCTCATACTTATGACACCTGTAGTACAGGTTGATGTTGTTCACAACATCCTGTCTCTCTATAGAGCCATAGTCGCAAAAAAAAAAAAGAAATCAGCAATTACATGCTGAAAATGCAGTGTTTAAAGCCTTGTATGGATTTTTCGGTTCTGTGTCAATTTAAAACAATTTTGTTTATGGCAATGAGTGAGTCAATACCTGAGCCTGGCAGTAACTCCAAAGGTTTCATGTATAAGTTTGTTGGGCTGAATAAATGGCATACTGATAAACTGATTTCTGTTACAGCTTTGTCTGAATTGCAGCTAAAAAATGTAAATCCTGTCCCGAGGAGGATGCTTTTGTAAAATTCATAGTGTAAATAGAAACAGGTCGAGGTCCGGGCAGCATGAAGGTGCTGAGTAAATGTCATGGCAATCTGTGCATTAGATTTGTTTTTGTTTTTTTTATTTCTCGTGTACAAGTGGACCTTTGTTTCTGTCAGGGAAAGGTCACCAGTGATATAAATTATTCTGTCGGGACTATGACTATACAAGATAAATACACATCTGGCCAGTAGCAGTTGTTTGTAATGTCTGACAAAATAATAAATCTTAAAAAGGGTCATAATCTTGGTTGAAATCTGTTACTATGTGATCTGGCCATTAATACTTTTCTTTATTTCCATGTGTTTGGCCTCATCACACGACTCTTTTGGTAACCGTTGGTATTTATTTGTGTCACCAGGTGTGGCTACTTCCAGTGCTGGAGGCAGTGAAGGTTTCACCTCTCATAGAGAAAGTCAGCGACCACAAAGACTTCAGGAAGCTGCTCAGGACAAGAACCAACGTTCTGGTGCTCTACACCAAGACAGGTTAGAGATCTGCATCTTAACAGAATATACCCCTGTTTAAAGGGGATGACATCAAATGTTATTTTACTGTATATTAGGGGTGTCTTAATTCTCTAATTCACTATTGGATTTATCGCAATTCAATTTTAGATTATTTTTTCTTCAGCACTGATAGATAGCTGTGCCATTGTTAAACTATCATGTTTGATTGTGAGATCAAACAAAGCATTGGTCGTTATTTCTCTCAAGTTGAATATTTTCAAATCCTGCAAATTTCGCTTTACATCGACTTTGTTTATAATCAGGATGAATGAAGAATTTGCTTCATGTTTGGTGTGAACACAAGGGAATAATTGTCACCAAACATTATTACTGGAGAGATTTCCATAGGTCTGGGAAGTTTGAACTTTTTTATGAGCTCTCCTGAAATAAATATACTGTAAATATACAGTATTTTCCACAGCTGGGGGATGATGACCAGATTACCTTAACTCTAGTTACCAACAGATCACCAGTCACATCTTTTCATTATTTTTTTTGGACCAAATAATGGAAAGAAATATTGATAAGAGTATCCATAAGTATTTTTATCAACGAGCAGTATCAGTATCTATAATCTTAACGATACTTATCCCTACTTTGGACTGGTTCCTTTTGATTAATCCTCCCATCATGTGTTGCTTTTAGATCAGAGAAAAGTTGTTCAATCGAGAGAGAAAAAAAAAATGTATGCAATCTTAAACAGTTATGAAGCCACATTTCCCTGCAGCCAGTAGGGAACCTCTAATACACCCCAGTAGATTTTAAATTCTGTTTTCAGCATACGTCTGAGAAGGAGAGGAATGCAGATGGCAGCTTTTCCAAGGAGCTGCTTGATATTACTAATTACTCCTTTCAAAAATACCCTTCTACCAATAAGCAGCAGAGCTCTCTCAGATCCCCCACAGCCACAGATTTATTTGTTTCATAATTCATGGCCCATATCAACCTGCAGAAGGGAATTGAATAAGGCTCTCGTGTATCAAGCAAGTCGATCTGATTGATCGCTGGCTGCAGCAGCGCACAGACGTGCCCTCTTTAAAACACCAAAGGTTCCCCTCCTCAAGCAGGTTTTCTGCTACGCTCTTTTAATCTCCTCTTCATCCACCAATTATCAGACTACTTCTAGCCTCATGACATTCATTCCCCCTCTTGGGTAAAAGGCAGCTTTTGCCCTGTTCCTTACTCATCACCAGCCTTTGACCCTCCGTAGTCGGTCCTGTTCCTGTTGAGAAAGCTCTGGTTAGTGCTCATCAAACTTTAACAATGAGCATATTAGAAAAATCTACCAGCCAGTATTTGCTCGGCGCCCCCCCTGCAGCATGATCTGTAATAAACTGACACTGTATTGTCACATGTTTTTGTTGCCGACCTTGCGTGAGGCAGGACCATGAGAAGCCCTGGCAGGCAACGTAAATCTAAATATAGCCTTGGTCTGGAGCAATGAAAAGAATCTTTCTTTTTATGCGGGGAATAAAACGCACTTGGTTTCAGGGGGCATATAGAAATGACGTATTGTGTTACACAAGGACTAGAATATTACACTTTGTTTACTCTACTCACAGGAATCACCTTTGCTTGCCATATCTGATGGAAATCAGTAATATTACTGCGTGTGTATTGTTGTGCTGTATAGCAGGTAGAGTTTATTACACCGTAGGTTCTCCTCTTCCCTCAGAGGAGGCTAAACTACTCAGCTCAGCCATATTTTCTCTTTGACAAGATTGTACAAGTCTCCCATGGTCATGAACTCTCCGTGTCGTCCTTGAATAAGCTCGAACTTGATGTTTATCGCGCCTCTGAATATGCTAGTAAGCAGCCTGGTACAAACTGTAGTTGTCAAAACATACCTGGTATTTCCCCCGTTTTGCCGGACAGTGGGTCTGCATCAGCAGAGTCTTTGTGTCACAGTATAATCCTCCCATCCCCTGCTCAGTCACACTATTGTGAGATGTTGAAATCTGATGTAACTTAAACCCTCTCCCTGAACCCATCCAGTGAAAGGCATTAGAGAACCCTCTTCCATCACCCCTCTATCACAAACTCACTGATCTCTTTCTTCAGAGCTCTGTGCTTTATTAAGACACTGAAGCTCGTCTGTAACTCAATTCCTCCTCGCTACGTTTGACGTGACAGTGTCCTCTGTGTGTTGTGGCTAACCGTGGTTTTCTCTTGTTTCTGTAGCTACATCAGGGGACTCCCACCTGAGGCTGCTATCCAATGTGGCCGAGGTAGTGAAGGGCCAAGGGACTATTGCCTGGGTCAACTGTGGGTAAGTAATGGAAAGGTTTAAAAAAAAATTAATAAAGTTTTCTGACAGCAGTTGTAAAAGCAGAGCAGTTTAGTCCTCCTTAGAATGTCTCTGCATTCAACCATCTGAACAATTTCTGTCTCTCTTTCCACCAGGATGTAAAGGGCTTTGTTTTAATGGTTCTATTGCATGGGCACAATCTGACAGAAGGTCACTCATTTATTAGAGCTATTGAAGGTTTTGATCTAATGGGTTACTTGTCTTTTACTCTACTTCGATCTCCCTTTGGTTTTCATTGGGTACGTTTTATCCTAAGGTGGTAAATGAATGACGATCGAGGCACTCGCTTAATGCTGTGTAGCAGTTCTTTACCTTCTAATAGGATGATGCTTTATGTTGTAATAATAACATACATAAATAAATTGAATCACTGAACGTCAAACTTAAAGCAATAAATATTTCATTCTAAAACTGATCAAATTAACTAACTGTTTAAAAAAAATCAAGATTGATTAGTTTATTGACAGAAAATTAACTGACAACTATATTGTTAATCTATAAATCTTTAAGTACCTTTGATTACGTAAAAAAAAAAAAAAAACTAACTTTCACTGGTTCCAGCTTTAATGAACTATTTCCTATGTAATAAATTCTATAAAATTGATTAAACAAGCAATTTCAAAATTAAAAAAGATCTAAAATAATTTGTTACTTTTTATAGACTAAGCACCTGATCAGTTATTTGATAATGGAAAAAAAAATTAATTATGGCCTTATCAATGCTACAGACAACATTTTATCAGTACCAAGAAATCTTATTGAGGTTAATTACAGATTGTCCAATAGTCAGTTAACTGAAAATGCTAATGAGTGATAAAAATGTCAAACACTTGCCCGTTCATAATTCTGTTGTTTCTCTCTTTCACATAATTAAAAATTGGATGGTTTGAACTGGACAAAAGGAGCCATTTAAATGCGTCACCTCCAGCTCATCGTGATAGCAATTTTTCCCTGTACTTTATATTTTGAATATTTCTTATTTTTCACAAACCTTTTCCTCCTAAAGGCAGAACAATACAAATGTCGTCTGTCCGTCTAGAGTACATCTATCACCAGCCCACACAGGAAATGTTAAAGCAAATGTAAGATGATCCCAAGACACTGCCAAGAATTGTTTACTCCATTCAGAGCCAGCTTTTTCTCCCAGGTGATTTGACTTTGGCTGGTTCTTCTTTCTGCCTTTCCTGGTGTTCAGTTCCACTTATTATATGTATTTTTTCACACCTGTCAACCCATCAACTGTGCAACCCATCGTCTTCTTCTCCAGAGAGGAATTATATTATAGAACAGGAAGCTGTGTGGAAGGCACAGGTCTCCTTTGACCTGCAGTGCTCATAGCAGCATGCACAATATCTCATGCTTATCCCCGACATTAAAGACCAGGTGGATGGAAAGAAAGAAACTAAACTCAAAGCACTCTGAGGGAATTACCTGAACTGTTGTTGTCCACGTTTTCCTTCAAAAGCTCTCTATGTCCTTTTTTTTTTTACTATTGACTCTTTAACTCTGTTACCGTTTTTGTCTATGGTGTCATATCTCTCTCTCTCTCCTTTCAAACTAAGCATGCTAGGGCGTTCTAATGCTTTGCAGGGATTTATGCCGAGCCAGATTCCTACCAAGGGAGCTAGAGCGAGCCGGGTTCATCACCGCAGGGCACATAGATGCGGTGCCAGGCTCTGTGGTGAAGCATTGTGCTATTTGGCATACTTCTCCACCCTATCGAATGGGCTCGTTCCAAATCGAAGCTCCAGCTGCGAGCTCATGGTGGACAGAGAGGGAGAGAGATTAGAGCGCATATCACAGCATGAGAACGGTCAGCCCTGCCAAGGAAGAGGGCCACCAAGGCCAGAATGACACACTTTGAACAGATGACAGGGGCCTGAGTGTTGGCCAACAATGATCCGCTGGAGGAATGGATGATCTCACAGGAAGAGAGTACATGACTGTGCTACCCTGCTCCCATTCTTCCCGGAATTTAGGACAGGAATAGAGCATGGTTAGAAACATGTTTTGTCTTGATCAATGGGAGTAGCACAGCACAGATTAGGATTTGTGTTTTAATTTAGAAAATAATCAAATGGCATGCAGGGCTTCATCCTCTTTGCCTGATGAATCCATTATTAATCCTTTCCAAAAAAGGACTCTGTTGACCTTGGCCTAGTGTAAAAGGTTTAGCTTTAACTTATGTTTTTCATTCTTCAATGTAAAGGTGCACCACCACCAATCAAGTATTTTTAGTTAGGTACGTCTAACTAAATAATATATCACATTAGTAGAAGCACTTCCCAACCCTGAAGCCTATTTTGTTTGCAAAGTGTTCACAAAAAGAGCACACGTGATTTATCTTCTTGGCCATCATTTCTATTGGTTATAATATTCAAGTAATTGCTGAGATCTGGAAACACAAGGACATTGTTAAGGACAATAAATCGGATTTTTCAAACACTCTTTAACCGGTTGAAAGCAAACAGCAGTTAATCTGTATTATCTATCACTCCCTTTTAGAAGTCAAACTGAAAGTGAACACACCCCAAGTGAAGGTGAAAAAAACAGTGATGGATGTTAACATCAGGCTGTTTTTTGGTTGCAATTTAGCTGTTTATATAATTACATTTCTTTCCTGTAATTGGTGACTGGAGATGTTCTGTAAGCTGATGCTGTTTGTTGAGTCAGACTACAAGCTACCATTGCAGTGAACATCTATGAGAGTGGAGCAGATGTAATGTAGTGACTTGCATAGTGCAGACAGGGTAGCTATTAGGCTACTACTGACAGTGTTGTTTGAAGATGTGTCGCTATCGCTAGCCCCAACCCCTACAGCCATTTTTGCTCGAGTGTTGCTTTTACCCCATTCGATTCATTTAGTTATATATTAATTTATTTTGCAAGTACTCTGATCGATACAATACTCTGATTAATACAAATACTCAAACATGGAAATGAACTTAAAATGCCTATTGTTAATGTGGAGATTTGTTCGAAATCTGACTGATCATGAATGGAGAACAACATACAATTTTCTAATTAATTTCAGTAAATCAAGCAGCAGGCAAGCTTAAATACTAACACTTATATGTTGCTGTATGCATACAAGGCTATACTGAAGGTGACAACCGTTTCGAACTATAACGTAGGAGTCAGAAGTTGTAGTTTTTATTTTTTATTCAATCAAATATGGTTAACATGGACCAGTTTTTGCAAATGCAGGCATTCTTCTTCTGTGATGATTAATGCATTCTCTCTCATTTCACTGTCTTCTCTAAACATCGAGTCTTATTCGAAGCTATGCATGATTGGACAATTGCTATGCCTGGCCTCCATTCTTGCAGTTTTACTCCTCACCACATTTGTCAGCAACTTAGAACTTCTAATCAGCCTTCTCCTCCAACTCAGCCTCCACTCATACCTTCTTACCTCAGAGCCATTGACCTCCTGCTCACTGCAGCGTTGACGCTTAGGCACCGACACATCGACCGCTATCACCACAGAGACGAATGCCCAGCAGTTGTACTCATCCGTTGGACGAGCCTCTGATTAAATGTCATTCATAGCCTTTTGTTTTTAGCCTTTAATTAGCTAGTGAATCATTCGAACTTCCATGAGCTCACATTTGTTCTGTGATTGAAAAGTGCTGCAGTTTTTGGTTGATTCACTGAAACTACAGTTTAGAAAACTAATCCAGCCTCTTTTGTCTGAGTCAACCTTCTTCCTATGAGTCAGGCTTAATGTATTTATATGAACAAATGAGCAAGAGACAGACAGCCCATGTCCATTGTTCTACTGCTCTGTATTTAGATTTGCTGCCTATTCATATACCTCCAAGAAGTGCCAGTAAAATACCTGGTGGTGTTTCATGCCAGTCCCATTGGTATCAGTTCCTTGTGATGGGTTATTTGCTCTAGGTGCTCCAATTGTTAAAAAAAAAAAAAAATTACCTTTCAAAAGCTGTAGAAGTATCAGTTTGAAATAATGTTATGCTAATCACTTCACAACACCATGAAAATATTATAGAACATTCAAATCAAAGCTGTTATGCTGGTTATATTTTTTATGTAGTTGACACTGCAGCATCTCCACCTCTACAACACTTGCTGCTCCATAGCATTGCTTTACTAATTTTAATGTAGGTCTATTGTATTGATAGGAAAAGTAAGTGTCATTTTGAGCAGTATCAGACCGGACTGTTGGGTTACTTAGGGTGACTTTTATCTTTGAATAATCTATTAATTTTTTTGATTTAATGTCAGAAAAATGTAAACAATGAAAAATCACATCAAAATAACATTTTCCTAGAATCCAAGGTGACATCTTCAAATTGCTTGAGTTGTTTTTATCTGTAATTATGTAAAACCAAGACAAGCAGCTAATGCTCACATTTGAGAAGCTGCAAACTGGCATATGTTCATGACTCGAAAGAGAAAGAAAAAAGTGAATGCTACTTGACATGTGGCAAGTGACATGAGATTGAAGTGGCATGTACACACACAAAAGATGTGAACCCTCTCTAAAAAGGCAGAAGATCAGAGATTCATTCCCTTTGCAGACAGCCGATGCAGTGCTGCCTCCATTTTATGCGTGTCATTGTGAATATACAGGGTTTATGGTCTTCAGGGTTGGTTTCAATCCGTCAAATTACTAAACAAAATTCATCTAAGAACAAAAACCTTAGAATAAAATATCTAAGTCAACTCTAAAGGATTTCCTCCTCTTCTTCATTTTTGTCCCGTACCATGTGGTTTGAGGTGGCAGACTGGTTTTGAATCCGATGACTGCGTGTTATCTCCATATACATGTTGGGGTCACATCTGCTCCTGTTGTGCTCCGGCTGCTGCCATCTGCCTTAATGAGTCAGCAAAATATGGCACCAAGCACACAGTCATTACCTGACTTAGATTTACTCTCCCCGTTATTATGGAACCCAAAGTATTTGGTTCACTGTGGGTCTTGGAGCCATAATTGAATTCCATCTCTTCGTTAGCAGCAGGATTTCTCTCCATCTCTCTCTCTCTCTCTCTCTCTAAATTAATGCATAGTCTCCCCACTCTTTATTACAGAAGAGGAAAAACTGCTTCAAACCACTGATCATGCCTCACTGTAGCAGTTGCGAAGTATGCGTAGGTGGCTTGATGCATATTTATTTCCTTTCCAGCTATAGAGGTTTTTTTTCTATTAGAGAAATTACCCTCTATACATGTTATACAATACAATATGTTGTTATCAGCATCGTATTCCCATTGGAGATGTTTGTGTTTGTATGATGGAGCAACTAATAAATTCAGTAGGGAGTCTTATTCACTTCACATGTAATGGGATAAATCTGATGTTAATGCAGTAATGTGTTCCTGTGGCATCGTCACTCATTAAGCTTTGTTTAAAATAAATTACCAGTTCGACTCGGCTCGCCTTTTTTTGCGTTCCACCTAGCTAAAAAGTATCTGGTACCTGGTATCAAAACATTTTTTGCATAGCATATTCTTATACAGAAGTACGTAATGTAAAAAATGAAAAATAAGGTGGCAGTACAGGGAATTCCAAAAGAAGTTACTGAATAGGAGGATAATAACTGTATGCATATATTATATAAAGAAAATGATGCCTTACATGAAGTTATTCTGAAATAGATCAACAGTTATTCTGGTGCTCTCTCTCTCTCACATCAACTATTTCTCTTTAAATAAGTTCTTTTGTTAGAAGGAAAGGACTTTGGACTCAATTTTAGGGAGTTAAAAGAAAAAGTTTTCTATATCTTTGAAGTAATGGATAATATGTATTATTGAGTGAAATAATGTTCTTTGTGAATCTTTGCATCATTGCGGGACAACCTTCAGATTGCTCCAAAATGTGATCCTTTTTTGTCTTCTGATCCCTTTATTTTAGAGATTCAGAGGGCCGTAAGCTCTGTAAAAAAGTAAAGGCTGACCCAAGCTCCAAAGATGATGGAACAGAGCTGCTGCATTACAAGTGAGTAACCAGAAAACTCGGCTGGCTGTCAAACAATTTTCCACACTTCAGTGCTTCTGGAACGTAATGCCGTGTTGCATGATGTCTGCTCCCGTGGTTGTGATCACTGTGTCTGATGTGTCTTGCAGAGATGGGACGTTTCACACGGAGTACAACAGGCCTGCTACCTTTAAGGTGAGTGTACACCTTAAAACTACAGCACTATATTACACTTTCCCCTGGCACACAGTTTGTCTGTTTTTCATTTAATTTATTCATTTAGTTAAGTAAGAGCAACTTCAGTTTGCCTGTTTCATTAAGATTGTCGATAAACATTATAGGGAAAATATGTAAATGTGATTTCTCTGACTGATATGACTATAAATGTCTCTCCAGGCCTGTGTTGATGGTCTACATAGGTTTGTACCGAGGCTGATCGTGTCTACATGAAAATAGTCAGACACAGTGTAGTGGGGTTAGTGAGTTCACGTCTCTCGTGTGGAGGCTGTGTCCTCTAACGGCCGCCACGGTTTCAATTCCACCCGAGGCCCTTTGCCTCAGGTCTTTTCACTTTGCTTTCCCCATTTTCTACATCTCTCCAGCTGTTCTTTCAATAACAATAAAAAAAATAAAGGCTACATGTCGCCACAAAAAAAACAAAAACAAAAATTAAAAGGGTTCCAACAAACTTTGGGTTGTGTTCTCTATAAAATACCAATGAAAGTCACATTAAAGCGACATCACTTAAAACTGCTATAAATTTTTTTTATTTTTTTTATTGAAAAATGATGTCATCATGATGAACCAATAGAGAAGTATCACATGAATCTAAAGCTCCCTTCTGCTTTACAGAGCTTTTACAGAGCAACTCTTTGTTAAGCCATCCAGCCCCAACTTGACTGCTCTGCTTCACTCTCACTCTTAAAACTCATTCTTCACCCATAGCAGGCAGCTGTTTTCAATAAGAATGCTTTACGAAACCCTCTGAACACGACCGGCTCAGCACCAAACAGCAGACAGACACACTTAGGGGCTAGCTGGTGGACATAGTGGAGCATTTAGCTGCTATAGAACCAGAGAAGTTTCCCTCAGAAGCTTGTAGAGACCAAAACAGACCTAATGGAGAGTGAATACTGATACTTATTGTGTGTGAAACATGGCTCCAAATGAATTTTAATGTTGGTCAATAAATGCCAGATGTGTAAATAAGCAACTGCTTGTGTGTGAATAAATAGTACAGACAAGAATATATTGCTGTGTTTCATTTTGACAACTTACTGTAATTAGCTACAGCTTATTAAATTTGCTGGCTTGCAGTTATTTAAGCCTGAGAAATTGATGGTCACCAACTTCTTTCACAACATGACACAAAATCACAGGTTTGCAATTTGAATTTTTTTGACAATTGTGAATTAGAATAAAACGATATACTGTTCAGCCCTAATAAAGATTATCTGCAAGATGCACAACCTACTTCTCCGGTTGGTTTCATCTGAGTCGATGAGAAACCCATTATAAGAGAATCTGCAAGTCATTGCAGCTTTGTTTTTGATTTTATTGCTACCCTTGCCATGTTTTGCCCATATTTCTTTACCTGACAGATGGAAAGACCTCTTAAACAATAAAACACAAAAAGTTTCAGTTTGAGCCATTACCAAGTAATCCTGAAAACAGCATTGTAATCATTAAACATTCAGCATGTGTCCACACTGTCAGTGTTATGATGCTGCTGAATGAAATATTTCCTGCTGTTGCCTCTGAAGACATATGGTTCGTTATATTTACAGAGAGCTTTACCAAGTCCATTACCAAACACTTAGAGGTATTAGAATAGCTTTTACACCTCATGGATGCACGAACATATTGGTCTATATGAGCCTCCACCTGGCACCGCCAACAGTGTTGTCTAGATGTGACTCCTGCGATGTGCAGATAAATCATCACCAGTCATTTTGTTGTTTGCAGGACAGCCATGTGTGCCAGTGACAAGTTTCTGCATGATTTAAGTGTTCTCTTTGTTTTCTGTTTTTCTTTCTCCACTCAGTCCATGGTGGCGTTCTTAAAAGACCCCTCAGGACCCCCACTGTGGGAGGAGAACCCTGAGGCAAAAGATATCGTCCACATAGAAACTGAAAAAGTATGTATTTACCTAAACAACCTTTTGAGCTTTGGATGAATTCTTAAGAGACTGTTGTTGCAGTTTTAATTGAAGACACGCAGAACATCCCGTTGTACGCACAGTAACTGCATTACAAGACAGCAGGGAAGCGGTTAATGAGATGAAGGGTCCACTCATCTTTTTTTCTGCTGAGGGTTTGATCGGCTTTTGAAGGTGACGCAGCAGGATGGCCACCTCTGCAACACTAAACCACATGCATAAAAGCAACACATCAGGGCTTTATCATCAAAGAGCTTTCCCTGCGTCGTTCATGGTGCTCCACGAACGCAGACTTGTCTGCTAACTCGAGAAAATTTCCAGACCTCTCCTGTCCAGCCAGGTCGGACGGCACTCTTATCAAGTAAACCTCCAGTACATCCACCCACAGCCTGACTTACCTATAAGACACTGTACTGTAGACCTTTGGTGTAATGAGCAGCAGTCATGTCAGTTTTTGTCTGCTCGTCCACTAATGCCTGGAGGTTTGTTGAAGGTGTCAACAAAAGGTTGTGCTGAGTATGCAGTTTTTGTTTTTTTTAGGTAGTAGCTGAGCTTATAAAGGTGATAATGAGGAAGAGAAACTGGTACGGGCCCCGAACTGCTGGTGTCCATAGAAGAAAGTCCTTTTTGTCTTCCTTTGCTGATGTGATGACTATGACTCTGTGTTATATGCACTTATTCTTATAAACTGCTGAAAAAGCAAAGGCTATGGCACATTTAGTTATTTTAAAGCTCGGTATTCCCAACGAAGACATGGGAAATCTTTCCTGGAACAAGCTGTCGGAGGAAGTTGTTGTGTGTGATTTCTGATTTTAAGCTTTAGTCGACATTAGTCGTGAAATTCTTGGACCAACTTGAGCATCTACACATTCAGCTATACATCTATTTTGTTCATAAAAGATAAAGCTTGGTAATTCTCTTCTTGTCCCATCTGTTTCTCTCCCATTCTTTTTAAGGATTTCAGGAAGCTGCTGAAGAAAGAGGAGAGGCCTGTACTCCTGATGTTCTATGCTCCATGTAAGTCCTTTCATTACCACAGTGTTGAGGAGCTCACTGAGATGAGGGACGCTCCTCTTGCTAAATTGCAAGAGAGTGTGCCAGGAGAAACTGACAGCAGCTATGACTGTCCAGAAAATGTGAAAAACGTACCATATAAGATACCTTGTTTGAAGAGGGAAAATAAAATAGGTGGACTAAATCAATACACCGAAGCGTTCTTGGCAATAGGACACTGTCTAATCAATACTGTGATGAGTTTTTTGACATTTATCATAGCTGGCAAACTCCAACACTTTCTCTTTGAATATACTGAACAGTTTTTATAATCCAGAATGGGGCAAAAACCAAAGGAGTGTTTTCTTTACTGATTTATCTCTCAATCATTTATTAATTAATCATTTGGAATTAAGTGACATTTTCAAATAGCTGATTTTGTTCAAACAACAGTCCAAATACAAATATACTTAATTTGCAGTAGTATAAAACAAAACAAAAAACCTTCAACTTAGTAATTGGAATACATTGAATGTTTGGCATTTTTCTCTGATAAATGTCTTCAACAATTAAGTGAAAATTATATAATTAATTAATTAATTATATAATAATTATAGAGAAAGGGTTCAAAAGATTTTTAAAAAAAAATTTAAAAAGCCTACAACAACCAGAATGCACTGTGTCGCACTCGTCTAATAAACGCTCTACAGGGCAGCGCTTGTTTTCCAGCCAGTCTTGTATTTTCTGCCTACAGTTTGCTAAAATATGTTTTTAAAAACATATTAGGTAAAAAATGTGCAATGAACAGGATCATAGTTCATATTTGATCAGCTTTGATCAGTTTGATCTGAGTTTTCTCAACCTCTGTTTCCATAATACAGGAGACAATATGGCGGGTGCTTCCTGTTCACAAATTTTCTCTGTACAGCTAAAAAGTACACTCTAACATGTTTCTGAAGACATTTTAGACCTTTGTTCATATTTGATCATCACTGCTTTGTTATAGAGAGCTAGGGAGGCGCGCTTCTCTCATTCAATCGGACTTTTATGCTCTGTGTCCCTGGAGTTGTACATACAACAATGCACAAGTCCAAAGTAAGTTTGAACAACAACCAGAGAGCCAGCAGAAGTCCTCCAGATGACAGATTAGGGGTCTCTCGGTGCAGGCAAAATTGAGAGAAGCTTTGTTCATTTGCACATTGCAATAATGAAATGCTGGTATTAAAATTGCAAAATTTCCCTTTGACATCATTTTTCATTTGTTGTGTTCACTTATTATGTCCAGTGGTTCTCAGTACATAATTTCTTTCACAGCAGATGAAACACTATTAGCTGCTATTGCCAAAAAATATTCCCTTGGCAGACAATGGCACATCTTTTTTGACAATTGTATTGAGGGTGTCAGAGCGATGGTTCCTTTTATTTCTCTGTAATAACTGAATGTTGTTCTTTTTTGTATTCTGGTTTCAGGGTGTGGCGTTTGTAAGAGAATGCAGCCCATCTTTCAGCAAGCAGCCACAGAGACCAAGGGGAAATATGTAAGTCCGCTAGCAGCAGAACAGAACAGCTTTTCTTCTGCGATGTTTGCAGATGAAATGTGTCAGCTGTGAAAGTCTGGATGGTTATAGCTTGGCAATCTGCAAGAATACAGTCTGTCAGTCTGGTCTAATGATTTTCTTCATTTAATTTCCTGCAAAACGTCTCACGAGTATTCATACCTCTGCAACTTGTGTACCGCAGATTTAGATTCAACAGGATAATAACGCAAATGGCCTTAAGCAATCTAGAAGCCCTGATCATCTCTGCTGGGCCCTGATTTATACATCATCTGTGTTTTGGTTTGCATTGATGCACCAGACCAATTACAGTGGTTTATTCAAAGCCTACCAATCGTTTCTGTTTTAATGATTCTACTCTATATTATTGTACAGGTTTACAATCAGTTACTGTATTCAGTGTGTTTCCCTACTTGGTTTTATATCTGGCCCCCACAAAGGCACAATTAAGGGCTAATGTGCCTCCAGCTGAAGTTAACATCTACAGTATATGGATTAAATGTCAGTTTAGCCTGTCAAGTCTGTTTCCTCCAAAGTTTCCCCCTTTGTCCTGTTTTCTTCCACCACCTGGTCTGACGGGTCCCCTAAGACCTATGTTGTATGTTTTTAGACGTGCACCGTTACAGTAGTAAGAGCGGGGTGTTGGTGCTCTCTTCCCAGCTGTTGCAATGTTTTTAACAGCACAAGTAGAGCTGCATGCACAAAATCAACCAGAGGCCTATGTGATCAGAGAAGGGAAGCTAATGCTTTGTGTTCATAAATACTTCTCTAGATGTAGAAGAATCTTTGAGAGAGTGTCCTGTACAATGAGAGGAGAGAGAAAGAGGCAAGCTGCCCGAGGACAGCGTGGATTACAGTACCACATTATGTATGCCTCACACAAAACAGGAAATTAATGAAATGATTTGATTATCAAGCACATGTGTTGTGAAAATGTAACCCTCTCAGTTGGAAATAAACAATGTCTGTTTCCTGTACAGAACAGTTCTGTCCTACAAAGGCAAAGTGCAGTATCTTCAATTTCGGGGGGAAATTAACCTTTTTTTGCCCCAATCTTCAGTCTTGTTATAGTTGTTGTTCTGCTGCCACATTTTCAGTAGATATTGGGTTTTTAAATTATATTCTGATGCTTACATTTATTGAACAAAAACCACAAAAAGCTGTTTTTTTTCCCCTCAGTTTGGCATTTTTTGCAGATACTGCACTTTGGCTCTGTCTGCATGTGCGTGAGAGAGAGGCTGTTATTGCCAGAGACTAATAGTGCTGCTGAAAAGTGAAAGTAAATTGTAAAGTGTTGTGTCTACTCAAGCTGAAATAGCCAAAAAACTTGACGGATTCGTGTGGGAGTTGTTTTGATCGTGTGTTTTCTTGTATTTTAGGTTTTAATATTATCTCTCAAGACCGTTTTGATACATCATAACAGGCAATGTTGAAGAATGCTGTCGGCTTGAGATAGGTGGAGAAGGCATAGAGAGCTTGCCATGACACATGGACATTATTCAAGCTGTTTTTCATGAACAGCTTTAAATCAAAAATAGGTTAAGTCTTTATTGAAAGACTATTCTCACACATTCACTATTTATTTACCTATAAGCCGTGATGCAAGCTTTGGATTTTTTTTATTGTTAACTGTGTTAAACTGTGCCTGAGGCTTACTCTTACACAGAGTATAATTTTAGGACTGTGAGACCACATCCTGTTAAAAAGACACATTATTCTCTTGTATCCCAGGACGGTAAAGCAGATATTTCATGCAGAGGAATTTCCACCCTTTGCAGATAGTCACATCTTGACATATAAAATAATGCTAGCAATATCTATAGACATTTTCAGAGGGAAACTTTTCAACTTTTAGTCGCAACACCTTAATCATTCCCATTGACATTTAAAGTAAAATGGCCACTGTCAAATGGATGCATGCTTTGTATTTAGGGAACAACATATTGTGCCATTCCTGAGGCCAACGCCACCAGAATTCTTTTCTCATAATGTTGCAATATCTACCTAAAATGGCACCATTGCCCCTTTTCATAAAACAAACAGTGTTGTTTTTTTTGTGAGCAATAAGTAGAACAGTCTCCGTGGGCTGGCAGTTTGGCTGTAGACATCCAGTATAATCCTGTAGACTTTTTAATGGTCTAAATGCATTAAAAATCCATTAAAACAAAATAAATGAAAGATGGCTCTTGCATATGTTTTTTTGTTAGGCTATTATTTATTGTTAAGTTCTGTCCTTTAAATTAAAATGCCAATAAAAAGTTAGTTTTTGAGTTCTGCCTCGCTCATCAACATTCACTGAGGTTTCTCTCTCCAGTCTCTTCATACCCGGAGGTGATCCGTTGTTTTGTTTCTGGAGCCCTCTGATGATGACTAACCTGTTATGAACTTTCTTGTCACTCCGCCTTGATTCTCCTTCAACTCCATAACAAGACGCTGCTTTCTTTCTTTCTTTAAGGTACTCGCGGGAATGAATGTGCACCCAGCTGAGTTTGACAGCCTCAAGGAGGAGTACAACGTCAAAGGCTACCCAACCTTCTGCTACTTTGAGTGAGTCCAGTTCTGTCATCCGTCTCACTTTAGGCTCACCCCTTTCTTTCAAGGGCCACTTCAAACAGAAGGTTCAAGTCCAAGCCTCTTAAGTACCAACAGAGCTGATGGCGACAGATTTAGATCTTTAGACCTTGTAGCCCTCAAGGTTCAGAACTCGCTTGTGTCAGTAAAGCAGAAAGTTTCTTGATAAGCTTTTGGATCTTCTGATATTTCCTTTGAAGAAAAGTCCGGAATGGAGCAGTGAGGACTTACAGGTGGTGCTGTATATGGATGCCTATGAAGTCAAGCTAAAATGATATGTGAGTCAATTAATTGGGGTCGGTATGAATTTTTAGTTAACTGTCATGAGTTGATGTGGAAATTCTCTTATGGGCTTCAGATATTGCAGTACTGGGTGTTTAAAATGAAACCTATTAAACTATTAAAGCAGTGCAAATACAAAGTATCGGTAGCGTATGTTTCTTCAGGTACCAGTGTGTCAATAAAATAGTTACAAATAAATCTATCATATATTTATCCCTGTGTTTAATAATATTATTACTTCTTATTACTTTTATTATTATTAATATTATTATTATGCTGACGGGAGAATTAACGTAACTCATATGCTTTTTATGGCGAGGGAAACAGGAGCATTCAGAGGCAACTCACTCAAACAAGGGGAGATCATGCAAACCCCACACAGAGAGGCCCTACACCCGCTGGGACTGGAACCCAAGATCTCCTTACTGTGAGCCAACAGTGTTAACCTCAGAGTGCTAAAAAAAAAAAATAGAATAATAAAAAGTAATAGAATTTAAGTCTGAATGCTCATTAAACACCAAAACACTGCACAGCGGTTAATATTCCTGAGACATGATTTCACTGATTACGACAGGACTGATCTTATGTTGCATCATGAATGTTTTTCTTGCTTTTTAACGGATTGGTCGTGGCGCTGCATTGCCAGATGATGAGGTATTGGGCTGGAGCAAAAGTTGAGCAAAGTTGAACTTTTTCTAGCTTGACAAACCTTGCAGTTATTTGGCAGAGCCCTCTGCTCAGCAGCCCCACCGTGCTAATGCAGCTGCCCCCATTGATAAGATTAAAGGTGCTGCTTTCATGCTGTGCTGTTTTCTGCCCGAAGATTCAAAACATTTTATTACTAGCAGACTAAGTAAAGGCTTTTTAATAAAATGCTCGAGAGTTTTGTTTGTTTTTGTCATTTCCAAGAGCACCTTAATGATGCGTGTGACACTGATGCAGCACTCGGCCTTTTGTGCTTCTTTTTTTTATAAGTGTTTGGATGAAATCTGTGCTGTTTGTAAATCTGATCATTTCAGTTTACATTTCAGCCCTTGTTTTAAATGGATGCAGACTCACATACGCACAAACCTAAAGCTTGTAGCCATATACACAGCAGGAGAGGAGAGTGTGAATGATAGTGTTTGGTAATATAAACACACACACACACACACACACACACCCCAAGCCATAACATCCCTGCACTGTCCTCATATTTACAGTGTTGTTAACTGTATGCTTGTGCTTTGTTGCTCCCACTTTGTTTTCTGCTTCTTATCCCCCCTGCTCTGGCTTTATCATCCCAATTTCCACATTAAACACTCTCTCTTTCCAGTCTGGCCTTTTAATTAGACCGCTACTGATTAAGTGCCTCTGTGGTTAGCCCATGTGTGTGTGTGTGTGTGTGTGTGTGTGTGTTGCCTTTTTCCTGTACGTATGCACTTCTATTATGTTCGTGTAGCTGCATGCACACCCTTTGCACTCATGTGTAGCTGAGCCTGGGCCAGTTTGTTAGTTGGGAGCACATTAGTGTCAGCGCAGGGCCAGCTAACGACCATCTGAGCCCATTGGCTTCAGTAATGAGCCCCTCACTGATAAACAGCAGCTAATCACTGCAGGGTAAATCAGCATCAACACCGCTGGAGTTATCTCACCGCTGCACCCGCTGTAACTGTGCTCAAGGTCTTTTTCCTCTTTTCTGTCCTGCACATTTAAAAGGCTTACTAGCTTAACACAGCACACCTCAACTTAATCAATTAAACAAACCGCAAAAGTGAAACTATTCCTTTGCTTCTTTATCCTTGCTGCGCCCTTTAATCAAGAGAAACAGCAGACGCTATCGGGCAAATGACATTTACTTCACATTGCCTCAACTAGATTTTACAAGTTTTTGGTCTATTTTACAGCAGCAGAGATAAAGCATGCATATAAAGAGTTGGTCATAAATCTCACTGATTGAATTCCAAGCAGCTGCTCTCCACCACTTTAGTCAGTTCACTTAAAATGCAAGTTTTAATCTCCAAATCCAGTGTGCGTACTCATGTATCACCTTTAATTGTGTCTGCTCTCTATTTCCAAAGCTGGAACTGTGGGCCTGTGTTTGCAGATTCATACTGCCCATAGTCACTTACTATTGACACTGATCTTTCGGCACTGGGCTGAGCCGCCACATCTGCTTTCATTTAGTCACAGCGAATAGAAGAGTAGATAATTTTATTCCTATAGAGGAATCTGCTTACGTTTTAAATCTTTTCAGACAGTTGAGCTGAGGAGATACTTCTGGCTCATTTCAAATGCATTACGACGGCTCTCTCTCATTTCTCATATGCACTTCTAACATACAAAATTCAAGAGGGAGAAACCCATATCAATGTAAAGCCTTCTGTCGGCTCTCATGAAGCATTTCCTTTAGGCTTTAATCTTATCTGTTTATTAAAGGTCTGACGCCAAGCTTTGTCTTTGTCATATTTTACTATTATTGCATTCAGGATTCTTTTTGTCCATAGATTACTTCACTGTCACTTCTGTAGGAAACAATGAGGGATCAAAAATGAGTTGTCTCCCCAAGTATAAAAACCTATTAAGCAATAAAAGTTGTCACTGAATCCTTGATCAGGCTGGATTTGAATGATTGCTTTATGAGATATGTCTTGAATTAAATCATTACCTTGTTAAAATCATTCTAAATGTATTTTGTCTTCTTTTGTTGAGACAACATTAAACACTGTCGTACCTGAAATGTTTTCTTAAAGGAATATTCCACTTTTAATCTGAGAGTCAAATGTTATTAATGAACCCCTTCTCTGTCCACCATTTTTTAGTGTTAATGCTAGCTTGGGACTAATGTAGTCCCAAAGTTCTGAAAGGTATAAAATGTCTGTGTGTGTGATTTCTTGTCTCCTTAAGATAAAACATTGTCCCAGAAATACAACCAGCAAAGCAAAGTTTGACAAATTTACATGTACTGATATTGGCAGTCACTTTAAAACTCTTTGAACAGGTCCAAGATACAATCATGTCCTTTGGTCGTGGCAGATGGTGTAGAGATTATCTTGTTCTTTTGCTCTGTTATCTTTTAGGAAGGGGAAGTTCCTTCACCACTATGAAAACTATGGAGCCACAGCCAAGGATATTGCCGACTGGATGAAGAAGTGAGTATGGTCCAAACCACTACACACCCACTGAAGATGTTACTGTCCTGTAAACGTGCAGCCTTCTGCGTTTTTTGTGTCCAAAGCTGTTTTATCTAATAAAAAGACAGAACAGCGCTAAACTGCATTTTTCTTCTGTCTTCTATACTAAGGAAACTGCTTCCACCTCTCACTTTATAAATGTCTGACTTCACCTTTAATTCTGCTGTGGTCTTCATTACACCTTCTTTTTTTTTCTCTCCCTCGCCTCACCCTGACTCACCTTGCCACAATGTCATCAATCTACACCTGCCTCGGTTCTCGTCTCATTTTTCTTTCACACCTTGGTGCACACTCTCATCCTCTAACCACTGTCTCTCACCACGCCTTGGCTCCCCCTGTCTCTCTTTCTCCTCCATCTGCTCTTTCCGCTCCCGTTCAGGGGCCCAGCACGACAATCATGACTGTCCACAGGGCTGCAGCCAGAGGGCACAGAACAGGGCTCTCACAGCTATCACAGGAAATGGAGCTGGTCAGGCAGAGGATGTATTCTAGCCACCCTCTTTAGCCCAAAGGTGTAACGACTCTCTCTGCAGTCGTAAGCTTTTACTACGCTGCTTAGTCAGGGCCCAGCAGTCTCATTTAGAAGTGGTTGCCACGATGGCAATCAGGCAATCAAGTTGACAGAATGTTTTCTATGCTTTAAATTTGGGTGATAATTCTGAGGGTAATTACACCTCATACAGTATATCAGGTAAGTGATAAACAGGTGTTTTTTCTCTCTCTTTCCGGGACAGAACAAAAAGAATTAAACGTGAATAGACTGACTATAAAACACTACATTGAGATTGTTCATTTCCACATAAATATGTCCCATAAAAAATGTGTAAAGACTGGCCTCCTGCAAGCCTCATCACATCTGCAGCTTTTCGTGTCAGAGCCTTCTTTCATCTGGCGATGCTGCAGATGAGGCAAAGCTGAAAAGGCAGAGTTGAAAGGTTTTTCCATAATAGTCTGATTTGCTGCGTACATATTTTGAGACATTGTGTCCATTGTGCTCTTTTTGGAGAACGCTCTGCCTCAGATCTTTTTTTTTTATCTTCTCTCCTTTTTGATGAAGTTTCTCTTATGTTGAGCTGTCACCGTTTTTGTATTCCCCAGTCAATTTAATTTGTTTCACAGCTTTTCACTCGATTTAACTATTGCCCTTTGCTATTTGCACTGACAGGGAACTGTAAGCCAATGGCTTAAAGATGTCTTCTATTTCTTAGCCAACTGAGGCCATAGAGATCACAATCAGTTACTCTCAAGCCACACTTTTGAAATAATGGAGTCCTTTGCTTTTCTGTTTTGCACATCATGCATCTCTTGGCATCTACTTGACTTGACAACCCTTGCTTACTCACTCCAGAGTCTAGTTTCAAGGCAATACAAGGCACTCATAAGTGCACACAAAGGTTCATGTGGGAGTCAGTATCCTTGGTGATGATGTGGGTCCTCTGCAGCAGTGTTATGATGGGGCATGAGGCATGATGGATATTGCTTTATAAAGGCAATCCAGGAGAGAAGTGCACCTTATGGTCCAGAAGCCTTAACCATAGATGCCTTATAAAGCCCAGGTTTATCTTAAGCCCCTGATAACTCCAGTTCTGAGCTTTTTATATAAAAAAAAAAGAGATCCATATTGACATAAGAGTTTTGGAGCAGATTTTTCTTAGCCTCCCAGCTGCACAATTCTTGTAATCTAGTCTATAAAAATGACGTCCGCAATAATAATTACTGGGTGTGCCTTTTGACATTTCGTATTTTCTTCGAATTTCATTTTTTGTTGTTTCCATGGAACCATTACTTTTTTAAGGTGAGTCTGTCCTTGTCCAGAGAATATTTCACAACCCATGCATTCTATCTTCACCAAACTTTACGTACATGTCAACTATATAATGCAGTTGTGCCTTTTTGATACTTTGATTTTTATACTAATCTTATTTTGTGTGGTTTTCGTGGAAACATGTTGTTTTAGGTTACTAATGGGTGGTCATTTTGTCCGTAGCATAGCTCCAAAACAATATCCACTCCTCTAGGCTCACCAAAGGAATGGAGGACATGTCATATACTGATGGATTCGTTGTATAATTTCTTAGGAGATGTCTCATCTTCAGATGATTTTTGTTTAATGATATCGTCTCTTGCAGCTCCAGCACGTTGCCTGAGGCCAGAGTGTGTGATGAGAATCAGAGAATGTGTGTTTGTGTGTGCGCGTGTCGCACGCTGTGTCCACTTATTCTTGGCATTGCAGTGCTGTGCTCTGTCATCAAGGTGGGGCTGCCTTGTTCCAGATGTGTGTGTGTGCATGCATGCGCGCGTGCGCGTGACATATTGGGTGGAGTGTGGAGTACAGCTGTGTCTGATTTTTGCACTATACAGATTACACAACAGCTGCCACGTGTCTGCTTTTCAAAACATCCTTCACCTTTGTTTCCCTTCCTTTCTCCCTTTCCTGTTTCAGCCCTCAGCCCCCCCAGCCAAAGACCCCTGAGGTACCATGGTCGGAGACAGACTCCCCAGTCTTCCATCTGACAGATGAGTCCTTTGACAGCTTCCTGGAGGAACATCCTGCAGCCCTGGTCATGTTCTATGCCCCATGTGAGTAACAAAGCAAGTTTAAAAAAAGCAGGGCTGGAACTGAAAATTATTTTCATAATCAAATAGTTATTCGCTACATAATAAATACAAAAATTATATTTTTGAATTGCTGTTTTTCAAATGTCACAAAACCCCCAAATACGTCAAATTTACAACTATATAAAAGTGGGACACTATACACACACATAGATATCAACCCCATTTTTGACTGAGTTGGAGGTCATGTGATCACCCATGTTTATTTGGTTGTTTGTCCGGATTTGGATTTGGATTTAAACATTTGTGTAGGGGCAGAACTTGCGCCAAGGATGAGCTGATTACATTTTGAGCTGGCCCATGGTAGGGATGCAGATTCTTTATTACTTTCTTCCATATTGTGGGAAAAGGCCTTTTCACATAGATCTTTCCACTATCATGAAAAATAATAATAGGCCAGTCAGAATAAAAATAAAAAATAAAAATACTCAGGCATGGACAACTCATGGTTCTGGATCATAATCCGGATCTGGGAGATTATAAATATATTGTTGGAGGAGGGCAATATGTATTAGGTAACAGCATGGATATGGAGCGGGGTAGAGACATGGCCCTGCCACCTGGGATAACGCAGATTTAGAGTCATTCAAATGGAGTCCATGTACAGTGCCAGGCAAAAGTTTGGACACACGGGAAACTCGATACTACTGTATCTTTTACAAGTAAGAAGATATATGTAGAAGAAAAATAAATCTGGATCCTTCATTATGATAAATCATATTTTTGTAAATATTTCATAAACTAGTGATGATAAACACATGATTCCAAATGTCAGGAGTAGGTTTCCAGACTCAAGGAAGTCAGTGGTATTACTTAATTTGGCATTAGGCAGATCTGAGTGACGTTCATCATGGCGAGACATCGCCAGACTGTGTGCTATTTCCTGTGTGCAAGCATTCATTAGTTGATTATCTCCTCTAGGTGATACCAAATGGAAAAGCACACATTGTGCACACTCATAAGAGCATCCGTTTTTCTTTAAGAGGCTCTCTGATAAGCAGCTGTTACAAGATTTTGCTTTGACGTAGTCTGGAATCTGTTTTGCAGTTGTTCATTTTTTAGTGGCAATGGTGTTGACAGAGGTATGTGCTCTCTGAGGGCTTTCTAGTTTCTTGAGAAATTGGAGAAAATCTCTAAAATGTCCTGTCTTACAATGCTAAGGAAAGAAAAAAAATGAAATTTCCTGAATCCAACTCTTTATCAGTATTCACACCAAAATTTGATGGCTTCTCGTCTGATAAACGCCCCATGCTTCCACTAAGTTTTTAGGAAATCGGTACATTAATTATCGAAAAATCTGTTATTGATCCTTATGTTGATCCTTATCCTGCTTTAATAGATCTGTCCTGGCCCTAATCCAGCCCCTTCACAACATTTTGAGAAATTTGGTTTGTAAATTTTAGGGTAATTCTGCTGACATCAAAATAAACAATTCAACCAACCAACCAGTGGACACGAGTGAAAACATGACCTCCCTTGCAGAGGTAAAAACAACAACAAAAAAACAAATAGAATATCTCCAGCCGTGTGTTTTGACCAACCCCCTTTTCAGAAACACATTCAAAGACTTCAATAGAAACGATTGATTCATAAAATATGTGCAGCAGTGATGGAGAAGAGCTTCATATTCCTTCCTGCTCTGTAAAACAATCTCTTGAAGATGGTCTCTTGTAGATCTGTTGTTGAGTCACACAGTATCCTCCATAACAACGACAACAACAACAACAACAGTGATGTTATTAAAGAAGAAGCTGGAGAAAATAACTGGAAAATGATGGGGGGAAAAATAAAGAAAAAAAACAAAGACAGGCTGGCTACAGTTACTTAAGCTTTCAGTATCAGTAGCTCACAAGCTCATTCTCACAACAGAATACTTCACTGGTGCCATATGGGTCACACAAGCCAGCTAGTCATTGTTATTCCTGCACCATACTGCTGTTGTTACGCAGACATTTCTAAGCATGCCAGATTTTTTTCAGTCAGTTAGAGGATTTTTTTTTTTCAGTTCCAGATGCTGTTGCTTTAGCCCTCCTGTGTGAGGAAACTGTCCAAGGGAGAGTTTGCATGTTGATAAATGTGACCCATAGCTGTAAAGTCATGCAACTAGATTGACCTCATTTAGTAGCACATTCTCAGGGCAACGTATACAAAACAGAATCTGAAGGTTTATTTGTTTCTTTTTTACTTTCTACCTCTTTACGTTTGACCACATCACCTTCTGCGCTCATCCTAGCCTCCAAGCTGTAAAAACAAATGTATGAAATTGATTCGGGTCCTTTTACCTACCTTTCACCATAATGATGATTCATTGTTTTCAAAAATGGAGCAGTTTTCTGCAGAGCTTTTTCACTTCCAGGTTTTTCAGGAGCAGTACGCTCTGCCCAGAGGGCAAACACACTCACCAGCTGTTGAAGTGATTAAAACACATCCCTAACACTGTAGTGGGACCTGCTAGATCCACTATCTCATTATTCACTGTCTAAAACTGGAAAATATATTTGCTACTATTAAAAATAACTTTTGCCAGTAGGCAAGAAAAAATGTCATGGTATGAGATTTATGTAAATATGATTGGCTGGATAGGAAAAACTAAGTGACATAATTTAATCTCAGTCTGTTAGAAATGCAAAAACAGTCAGAATATTTTGAAGCTTCATTCATAGCATTAGCATTTAAATTCTAAATCAGCATTCAATGCTGCACTGCTCCACTAATAATTTATTCATTCATTCATTCATTCATTCATTCATCCTATTTCTATTCTTTCATTTTAAACCCAGTATTTCGACACAGTTGCAGATAACGATTACTCTATTAATATTATACCATATGAAGTCATACAGTAGATTCCCCATGGGAATTCCTGTCTGACTTTTGTGATCCAAACATTTCCAATAGCTCCAGAGCAATATAAAGTACAAAAGTCAAAATTTATTGGAAAAAAAGATCTATTTTTTTTATGTGGCACCCAAATATGCCTCAGTCCTTATTTGTTGTTGCCTTACAAAAACAGCATTTCCATCGCTGTCAAAACTATTTGCTATCCAGCTTTCCACACACACACAAAGGCAGGCATGCAGCTGTAATATTAACAGAACAGTCTCACAGCAATCTAAAGGCACCAAATATTCCATTCATGTAACCACGATAACAAAATAAAATCTCTTTGGCCTGTAATCGTTTCTTCTCAGTGTCCAGATCATAGTTGGCAACAGAGGGAATGTTTTTCTTCATCCTGGGAAAAGTCAGTTTGGTTTATTTACAGACAAACTGTAACCTCCGTATATTTACTGCTAAACTGCCAACCATTGATCAATTCGAATAATCACCATTGATATCATCATATAATATACATATACAATTGATGCATGACTTGATTTAACAAGCAGGATTTATCTAATATCTATTAAAAATAGTTTATAACTCTGGTTTCATTCTTTCATCTAAACAGTCATAACATTTTGAAGCCCAAGTAGATGTGAAGTTTCCAAAAAGAGAGAAATTACCAAGTATCAAAAGAACATTTTATTTTCAAACTTTATCTTTTGAGGCAGTCGAACACAGGGGCTTTGTTAGACTTTCAGTTTATATTGAGTATTAAATCATGGGTTCACATTAACATAACATTATATTACATTTTGTCATTAGTTGATGTAGGTATTTAGGGCTGAACACATGACTGAATAACAATCAATTATCCTGATTGTTCAGAAAAATGCTTTGAAAAATGAGTGGATGTGTGTGTGAACAGTGAGGGAGTTTCCCCCCCTGTCCTTATGTGGTGTCACAGCTTCACAGAAACTTGTCCTGAACATGACCCTACCCTGTAGACACCAGCAAGTCGCCCATACACTCTAATTATGAGCAGATATCTTAAACAACCAGAATCAAATCAATATGTCCTGAAATTACCCCATGTCAGTTACACACACACACACACCTACACACATACAGAGATGCCCAGTCCTGCAGCCACAGTGCAGTTTCTTAATGGCCCTGCTGTCAGAGTGAGATTAATGGTCTCCCAGCCACTACTATCAGCTTGCATTCTGTCCACCTCTCAGCAAAACCATTCTCACCATCCTCTGTGCAGCACTCAGCACAGAGTGGAAAAACCTTCAACTGAACGCTCTGTTTCCCAGAGCTTGATTATGTCCCAGACCAAAACAAAAGTTCCTGTATGCCAGTATTGTTTGGAAAAAAACAGCGAATAATTGAATAAAGAATGTTATTCCATCAAATGTCAATCTTTGACCCCTAAATGCTTATTTTTAGGCTGCTACTGGTGCAAACTGGAAGTTATCTAGCACGTATTTCAACATCTGTCTTGATTAGCCACTTGGCAAGTAGCCATTAGCTCTTAGCACTGCTACAGTGGTGTCGGTGAAGATGACCTTACAACACTCTAACATCCCACTTGTCAGTTGCTTTAAAGCAGAGGGAACCAGCCTCTCTCCATTTAAGCATATATCAGCTTCTATTACAGCTACAGAGATGTGTGGCCAGTCTGTCCGTTCTCTTGACTCTAGCGAATCCAGACTCTGTCTGAATCTGCAGTATTTCAATGTGTTTCTGTATACCCTACTCAACCAATCTTGACCCACACTCACAGACACACACACTACGCCCCTCATGCACCTCTTGTTTTGAATGCGCAGCAGGCCTGATGCATAGCAAAGGACAGACATTTTGGGTTTTGTCTCATCAATTTGAAGGGTAACACAAAGTCCTTTCCCTCTGTGTTTCCAATAAGCTCTAACACAATCTGATGATCACACACCACAGTGACAGCGTTGAAAAAGAAGCAGCTTTTTTCCATGAGTCATATCACACTTGATTTATAGCCTGCGTCAGCACGGCATCGTGTATTGAAGAAAAGAATTCCTGAACTGCTTTGACAAGGGCAATTTACCAGGTTTGGAAATTTATCAAGTTTGTTTCATGCATCCGTACACAACAGCGCTGTGAACACATACCGTATACACACACACACACACACACACTGCTCATCCCTGATCAAACGGCATGTTCGTTAAATCTTAAGACGAAACATCTTGTACATTGTGTGGGACAAATATTGTGTAATGTATTTGAAAGTCCTTTTAGATCCCAAAATAAAATGTCTGCTGGCCGCTCATGCGATATTAAACACACCTCCAGACCAAACGGGGAGTATTCATGAGTCCTGACAAATCTGTTTAGAAGAACAGTAGAAACACATGTGCAAACATGTACAGAGATACCTCTACCCCCAAATGATAGTTTTACAGAGCAAAAACATAATTTATGCTGTCCTTCTTAATTTAAGCACAGAGGATTTAGTATTTGGCTGAGGATGAAGTTTAATGATGTAATGATATAGAGCTGGAGGATAATTTATATTATTATTCACTAACTCTTAGGGAAATCAGATTTTTTGATTACAAGTTGATGCTGATGTATTTACTAATTGTCATAACATGATAGATATTGATACAGAAACAATATTCAATCAACAGTTTTGCCTTAGCATTGGTCGTGATACTGCAGGGTACTTATTATGCATTTTAATGAAAATATGCTTTAAAAAAGTATATAGTCCTTTATTCATTTAATTGTTTTCTTTGCCTGTCCACCAATCATAAATTGAACCCATATCCTTTGAAAACGACACATACATGAACGCACACACACACACATCACCACCATATAACACTTGTTAAAAATTCCATTAATGTTATCATAAACAATGTATGTAATGATATTGATTTTAATCAAATTGCCCAGCCCTGATGTGTATCTTTGAAACCTTTAGGGTGTGGACACTGCAAGAAAATGAAGCCAGAGTATGATGAAGCCGCTGAAATACTCAACAAAGGCACGGACGTAAGTTTCATAGCATTTGTTTACATGTACCCAGCATGCATCTCTGTATCACTAACCCACATTCTCAACATGCTTAACATGCATAACAACATAGGTGTAGTAGCGACTCATTAATAGATCATAATAATCCCTTCCCTCCCTTGGCCTGAAGGCTTTTGGCTTACTTGCCGGTTTGTGTGTCTTGCACCCTGGCTCTCGATGTGTTTCTAATTATTTGGGTGTGTTCCTTGTCTCTCGTCTTTACCATTCTGTCCTCTGTGGTAATCTAACACTCCAGAGCCAGGGGCAGGGCCTATAAACCTCTATCCTCGTGACTGAAGCAATTATCTCATCTGTGAACGTCCCCCTGGCCCGACGCTTGGACCTTCTCCTTGTGGCTCTCTGCCCAGCACTGGAGGTCAATGGGAAAAGCAGGGCCATTATCTAATATGGATGGACTGGAGCCTCTCTCAGTCCAAGCCCTTAAGACCCAGCATATCATTTATTTTTCTCCTCCTTGCTTCACTCCTTGTGTTACTAATGCAGTGCTTTTATATACACAGTCTGTGCTCTTTTACAAAGGTTAAACATTGATTGTTTCTAAAGTAGTCTGTGTTAATTGATGTCGCGTACTGGCTTAGTGTAAGTGACCTTAAATGGTCTAATTTGACAGATTGCCCTGTTGTTTTTATTTAATCAAAGTCCCACACAACTTAAGGTTTTGTGTTGTTATTTCTCCACAGAGTCCAGGTGTCTTGGCAGCATTAGATGCCACAGAGCACAAGGCTGCGGGGGATCGCTTCAAGATCTCCGGCTTCCCAACTCTTAAGTATTTCGAGAGAGGTGAGGACAAGTACACGCTGCCGCAGCTCCGAAGCAGAGACAAGATTATCGAGTTCATGCACAAGTGAGTCGCACCTTTACTTCTCTACCACACTGCTCATGCAAGGTTAACATATTAAGACACAAATTTAGTCCTGAGCTTAAACATTTTAGCTGGGCTCTCTTTTGTCATGCAATACTTTCATTTTCCCCTATGTGTTACCTTGTTAAACAAACTGGGTAAAGCAAAGCGCATATTAACAAGGCTGAAAGTAAGTCTCAGTTATGGAGTCTTCTATTATAATCACTAATATTCATGTTTCTCTTTCTCTACACCACTAAGAATAAATGCAACATGTTGTCCCTCCTTGTATTCAACATAATAAACACTCCTTTGTTTCATTTCATGTCTGCAGTCCCCAGGCACCTCCTCCACCAGAGCAGTCCTGGGAGGACAAGCCCTCCAGCATCAGCCATCTTGGATCCGAAGACTTTCGAGAGGCACTGAAGAAGAAGAAACATGCTTTGGTCATGTTCTACGCTCCCTGTAAGAGCTCACAGTTTGTCATAACATCTCTGCCTGTTTAAAAAAAAATGGTTTGAAAATTACTCGTCTCACAGAAGTCTGCAATTACTCTTAAAAGGATTTTCTATCATTAGCAGTGCTGTAGACACTTTCCAAAAAATTGTTTAATTTCTGTTTTGATCCAGACTTTAAGTGTGTGTGAAGTTGTTGCTACCGAGTGTGATCATAGCCCTTCCCTGTTGGTCTTAATGTGATCATTTCTTGGATTTTAAACCGGTGTGCATACGTAACCCGGAGCAGCCTGGCAAGCTCCTCGTCATGCAGTATAGAAACCCCACCTAAGCCATGGGGAGACTGAGGAATGATTCAGATGGCTGAGAATAGATTTGGGTTCAAAAAGAGAACAAACCGCTGCTGTACCTCATATTTCAAAGCTCCTATAATGTAGCTTTATAGTTGAATCTTGAGAAATAGCAAAAACTACCCCCAAAAAATGTCTGAGAAAAAAACAGCTGTCTTGTTAAATGTTAGCAGCAAAATGACCTTTATGTTGCTACAGTATATGAGCTGTCATATTCTGACCTTTCAAAATGGACAGTTTAATTAGTTATAACCTAATCGGCCACATAGTAAAGTTAAAATATCTGTGTGCGTTCAACTGATACCTTTGGAAGCTCTGCTAACAAAGAAGGAGTAATAAGGAAAGGGGGTTTCTAAAATAAGTGAGATAGTGAACAACTGTGGCTCTGAGCTTTTTCACCTTTTGTAGCTCATTGTTTTGGTTTTTACTGTACAATTACTGTAAACCCACTGTACATCACCTACTCAGCATTAAATAATAGACGGAAAAAATCAATGACTAGATTGAAAGTGGGAATTCTGACTTAGAGTCAGCTAAATAGAATTCACCAGTGGGTCACAAACACAACTCAAAACCAGTGTTGGATGAAAAAAAGACTATTAATACGTCAGGAGTGTTTGTTTAGAATTAGTAGGTAGTTTTAAAGAACACAAACCATTCAGCGACTTGACGGAATGCATTTCTGATATTGAATTACTTTGTTCTCTGACTGGAAACATCTGGCTAACTGAAGTCAGACCTCTAGAATATCCAACAAACTGGCCTTTCACATCGGACCTCCACAAAGAGCACGGTGAGAGTCTGTCACTTACCTTGTCTTTGACAATGGCTTCTTTTTGATGCAGAAGGAATAGAGAGTAGCTAACTTTGTTAATTATCAATACCCTCATAGACGAGCACACACACCTCCGTCACTGTGTCTCTGATGGGGGCTTCAAAGTCAGACGTGGCACAGCGGCCAGGCTGCTGCTCCTGTTGGGGCACCTTTGGTGCTTCTCTCTACAAAGAGAGGCTCCAGGTGCACATCAGGCAGCAACAACCTGCTGCTGGCCCATCCCTCCCACCACATCTGCACTGGTGTCTTTCTTTTAATAGAACATTTGATTAGTTTCAGTTGCTCACTAAGACATGGTTGATTCAGAAAGAGGAATATTGCTTTTAGACACATGAGCAACATCGAGGTGAATTGAAAGAGGTAAGTAATAAAATGTATACAGTATAAATATATATATATATATATATACATACAAGTATTCATTCACTTATACTCTTAAAAGATAAAAACTCAGTGTAAGAAAAGAAATACTGATATTTCCTTTTCTATAAATAACCATTTGGAGCTATCTTTATAAATAGGGTTAAGTGAGTTCCAAACAGAGCATTTTGTTGTATTTAATGTTAAGCTATAGCTGTACTGCTTCTTTCTTTTTTTTAAATTAATGAGCTATTGTGAAAATCCAGAAATATCAGTGCTATTTATGTCCATCTAGCTGTCAGTCTCTTTGTATTCATCTGTCTTCTTTTCTCCCCACCTCACCCTCTCTGTCTGTCAGTAATCCTGAAGAAGGCGAGAGAAATTTTTTTTTTTAAAAAGGTGTCATAACTGAAATATACTTGTAATAGATGACGCGACTTGGCATTTGTACTTTTGTCCTGCCCTCGTTTCCACTCCCGAGAAATCTCTGAGCAGCTCCAGTGACTCGCCTGGTCAGCCCGTTCTCCCCATGTGAGGCCAAACTTGACGTATAGCTCACTTCTGTGTTTTTTTTTTATAGCACTTTCAGAATTGTGACAGAACCTTTAAAGGCCATTTAATGTTGAAACTAAAAGGGTACTTTAGCAGGAAATGGATTTATGGGCAGCGCCGATATGCTGGCTTTGAGCGGCCGTTCTGGTAAATGAAGGCTTGCAGAGTTGATATATAATTGAGTTGAAGATAGAGTTATCACGTGTTTGCGAATGCTTTTGGGCGTGCATGCAAGCGTGAAAATACCTATTTATAAAAGTGGTTGCCATCAGTGCATTTGTAGCCTTGCCATTTAGAGTGTGATGATTAATGTACTTGATGACTTGGGAGGGGAAAAAATCCTGAGATCTCGATTATAACAGAGTCAGTCTGAACAATTGGCACCTTTCGTTGTATACACTGAAATGTAGCTTTAATAATCTGTTATGCTAAAAGGATTTAAACTCTAAAAGAGTGGAGGCTTTTATAGCAGGAGGTATGGAATATATGTATGGAACAATACCTACAATTACCCCACAATGTCTCTCATTGACTAAAATCCAATCTCATCATCTGAGTTAGCATAAGGAAACTTAAAACTGTCATAGATGGCACCTAAGTGAAATTAAAAAAATCTTTGAAAAATAGTTGATTTTTAACTATTTGTCACAGGTTGAGTTTTTAATAAATCAACCATACTCCCCTACACTTTCATCCAGTCACCCACTGCCTAACACAAGAGGTGTTCTTCCCTTTTGTCACCTTTCTCATTTCCCATAGCAGCCTGATTGTAATGAACAGAACAAGTAAGTACTGGGCATTAATCAACAAAAGAACAAAACAATGAGCAGCTCTGCAGGAAGTCAGACCTTCTCAAAAAGAATATTTAAAGGGAAAGTATGTCATCACAGTTATTAGACTTGATGGCAAGAACACACACTTCCCTTTTCTGAGCGAGATTTATAATAATAGCCCTGCCACCTCTCGTGTACAGTTGAATCATCCAGCCTCCACCTACTGGAAGTGAGCCTGCTGTCTATAAATGTGATCTGTAGTTGTGGTACCTACTGGTGTATTTGTGTAAGTATTGACTTGCTGCATACGGATGGCTGCTGGAGCAGAGAGAGACGGGGATGGCTGTGTTTATGACAGCAATAAAGACATTTACGGTCTCGTCGTACATACAAGTGAATGATCTTAAATGTGGGTTTACCGCTGAGTAACCGCAGGATTGTAAAAAAAAAAAAAAAAGGACACATGCCTTATGAACATGTTTGAGGTTGTTTGGAAGTGATTTCATTTGTGCATGTGTTTGTTGCTGTTAGGACATGGAGCTAGATGTCTGTGGTGTAATAATGTCCCATCTGTGTGTTCTCCTCTTCCAGGGTGTCCACACTGTAAAAGTTCTATTCCCCACTTCACCACAGCAGCAGAGCTCTTTAAAGAGGACCGCAAGGTTAGTGTCGCTCACTCACACTGTCAGTGACATACACTCATTTATACCAAGCAGTTGTAATGTAGCAAGAATCCCTCAAGCTCACACATGCTGCTCTATTCAAACAATCTATTATGTATGATCTAAAGTACGTGGTCCAAGTGCATTTTGGGGCTGTATAATTCTACTTTTGCTATTTAAACATCACATAATCTTTGCATTGCATATCATGTCTTGAATTAAACCAATCAGATTTCATCTCAGATCCCCTTTAAAAGCCAGATGCACCTGGCACATTGCTATTTCAACGACAAATTGGTCAAAGTTGGAGAAGCAAAAGCTTTTCTGGTAATGTAACGGATCTGCTTGTGCAGAAAGTGAAAGCAGTACATCTGTGGGGAGCAGCAGGAATCCACCAAAGCTCCCTGAGGTGTAGCAGGCACGGTCGGAGTTGATGCTACGATGGAAGTAAATACAAAATACAAATACAAATTCAAATTCGTAGAAACCAAACGCAGAAAATGGAAGCTTACTCGCTACACATGCATGAGGACTTTGCTGGCTACTCAGTGGATGTCAGATAAGAATTTGTAACATAAGCAGCTATTCTGAATTATTATGGAGACCTGCAGCATGCATATTCAAAATGTCTGACCTTTAAAGACTGGTATCCTGAAAACTTACAACTCAGAATGTAGAACGCCTTCCACCCTGTGCCTAATATTTGTCTCCACATGTCAGTTGGGAATTTTGGCCACTTATTTAAAGCCCACACAGCCTCTAATCAAGTCTTTGGCACACTTGGGGCTTTGAGGTCATTGGAGGTTCATGCAATCACAACGAACGCACTCCTCATCCTCCATCATATCCACTCCCTCTCATTTTTTTCCCCTCACGACCTGTGATCCGACATACTCCCACTCCTGCTCTTCTGGTTAATACCCCCTGACTACAGGGCTCAGTATTTCCAATACTCTTGTGTAACTCATATATACTGCAAAAAATTGGGCGCATGTCTGGGAAAACGTCAGAGCTACAATTCATGTCCAAGTAAAAAAACACAACAATACAATTTTGTTGCCTTTTCATTTTATTTCCATCGAACTGCTTGGGCATATTGCTCCTATAGTGCTCAGACAATGTTGCTCTTTGAAATTTTTCAAACTCTTTGTCAGATGGTGTGAAATTGTAACACCTATAAAAAGTAATTCATCCAATTTCTGCAGCGTTTCTCAATAACATAAAACCTCATCAGATGAGCTAAAAAATGTTTTTATACACATCTTTTGAGAGGAAGAGAAAACACTGAAATACATTATAACAACATCATCGGTAAAATAACAATGACTCCACAATATAAAAGATATATTATCATGCTGTTAAGAAATAATAGTGGTGACATAGACGGTAAAAATGTGAGATGCTTTCATAAGCTTTGATAAATCCTGAATGGTGATTAATTTTTTTTTTTTAAAAACATAAACTATTAAAATCCTGATGATGTAATGAAAAAAGTATTGACTTTGTATTTAAGAGAAAACTTAGAACTTTCACAACAGTCAACGGAAATAGATTATTTTTGAGATCTAGTATCTAGCGGCTTCAGTGGCTCGAGGCACTTTGGCATTGTTAGACCATTCAGCTGTGATGTTTGGATCAGTGTCCTCATGAAACCAGCACACGCTGCCAAACCTGCCACCTGTGAGAGTTATATAAATGCAGACATTCAAGAACTCCTCACTCTCATTCTTCCCTCAGTGGGCAGTGGAGGTGTAAATATGTGTTTGAACAAAAGTAAATTTGAGAACTGTGCATGTTTACTTGGCAATCCTCTATATTTATAAAGCCTGAGCCCCAGTGTATTGTACCAGGGCCGGTGTTGATCACAGTCTATTAGCTGCCCTTGCCTCATTTACCAAAGACAAACACAAGCTTAGCTCCAGCTTTGAAGATGCAAACAATTAAAATTCCACATTCTGTGCTGTATGACAGTGTGAAGACTTTGTCCTTTGTTCTAATCAATAGCAGCCTTAAAGGAGATTGTTGGCTGGAACTGCTTGTTTCCAAAGTCTGTCTGTTCCCATTATAACAAGAACACAGATTCATTGGAGAATTGTTTTTATTTGAAGGATTTGCTTAATATGACCTCGTTTGCTGCTGTTTCAGTAGCTGGAAAAAAGGCACTCAGCAGAAATATACTGACCTGTCATGGTCACAATACTAAGACGAATAATAATTGTATTTTTCTTCCCTGGTCCTGACCTCACTCAAAAAATAATACTTTGTATTATGTAGATGCACAGTGCAAACATAAACACCCCTTTAAATGTAGATTTTAGCTTCTTTGTTATGCAATTTCTTTCAGATGTGCAGTACAAGTAAACAAAAACATAGTCCCTTTTTTCTTAACTGATATTCAATTTGCTTTCAATTAAGAACGATCCATTTTATCCCCCGCTATGAACAAAGTGACTGTAGGAATGGGGTCCATCTATCTATCAGTTAAGTTTTGTTTCCGGACCATAACTCAAAAACTGTTCAATATTTTTTTCACCGAACTTTCTACACACAATAGCTATTTAGCTTCTTTTTTCTTTTCTTTTTTTACATTTCCATGGTTACAGATTGACTTTAGGCTCATTCTATGAGTGGGATTTGCCTCAGAAGAGGGTTTTCGGAGCATAATTGAAAACATATTTTTATGTACACATCTCCCATGTACTGGAGAGGTGCCATTTGCTATTTTGGGAAATTTAAATATTTTATTTATTTATTTCACTTTTTTTTCTCAGATATGCAATTAACAGGGACAACCTAAATAACGTATTTCTTCTTTCAAATCCCCACTGTCTCTCTTAAATATAACTGACACTGCTCCATGAAATCTTATTCACATGCATAGGAACAGAACAGGCTCTAAATGTTTCAGTACACTTTGATTACTGCTCTGCCCTTCAGTATGACGCCGGTGGAAGTAGACAAATTGAATTGGTAATATGTCACTCCTCAGGAATTTCACTATTGGATCAATGACATGATCTGGGATCTTCTGTCACATGAAAATGAATCAATATAGGAATTAGTTCCAGACCTTAGAAGAACAGTGACTCTATAGCTTTATTTTCTCCTGTCGATTCACAGCAAATCTGATTGATTACACACAGGGATGAGCAGTCAGATGGAGTTGGTAGTTACCTCATGTCTCATGCTGCAGCTATGTGTATCTGCCTTGAATTAGAGGTGGACATATTTATTTTAAAAAAACACTGAACAGAACTGCTCATGACTATGGAGAATATGATGATTTACTCTATGCTGTCAACTAAATATCTGTTGAGTACTTTGCTTTTTAGAGGTGAAATTCCTGAATATAGACGGCTTGCATCAACTCCATGTTGTGGGAGTCCACTGAGGCCTAGTTTAAGATACCTGATTAACAAACCATAGAAGAAGAAGTTTCCTTTATAGGTTCTGTCTTCCCCACTAATATGTAAAAGACTCTTTCCTCCGTAACCTACAGTTGTGTTTGTAGATGTCTGCCCTGCTGATATGCAGATCCAGCCAACATTGTACTCAGCTAACAGTATGTTAGCGCCGATACAGATTATCGACATTTGAATTTTTGTTATTGTTTGTAAAAAAGGGGGAAAAAAGAAGAGGCTTTTGTATCTTGTAGTTGGGACTTGGAAGTTGTAAGCAATGCTTCACAGTTGTACGCACAGATAGTCTCTAATATGTTTTCCCTCTGCAGCAGATCTGTCGTTTCCATATTCAGCTCGAGCAGACGAATGAACAGGAAGGGATTATTTGATAGTGACAAGTTCGATGTGCAGCGCTCAACACTCTCAGAGAGGGTGACATTTCGGCTCTCCAAAAGGACACGCTGAGTGGATCATGTATCAGTGAGACGGCATTTATGCCTCATTGCGGCGGCTTGTCACTAATCGATGCAATAGCCTCGCAACATAAATCTCCCTTGTTGTTTTTATGTTGGAGTGATTGTTATGGGATTTCCCCCCCACCACTCACTCCAAAATGGTTCAGCTGAAGAAAAATTCATCCGTCATTTTTTTTTCCAACCTGGAATGGCAAACTAGTGATCTCAGTTTGGACGAGGAGAATCTCCTCATCGCCCCAGCTGAATACATGCATTCCATATTAATATTTTACACTTGATAGATATTAAGTTTTCTGTTACATTCTCTTGTAATATCCAGTGTGTTCAGTTTTTGTTGCGTTGATCTACAATTAGAATAAACTTTTTGTTTATTATATTGTTCCAAAATAGTAGTGAGACACACAGACACAATAATTGAACCCAGCAATAAAAATCCTGCATGTGATTTAAAATCGTTGTTCTCGAACAATAAAACGGGGAATTATAATAATAGAATATGAGCAAAATCCACTATAAACCTGCTTTCAAAAGGTTTTAGGAGGCATAAGATGTCACAAATCTCGCCTGTTTTATTATCTATAGGCAGGGCAAATGAGTACCTACATTAAACTTCATCATGTTTTGTTTGTGTTTATTATCAGAGTGAATAACCACCAACTTTTCTCAACACACATAAAAATATACACAAGTATCCATTGTATCTATTCCTCAAACATACTGTAGATTAAAGGTTTTCGAGGGAGTTTTAACCCGCAACACAATCCATGCAGCAAAGTATGCTGATATGAGAATTCTATGTTTTATTAAAACGTTAATTTAAAGGCCCACTATGTAGGATTCAGGGACATCTGTTGGCAGAGATTGAATATAATATCCATAATTAAGTTTTCATTAGTGTATACTCGCCTTAAACTAACTGTTGTGTTTTTATTACCTTAGAATAACCCTTAAATATCTACAGAGGTTATTTTCTCCTCCACTTTTGAAATTCTGTATTTATTATGTTAAGTTATTGAAATAATAAAGGAGGCATTAATTTTACAAAATTCCATATGTATTTTTTTTTTCACATTTATACATTTACATTCATTTCACCTGATGTGGCAGCCTGTGAAATCCTCTGTGTTGCATCAGATTGTGTGTAACGTCAGACTGAAGGTGATTGCTCTGTTTTGGTTTCAGATTGTGTACGCTGCTGTGGACTGCACAAAAGGACTGAATCACGATCTTTGTAAGCAGGAAGGGGTGTCGGGCTACCCAACATTTAACCACTACAACTATGGCAAGTTTGTGGAAAGATACAATGGAGATCGTGGGGTAGGTCCTACTACATATTCACCTGTTGTCACACCTTTTCTCTTCCTTACAGCCTCTGAAACTGTTATCGCACGCAACGTTTGTAGAGAATCCCTTTTTTTTTCCTTTGATAATCAATTTATTTAATTGGTTTGATTTATTCACACACGTAAAACACACAAAATTCATGTAGCACTTCCTGAGATATATGATGTTCAGGATCATATGGGTCCTTTATTTGTGGATTTTAGTGTTACTAAGTTGTTGCACCTATTGCCCCCGGCATCATAGATAATCTATTCTAATAGAAGACTTGTTCAAGTTTATCCTACATTGCATATCTTACTTCTCTCTTTAAGACAGGCTTACTAATGCATGAGAATTCTCCATTTATTGAGTGTGCTCTACAAGCCAAAATGAAAGTGCAGCAGCTTCCAAGTAGCAAGAAACCAAATGGGTTCATCTTTCTGCCAAATGTGGGTACAGAGTGGCTGAATGTGAAGGAGATAAAGATGCAGACAACTCACTTCAGATCACTGCAAGCAGACAGAAATACTGTATTGAATAACTCAATCGTTTATGGCCAAAAGGCCCAACCTTAAGTGGAGTATAAAACAATTGGCAGCAGAGAGTAAGGCGGGCAGATCTTGATATTTTGGATAGGGCTGAGTAGATTGACGTTGACCTTGGTGTTTGGGTTCTTTGTTTACGTCTCTTATCTCTGTGCCGTCAACTTAAGTTTAGATCATGTTTAATGACATGGCTCTGGTCTCTATTAGGTTAGCAGAAGGCATTTCAAGTCTGATAAATTGCTTCAAATTCTGAAACGATCACTAAAACTTACGCTTTGCAGACTCTAACTGTCCACTCTCTCCACAGGAGACGGGCTTCACGGGCTTCATGCGCAGCCTCAGAGAACGTGATCAAGAAAAGGTCGTCAAGAGGAAGGAGGAACTTTGAGGGCGGCGTGCAGGGAGGGGGCGTTGCACTGCACAGTTTGTGATTGCACTGTGACACTTGACCCTGGCAAGGGCCCTATCAGCACTGACGTGGGAGACATGATGACCTCAGCAAAAGGCTATTTTTTTATACCAATGCTGATCACGTTTGTAATAATACCAACAGAGTACCTGCAGTTAGACCAACCACTTGAGACTTCTTTTTTCATGGAGATTCTGATGGGTAGAAAATACACAAACAAAACACAGTGATGTCTTTTTTCCCCCCAAACACTGTGACTGCATATGTGAAAAGCTACACCCTATACTGTATCTATGCAATACCGACCCCTGCTTATCCCTGTGGGGGTCTGTGTGACTGACTGACACCTGAGATGGTGGGCATTATTAGTTGAAAGTGGAGATTGCACTGTCTGTCACTCCACAGGGGTCCTAATCCTGTTTTATCAACCCTGCCCTGTCGCTAGAGGACACATTGGGATTATTGACCTACACCCTCGACAATATATATTTCAGAGCCATCCATAATGTTTTTTTGTTATTGCCCACAGATCAGCTGGACGATAACTACATTTAGACAATAAGATGTGAAGTCCTGCTAAGCTACTGTAGCAACATGAAGTGAAATCCTGGCCAAAGGGTCAATCGTCTGTCAATAGTCCATTTTGCCTTTAGAAAGGACTTTCACATTTTTGTTTGCTTAAAATTGTGGCCTTAACAGTATCAAAATAAAATTTAAAAAAAGGAATAGCTGCAAATGCAAGAATATATAATAGCGGAGAAGAATCCAAGGCCTGGTGCCCTTACAATCCCCTTAAGACATATAGCAAGTCAAAGGAGGAAAAACATGAACGTGAAATGCCAAATATTCTTCTGCGTAGCCCTTGATATTTTCATGCTTTGTGGATTTCCAAATATTATCAGCATTCACAGCTGTCCTGATTCATGATTGTTTTATGTCTTGCACCTTCTCTGTTGTTCGTTCAGAATGGCATATCATCGATGCTTTAAACGAGGGTTGAGCTCATTTACATAAGCATGGGAGATACTCAAGTGTGGTGGCTAAATAATGCATGTTGACGATAAAGCATTTATCATATGTGCACTGAAGTAATCATGGATCCTCCCCAGCATCACACAGTCCCCTACTCACATATTGATTAGGGAGAATGATTCAGGCCTCCGATGTGTACTTTGGCCATTCAGTGGTTTTTTTGTTTAAGGGTATCCATTCTGTTAAATGTCCATGTGTTTTCTGCTGAGCTGAACGGCAACCAAGGAGCATAAATGACAGCACTGTATACAGTTTACTCCCAGTCTGTGTCTGCCTGCCATGCCTTTGCCTGGAATTGCTCGGCCTCAGTTATCTTGGAAAGTTTCTCCCATGCAAGGTTCCACCCCCCCCCCCCCCCCCCCCCCCCCCCCCACCCCCTCACCTCTGGTATCATAACGCCATTGATTCAGAGCCATCATTACTTCTGTGGCAGTTTTTTTAATTTTTTTTATGCTGTGTGTTTTCAACTCCCACGCTTCAGCCACTATACATATTTAAAGGCTTATCTGTAGCTGAACTTGTGTTTTATTATTCAAGACTGGTTTCTTTGATTATGAATATGGTTCTCAGGGATAGCGAAACACAATTAAAGGGAACTAGTTTGTTTGTAATTTTGCATTCCAGCTGAATAATTTTGAACCCTTAGGTCACCAAATTAAATACTGTTTGCATCTGTGTCCCAATAAAAAACTGGGGAATTGTCCTTTTTCAGTGCTACATATTCTCAGTAGATGTTAATGAACCCGTTCTTGTCAAACATTAACAATGTGATTCTAAATGAACTCATTCCAAGTGAAACTGTCGCAAATGTTCTGGCTGGCACCAAACACCAAACACTTTTTTTTTCTTTCTTTTTTTGTGGTCATTGGGTGGTAATATTTTCTTTATATTCTCAAGAGGAAAGGATGACCTTTGTTTACTGTTTTCATTTGTTGTTGTTGTTTAGAGCCTCTGCAGTGACATCACACATTCACTAAATAATAGACCTCCTCTGTCTTATCCCAAAGGTACCCGTGTTGTGTGGGCATTTGTCCCACTTAAGCCAAGAAGTCATTGTTGCCTTTGTTGATTTTTGTGCCCAGTCATACCTACAGTTTCTCCTCAAGCAGTAGGGACCTTGCGAGATAAAAAAAAATAAAGAAAAAAAAAATCCAAAAACATTTTTCACTTGTTCTTATAAAATATACACATGCTGCTCTGCTTTACTTCTCTGCTTTCCTTATTTTACAACAAAGTTTTTAGTGAGTCATCCATGTGAGTGAGTCATTCGTGATGTTCCTCGCCGCGATGCCATTTTCTGTTTTTCCAGCACTTTGAGCCACAGAAATGACTACTGGAGCCATATCTATGAAATTTGTAGGAACAGTTTTACATCTAGTCTATGATCAGATAGACATTTTAAAGATATAAAATTTGCCCAATACTTCTTTATGTCAAAATTAATGACATTCCCATCAGCCTAAGCTGTACATCGCCCTTAATGATAATAAAATGTTATGCTCACATGCCAAACTATGATGGTGAGCACAGTAAACATGTTATTGTCATAATGAACATATTGATGTCACGGTTTAGATTACAGAACTGCAGCTAGCGTGTCTGTAGACTCCAGACTTGTTCATTTCATAGGGAAATGAATGGGAAACACTAAATATTCATGGTACTGGGTGTAAATAAACAACTCTAGGAAAGCAGATTAGAGTTAAACAGCACTAACAATAAATATAATGTTTAAAAAGCATAATAGAAAACGCCATAACATTAGCAGTGACATTATTACTGTTATGGAACATCGTCACTCATTCTCAGTACCATCATTATGGACATGATTGCTTCAATGGCCAGTCTTTATGCCACTCTAAATAATGAGACTTTTTGACACAAATGATAAATTGTTCATTGACACAGCACCAAAGAATATCCAGAGCAATAGAACCCATGTAAAGATATTTTAACATACACCAGCATCACTGGACAATATTGCTGCAACAATAACATAAATAGAAGTTGACCTTTTTGGCTCGCTGGGCTGATGGACTGTCTTGGTGAGAGCCGTTTTTGTGACTGTTTATTTTGACATATCTCTCAGTTCTGCATCACAGGAGGGAAACAAATGGACCACAAGCAACACTCAGCAAATCTGACACTGATGAGAAATGGCTGGAAAACGGCACTGGCCTTAAAAAGTGACCCCCCCCCCCGCGCGCTCACAGTGACGTCAGAGAAAATACTGTCCTAACTTCACTGCCTGAACCTGTGCAACTTTAAGAAGATACAAAAAAGTTTTTTTTTTTAGGCTGACGGTTTTGGGTGTGGAGTTCAGTCCTATTCTATTCATAGCACCCGCCTGACTGCTCATCTGAGCTTGGAGGGACTTTACTTATATTCACCAGGTCATGCAGGTGAGCTCAGACAATGTGCTGTTGTTGATAGCTGTTAGCATTAGTAGAAATATTCTTTCAAGCCATCATTTGTGCTTTGTGGGTTTTCTTGGAGGGGAAGGACAAACATTTTAACCTGTGCAAAATGAGCACAAGGAATGGGGGACACAGGGTTGTTCAAAGAAAGTCAAGGCCTGCTCAGACTGAAGTGCCCTTAACAGAAGCCATTTCCCCTTTATGGATAATTGTGTTTTGGGCTGTTCAGGATTTTATGTCTCTGATGCCACACTGCTTTCATCCACCTGTCCGACCTCTACCTCACCTCTGTCTCTGCCTCTATGTGTCACATTCACTTTATTACATTTTTTTTAAAACTAGAAAGCACCCAAAGAGCACAGACCTCCACCAACTCCTCTAAAACCTGAACATTTAAAAAATACAAGTTTCCAGGATATAACGTCTTACCTTTTACTTCATTGTCAGCTACATATTGGTGGCAGTGCCATGTCTCTACCCCTCTCTGTTACCATTAATGTGCCCAATATATACAGTATTGGCCCCCTCTGAACATATAACATATTTTAATCTCCCAGATGCGGATTATGATCCAGATCAGGACTATGAAATGTCCATGCTTGTGTGTTTTTATTTTGATTGGCCCATTATTAGTCATGATATCGACAAAATGTTAAAAGGGATCCAGAATCTGCATCCCTTCTTGGATCTTCCTTTATTGGCCCAAGATCAATCCCTACACAAAAAGCTGTGGACACGGTGACTTTTCAAACTATTTTGAGGACACACAAACTAACAGACCCCTTCTTTTTTCACATACATCAATACAATTTAAAACAATCATGCACATGCTTTTGTTTCATTTCATTATGTTTTTGCTACTCGGCATACAGACGCTGGGAGAAACTGGTTCAAACAACTAAAAAGTCAATGAAATAAATAGACCTCTGAGTATCTGCTTGGCAGAGATTAAGATTCCCTTCAGCTCCTTTCTCATGTGGCAGTAATCAAGACGGTTTGCATACTTTTGTGAGAAATCCATATGTTCCCTCTCTTTGCTCTTCAGCGGAGACGTCAAAACACTGAGGAGAGCAACATCCTTTTCAAGATACTGTTAATAAAAAGTGATAATTGACTTCAGGAAATCTATCAGAACTCTACAAATGAAAATGTCAAACAATCACCCTTAAATGACTGCTGAAACCATTGAGATAATTAACAGGCCTTTAAATGAATGGCTTACATGCTTCACAACAGAAAACAATAGATATTTCTGCAAATTAATGCCAGATTTATGGAAATCCATGTGTCGTGTTAGAGAGTTACAAGGCACTGCCATTTGTACGTGGCTGAAACAACCTTTAAGGTAAAGATTGAACGCTTTCTTGGTATTGAATCTTATTTAGCAGGAGTCAGCAGCACTTGAGCCCATGCAATTTAAATTATTACTCCCCTGACTCTACAACCTATAGTCAGGCTCTTCCAAACTAAACATTTCTTCACGGACCTGGCTTTGCACACTTTCCCTGAAACAGGAAAGTACTTTCTCCAAACTGCCACAAAACTGAAAGCTGAAATATTATTGAATGCATTAAGGTGCTCCTATACCTTGGAGCCATAAGAGGTCATTACCAATTCATGAAAAGCAGCAGCACGCCAAAATACCCCACATGAGTGTACATGTCCCTCTTTCAGAGTCACAGAAAACACTGTACAACTGTTTTCAGAGTTCTCCTCGTGACTACTAAAATCATCTGGTACAATTGGTGGAGTTAACCTCGAAAAATTGGACTTCTAACCTAATTTACACAAAACAAATCTACTATATCAGATCAAGGCGCACTGAATAACAATTTGTCAGTTTATGATTGTCCTTGATTTTAGTCCTGAGTAAAATATCAAGATATTCATTAGCTACTAGACACATGAAGTGAATGACAAGTAATTGGATTTGAATATTCCTTTTCCCCATAGGATGTTGTCTATTGAATTTGTTGGACAAATTCATGCTGCAATTAAATGTAATTTATTCATTTTGTTTCTTGGCTTGATGATGTGAGGAGGATTTTAGCCTTTGAGGACGACTAATGAGACTGCAGACTTTTGTTATAATGATTCTCACTAAAATCAGGTAGTCCCTAAAAATCATATTGCATGATTTGCCTGTAAAAACTGCCAAAAATCCTTCAGCTGAACCAAGAGACCACTCTGCAAGTATATTTTCCAGATAGTTCTCAAGGATTCCTGAGCTCAAAGTTTAAATATATAATGATGCCATCCTGAGAGAAACAATTGTCACTGATGCATTTGAATACTGATGTGTTGGCACTTGTTTGTAGGCTGTGTCACTGTGAATGACAACACTGTCTTCCTCACACCTGACATTCTCTGCACTGAACATTTGCAGAGACCTGTGGCTATTCATGAAGTTGCCAGGAGCAGCAGGCATCCATTATCCACTTTCACTCTGTGTGTCTTCCTTTCACACACACACATACACACACACACACACACACACACACACACACACACACACACACACACACACACACACACACACACACACACACACACTCACACAGGCCATGAGGGTATTGAGGAGGTCCCTTGAGGCTGACACATTGCCTGGGGGGGTTGCAATATTAATATATATATTATAGTATATGTAATATTCTAACAGGAAATGTAAGAAAATAGGGAAAAGAAAATGCTGATGCCAGTGAATGGCCTATTTCAGGTTAGAGTCTTTGGTACACGTCATTCATTTGCCCTGTTATTTTGATTTTATCGTCAACAAAATCTCAGCAGGGTTGGGAGTACGGCTAATTTGCTGCTGGGGTTTGGAGGGAAAGTAGCAACTGGAGCAAGTAATGTAGATGTAGTGAAATTTTAGATTATGAAACATAACATCTCACAAAGTAAGTGAGTTCATGAATATTAAGTATCTCAGTTAGAGATATGAGTGAGTGTACTGCAGTAGCACACTTTCTATCTACCAGCATTGGACTTAGACTCATTTTATAATTTCCACTTTATTTTGTAGGTTTGTATAGAAATGTGCTATATAATAAAGTAGCTTGTCCCCAGGTTGTGACTGAAAACTCCAGGAAAAAACAAAACAGGAGATGAGAATTACAAGAATGTAATGGGTTCTTTCCCAGCCCAAGCCCCATCCTCCTACAAAGTTTTGTGGAAATCCTTCATTAGTTTTTGCATAATTTTGCTAACAAACCAACAAACAAATAAAAACAAAGAGACATCAGTGAAAACATAATGTGCTGGGTGGAGGTAACTGGAGTGGCATTCAGAAGAGCGCATAAAAGTCCAATCATACATGTCTGTCCAGCTCTTATAATAGAAAAATAAAGAAAAGGGGAAATGATAAATAGTAGGCATAAAAGACAGGTTTTTTTTTTACTCTTAGCTGTTGTTAAATTACAGTTTCAAAGGGTATAGTTTAACACAAATATTTTCCAATGGTGATCTAGCAGTTAATTTTAGGAAACCTGAAAACAGAACAGTTATTTAAAAATTCTGGGATCTGCCCCTCTATCCAGATCTGCACCAAAATCTGACTAATGCCCCACCCTTCCATAGATTTTTGTGGATATCAGTTCATTAGTTTTTGTGTAATCCAAATAAACAAAAAAAATGGTAAGAACAAAAAGATTATTATTATTATTGTTATTATTATGATTGTTGTTGTTGTTACAGGACATTTTTGACCTGAAAGGTAAACGGTAAAGGGCATATCAGCTAACAAGTTTGTCTACAATATTTCTTAATGAGAGATGTCTTCATGCTTTTTTAGAATTCTAAAAAGCTTCCAATTCAACACAAAACATTAGTTATACTTGTTAGAAACCGAAAATCCTGGCTTTGTGCGTTTTGTGAACGCACCTTACAAGAACAGTAATTTGATTAAACAATTGCGTGGTCAGTCTCAGCATTTAAAAAACAATCTTTGTAAGATTGGGACAAAAACATTTTTTTTAAAAACATCTAGATTAGATGACTGCTTAAGTTAAGTAACCACGGAAAAAAGAGAGAAATAAGTGGCAAATAAAAAGACAGCTGTGACTTTCTCTCCATGTAAACAATTGTGAGTGGGTGTTTTTACCCACAATGCACAGCGAAACAGCCACGTAAACGTAGAGAGTCGCCGCTGATTTGCTTGCTGCCTCTGCAGTTTCATAGACAGATGTCTACATGATGCTACACTCATTTACCAGGTATTAAAATAGCCAGCAATAGTCTCGGTCATGTGTGTTTTGCTGAACGTAATAGCTTTGACATGTATTGTTGGTATGTGAAGTAGCTAGCTGTTAACTCCCTAGTCTGCCAAAGTTAGCAGGAATGAAATATTAGCGAACAAGCTAATTAGTTGTTCGTTAGCTTCTAACGGTGGCTAGCTGGCTTACTGGGCCTAGTGTACTTAGTGGGCTAGTATTCCAAAACTATTCGTTTATATTATAGGAACACATTCGAAAGCACGAAACTCGTAGCGGGTGTACCAGGTGTTCAGCTCAGTTTTGTGTCAGCAGATGTTAACAAACATACCGCTTAGCTAACGTTAGTGGACGACTGTTCTTAAGCTCTAGCTAGTTAGCATAATCACCAAACTCTTCGTAAGTTAATAGCTTGTCGTTCTCTAAGTAAATTAAACCAGACAATAATGTTGGAACAATTCAGTCCGCCTTTAAGCTATGAAATATTTTCGACGAGTGCGGTGAAAGCACGTCACGACAGACTGCTTCCTCTCAAAGCTCTCCGTATAGCCTGAGGAGCTGTCCATGGTTCTAATATCACCGACCACACAACCCCCCGACAGGCTCTGCTCATCACACACAGCAGCTCTAAAACAGTGCCACTAAAATTGAAGTCTGTCGTACCGACCCATAGTCATGTATGCATAAGTATCAACGTTTTTTTTATTAGTCTGAAAGTCAAACTTTAAATCCCATTTATTGTACTACAGTACATTAAAATGTCGTAATCCTCGTTTTGTGTTTATTTTTAACATTGTAAAGCAATGATTGCAACTGATGATTTACCAACACTTTCTTTGCTTTGTCCTTGTGATGTATGCAGGTGTCTTATTTGTTGCTTTGTTGGTTTCTTCGCTGTGCTTGAATAATGCAAATGTGCCTTGCAATAAGTGCTGTGATGATAACCACTTAAAATTATTCGCCCTTGAATTAATGCTAAGAGGTAACAGCAGTTTGGGCTTAAATATCATGCTTGACTCCCACTGTCAGTGCAAGTAACTAGATCACTCACTCTACAGCTAGGGAACACAGGGATCTTAGGAAATATCAGTTCTACTGAAAATTAGTAGGATTTTTTTGCAAACCCCAAAAAGCAAACATAAGTTGAAAAACATATTGATATGAGTTAATTTTGTTTTCGGTAATTGTTAAGGTTCTCCTCACAAGTATTGAAGATCCCAGACATGCAATGCGATATTAGATATTCACTAATTCACTGATATTTAACATATCACTGATACAATGACAACAAACCTCCTTTCCTTTTCTCTACTGTTTGCAGGGCTTCAGTGAGATTGCCAGGGCTGTAAAATGTCGATGGTGTTGTTTGCTTCTGTGGTTCGGGTCGGAGATGGCCTGCCTCTCTCTGCGTCCACTGACTATGAACAGGACAAAGAGCTTCAGGAAACCAAGAGGCACCTCAAAGGTCTCTCCAAGAAACTCAGCCAGTTCCCTGACCGTTGCACACTTAAGACTGGAGCATATAATGTCAAGTAGGTCACATGTGATTTTGATTTTAAATTTAAAAAATCTGTCCATTTTAAAAGGACTCTTTATTTCCTAACCATGCATTAAGCAAACAGCCATCATAAACCGAGTATATCCAGTCATGACACTCATTAAATGTAGATAACTGTGGGTACCTGCTGGAGAAGACTTGATAAATTTACTCCATTTTTATCCAGCCATGGATGATTAGTCTTCTACTGTTTTTTGGGCTGTCGTCTTCACTCCCAACACATCTTGTTTGTGTGATTTAACAGCTAGGCCTTCATTTCAGTTAAAATGCTTCCAGAAGCACTGCTGGTGCTTTGAGAAATGTGTTAAAACTCTGCCAAGCACTGTTTGTTAAAACCTAATTAGTCTTATTAAGACAGAGAACATGAGCTGAAAAGAAACCATTAATTAGCCATCTATACCTTTCAACAAACAGAATCTCCTTTTGATAAGAGTGACTTTAATCAATGAGAGCCTGAAGCATCTGAAGGAGAGAAGAACAGAAGAAACTGAAGGTCAGAATGAGGCATGTTGTGTTTAAAGTTAGGCGTTAATCTGTTCTGTGACATTGTTGAGCCCTGTGTCATGGAGGCTGGCCTTGTTTCATTCTGCGGGAAAGTAATTGACTCATAGGGATTTAGAATAGGCTGTATCTGTTTTAGGGATTTTGCAGGACCCTTAAGGCTTAGACTACTTTACATTTATAGTATTTTAACATAGTCATGCTGTAATTTATATTTATATATCAGCAGTTACACCTGACAATGACAGTGTGAACAATGCCATTGTGTTTTTTCTACTACGTTCAGCTTTATGTTCAGTTAACAGATTCCCAACGTTTCTGTCAAGAGATAAGAATGCCGTGCATGAACAGCAATAATGTATGTGAGTGTTTGTGTGTTTCAGTTTCACAAGCTCACTGGGTGTTGGATATCTGATGGTGTGCACTGCAAACTACCCCAACGTGCTGGCCTTCTGCTTCCTGGATGAGCTCCAGAAGGAGTTTATCGTTACCTACGACACCAAACGAATCAGAGGCGCAGTGCGACCATACTCCTTTATTGAATTTGGTGAGATTCATGGAGTTACGCTGCATGTTTCAGCTTTTTCTTAGTATATTGTTTTATTTTTTATTATTATTGTATTACCATTATCATTACAATTTTTAATATATCTTCCTGTATGTATTTAAAAAACTGAATGGAAAAAGGTACATCTCCGAGGCTCATCATAAGGTGAAGGAAAGTGAAGGAAATACAACTGCAGTAAATGTAAAAAAGGATCAAAACATAATTAAAAACAATTCATTACAATATTTCTTCATTCATATATCCCAACATTAGTTTGTCCTGATTAGGGCTGCATGATTATTGCCATTTTTAAAAATCTATTCAATTATTTCTTGCATAATTACACAACTGTTTAGTCTGTAGTATGTCATAACATTTGGAAAAATATCTATCCCAAGATCTCAAAAGCCAAGTTGACACATTAAAATGACTTGTCAGTCTATCTAAAACCCAAAGGTAATGAATTGGCTGTGATTGAAAACTGTGAAAAACAACATTTTTACATTTGAAAAACTAGAACCAGAGAATGTTTGGCACAAAAAAACATTATAAATGACTGAACAATAAATCAGTTACTAAAATTAATGTGTCATTTTCTGTTGTTTGGACCATTAATGAACAATTTCAAAGATAATGGAGAGTATTTAAGGCTGAAATCTTGCTTTAATGCTGACAGGTTGTCCTTCTTTTACATACAGATGATCCCTTTATCTGCCTTGTTTTGCTCTCATTGATATTAAATTAACCACCTTGTTGTGCTCGCTGTCATCAATCAGATACTTTCATCCAGAGGACCAAACAGCGCTACAACAGCCCACGTTCCCTGTCTACCAAGATCAACCTGGCTGACATGCAGACGGAGATCAAGCTGCGACCGCCCTACCAGCTCTCCCCAGAGGATCTGCAGGCTATCAATGGATTCTCAGTGCACGCACACTCTAAATACAAGGGCATAGGTAGGATATGAGCTGTTTTCACACACACTGACACCCCATACATGCCTCATACAACTACAACTATGATTTGATATTGTAGGCTTCCTCCTCAATTTCCCTTCCAGGGATCAATAAAGCGTTTTCTCATCTTATGTTACCCTCATTACCAAGGATACTGTACGCCTTGTGGTCAGAAATCCCTTTGCTCAGTCAAACGGCTCCACTGTGGCTTCCTTCTCCTCAGCTGCTACAGGGAAAAAAAGCCTCTTGTACGCACCGTCACACCTCAGCTGCCTCAAGCTAAGTGATGCCACCTTGGGTCACTTAGAGAGGTTATGTTCCCCCTGACATCCTTTTCACAGCAGCTCTCCACGTTTGGTTCTCTCTCTGTTGATTGGCCTTTACAGTCTCTGTTATTTGAGAGCATAAATCACTTTGTCCTGGGGGATAAAGTATGCAAATCTTTTACTGGCTTCTCACTTCTGTTGAAAGATTTATCCTTTTTATTCTGCATTGTATCTTTTGAATTTTATTTCATAAAATGTATATTATTTGTTATATGTTTTGGATTTTTCTTAACCCATTTGTGCTCAAAGAATATATTTGGTATGATAAGGAAAAAAATGCCATTTGTTCTAATTGGTCTAAAGCCTTAAAATTGGGTACGAACACACTTTGGGCAATTATCTAACAGTAACAATTGAAAAAAAAATTTTAAATCGCATGGGGGAAAAAATCACACTTTGATCACACTAATGGTCAAAGTTCAGATTTTTGGAAAATGAGGAAGAACACTGAAAGAGCGTGGGACATATAGGGTTAACCATGTCCATCCCTCTGGCCCATCCGCCCCTGTGTAGCAGGTTGATGGGGGTATGGTCTATCCACATCTCCTCAAAAACAGCTGGACAGAATTCAGTGAAATACCACACATGCTTTGTAGGGGTCCAGAAGGTGTACATCTCATAAATGCTTTCTTCAGCTTGCTTATTTTTTTACATTTTCAGGCACACTGAAACATACACACATCAGCATAAATTGAGTTTTTCCAGTCGTGGGCACATCTGTATCCTTGGACAAAAATGTTGTAGTTATTGCTTTTTTTTCTCTAGGATATCTTCTACCATTTTTTAATTAAACAGTCCCATTTGCCCAAAGACTAAATATTATATAAGAAAAACTCCCTTTTCAGCCAAATGGTTTGAGTGATTTTGAGCATTTCCTCATATGTGTGTTTGGGCTAGCAAAGTGAACACTTCTTGCAATTTCAAATTTCAGTTATGGCCACAAATGGGTATACTTTAGTTGTTTATTGGTCAAGGCAGATTTGACTGAGTCTGTAATATCCCATCCTTTCTCTCTTCCAGCTCCCACACAGATGTTGGAGCCAGTGACTCTGTCGGGCATTGTGTCCTGTGTGCTCAGCGTTCTCTGTGGAGGCCTGAACCTGCTCCGAGGTGTCCACGCTATAGAGAGCATACTACAGGTGAGGACATAATGGAGATGACCCTCTTTTTTTTTTCTTTTTTTTTTTACACAACCTGGTTCTCAGTATTAAATAACAAACATACACTGATTCTGGAGATCTGGGAACACAGTGACATGGCTAAAAAGAAACAGAACAAGAAACAAGAAGTTACACGATCAGCTTATAACTAATTTCCAATTAATATATTTGGAAGAGTAAATTAAGACAAATGGTACAATTATTACCCAAACTTTCCAATGTAAACCTTCCTCATAGTTTCCAGAATGATATCCTTGTTCAGCTTTGATGTCTTGTCTCACTGTAGCTGTGTGTGGGCAGTTTTTAGGAATTTTTGCAGGAATTAGTATGGGTATTATCTGTGCCCTCACTTTCGGCTTTGTCTCAAAATAAAGTGTTTCCTGCCTGGTCCGACCTTTTTTTTCTAACTTTATTATACAAAATAATAGTTATCATAACCAATAAAACTTATCTGTAAAAAAAAAAAAAAAAAAACACCAAAATAAATAATACCAAATTTGATCCTTTTAGAAGGATTTGTAAGAATTCATTCAATTTTTGTGCTTAAGAGTGTCAGTCATATGCTTGTTCTTTCTGTTCTTTGAATCTGTAAATGTCACATCATATTCTATGAAAGTAGATACGACTAAATAAAATATAGGAATATCTACATTTTCTTGTCATATTTGTTTCCATGATCGTTTGTCTAGACATGGGTGACTAGTATTAAAAAAAAAAAAAAAACTTTTCTTCCTGTCTGCAGAATGACGATGAAAACTTTAATTATGTGATTGCCTTCTTCCTCGGCACAGCAGCCTGTCTGTATCAGGTAAGTGATGTCCTCGGTAAGAGCAGCCCTTCACTGGCTGACTAACAGCCCTGCACTTTACAGCTCAACAGCTTGTCAGCTAGACTAACATTAGCAAAAGCTCAATGTCTTTCACCCCACTACCTTCTCCAAGACATTTTCATCAGCTCCTATTGTGCAGCTCCTTGTAATAAATGGAGCACAACAAATTGGTAGATTGAAAGGGGAGGCAAAGATGATGATTTTAACATATTGAGCAGACATATTGTTCCATGAAAAGACGAAAACATTTCACCTGTCAATGTCAGTCTTACAAATGATTCTCTCTTCCTTTCAGTGCTACCTGTTTGCTTACTTCTCTGTGTGGAGAAACAGTAAGTCCTTCCTGGCGTTTGCACTCATCTGTCTGTCCAACATGTATCTGTATGAACTGAGAAACATTTGGCAGATCCTCTTCCATGTGGCAGTGGGGGCCTTCATGACTGTGCAGATTAGACTGAGACAGCCGCTGGGAAAAGCGCCAGACTACAACGTCTGACGAATCTTAAAAAGGACAGTTGGACCTTCATCACATGTCCCTCACATGTGCCCTGGAAATGCAGCAGAGGTGGCCCTTTGCCAGGCTGGGGAGGAAGTGGAAACAAACAAACAAACAAAAAACAGTCCTCCCAGTTCAGAAAGAGAAACCAAAAAATGGGACACAGGGGTCCTGTTCACTCCACCCCAGCACCGGTGGACAGTGACGGATCTCAGTGTGAACCTGGAGGAAACTCAGCCACAGTGGTTTGTTGAACTTATCAAATTGACTTTGGGAGTTGTTTATTTCCCACCATTGTCTGAATAAGATATTTACTTGATCGTCTTTTAAACGCAGCCAGAGTTTATGTCAGAGTTCTTCGTGTGTGTAGTCTTTCAATCCCAGATTCTTTCTGCATCTCCATTGAGAACCAAATACTAGGCTATGCATTCACTCTGTTGAAAACGGTTTGTTTTTTTTAGTTCTTCTGGGCACCTTAGAAGTATAATTCCAGTACAAATATTAAACACCCAAAAATAAACTGTTTTACATTGACTAATGTAAAAACCCTTTTTTTTCCATTTAGAAGTTAAGTTGAAGGTATAATTTTTGCATTAACATAAAGCATCTTAGCAAAAACTATGCAGAACATAAATTGCTGCCTAAATTACTTAAAAGCTCTGATTTAAACCAGGAAATATCTGTTCAAACCCAAAGTAACCAGGGGTGAAAAGTTAACACGCGTCAGTCACATCATGGAGAATCGACAAAAAACAACTCAACATAATTGTAAACTGGACATAAGTTTCAATTTGTTGTTCTCTTTTTTGCCCCTCTCCTATTTACTTCATCCTCATCTCAATCACATCAAGTTCATTTTGTGTGTATGTTTTTTCCCTGTCTGTTAGATGCATTTTTTTGCACATGTACCTGTGCATACCTGACCTGGTGCAGGACTCTGGTTTAGGTCTTGGTCTAAAACTATGCAATGCTGCCTCGTGTGTGTGTGTCACCCTAGCTTGAGCTTTTGGTATATTGTGAATTCTGGAGCCAATGATTTCCAGATACATGTCATTTTGTAAATAGAACATGTTGCTATTTATTTACTGACTGACTGCTCCTTGACATGTGGTGAAAGAAGATTTTAAACAGACGGTTTAGTTTGTTGTTTTACAGTTGTTTTCCTGTTAGCATTCACACCCTACTTCCTCGCCCACACACCCTCAAGCATATGCCAGTCTCAAGTGAATATGTTAATAAACAGCTCCGTTGGCAGCAGTAAAGATGCGGAGCTGTGTTGTCGAGACCAGAGGCAGCCCACATCATCTGAGCAGCGTCTGGTGTGCAGCTTCTCCCGGAGAGACCCTCGGTTTAGACCTGGTTGTGCTCGCCACTTATGAAACAAAAACTCTTTCATAATGGAGTGTTCAGCGCATTTAACATAATTACAGTCAGGCGATGGCTGCATTCATTGTTATTATTGCTGTATGAGATTTGTTCAGGGAATTGTGTGGAGATTTCCTGGCTTCCTTCACCATCCCAGCAAATAATCGCGAACAAATGGGAGAGAGCTGAAGGGAATTGAGTCATGCGCCTTTATTGTTCATAAGTAGCTCAACAGTTGTGCCAAGATTGTATCATAACTTTTTTTTTCTTTTTCTTTTTTAAATGCTCACTCTCTCTCTCTCTCTCTCACTGCAAGACATTTAAAGTGGAGAATGAAAAGCATTATCGCCAAGCGGCTCGACTCCATGTCCATCTGGCATGAACACCACCGATGTGTCGGGGGATCGCTGCAACACTTTTCAGCCTTGTATGACTCATCATCAGGCTCTCTGAATGTTCTCTGCTTCCCAACACTGATACCACACCTACATGACCTAATGGAGCTTCTCACAAAATGGCTGAAATTTGACTGGATCCAAATTGAGCTCAGATTGTTTGTGTTCACATTTCCTCTTCCACAGCAGTTACAGTAAATGTGTAGTGTGGCTGTGCTGTTTAAAATAGGAACAGTGGAATTCAGTGCTTTTATATTGGTTTATCGTAAGTGTAGAAAATGAATGTGATCAATTCCAGGTCATTAAAACTGCTGAAAACCTATTGTATGTGTTGTTGTACAGACTTTTCACATGTTAATTTGTTTTACTTTACACTGCTGTGTAATATCAAGCCTTTTAAAGTCCCTTGGTCGTGATTAGAATAAGAAATTAGTAAGACAAAATAAATCTCTTAAATTCAGGAAATTAAGATCTGGAAATGAATGGATCTGATATTAAATATTTTACCACACTGGACATAAAGCATATTTGAGACCAGAAGCTTTTGAAAATTTGATCCTTATTCTGTTGCACATGAAGGCACATTGATTCCCCATAATGTGCTTTGGTCCTCTTGAAACATATCTACACTTGTATGAGGACCCATTGTCTCTGAGCTCAGCTACGGAACACTGAACGCCAAACAAAGCAGAGACATTACCATTACGATGTCCATTCTTCACAATTTTAATGTGGTTTCTTTTTTTTAAAATCATGGTACTGCTGGGGCTTAATGAGGCATTCACTGACATGTGATGCATGTTGCTGTAATTATGAAAAAAGATAGGAGAGAGAGATTCAAAGTATCCTGTGATAAAAGGGGACATCAAATCATTTAAAGACATTTACCTGACCTTGTATATGGTCAATATGTGCTGGTGTTTAAGCAGCTGGTTAAACTGCTGAGTATTATTTAATCCTGAGAAAAGCAAAGTTCAAAATGAATTTAAACAGTCCAGCGCTGAAATAGACTTTCAATTAACTAATAACCCAGACTGTCATTTTTATTCTATGTAATGACCAGTGATTTGACTGCTACATAAATATACATACTAAGGCGTTAAAGGGATGACGTGACTCTCAATTCCATCATATAAAAACAGTAATCATGATCATAGGAAGACAAAAGGCTTCATGTAGAAGTCAAGAGATGTGATGCTGCTGCCATCTGTTGGTGAGCCACGTGAACATCTAAAGGGAATCTCAAAATTCAGCTCATGCTCAGGGCCTTTGAACGATATAAGAAAGCTCATACTGTGATTATTGAGGATGTCATTCAAAAACCAGTTCATGTTGAAACAGAAAAGGGTCTACCCCAAACTGTTGCCGTAAAGTTGGAAGCAACATAAAATATGATTGTATGCTTCAGTATTAACTTGAACCATCAGGTGTCCACATGCTTTTAGCCATATAATGCATCTCGTTTGTTATGCACAACCTTTAGCATTTAGTGCGCTGAGACAAAAGCTTGCCTAAAGTAAAAAGACATTCATTTAAATGTATTAGTGAGCTCACAACACTGGCAGATTAGGCACAAAATAATCCAGATAGAATAATTCAGAACCTGTGATGCATCTCAGGAGTTTATTTGACTGTAAAAAAAAAAAAAAGAAAAAGAAAAAAGGCATAGTGTTAGGCATGACAACAAAAAAAAAACACGTTTTTTCTCTCTGAAGCTGTTTTTCCACAGACACTTCCTCTTATCTAATCAGAGGCATCACGAGATTCTCAGCTGTAGAAATGAAAAAAAGGAGGTGAGCTTCTCCTACTGTGGAAACCTGACAAACTATCTACTTCTAGCTGCACCCCTTATTTCTGATCTGCGTCTTCTCTCCAACCCCTTGCGCTTTCTAACGGCACACAATAAGCAGTACAAGAAGGGGCTGACGTGGGTGTAGAATGGCACTGCATTCAATGAGTCAACTGGGATGATACAGAAGTTTAATAATGGTGCATGAAGATAATGGTTGCAGCAGAACATAAACAAGAGAAACCAACCAGTGCAAGTTGAAGCAAACATTTGGACAAAGTGCCAAGTTTCTCTTTTCCTTTGCAAACAGGAAACTCGAAGGAAAACGGCCAACCTTTAAAGGATAAGGCAGGTTTGTTTTTTCCCCCCTATATCCCATGAAAAGACCAAAATCATCGATGAGTTGATTCTACTAACAAGTGTTGCTGCATGCAACGTGAAGCGGGTGCAGGGAATATGGCAGCTGAGGCCTCATTACCAGTCACCAATCCAGTCGATAGAATTCTGAATTTTCACTTGTTTTGGATTTCAAAGTCGCTCCCTGCATCCAGTATGTGGTGCAGGAGAACAACCACTTATTAGACTCTACAGTCAAGAAACACGTATAAAGGATACGATGGAAAAACTCATCCAAATCATGTGATGATTGTCACACATGGATCACTTTCCTGGTATTCCTGACTATTTTCATGACTGGGATGTGGATGTCCTGAGGCCAGGACCCTTATCAAATATGAGAAACTGAGGCAGATTGGAGTATTTGAAAGGGTCAATTTAAATTTAATCACATAACAAATTTCTAACGGCCATTTAAAATGTCATCATATCATCAATATCAATATCATCATCAATACCATACAAATCTATAATTACACAGTAGAAGAGGTGCAGTCGACCCTCCAGCCGCTGCAGCTCATTTTGAGTCACTCCTACATACAACCTTCTGGTGCAGTGAATACTTTCATATATAACAACATAATGCATTAAAAACCTAGCACAGCAAATGTCTATTAAAAAAATTGTTAAAAAGTTTAATGTTTCCAGTGTTTTAAAAGGGGAACCTCTTCACAAGGACAAACAGGCTTCAGGCTAAGGGTACAGTTTGGCACCAACAGAGCAGGGAATCAAAGAACTGAGAGATGGACAAAGATGAGGTTGGTCTTTTCATAAGATCTGTAGACAAATTTTTAAAAAAGAAAAAGAAATGATGCTACCGTTATCCTTTAAGCATTCTTCTCTAATGTTCTACATTCTTCCATATTCTCAGGTAAAAACATGACACTGTCCACACATTCACTGTTTACTGTACTCTGTGACTCAGCCAAGGCAGACAGAAATAGCTGTAATGTTTAGTAGTAACTAAAATAAAATCACTAAAATCAATGGAACTGAATGATAACATGCTGAGTAGTGCTGCAATACTGCTCAAAGAAAAAAAAAATGCACATAAAAGGGTTCATTTCCACATGGGCTCATCTGTCCCTGTCCACAGGATGAGCATCATCATCATCACCATCGTCAGTATGGAGTTCTAGTATAAAAGGCCTCATCGGAGATCATTGGACATTCATTGGGTCGTACCATCTGATTGAGGAAGCAAGAGGTGGAACTATTCAGGACAGCAAAGTGCAAGAAGATCAATCCATTCCCGTACTCTGGTCGGTCATTCAAAGGACGCACTTGGTTTTAACACTATCTTCTCAACGTGAGACGCACTACAGCGAACGGAACAGTCGTCTTATCGAGAAAACGGCCAACTTTCTGCCAGGAAAGTGGGGATTCAGGGGCATCGGTCTGCTGAGGCTAAACGGTACATCAGCTGTGGCGTTGCGTTAACACCAGGAGGACTTCTGAAATCCCAACATGATGGTGGTACGGTATATACATCTGAATACACATTGGTGTTTATAGATAGCTCTCTGATATATTAATGTACAAAATATAGAATCTTAAAATATTTGATAAGGTTTGGTGTTCTGAAGTCAAAATACAAAATGTCGAAGATTAGAAAAAATTCTTCATTGACATCCTCTGTGTTTCGTGTGTGTGTGTGTGTATGCTGACGATGCTGTAGTGTGAGTTGGTGAATTTAAAGTCCGACAACAAGCTTCCTGTAAACACTGGAGCGTACAAAAAACAGTCCAACCAGTCTCTGAGGGACCTCCTGACCTGTAAGACACACTTCTCCCATAAGACAAAATGCAACTCCATAAGACAAACTGCGACTCCTCCATCAATCTGTTAATCACTGATGACGATCAGGTATTGATATTAGGACGGATAGTGCTGCGGTGCTTGCTGAGCATCCACACTTGACAGATCTGAACCTCTATAATGGAAAAAAAAAAAGAGTTTTCATACAGTACATAAGATCGTATCCAGACACAAAACTGTTTGACAGGTACATATACACTTCAGCAGGAATAAAGGCAGAGAGAAAATGAGGAAGTGATGTAGTTCATGTCCTCCAATAAGGTTTGTCTGAACCAAATTAAATTCCTTTAAGAACATTTTTCCTTTCGGACCTCGCACAGCTGGCAAAATCCGTCTTCAAGCACTGAATAGACATCTTTGGTCTCAATGGCAGGTTCAGGCAGGCTTCTCCCACTCATAGTATCCTCGACTGGCTCAGCTTTAGGCTGAAGTTTATCATCCTTTCCCATTGTGGCCTTGGTTGAGGGAATTATCAGTGCAGTGAGAGAGGATGTTTCAGTCAGTCTCAGTCAGAGGACCATGAGTCTGCTCATCATAGCAGAGGCAGAGTTAAGGCGCCTGTGCCAGTGTCTGTTTGTCATTTAGTGTGGGTTAACTGCTCGGCGGTCCATTGAGGAGAAAATAGGTCATCATCTCTCCTTTGCCCTTGACTGTGACCACGCCTCTGTATTCTAGTGTGTAGTTGTAGGAGCTCAGTACCTGGTGCAGGTCTGCAGTTACCTGAGGACAGAGGGAGGGAGGAACTGTGAGTGTAAAGGTTTACTATCTTTTATTTAGCAGCTAATAACTCCTAGTCAGCAGTAATTTTGTGTTTTTTAGGTCAGAAAATGTCTATTTTGCCTGGATTAAAATCAGGTTTGCATAAAATTATCGCTTCCATAGCATTTAAATTACTTTACTTTAAAATGAGGCCGGTTTTATTACACTTAGTAATATGCTCACGGAGATGGTCGATTTATGTATAACTTCAATCTCTTGGAAGCCAACTTTTCAGTGATATTTAAATCAATTTAACTTCAAAGAAAATCGCAAAATCAATGCTCACAGGGCTGTCTTCATGTTAAATGCATTTTTTTTTTTTTACCACTATACTTACACAGCTCATTATTTTGTCAATTCAGCAAAATGTAGAGTCCAGAAACTCAATTTCAGGGGAAAAAAAAAGAAAATCATGATAATCAATTAAAGTATTCGTTAAAAGTCGTACAGGTTTCTTTTACAGGTTACACACAAACAAAGCAGAAAGAAATGTCAGATGTGAACTTTAATACAATCTATTTACAATTTGTGTTTTTAATCTTGACTGAATTTGAACCTTTTTATAGATTTGGTCCATTGTTTTACCTGAGCTTCTGCTACGTTAAAGAACTCAGGACATGTGGAGTCGAGGCTTTATTCACATTTTTGCAAAAAAGTGGGGTTGACAGAAGAATCTAGTAATTAGGATCAATTTCGATCCACACTCCAATTCAGAAGGTGGCGGTAATGCACACCAAAAGTTGTTTGCCAGCCGTCAAAAAACAACAGAAGAAGAAGAAGAAGAGTTGCAGTAAATCTACTGAGCTCTGCATTTTAAAAGATTTTTTCTATTTGATTTTAGTTCACAAAAAGCTACAAAAAGCAGAGTAAGTTAAAGGTAATTTAATAATTTTGTGATATTTTTATTAATGCTCATTTATCATCCTGCATGGTTTTCAAATTATACGTATAAAACTGTTAAGAGGCACCCTTCAGTTCTTTTGACAAGTTTTATCAGCTTTGAGTACTTAATTTTATCATCCACAAATATCTGAAATATCAGCGGTTACACCCTAGAATAATTGAGCTATTGATTTGTCCTTACGGCTCACAAATGTGGTCAACAACGGGCTCAAATCCTAGAGTGTAATGTGAGTCGATGTGTCCAGAGAATATTTTGGCAGTGCTGTGTCACACTTGAATTCACCTGGATCCTCTCAGGTACTCCTGTGCTGTCCATGCGACTCGCCACGTTCACCGTGTTCCCCCAGATGTCGTACTGAGGTTTCCTGGCCCCGATCACCCCGGCAACTACCGGGCCAATGTTAAGACCTGAGTAGGGAAACAAAGATAAGATGCATAAGACTTAATAATACAAAAATCAGCAAACCAGTGTTTCTCTCCGAAAATTGATATACTGTAAATCACTTCAGAAATTGACTCATTAGATTAGCTCACCTATTTTCATCTTGAAGTTGTTGAATGAATGTTCATTGATGTATTTCATTTGGTCCATCAGCCTCATGGCGTAGTCAGCCAGGGCGCGGATATGCGAGCGCCCAACCTTGTCGTACGTGGAGTCGTTGAGGCCGGAGGCCGCCATGTATGTGGAGCCGATGGTCTTGATCTTCTCCAGCTGACGGAACTGGTCCTCGCTGATGATCTAATGGTTGGCAGGAGAGGGAGGCTTATTCTATAAAACCATTCCAAAACCATCTCCAAATGTAGCAAAAATCAAAATTCCTAACATGGATACATGTATGTATGCAACCTGTGACTGGCAGTCTGAGTTTCAGTTCTCAAACCTGCATTGAACCAGTACCTCATCGAAGTCGGCTATGATCTCGTTGAGCAGCCGCAGACACTCCACTCCCTCATTGTTGCCCTCTAGCTCCACATAGAACTCTGAGAAGTTACTGATGGAGGCGAACATGACCGCCACGCACTCACACGACTGGTAGTAGAGCTCGTCGTTACGCCGTTCGCGCTGCAGGAAATGGGCGGCCACGTCTTTGGGCAGGATGTTGTGGAGTAGACGGCGGTTGTAGGCCTGCAGCTCCTCCATCTCCTCCTTCTCCTCTGTGGCCTGAAAGTCACATACTGCTGAGTAGCTGGTATTCATGGTCACCAGAGGACGAACTCCAATGACTTTGGTTAGTTTTTGCATATTCACGCAGCACCGCCAGGCCTAGCCAACTAGCTAGTAAAAATCCTGGCATCCTCAAGATGGATTGGAATAATATTTGGTACAGACATTTAGGGTTCCCAGAGGATATGATAATGATGTACTGTCAGTAAGGGTTCCTACTCATCGTTATTTACATCATGGAAAATAAAGATCGAGGCAGCAGGTCTTTTTTAGATTAATAACTCATCTCTTTGACTAGATTACCAACCAAACACTCACCTACAGTATGTAGGCCTGAAAGGAGGCTCTGAGAAGTGCTTTGCTTGTTCGTCCTCTGAGGACAACGGACCATTTGGTTTCCTGACAGTTGCGATGGATTGAAACTCCTGCAGCATAATCTGCTTCTCTTCTCTTGCAGCCATATGTTCAGTATATTTCAAACACTCTTCACAACAGTGTTGTCAAGTTGCACTACTTCTGTGTTATGCTAATTGGCTTCTTCTGTGCCACACCAATTAGCAATATCTTGGTGAAGCACTGTTTGCATTTTCAAAGCTGCCGTCCTCCATGATGGAGTCCTTGTCCTTTTGAAACTACAGCGGGGGTGAGCATGTGATACTCAAAAGTTCAACTTCATGCAGATTAGTCCTTTATTTTTCATCTGTCTTTTTTATTGGTAGCTGGTCTCCAGAGAGCTGGTGCCCTCCTATGATCAGAGGTAAGCTGGCTGTTCCATTGTTTGCCCAAATAGGTGAAGTACTACATGGAACCCTAACCCAATTTGTCCCATCGTACGAAATCATTCGGTGATGACATCATTTGGAGTCGCTCATGACATTTCACTCCCTTTTTATAGCATTAACTAACGAATTAAAATCACACTCATCAGAAAAATGAACACTTGAACATACATCAGCATGATAAGGACGACCTATAATGACAGAAACAAGCTCTGGGAAGATTTCATTCAAGTTTTTACTTCCGCCCATCTGCTAACTTTGATAGTGTGGCGTTAATTACCTCTCCCATCATGGGGGCGATTGAGATGTTTTAGCTTTGTTTCTGGGGAGCTGTCATGTCCATTTTTATTTTACAACTAGAGAGAACAGCTGTGTGTGAGACATACTGTAACTAGAAGCGACACAAGCAAGCAGGGGGCGGTAGAGAGAGATGGAAGAGCACATTAAAAACTTGTTGGCGGTCAGATGGGGCGACCAAGTTTGTTTATATGCATATACTGTAGATTACGAGCTATACCAGACAGAAAACATTAGCTGAGCAACAGTAAATCCCATCATGTTGAAATTCTGACTTGTTCTTGCAGAAGAGGAATTTAAGAAAGATACCTCTGCAACTGTCTGCACTACTCTCTGCACCCAACCTAGGGTGACCTAGGTTACCTAACCTAAAGGCAGCTTTACATAACATGAGTCATCCTGAGTGCAGACGCCAGAGAGAAAAAGAGTGCAGGAGAGGAACATAGATGCATGAGAGCAAATGAATGTAGAGCAAAGGGCAACTTTTCTTCGAGACTGTGATGGAGACTGAGAGACAACCCTAATTCCTGACGTTTGAGTTTATCTATTAACCTAAATGAACTGAAATGCTGTTGAGTGGGCCCCATGGCAGGAAGTCCTGCATCCTTTTCTGGATGATTGACAATAAAGGCTTTTATGTTTGATTGGTCTATATGGACCTGGGACAGCCATAAAGTTTAGCTGTAAGTAAATCCCCATCAATGAAAACAACACAAATTGTTGTAAGTTCAGGTGGAAAGATCTGTCCAGGATTTTTTTTTTTAATTTAAAAAAAATTATTTATATATATATACAAATTTTTTTTAATAATTTTTTTATATATTTTTTTTTTAATTTATGTTTTGCATTAAGAAAAACAGACAAACAATGAAAAAACATGGAAATGAAAAAAATAAAAATAAATAAAAAACAAACAAAGACTGCCAGCTTACAGAAAAAAAAAATGGAGATCTACCTTAACCCTTAACCTAAGTTGTAACCTTTAGATTTACATCGCCGTGACCTGGTTCTTGTCACCACAATGGAGTTTCACAACCACACACCCCCCCACACCCCCCCGTACCTGCAGCTTCCAGAGGAAGTCGAGCCTGGCCGTGGACTCCACCTGCTGAGCGTGAAGGTAGAGGGCGAGAACGAAGACGGTGATGACCACCGGGGTCATGATCTTCAGGGGAACCTTGGAGTCCACCACACAGCTGGAGGTCAGCACACACACAAGTCAGGGTTTCAGATGTTTCGTGCCAAGAACTCATCAAACAGAGGTGTTAACAAAGTTATACTCTGGGTGTAAATATGATCTTCACAGGAAGAGTGTGACACAGTAAAAGCTTGGGCACATGATAGCATCTCTTAGCCTCTTTTGCCAGCAGATCATTATAATTACATTCGTACTGGCACAGTGATAATGATGCTGTTAGCTTAATCAGATGACAGATGTGATGCTTTTGGGTCTCTGTGGTGACAGAAGCTGCCATCAGTCTCACCTTGCTCCATTCATGTGCTCCCTATGAGGGGAGGAACAGAGATCAGCGGTAAGAACACCTGCACACGGTCGAAGATTTCAACACTACGCAAACATGAAGGGACTCACATTACGCTGATGGCGTTGGCCATCACCAGCAGGTCCTGGTTGTCGAAGAGGCTCACTTTGGGCACCTCCAGGATGAGGAGGTAGAGCAGCTCGATGAAGAGCATGAGGAAGAGCTTGCCGATGCTGCTGATCTGCAGGAAGACGGAGCTGGCCAGCAGGCTCAGCAGCACACAGGACGTGAAATACTGCGGGAGGCAGACGGAGAGGGGACGTTAGGAGAGGCAGAGATTTGTTTTTACGTGTGCTAGTTAAGCTTTATAATCTGTAACACACAGCTGTGACTGAATTAGACATCAGAGGTATTATTAAACACTTGATAAAACCCACAATGTTCAACCTCCTAAGTGTTAATTTGCACATTAGTGTGCAAACTGAGTGTTAACAGTTATGCATGCAATTACCCTCACTTAGCATCCATTTGTTCTGGTGCTGTTCAAAATTATAACCCTTGTCAGAGGAGCCACATTAAAATGTTAAAATATTAAATTCAGTGCTTCGCTGTAGCAGATTTAACATTTATTGTTCTAACAACAATAAAGTACTTTTTACAGCCACACAATGCTGTTTCTCAATGTTAATAACATTTAGCCTATTTGTACCCGTGAATTAGACTGCATGACCAGAAGAATACACAGAAAACGTTGGCATGAAGGCCGATTTGATTACAGTGGACACAGCAGAGAGCCTTATCTATGATAAGATAACACAATGTACCTTCAAGATAGTTTTCCGTTCTGCTGGCGTTTTATTTGTCTCTGCCAGACTTGCTTAAAATACATGATCTGTACTGCTTCAGATAAATGTGTTGCTTATCTGAGTTGACCTTTCTAAAAGCCTCAGATTCCACCAAATGCAGTAAATCTGCTGTTGCTGAAACGAACAAGAGAATAAACTATATTCTTTTATTTTCAAATAAGCCCTGAAAGGTATTTGAAGCACGCACAGAGTCTTTATTTCGAACATGTAATAAAAAAATAAATAATTTAAAAAAACCAACAAAATAACATTTAAATGGGCAAAATTAAATAGCCTAGTACATAACAAAAATAAATAAATAAATAAAACATAGGACAAAAAGAGGAAAAAAACCCAGTGAATTTACATCAGATGTCCAAAGAGGACAGAACAAGGCACACCTGTACCTCAGGAAAGCTGCAGATGAGGGCGTGGCCTCCACAGGGGTGTTGCGTGTCCAGGCTGTAGTTGAGGAGGTGGGCGTGGCAGACGCTCACACCTTCCAGGCTGATGTTAAGCTCCGCCTTGATGCAGCTCCGCAGGTCGTGGCTGCTGCAGGTGAACTGAGCGAGGTCAAATGATCAAGTTAGGCACTCTGCTCAGTTTTATTTCTCATTCCCTCCTGCTAAGAAATCATCGGGCAAAAGGGCATTTATGTTCAAAGCCCCATCAGACTGGAACACTTAACCTGCTGATATAAGAGCCATTACATCACTTGGTATGTTTAAGCATCGACGCCGACTGTACCTTTTTATTTATTTATTTTTATCAAATGTGAGTTCCTTTGAAAACTGTCACATGAGGAGAAAAACAATCCCATGTGAGGAATTCTCTTAAGTGAGAACTTACAATATTGATGAAACCGGAGAGAAAGACGATGATGATGGTGAAGATGCCCACCAGGGTGCTGTTTAATCTGGACTGGACTATCCTTCTAGAGAGAGTCTGCAGCGGGATTGGAAAGAGCTGGGAGCACAGGAAACACAAAGTAATGAGTGATCAGTACAGAGTGAGACAGAAAAGCAAGAATGATTTCATTTCATTACATTTTTTTTTTTTTTTAGAATCATGACTCAACAGTGAAAACCGTCAGCAGCAGCTCCACCAATCCCTACAGTCCATCATGACCAGCAGGAGGTAAAAGCAGGAAATAGACTGAAACCCCCCCCCTCCTTTGTGAGTTGAGTTGTGCCTTTAGCATCATCATCATCCCTCCTGTGTGCTCACTAACGCAACGACAGCCTCCCACATGTTCACTGCTGTTTCTATAAAAAGGAAGGATTCTGGGTCGAACTCTCTGAGGGGTAAAGATCTGAAGATGAGTCAAACACTTTTCAGACAGTGGAAAGTTTGTTTTTTTGTTTTTTTTTAATTACCAGGCTTTTTAACATGGAGCTTGTGGACAAAAAAGACATTATAAACTCATTATGTAATAGATAAAAACAAAACATTTAATCATCATCATGGCTTTTTCTTTTTTTATTGAAAAAAATAACTCATGCAAACAAACAGAAATGATCAACGAGGAAAAAAGTTCACTAAACAATAATTTACTAAATAACAATAAAAGGACAATAAATAAAGTTTATTTAAAGTCTGTGTAGATCACATTACAAACAAACCTACAGCTACACTTCATGCTACAGATCTACAGAAACTTTTGTTTTATCCAAAATATAAGGAATCATTTCCTAAATGTGTTCCGGATTATCACTCTGTCTGTCAAAATTTAAAATTGTTAGTTAGAATTTTTTTTTAAACTCACTAAACCCATTGGTATTTCTATAAAATGTTCCAGTGACATATTTTTCAAGTTTATTACAAATCTAATTCAAAAGCTGATACTTGAGGTTCCAACCAAATGATGGCTAAATTAGCCTCAATTGGACCCAAAATGCTGCAAAGGATGTGATGCCATGATTCTGCGTGCAATGAATAAACATTGAGCAGAGCAATCAGACTGTTAACAGAGTCTAAGAGCGAGATCAAGTGTAAATTCAAGGAACCATCTGATGGGTAAAGTGGATGATGCCAAAGAGGCTCTTAAAGCAGAAACTGGTGTTAACAGGATAGGTCTGGAATGAACTGTGTTACAACAGAAGCATTATCTCAGTACAGGCCTACAAACACAGACGGCGAAAAACATCCTACATGAGCTCTGTTCTTTGACGGATATATTTTTAAATCTCAACCACTCTCTTTAAAAACCTCCAGGTTACAGTTTGAAATTGTGAAAACCAGACTTTGTATTAGGAAATTCAGTTTCAAACTCTTATCTGACAGAACTTCCTGCAAGTTCAACAGCAGGTCATGTTAAAAATTCTAAATCGCTGACATTACTGGGCTCAAAAGGGAAACGCAGCATCAAACCACAGCCTGATATAAAAGATTTAACAAATTTATCTCTGTGATGTCTGATGCCGACGTTCCTCATTAAGCAATAAGCAGCAGTTCTTCCCTGTTCCTGATTACATCTCAGACAGATATTGTACAGAAAAAAAAAGAAAAAAAACTGCAGCCTCTTATCACACAAGAAAGAGTTCATTCATCACAAGCAGAGGTGACTCACCCCAAAACAGCAGTACACGGTAGAGATGAACATGACAGCCGTCAGGATAATGAGACACGTGATGAAGAAGCCCATCATCAGACTGGAGCTGCAGATGACAAGTCAGGACATCATTATACATACATGTGAGGGTTATTTCTAGCTGCATTTCACGGTTTACTCTCGGAGGTGATACTTGGGCATCAGAATCTGCTTTTCTTTACCGTATTTGATTTTACAGGCACGACAGAAAATGACCACGATAAACGGGGGAATGTGTGAACATGCAGTTTGAAGGATGGACTCTGAGAATAACTGAGCAGTTAAGATGGGAGTAAGAGATGAAACTGGAGCGATGAAGTATCCGGAAGGTCGATGCTGAGAGATGGGCAGCAGAGAACGGTCCAAGTTCAGGGGGGAGACGTAAAGAAGGGGAGAGGAAATCTGACGGAGCATTTTAAATGAGCCCCAATTACACTTATTTTAATTTGTGATGCTCATTTCAAACATGCATTCGGCTTTTTATGCTCTGAAAATGACTTCTTTTTTTTTTTTTACTTTAATAAAGCAATATGCAGGATTTGTCAGGCTGAGCATTTGGTAAGGCCCCCCCCACAGCTAGCGTGTTAGCATGTTAGCTGAAGGAGATTTATTGCTTAGTAGTAAAAGTTTGTTTTGTGACCATTTGGTTTATAGATGGACATTTTAAAGCTTAAACTTACTTTATTCTGCCTGAACTATTTACTCTCTAGACACATTTTGTGTTCATTTATGTGTTATCTTTGAATGGTCTCATCTGCTGCACACGCTTTCCATGGAGATCTAAATCCGTTCCCGTATTGTAAAATATTTACCGTGTCTTATTTCACCAATCCACAACCACACAACACAGAATCTGTCATTCATCATTTAAATTCTTAATTACGGCTGCTAAAAGTTCTCATTCATTTTGTCGCTCTGGAGACGACACACATTACTTAGATAGTGGATGCTTGTGTCAGAAGATGATTGATTTCAGCATCTGTCACTGTTCGGTCTGCCGACAGTAATGATTGATTATCCGCGAGGAGCCAAATTACCGTCTTCACATTTTTTAATTACAAAAACTTGCGTTTGGTAATGAGGACATTTTTCAGCGAATGTTGACTCACTGTGGCACAATGACGATCTGGATGAAGCAGATGAAGACGAAGACGAGGGAGGCGCAGGCGACGTACACCCCGAACCTGGAGTCCACCTGTTTGGAGTACTGCAGGAGGGAACAAGAGAATGGGGGGAAAAAAAATTTAAATTTTTTTTTTTTTGACCAACTCAAGCCTCAAGCCTTGAGTTGGTCAAATCCCACAACAATAAAAAGGTAAATAAGACAAGAGTTTGAACTGATTATTATGCATCTGTACTTGGTCTCAGTTGTGTAAAGAGAGTTAAGACTTCAGTGTTCCGTTTTAAAACCTGAATGACTTGAATTTTGTTAATTTAATAGGATTTATTTACAAAGTCTTGACACTTAGGCCTGAAGGTGATATTTGATATATCCTATAAAACAGATCAGCAGAAATGTATTTAGACAAAGATGGAACAACTTTTGATACATTTTTGGAATAAAGTTGACAAATCATTGCAGAGTGTGTCCTGAGGTCTTGGCAGTGTTCTTTGGAGGATACCATATATTCAGTATTTCTGTGTTGTCATTTTTTATTAAGACAGAAAATTACTGCTGTATAAATTACATCTTTACTGTATAAATTACTACTGTATATTGTTGCTATTCACTTAAACCATTTGTCTATATATGTATACATTTAGTTTTCTGTTATCAGATAAACTAAAAAAAAAAAAGTTGCACAAGGCTTAAAATCCCACTGAATGGTCTAAAGCACGATAAAAGCAGCTTGCTCTTATTTCATTACCACATGTCTGCTGTGACACATGACTGATATCCTACTTCGGTTTCCCCGAACATGAAATCTTTAAAGCAGCTCTGCAGACGGATCAAACGTCCTTTTGATCGGCTCTGAACCTCCACTTTCTTACACCTCTACCAGGACAGGATGAACGTGGTAGGAAGTTAAAAATGTGACACCTGAAAACTCTTTTTGTGATTTCTCTTCTCAGCTCGTCCTTTCCTGTCTGAGGCAGTTAACTCCTTCATTAACTCCCTCCTTCATTTAGCAGCTGTCTCGTCCCCCTTTAAATCCCACGTCATCCATTTCTCCGTTATGCTTTACTTTGACTGAATTGCTCGAGGGACAGAAAAGAGTGAGCATGAGAGCTTTTTCCAAGGGCTACCTGTAGATTGCTTGTCATGGCTGCCATATTAGCAGTGTGTTCCACAGTGCATGTGTGTGTCTGTCGACATGCTGACCTTTCTCTCCAGGTCAGGTTCTCTGAAGGTTAGCAGGAACTTCTTGACGTGTTCAGAGCGCAGTCGATCAATGCTGCGCGCGTCGATGGCCCGGCCCAGGAACTCATCCACCTCGTCCTCCGGGTTCAGGTTTTCCTGCGTGTTTCTGAAATTGAAATGCCTGAACAACACAAGATGAGACAATGTGATATTTAAACCTGATCAAGTGTCTTCTCTGGAAAACTCATCCTTTTTGTTTTTTTTCCCCAAAGGTAAAAACCCCTGCAGATAATCTATAGCAGGGGTTCCCAAAGTGGGGGTCGGGTCGTGAGACACCAATGGTGGGGTCGGGAGATGATTTTCAGAAATCAAATCAAATTTGAAAATGATTAGAAATAGTAGTAAATAGTAGTTACATTTCAAATAAAACCATGCAAATAAAATAAATCACCTAATAAATTCTACACTACATAACCTGTTCTCTCATATTTTGATAGAGCAACTGATGCTTTTATTGTCTAGAAATGTATTTTATCTCTTTTTTTAATATATCTTTTTTCCTTTTGTTTTTGTGTCTTTTTTGTTTGTATTTATGTTAAAAAAAAACATAAAAATGGACATGTTTGTGTTTATGAGATGATAAGTTCAAACAATGATGCAATGGTCCAATAAAAAACAACATGCAAATAAAAATGCCATCAGCCTTCTGGATAAGCCTATTAAGTGTGTGTGCGCTTAATGTTTGTATGCTGCAACCACCTCCGGGGATAGTCGGGGTCGAGGGTCTCTGGCATCATTATTTTGGGGGTCAGAGGGTGAAAATTTTGGGAACCTCAGCAAATTATATGCAAAGTGAAAAGGTCACTAACTGTGTCTGTCTGCTGTTTGTGCTGAGCAGGTGATGTACGGTGTAAATGTAGCTGGGCTGTATTGATCTTTTAATCTGGTGTTATTATTTTGTCTCCCGCTGCATCATCCTGGAGTGTTTCGATGTATCTCAGGTGTTTAAACGGAGCTGATACACATTTATCTCTAAATACAGGCATTTATTTCTTTTAGTGTTGAATTAAAAACCATCTTCACACCCAAATCTGTCTCTCTTTAGTATTTGTATTAAATAAGAACAAACTGCAGGTGGTTTCTGTTCAGTACGGGTCTCATAGGTTCCTCTGGGAAGTGCTAATTACATTTCCTTTCAGGGCTCATGATCGTTATCGATTCCAACACGGCCCATTGATTCGGTTCTTTTTTTTAAGCTCTGTGTCTAATGTGAAGTAAATACAAGTCTGGCTTCATGGCAAACAGAGGAAAAGATAAGAGCAGGATGGGAGGGAAGACACACTAATGATGAGACACTACTCACTTGTCTTTGGGGTCTTCAAATCCCTGCAAGACAGAAAAGACAATTAGCTGAAAATCACAGCCTCTAGTTTCAGTCTGACAGCAGCAACACCTGGAACTTCATTCTTTACATTTTAATCATCCCATTAACAAAACTGGAATCCCTGGCCATACTTTCATAATCACACATCCTTCTGCACATACTATCGTGTAATTCTACTATGTAGACAATAAATATACCCGTACAACCTGAGGTGGTTGATTCAGGTGGTTTTTTTATTTTGTTTTTTTAGGATTTAATTCTAGTGCAGAGAACAGTTCTGCTGTTCTGATTCAAATTGCTTTACAAAGATCAGCACATCCTTACTATTAAATTAACTCTCTGCATCAAGAAAAATGTGATCTCCATACAGAGACTGGCTGTGGGGCCCTGACCCCCTGACCCCGTAAACCTCTGAGCCTCTGGCCGTTCAGTGATCCATTCTCTCCACTTCTAATGCCTCTAGTGATTGAATGCAACTCTCTAGCTCCCTCTTGTGGATAAACACATCACTGTCGGCGCAGAAGGAGCATGGCTGGTTTTCTTAATACTTTATTTATTGTTTTTAATTTGTTGTTTATCTGTAAAAAATGTCTGGTTCCGTTTCTCAGAGTCTTAAAATGTTTTTTTTTCTCTCCAACCAACACTCCAAAACCTAAAGACATTCAGTTTGCCATCATGTGCTGAACATCATGACAAAGAAAAGTTCAGTTGGAGGCAAAATCCCAAATCTTCTTGTGAGTTTCGGTTGATTCTCACAGTTGAGAAGCTGGAAGCATGAAATGTTGGGCAATTTTTCTCAACAATCAATTATCTGATCTCAAAATAGTTGTTGCATTAAAAAAAAGGGGAAAAAAGCTGCATTTCCGCTGATTCACTCTTTCCCGTCATCTCCTCAACATATGAGAGCAGTTGAATAAACCACTGGTTGCCTAATAAGTCATTCAGAGTCCACTGCTCAGCTCCGGCTGTGTCTACATACACACAATTTTTCAACATTTCTTTCTCATGCCCTCTGCACGTCTTTGACTCCTGACTCTCAATAACTTGCTTTATCTCCAGCGCTTGCCTTGTGATTAATGAGCAGCACAGAGACAGAGAGGGTGTGAGAGGCAGCAGGAAAAAGAAAGGCTGAACTGTGGCAAACAAAGTTGCTGTCAGGAACATTTTCTGCTAACTTTGAAAGGGCTCTGAGAGTCAGGGGGGTAAAGCACACACACTTTGGTGACACTGATATTAGGCCAAGGGATGAGATGTAATGTGTTCATCCGGGACGACAGGAGACGGGCCTGTTTCTGGAGTTTATGCATCTCATCTCTGTGTTAGGAGTGTCTGAGGGTGGCGCGGTTTAATCATATGAGCTGTTGCTAACCACCCATTTGTTGATGCATTTCCATGCACAGTTAAAAAAATGTTATGCATGGACAGTATGTAGTTTCTGCTGCTGGGGACTTAAAAAAACCACACAAAAAACCACTAAATGAGAATCTATCTGACGTGACTTAGGCAGAAATGTTCATGGATGTGAATGTTTTCAAGTTTTATTCATGTTATGTTTAGCCATGGTTGTCTGTAACCAAATGAAAAGGCTCCAGTCCCTTGAATAAAATTGTGGATTTCTCTGGGTTTGAACTTGTTGGAGCATTTGGGATAACTCAAAAAAATATATAACAAAGATTTTTTTTTAATTCTTAGGAAATTTTAATGCCTAAAGTCTCTATTTAAAGGACGTCTTGTGGAATATGCAAAAAAACTTCCACATAAAAGCAAGTTACTCAGAAAAAAATGATATACTTCCAAAGGGGAAAGAGAAATAAATGTAGAAAACAATGGACAAACTTGGTGCAGAACAGTCCTGACTTAGTTTTTTAGTCTGAACGTCTGTTAATCAATAGCAATGTCTCCTAATTGTAAATGTCCACATCTGTAAAACTCCACATCCTCCAGACTGCAGGCTTTCTGTATTGTCCAAGCCCAACCTTAAATATCTCTCATGATACCACAGAAAACATCGTATTTGTTGCACTCCCCATGATAAAATATGAGTTCCTCTTCAACCAGTGCCTTCATTTAGTTAAATCACTCAGAATCTAAATCATGCATATATGAAATTCCATGCCGTGGGACCTCTTTACACTGCTGTCCATTAAGCATCTGGGAGAGATCATTTATGACACAGTGTGTGGTAAACAGTAATGTAAACCTGGGCTTCCTTCCTCATAATGGATTCACTGAGAGAGCTGGGTGGGCTGATGATATGAGAATAAACAAAACAAAAAAAATAAAACAAATCCTGTGACTGTGTGTCAGGTGTGGGTGTATCTATTCAATGCATGAGTCACTGTTTGCAGGGGCTCAGCAGTGAAAACTACAGTATGTACATATAATGAACCTTAATATGGTTAAATCTGCTGCATTTCAAGCTTTTTCCAAATGATCAAATTAATCCCAGGACTAGTTTAGAGGATGAGGATGTTATCTTCCCAGCCTGCTCATGCATGCGTGCAGTAGTGGACTTAACAGTTTGTTGTGGCTCTGGCCTCAGCTCAGCCGCCTACATGTTGCTGTTGTCTCCCCTGAGTGTGCTCCCGAGAGACTCTCAGAGGGGAGGTCAGGTGTGAGAGGCGGATGATGCTTTATCAGGACAGCAGATCAAGGGATTATGGGTATTACCGATGTGTTGTCTTCATCAGTAACACTGGCTGTTACTCTAATAACGGCGACAGACATAATAGCGGCTCTACACTGTGAAAATAAGCATGACCACTTTTTAAAAAAATTTTCCTCACCATCCTCTTCATCTCCTTGGAGATCTGGTTGCCGCCCAGGTGGTTGTAGAACGGACGGTCAGTCCAGTGGCCACTGTTGTGGGTGACAGAGTTGGTCCTCTGTCGGTTCATTTTGGCGATCATGGCCTTTTCCTCTTTCTGTCAGAAACACAGATAAAGGAATGAGTGTTAAAATACATTCATTTCTGTTCAGGAACATTACTGACAGATGCAAAATTGATTTTAACTCTACTGGACTATGATGATTCTAGTTATATTCATCAACCTCCAGTGATGGAAAAAAGTATTTACTCAATTAATGTAACTAAATCTTTGAGGATTTGATTCAGGAGGACATATTGCACCTTATACTCCTCTATATTAATGTTTTTACTCCTCTACAGTAATTTGTCAGTGATAGAAAGTTTTCTACTTTAATATTTCTGCGCTACTTCAGACATTTTGTCAATGAAGAATTAATTCTTGTGGTATTTTCACTCACTTTTCTTCTTCAGTATCTCTCCACCTGTTTCAGCCTCTAGATATTTTGTACCACAGAGCTCTCAGGTTCATAACAGACTTTGGGACTCATAACTGTGACTCGATTCCACCTATAGATCTTATATCACTTCTCCAGTGTAGAGAGAATTACTGGAGCTCAGGGTTGGCTTGTTCTGGAGGTTAACACTTTTAGAAGAAAAAAAAAAAGTTTATTTCCAGTCAGGTGGAATGATCTAAAATGGAATCAGCTGATTTTTAAGCGAAAAATTTGTAGACTTCAGAACTGGAAAAACGTGATAGAAAATATAGAAAATACAGAAACGCAGAGTGTTTTAAGATAAATTACATGTTTTTCTTACATCTTTTTGTCGTTTATTTATTGGATGATTTCATGACATTTTATTTGTGAATCTCGAAGCTTTTGAAAAGTTGCATTTGAAAAAGTTAAAAGCAATGTGTCTTTCCAGAAACACATCAATCGTTACTGCAGGAGGATCCACTGACACCACTGTCAACAGTGTCATTCTAAAGTGTCCACAGCAGGACATTATTTCTGGAAAGTCACTCCTGAATATTTTAAATGTCTTCTTTAAATGCCGTCTGCATAATGCATGAAATTATGTTCGACTTTATTATATTTGAGGGGAGGCAGAAATCTCAGAGATGGATATTAAAACACTCTGCATGACAATAATAATATAGATAAGAAAAACGTTGTAGTAATGAGGTGATCTGTATCTTTAATATCATTTTATGCCAATCCCCACTTTTTGAAATGTGATATCTAACACACGTGGATTCTTAATCGGTTCATTATTGGCTTCATAATATTAAGCTCAGGTCAGCACTGATGCCAGAGATAGTCTAAATTAACAGTCTGGTTCACACATGACAGCTGAACAGCCTGTTTTATCGCCTCGCCTCAAGAATAAAGTCTCATTTCCACCATGAAGACCGCAGTAGAAGCAGTGAACAAATATTACAAGATTACCTGCAGCTGCATAGAGTTACTATATAATATATGAGGTGATATGTTTTACCAAAAGTACCAGAAGAAAACCTCCTCACTGCAGACACCAGCAGAGAAAGAAATACCTTCATGTATAGGATTTGTAGAATCTATAAGAAGGCCCAAACAATCATTTGTCACACAGTGATTCACAAAGTTTATTATTATTATAATAAAATAAACGCTAAAATAATGTGGTCATATGTGGCCCAGAATATATTCAAAAGTGGTCTGAATGATCAGATCTCAAAGGCATCCTCTCAAATGCGTCTACACCTTTTGTTAGAGCTGTCCATTTGTGATCTGATCCCTCAGGACAGGTTTTAATACCAGTTCTGGACAGAGCCTCAAAAAAACAACTATGGCTGTGCATGATACCGTTTTCTCCACATGTGGTGGAATGGATGTGATTTGTTGATTGTAGCACAGATTACGGAGATAAGGAGATGTCGGAATCCTCATAAACTAACTTAAATGTTGAATATCTGAATGTTTCTCTGTTATGTGGTACTCAGTTATATAGCGGTGATGAGTCCACCCCTCCTCCTTTTGCAAGAGCGCTAATATTCACTGTTAGTTCGATACCTACAGTAACTGTAGGAATCTAATTCTTGTGTTTTTTGTTCACCATATAAATGGCTGAAATGAAGACATCAGCTGTCCATTCTACCTACTAATAGATGCATGGTGACGATGCTCCTGTAAACCAACCCCAGAGACAGATTAAACAAGTAAATAAAAGCACATTTTAATACTGCGTTTATTCTTGTGCCCAGGAGCAATGGTTCTCCTTTGAATGCTGTTATCAAAAGATGTTTTCCAAAGACACCATCTATAACTATCTTTTTGTTACAGATTTGATATTCGAACCGCATCCTGGCTCTAGGATGCATTTTTCAAAAATGAAATCTAAAAAGGGAGCCAAAATTATTTGACTGTACAATCGTCCTTCTGTCTCACAGCATGAGCAGCAGAATGAGAGGAGGATATTGCTTCACATGACGTGCTATCTATAGTCACAGCTTGTGATCCTGCTGGAGGACAAGGTCATAAACTAGAACTCATGCAATGAAACAAACCTTTGCTGGTATAAAAAAAATTCCTCTGCAGAACACAGTTCACATTGTAATGAATCCAACTTTATAAAGGATGATGTGCAAAATGTGGAATGGCTGTGTGTGATAGGTCCATCATTTAATTCTGGTTAAAATTGTTCTTAGTTTCAGAATAATTCAACACCCAAGCGAAGATGGTCTTAGTGGGTTTATGGAGAGTTACACTGTGTTGTTTGAAGCCTTAACACAGTCCTTAGCTTAGCCCTTAGCTTCATGTGAAAACACTGCCTGGTTGATGGGGTCATATATACATTTGTCACATGGTTAAGGCTTATGACATCTTGTTTATAATTTCTACCAAAAATGCTCTCATTTTTGAAAAGCAGCGGAGAGATTTTACACAGATTTTATGTTTCAATTTTCTTTTATCAAAAATGTGCTGAAGTTTTAAGCACATTTTACAGTAAACTGGCTCCTGCAGCGACGAGGACGGTCAGAGTGGCAAGAGAAATATAGGAAAAATGCTAAATCATTAGTTTATGCTGTGAATCAGAGCCTAAAAGTTCATAAAAATCAATAAATGATGAAACTCTACAAGTTTATTATTTAAAGAACACCATTTTAACTTATTCTTTAATATTGTTGTTTTTCCTCCAGTCTTCACCTGTTAAAATGTTTTTTAAGCTAAATGAATTTAGTATTCTTATATTGTAACTGCAGTGAATGACTTATCAGAGCTTTGCAGCCTCTTTCAGTTTGCTTCTTGGTTTTACAGCACGTAAAACTCCAATGGGAAAATGTTCTGCCATAAAAAAATTTTAAGGTCTTAATATGTTTGGGTTTTGTGTCTGTCAGCTTGTCATGGAGCTCGCTAGTGGCTAAAAGTAGATGAATGTAGCTTTCAATGAAAGAAATTAAAATAATAAGACAGAAATATGACATCTTTATGCTGCGGTTTTTGCAATTTCAGAAAACAAGGCGGACCATACCCTTTTCTGACTGCAGCCCACAATGAGGTAGGTTTCTATGTTGTGCCTCTTCAGGTATGCGTTTCTTTCACCCCCTGCTCCTTCCTCCACATCGTAGTCCCCATTCAGATAATTCAGAGTGGCCTTAGTGATATGGATACGCCTGAAATAGGAACAGCACACAACCATCCACACATAAATGTCCACTCTTCAGGTCCAGTATATTCAAAAGCACACACTGGATGCAGTCTCAGTTAAATGGACTGGTTTGCAGTCACTTTAAAATTGTCTATAAAAGGAGAGGCATACCCAGCTTGGCCCCCAGCCTCCATCTGATTGGCTAGAGTGACATCATTGGACCAGACATCAAACTGCCACTTCCTGAGTCCCAGTACCCCACAGTGCACTCTGCCGCTGTGGATGCCCACTCGCATGTTCACGTTCACCCCAGTCACCTCTCGTACCAGCCTGTAAAAAACATAAGGGAGGTGGTTATGTTTTTGTCTGCGCTGGTTGGTTGGTTTGTTTGTTAACAGGATAAAAAAAAAAAAAGCAATGGACGATTTTGATGAAATTTTCAGGAGATGTCGGAAGTGTCCCAAGGATGAATCGATCTGATTTTGGTGGTGATCCGGATCACCGTCTGGATCCAGGAATTTTTTATTTTACAAAATAAAGATTTTTGTAAATTGCAAAGATTTTGTTTGAATTTTTCCCGTCAATAATGACATTATAATGACTTCATTCAGAGGGTTAAATCATGGGACAATGTTGTCGTTGTTGCTGTTATTCAAATGGAAATGTCGTCATTGTTGTTATTGTTCAAATGGGAATGTCACTGTTGTTGTTATTGTTCAAATGGGAATGTTGTCGTCATTGTTATTGTTCAAATGGGAACCGAAGGAGACATGGAAAAGCATGCAAACTCCACACAGTGGAACACTCCGAGGTACAACTTACGAGATGGCCTCTATCATGTCTAACCCCATCTCTACACAGCAGTGGGCGTGGTCGGCCCTCGCCTCTGGCAGCCCAGACACACAGTAGTAGCAGTCTCCCAAGATCTTGATCCGCAGACAGTGGTTCTCCTGTCAGGATGTAAATGGACACAAACTCATAATTAACCATGGCTGGTTACATGATTACTTCACATTTCATTGGCTAGATGGTGAGGTACCGCCTGGGCTTTCTAGCATGTGTCTGTGTGTACTGAGAACTACTGTATCTACATTCAATAGTATGTGTAAATATATACTAATAATACATTCTGTATGGTTTCACATCAGAGATATTGTACTAGTAAGAGGAATTGTGGCTCTACTAATATATACATTATAGAAGTAGAATAAATGTTATTTCATAATTAATTAACCAATTACATGAACATATCTTATAAAGAATGATATAAACACAGTCTTATTAGCTGATTGCTAAAATCAATGCTAAATACAACTGTAGGTCTATATAATCACAAAATTTGCTTGTTAAAATATTTATTGCACAATATGTATTAGTAGTAAGCAAACATATAAATGCACTCATTTCTCAGCCTCTCATTAACAATAATCATTAATCAGTATTTTTGTATTTTGTATTAACACTCGTGATCTTGAACCCACAGGGAATTATCCCCAACTCTGCAGTTTCTCAAAGGCTCTACTGAGTTGTTTTTTTTACTGTCTATAAACTCATTGCTTTTATTTACAGCGCATTCACTGAACGGTCCAATCTTATTTCTCTCTTTAACCTAACATCCAGCCACGGCAGCCAGCTGCCTTCAGCCAAACAGCTGTGCCATTGTAGCCAGTTCACTTTACTTTTAGAACAAGCTAAAAAGGAGCATGGATGTTGGGCTTCAACTCGCTGAAGTTGTCTGAAACCCGACTCCAAATCAATGCTAATGTTGCTCCATGTCTCCCGATTGCATAGACAGTATTAATAAAACAGTTTACCTCATCAACCTAATGATGTGATCGGATTTTAATGCTGTGACTTCGATCACAGAGACGAATCTTTGCATTTTCAAACTACGGAGAAGAGAGGAAGCTGGCATTTGCAGGCATGAAACACTCCATGGACACAGAGAAGCAGGATTTCTACAATTGTTGCATCTGAGCATAGATTGTTCATGCATATCTACATAGTGGACAATCATAACGTGGTGTTTGTGTCTGTCTGTGTTGATCTGTCAGGCCTGGTGAACACTGTCTCATGATAGCCACCTGAGTATCTCGTCTGCACATGGCTCTGGGAAAATATAAACAGACCCACTGTGTAGAGAGCACAGAGAATGTGTGTGTGTGGTGTGTAGTGTCTGTGTGTGGTGTGTAGTGTGTGTGTCTGTGGACATGTCTATACACAAAAACAAGGAGCATCTGGCGTGGACATAAAAGCGTCAGCAGCAACGTTTCTGGTTTATAATAATATAACGCCATTATTCCCATTTCACTCATAAATATTGATAAGCACATCATTTCACCTTTCATAAACAAATGGCATACATTGAGCGTTAGCTGGAGAAACAATGACGCTTCTGGATGACAAAAAAGGAAATATCAATATTGATGAATGTCACATTTATGAAGACGTGTCTCAAATATGCAGAATACTGACAGCAGATCATTTAGATCTGGCCTCTCAACACTGAGACTCTCTCTTTGTATTTATGTTAGGATTGTATATGTTTAACTACATTTTACGCGTCTCTAAGATGACCCCAAATGTTTAGAGTTTTTTTTTTTTTTTAAAGTTAGTAACCGTATTAATGCATCTCTCTTTCTCCGTTTCAGCTTTCCGTCCTGCATTTGCATATTTTGTGCAGCGCCACAATGTTAGTAGGCTTTAGGTCACACAGTATGTGAGCATCGAACTCACATACTGCCTTGAACCAGAGCATCATGAACCACATGATCAAGCTCTAATAACACTTTAAGAACAATAAGATCACCAGGGGTCCAAACAACAGCTCTGCACAGCGATCACCGATGAGAGACATGCACGGGATACTGTTGCTGCAACCACACGTTTAACACCTGACTGCAGTAAAAGCAGGTGAAGTGTGACCCGTTTGCTGATCCACAGTAATTATCCATTATCCTATTTAAGTGAGTAACTTAATAACTGAGCTCTTATACAGTCACTAGAAGGAAGAGGATTCTCTGGAACAGCAGTGACGTGATCAGGCTCGTCTGTCCACAAATCTGATTTTTACACCGTGGTAAATAATGTGCAGCTACAATTTCTCTACATTTTCATTAATGAATCATTTTTTGGCTTGCTGATTTAATAAGTCTCTTTAAATTAGCACTGGAAGTGAATTATAATCAAAACAATTTTTTTCTTTTTTAAAAATTTAGAATCAATGTGCAAAAATGACATGTGAGCACAATGCATACAGGCTTTACATACAGTTTATTTTTATTGATATATTAAGCTGTTTATTTCTTACCGCTGCCAGCTTGTCAAAGCGGGCGAAGAGTTCATTAAGAGTCATCACCAACTCCTGCGCTGTGCACTGAGACGCCAGACTGGTGAAACCCTCGATGTCTGCAAATAAGATGCTGCAGAAACACAAAGACAACGGACACACAATTCAATGTTCTCCATTCTACAAATTCAGAATGTTCCTGCTGTACTGTTTTCCTGATGAGACTGAGGGCAGACACTTGCCACCAGGTATAGAACATGGGAGCTTCATCTTAATCTGGAATTAATCTGGAAACAGAGGATGCATATATTTACCTCCGCCAAGGAGGCTATGTGATTGGTTCGGTTTGTTGGTGTGTTTGTTTGTTTAGCAGGATTATGGATTATATTGCTCCTCCTTTGCCACAGGCTAAACAACACTTTGCCAAACCTCTTCAAACAAACGATTATGGCCTTTCAGCCTGATTCACCACATATGATTGTAAAAAAAGAGCTAAGTGTTAGACAGGAGCAGGGAGAGCTCTGCGAGGGTAATTAAATTACTCTGGTAAAAATATACCACTGAAGCCATTCATGGAGGTGGGAGGTGTGAGATTGTGGTAATACAATGCCTGTCACATGCTGCTAAAATGTATTATATAAAGCATTTCTGCTAAAGCGGTCTTGTCCCTTCAAAATGGCGAGGAGAGACGGAAAGTGAGACCTAATACATCTGCGAGTAAATTTATAAAAAGTTAGCTTCCCTTCCAAGGAGAGAGAGGTAAACTGACACAACAAATATGACATTTCGATTACTTTCCTCAGACCGGCACAAGAGCGAGGAGGGTTATCTCACGGCGCCGAGTCTTTTCTCCCAGACAGAAAGGAGGACAAACAGACCAGGCTGGCAGGTAGAGACAGTAAGAGGCTCAGCGTTGGCTGCTAAAGACAGATAAAGCTTGTTCTGAATTAATCGAGACGTTCTGTGAAACATTATAATCAGACAAATTCACATCTCGCGCTGAGCATTTCTTGCTTTCATCAATAAGCATATTTATTCTCTCACTGATTTCCTCCCAGGGTGAAACATGTGATGAATTTAAACCCAGCCTCGATTCTTTCTGCTGCTTAATACGGCTCGACTCTGTCCTCCTCGCCTGAGCTTGACTCACTACTTTGTGAGATGGACAATGAACTTAAAATGCCCTTTTGAGAACAATCCATCTCCCTTATTGTTCTTGTTAATTCTATTGGCTTTTAATTATGGAAGTGACAATTCTATGGCAGTCTGGAAGAGAGTGTGGGAGAAACTGTCAACTCTGATATGAAAGAGAAATTAAGAGTCGAGTCGGCAAAGCTGACAAAAAAGAGCTATCAACTGTCTATCATTGACTATTATTTAGAGCTGGTTTTCATGGCTTTGGTATAGTTCCAAATAAGGGAAGTCCATTATTACAGTGCAGTACATGTATTTATAGTGTTTGCAGGCCAATTAGCTGTAAAAATAAGGCGTTCTTATTATTGAAGTGGAACGTTGTCTTACATCAGATAAAGGCCAGCTGACCCAACCCTAACACTGATGACATTCAACACTAACATGTGATTTAAACACATCGCCTGCACAATATTACATCAGGAGATGCATTGCTTTTAGACACTTTTTAAATTTGACTAAAAAAACGTACGCTAACCAAGACGGGGCCTAATACTGATGCTTGTGGCACACCTTTGAGGTCTTGATATCAGTGGAGACTAGATTATTTTAGCATATAGCATCCTATCAATATGAAGACATCCAGACCGGTAATGCAGGTGAGGTAATTTTATATTATAAAATACACTGTATATCCTCCATAATTGAGTGGGTGGTAGTCATATTGTTTTTTCCCCCTCTTTTTTGTAATGCAGCTCGTCATACCACTGTTCACAATGAGTTGCGCTACTCTTGCTCATGCAACAACAGTTTTTTTATGTATACTTTTATCCATGTTGCATATGATTCATGTGTTTATGTTACAAGCCTGGCCCCATCTGATATGAAGACATTCACAGCTGGATTATAAAATCCCATGATAACAGTATAAACTGATATCTGGCTATTGTCATTGTCTGATTTTCTGACGCCAGATTTTTTTGCTGAAGCATCCCGACTATGTAGAAGTTGGCCTTCTGAGTCACACCCCCAGGACGGACAAGAAGAGAGCTATAAATAAACAGACAAGCTCACATGAATCTCACAGGATAGGTGCCTGCTACACAGCCAGGACTACAGCATCTCCGTACAGTACAGTATGTGTGGGTAGGATGTGCAGAGTGTTTATGTTGTAAGAACAAATGTGTCACTTTGTATTCGGGGTGTGATATTTTTGATTTTGTCTGAATGTCACCGCAGGGTTCACTGACTTTTTTTCTTGACTTCCCTCTATGTCAAGAGCACCAACATGTTCTAACCTCGGTTAAGGATTAAGACTCTCCACTTTGGGGTACACATTTCAGAGAATAATTGATTTGCTTCTGCGAACTGTTGCATGGGAGGCTGAGTGAAACAGACACTTGACCAATATGTCTGAGAACAGACAGATCTGTAAGGCCGGGTACAACCACTGACGGTCGAAGAGGAAGAAATGAGAGGATGACTGAGGGACAAGGAGGGAAGAATGAAATGTTCCAGAGCAACTAAAGGACACAGTAATGAGTGCTAGATATCTTGGTTATAAACCAATTTATATACTACTTAAAATTAAACAAACCACAAAATCTATATTATTAGTTCCAGATTAGAGACTCATCTATAACCTGACTTGTGTCTCGACATTAAACACAGAATATTTATTATTTATCCTTTAAGTTTTAAATGGTTAAATGTTTTTACTTAAACGATAACAGAAAAATTGATTAGGCAAATTATGAGTCCAAAAATTAGTGGCAATAAAAAACACTAGTCCATGACGCTTTGTATTATAACAACAACAACAGCAATAATAATAAGAATAATGATAAGAATATTATCACAAGTTTGCCCATGAGGTACAATAAAAATCAAAAAGTATGAGAAGAAACTTTTCACACTATTTTTATAAGCGGATATTAAACCAGCTCAGAAAAAGGCTTCAGGAAAAAAACCACCATTACACATTTGTCAAAAATGTGGAAACCTGATAAAAAAAAGTGGTTTTGGCATTTATGACAAGTGAGAAAATTTCATCTACATTAATAGGGCACATCTTGGATCTTAGCATGGAATCTTGGACCAAAATGTCACCCGTTGATTCCAATGAAAATTGCTCACACTTGATTACAGTTTGTCAACAGTCTGTTGCCTTTTATACTTGCTGTACCATATAAGGTAGACCGCAGGAAGTCCATGTGTAAAGCAGGACATAAAAACACGTCTTATTATAAGCTCTTGCGTGTTTATTGGAGTATTGTCAGTGCCGAAATGGAAATGTAGCACAAAAAGAAAAGACTAATAAATAATAAATGCCTGACATAGTGAAGAAAGGAATAAGGTCACTCTCCACAGTCTGATGCAACAACACAGGTAACAGTGGGTGGTGAGCTAAAAAAAAAAGAAAGAAAGAAAAGCAGGAGAAGAGCGGATATAAAGTAGAGATCTGAGAGGTCTCATTTAATCATTACGTTGGTGATGAATCACTCTTTAGTGTGCAACCTTTGTAAGTGAGAGTATCCACAGAGTTCGGGTGCAGAGAACCTGGATGCAGCCTGCAGAACGGGGCGGGGTTCAACCTTAAACTAGCCCACTTCACTGTGACTTGATTGGTCGAATTTGGGCAGGGTTAAACAAAGATTGTGATTGGATGCTAGCTGTGAGTGTTGGACCAGTAGTAGTTGTATGGTTGTAGTTGTTATTTTGTTGTAGTTGGGTGCACATAATTGATGCGCAGGTGCATCAAAATGGTCAAAATAAACGATGTTTTAGTATTAGAAGAAGAAGCAGCACTTTTGCGTACCACCATTGTGTACATTGTGTCTGTCAGGACACAGTAAAGGGGCTTCTGTAACTCTTCCATGCTTTATGGGACGAGTGGAAGATGAAGTTGGTTTCGGTCTGCACAGACGGAGCTGAAGTCAGCGTTGGAGTTTACAAAGGCGTCGTTCCCAAATGACGTGAGATGGTGGCGATGGGGGGTTCCCTTGTGCACATATTCTGTGCACCACCCGCATCCTTGAAAACTGCACTAAATCAGCTGATCGCATGGTCCCGTAATGCGAGCCGTTTAATCGCTCTATTGCAAAGTTACTAAGCTTCTATTTACAGAAGGGGAGTGCAAAAAGAACAGAGCAATTATAGAGGCTATGTGGTGAGAATAGCACCGCCTTTCTCAAACAAGGGGAGTTTTCACAATATTAGATGGTCTGCATGGAGGCAAGAGACCGTCATTCAAATTCAAGTGGCTACAAGTGACGACAGTGACTTTAAACATGTCTGCTTTATGTAGTGCAAAAGGTAAGCACCAGGAAACATCTTCAGGTGCTCCTTTGAGAACCAGACCAAAACTTTTTATGTGCACCCCTGGTTATAATGCTTTATTATAGTACAGTACATGTTTAGACGTAGAGCTGAATACAGACCATCATCTACATTTCTAACCAACTTACTTTACATCTTATCTTTGGTGGTAGCTATTTAGCTGGTGAGAATTAAAAAATAGTCATAGTTTGGTGGTGGAGCAGCTAACTAACAAGTGAACTAGTTAACACAACACTAGTAACACAAAGGACTTGAGTAATTGTCAGGATTAAGAGGAGGACTTCTGACCTTTTTAGCCAATTTTATGATTTCTAGTGGCTTTTTAATAGCTGTTCCCTTCATGACGATGCTAGTTAAGTATACCCGTAAGTCCTTTTTGTTTTATGAACAGACCATGTTGTTTAATCTCGACAAAGAACAAACTGATGTTCAGCCCAGGCACTGGTATTTGGGTATTTGAGAATCCATTACTGGGATGCTACCACAATGCTTATGTAAAAAAATGTAACGTAAATAGTGTTTATAGTAGAATCTTTGTATGTATACTTCTGGTGACAGTCTCATCTGGCTCCTATAATAGGGCATAAAATACAATCTTAAGAGTTTGGATGTGATTGGGCCTACTGCATGGTGGTTTTATACTGGTTTTACTGCTTTTGTTTTTGGTTGATTTCGGGCAAGAACCTTTATTTGATCAACTTATTTTGCATTTCTCTTGCTGCTAATCTTCCATTCATGAAAATGTTCTTTTTTTAAAAAAATTTTCAGTGAGGTTTCCTGTCAAACCATCCAACTAAAGCTGTGGTCTGCTCTGGTCTTGTTTAACCCGCTGATCCCCTCTCTACCACCGCCACCAGTCAGCTGCCTCTGATCCGCCCCCTCGGCTGCTTAAAACCGCTCCTTAGCTGGTGGCTTGCTGACCTCAGAGACAGAGACCTGTCAGTCCTTTTCATCGTTGTCTGACTCAGACTTTTTCTACTTCTCTTTCACTGCATCATTCTAATCACCCTGGAGTATTACTCATTTTAACCATAGATGCCTTCATTTCCTGCCGTTCTCTTTCTCTCTGGCCCGCCGTCTTCATTCCCCATCTCTTTTAGATCATTCACTGACTTTGCATCTTGTTCTATTAGGGCTTTATTTGGAAACGGTGTGTATTCAAGCTTCCTCTCATCTCCTAAATCTGATTGCATCTTTATTTGTGGATAAAGACAGTGAACATCAGCTGATTTGTATGTTGCATGTTTGCTGCATGCATGCATGCATGTCTGTTTGTCGAGCACAGGATCTCAGGTGAGGGCTGGCTCCAACAGCATCAGCAGAGAAGTGTTACATAAACCCAATGTGCATAATTAAGTGCACCACACACACACACACTTTAAAACCATGTGTGTTTCCTGTGCAGTGCCTACTCTTTTCAAGGTCAGATCCTCCAGTTTATGCAATTTTCTTTGCATGTCTGTCTCTACAGGGTGCTGCTGGCCTACATAACAGCAACCGTAGCGGTCACAAGGTTCTGGATGTTTCCCAGGCATAGACAGGGCGACTGAGCAGCATCAAACATCCGCCTCAAAGCTGCTTTGAATAATACCTGAGTCAGCACACGTTTTTGTCTCATTGCTGGAGCCACAGGACATCATTTTATTCCTAAGGACAAACATGTGGGATGAGCACTGAGAGGAAAGGGTACAGCATAATTGTACCCTGGTGGCACATAATCTCATACAGTTGGAAGCAAAATTATTCAACCTCCATTGTATATTAGGTTTACTGGTAAAATTACTATTACTTAAGCAGTGGTGGCTTTCTGTTTAGACTTAAATTTACATCAGGGCGCCACCCCTGAACTCCAGGACGTTCACACCGCTGACCCAAAAGCACAAGAAAAGTTGGTTCCGGTAGCTCAGAACCATCTAGATAAGACACGGAAGTTTTGGGATGCTGCTCCGTGGAGCGATGAAACAAAACTAACTTCTGAGGCCTATGCTGCCCTACAAAGGCAAAGTGGAGTATGTGCAGTTTTTTTTCTCGTCTCGATTGAAAGTGCTGCATCTTCTCTTCAATCTGTTAGAGTCTCGTTGTTCTGCTGCCACATTTTTCAGAGGAGTTGCAGGTTTTCTATCTTTTTTGAGGTTTATACTTAGTGAAAGAAGAACACAAAAAGACGTTTCTCTCAGTTTAGGCTTTTTGCAGAAACCGCACTTTGGCTTTGTAGGGCAGTATGGATCAGCGGTACAGCATGTCTGGAGGAGGAATAATAAGAAATGTGTCAGTCTGATCACAAAAAAAAAGAAGTGGTTTGTTGTTTTGTCTGTGCAGAATTTGGCTTCTACTTTTCTTCAGGCTTCATGGATGAGCATGACTAGTTAAACACACGTCGATGAACATTATATATATTTATAACTGTTCAGGCCGAACAAGTAGAAATTTGGCTCCGGTAGGTCTGTTTTCGAATGCTCAGGATTAAGAACGGAGGCCTGGCAGAACCACCCTAATACTACACCAATAAACTCCAGACCCAAACATCCCGTCTCCACCTCTCTGCTTCTCTCTGTTCCCCCCCTCTTACCCTTTAGTTGTAGCAGTGGGAGCTGTCACTTCTCTTCCTGTTGTTACTTGGCCTCTCAGCAAAGCCCCAATTACCAAAATCCAATGCCCACTCCCCAACAGGCCAGGTCATACCTGGTTAGCAACCCAGTAATGACACATTTATGACCAAAGACAGAAGTCAGCCAAGCTTATGCTGCTAATGTGCCGCCTACTCCCCCAGTGAGTAACCTACAATAAAACACCAAAACAACACTTCACTTTTTCTCCTTTATGGTCTCATGCTTTTCTCTGCTCCAGCTGAATATAAATATACACTCAAGGGACATTTTTTTGGGCCCACTCTGGGAAAACCTTTTCTCCCTTTTAAAATTGGTTCTACATCTATATTTAGGCCAGGTTTTGTGATGCATTCTCAACATATGAGGTTTGGTCACACTTGACTTCTTTTGTGTGTGAGTCTGGAAACTTTTTTTTTTTTTTTAGAGAGAGAAATAACCACAATGACTTTATCCATCAAATGCCAAATGACAACTCCCTTGTTAAATTATCCCGCTTCTATATAAAAAAAAAAAAAGGCACAAAGGTTGGGGAGAAAATGACATCATGGTCGCCCACACGCGGCTGTGTGTGTGCCCAGTTTCTTAGAGGAGGATGACATCACAGTCTGGAATGGCCCGTGATGAGCCCCCTGAACCTAAACCCCATTAAAAACCTGTGGGGTTGAATATGCGAGTTAGAACCACAGCGTGAACATCCTCCACAGACGCAGCAGCGACTCCTGGCAGCTCTGACTGAAGAGTGGGCCGCCGTCCCTCATGACATCCGGAGGTTGTGCCAGTCAGACTATTGCTGCAATCAATGCTGATGGTGGACAAACTGCTTACTGATGGTATCAAACGTTGGATACTCCAGCTGTGTCAACTGAGAAATTGATGATGCTTAACTTTTCGGTGGAGTTTTTGTTACGTCTCTGTTTTTGTTACTGATTAAATTTAGATCATCATTTGAAGTTAATAAGGAACAAGTTAAGCAAATTTAGAAATAGACGCAGAAGTGGGTTTTGTTCAGTTAAGAATGAATTAGGGGGTCAATGGAATTTTGACTGTGAGCCAACATGATCTCTTTGGCATTTTGCCACTGATTTACAGACAACTCAGCTCTATGTCCACTCCTCCGTCCGTGTGTGTGTGTGTGTGTGTGTGTGTGTGTTCATTCATACTGTATGTGCACTGTGATTTCAGTAAAAGTAACTTTCGTCACATTTTCACCTCTGCCCACTTTCCATAAAAAATGATTTTTATTGACCTCTTAATCTTCGGCAACAAACATGGCAACATTTCCAGTGACATTAATGTTTATGAAAAGACCTTTGTGTGCAAGATTTCCAAGTACGTGACCTGATGCTTAAAAACCCAGAGGAACCAAAGGTACGTGATAAGAGGCTTCAATAGCACCTATTATTTATTGAGATTACGGCTTCCACCTGACTGACAGCCACAGGCCAGAGACTGTCAACAGACACACACACACATTCATTCATGTGTCTTGTGTCCCCTTAATGCAGTATTATTTTACTCCACAAGGTGGTGGCAAACATAACCACAGTTGTTCCAACTGCATCAAGTCTGATCCCCTTTTTATGAGCTCAGTAAGTTAAAGCTAGATTCAACACTGCATCACTGAAACCGCCTCGGATCCCGGACGACACACTGAGAATGACTGAACACTGCAAACAAACATCCGGTGACCAGAAACATGGAAATATCGACTAGAGGTCAAAGCCATTAACTGGTAGTCAATCAATGACCGGAGGAGCATCAAGGAGGCCAATCACATCTGACACTAAAGACTATCTTTAACAGTGACAGGGGTTTTGATCTCCTTCCTCTTTATGAACCCCTGGTATAACATGGCAGAAATGTGATATCCGGCAGTCTGGGAATTCCCACCAAAAGCAACAGCGGCACGTAAACACAACTGAAGTCTGTCTGTACAATCCTCTCCGACTTCGACCTCAGAAGTCCTCAGAAGTAGCTGAGAGGACGGCGGTTAGCGTCCCGGTTAGCGCTGCTGTATATAGAGACAGGTGACAACAGAGACAAATGCAGCCTATTGCCACGGCAACGTCTGCACTTCTCCCTCAATCTGCAGGTAAAGCACCACTCAAGACTTCATTAAATCTTGGTTTATTTTACATTTCTATCATTTCTATCCACATTTCCAAACGTTTCCTTTACACTGTGCGGCCCAAATTGATGCAACAAATAAGTGATTGGTCTAAATGAGCTGCTCCCAACAACTCTGCTTCCTCCTTATGAAGTTCTGAGGCTCAAAAGGTGTAAACCAGAAACAGCAAACTTCTTTATGCCATTATGAGTGGTGAGTTTATTCTAATAATCTATCATACTCAATATACAGTATACATTGAGTTGCACCAACAAGTATTAACAAAAAAAAAAGAAAAAAGATGAGTATTAATTGTAGTTTAGCAAAACTTAGTGCTAAACTAAGCAGGTCTGAGCTTTTCGTTTGGTACAAGAAGGTATTTAATTCAGATTCAGGCCATCTTTGATTAGCTAAACGTGAGAAAATACAGGTTCAAATGTAATTTAGTCATGTTGCATACTTTGCCCCTGGAAGAATAAAACATGATTGAACTATTTAAGTTGAATATTCCCTCTAAGTATCACCGTAAAGACCGAATATGATCCAGATCAGAATGATTATAACAGAACCATCACTGGTCCAGCCTCAGGGGGTTACAGCTGAACTAAAAATAACATTTACAACCCAGCAAAAAGATTAATTTAACGGTTATAAAGGTATGACAGAGAGGTTGTCACTCACTTTCAGGTGCATTATCACAGCAGGTCTACATTCTCTGTTTGTCCTCTTATGGAGTTCAGAGTTTTCATCATCACTCTTCTCAGACGTAGCCAGAAATGATTTGTGGAGATACTGAGAAAATGTGATATTTATAGCAGCCGGGCGGCTGGTCCTGGTGTTACCTGACGTTATCGTGCTTCTGGATGTAGATCTTGTGAAACATCATGTCCTCCTGCTTTGCATTTATGTCAGCTTTCATCTCCATGGCAACATGGCGGGGAAGCACTGAGAGCAGGAGACGTTCCTGGAAGAAAGCGTGGGGGGGGGGAGACGAGTCGAGTTCAATGGAGAAGTAATGGTAGCGTTAAGAGGTGGAGGTCAGAGGTGGAGAGGCGGCACGACTAACGTGTCTGAATGATAACCTCCTAATTTGAATAAATAAAGGCCTACATAGTGATTATACTGTTATGTTTATAAAAGCAAATACGCTGTAGATCAGCAAGAAAACTGTGTATGTAAATTATTTGTCCCCAGCTGTGATTTCCTGTCAAATGTGCTGATTAAACCTGCAGGACAAAATAAGGGCTGTAAATAGTACTCGTCAAGATGCACCCTCCAGAATGGATGGACTCAACATTCACCTGTTTGAATCAGTACAAACGTGAAACCATAGGAACAAACCTGTGTACATGTCAACATAAGGACAGAAGTAATCTATGACTCCCATGATGCATTTGATCCGTATCCAATCAGCTGTCTTTAAGCTCTGTGACTTCTTAAAGGGTGAGCTGCAGCTTAAGCTGATTCTTTCTAGGTAAAATATTTAGCAGTTTAATTCAGCTCACTTTGGATTGTGGATCAATGTTGGGCGAAATTGGAAATGCAGTTTTTGTTGTTGTTGTTTTTTTCTTCTATCTGTTAATTGGTTTCGTAATAGCAAAGCATTCTCAATTTGGCACAGCTCTAATTTGCATCCATGCCTGGCTTCTTCTCCATGGCGATGGGAACTATTCAACAAGTCAAACATGATTCCACAAAAACAAAGCAGAGATCATTTCAAACCTGCAGTAAAACTTAAGAAACACCTGGTTTATTGTGAGACAGCTCACTCTTTTATTACATGTTTCCTGGTGTAGTGAAGTCTTTAATGGGAAAAAGATTGGGAACCATTGCCACAGACAACTGTGTCACAATCGATCCACACCTGACACTTTTCTGCTTGGTTAATTGAAAACGGACCCTGGTGAATTTACCCAGTTGGAGCAGTTCATTTTGGCTGATGGGAAAGGGTCGGAGTCAGCCCACTTCCAAACAGACTTTGAATGAATTAATCCATCTGCTGATCGGAAATCTGCTCAGTGTAAATTATCTGTCGAAACAATGTGTACATTTATGCAAATCGTCTGGTGACCATGGTGCCATGTATGCACGTTAGTGTGGGTGTGAATCTGATTAATAGGTCAGAAGCTGTTGAAACTGCTGTGTCAGTTCATGAAGTCCATTTAAAACTGTGCGACAGTGATGTCACAGTAAGTCCTGTATCATTACTGTCGCCTCAACATGCTCCTTTTAATCTGGTCTCTATCTGTTATTTATATCATGCCGTCTATTTACAGTCTAGTAATGCTGATCATGCTTAGAATCAGTTCATTCTTTGTTATTTCAATGCTTAGTGTGATATCATGTATTATTAAAGTGGATATGTATTGAACTTTACTACTGGATTTCAAGATATATGACATTTATTCCTCCATGACTCCATCTCACAATGTTGATGAAAAGGCTAAATATATTCTTAAGTCCGATATGCGATTTTGATCCGCTCCAGAGTTTATCAGGTTCTTGCCTGTCCCTACCTCCCCCTCCACTCTTACATCCCTGTCTCTCCTGTCACCATAACTCTGTGCTCACTCTCACCTGCTGCTGGTTTTCCCTCTGGGAGTGGAGGCGGGCCTGGATGCATTCCCTGGTCTCCTGGAAGGCCTGCCTCTGGGAGCCCTCAGCGGGGTAATGGGTGCACACTCCAACAATGTTGGTACAGGAGAAGATCAGCACGTTGGACACTATCTGTGGAAGAGGGTTGGAGAGAAAGAGTACAGTTCAAATGCAAAATCCTCTGTTCAAATCCTGCTAGAGACATTTGTCATTTCTCTCCGCTTCCTTACAAAACAGAGCAATCCATTTTATTTGCTTGCATCCAGTTCAGAAATTTTATGTCCTGTTGAACATTAACCTTCCCTATGCAGCCTGCCTGTATCTATCACTGACATCTTTGCAAATACAACAGGGACTCTTTCCAGTTAATCAGACCTTTAAGACGTAAGCTGTTTTAATATATGTGTCTAAACATGGTCTTTCCATGCAGCATTACTCACTTTGACTTTGTTGTGTGATGCAGAAACGGGACAGACATAAGTTTTAAAAAGTTTTTTTGTGTCAGCATTTACAGATAATTTTTGACTTGCATGTTTTCCTTTAAAATTTGTAACCAATGTTGCAAGTGGAAATGAAACACAGATAAATGCAATGCTGTATAGATGACATCGCTGGTGCATAATGATCAAGGACAGAGCGAGTCAGGTTCTTCTCCAAAGAGGTCTTTATGTCCGATGGATGGGACGCCCAACACAGAACAATGTGTGTGCAAGAGTTTATGATTCTGGTGCAAGAATGTAAATAGATTTAAATTTGGATCTGCACCTGGTCCATTAGGTAGGTCTTTTAAACAACTGGTTTACATTTCAGCTGTACCTGCAGTTTGTTTGGGGATTACAGTGTACTTGTGCTGCGTTCATGACGTGTCGGAAATTGGGAAAATTCAAGCTCAGACTCGGACAAAATTATTTGAATGCATGGTCAGGGTGATTTTTTTCTTGCAAACTCAATGCTTGCAGACTTAATGTCATAATCATGGCGTCCTCCGTTATAACTGGTGACAGCAATATTACAAACCCTAGGTAGGTGGTGTGTTCCATAGTTAATTGACAAGAGCTGCATCCCCCGATTGTCTTTTGACGGCGGAAAACCTCCAATAAACCAGCAGCCGATGATTGCAGTGTTCTTGATGGTAAAAAGTGAAGTAGGGAGTTAGCAACGTAGCTTGGTGCTAGTTTATTAAGAGTTTAGTATATAAGGAGGAGGACCTTGAAGTCGATCTCTTCTCGGTTCTGGTTAAAAGCCGAGCTGCAGAGTTCTGAACAAGCTGAAGTCTCTCAGTTGTTGTTTTTTGTTTTGTTTTTATGGAAACCAGTAAAAAGTGCATTACAGTCATATAAGTCAGCTTGAAAGAAAGACATGAATCAGTTTTTCGGCATCTTTTTCATTTATAAATGGCCGTACTCTAGCTATGTTTCGAAGACGCGAGACACAAAGCTTAGATCTCAATCTAAGATAACACCAAAATTTCTCACCTCAGATTTAATCCAGGGAGTAAAAATTCCCCAGGTTATCAAACAGCTGTTCACTTCTTGCTTTTGGACAAACTAACAGGATTTCAGTTTTGTTCTCATTTAACCTTAAGAAATTGCTACTATAAAGTGAGAGCATTGAGCCTTCAGGAACCCCACATTAACTGCACGGTCTGCCTATCGTTTATACGAAGCATCTGGCCACATGTGTGCAAGAGTTATAAGCAAGAGAAATAAGACCCTCAGATCCACAGAGAGCCTAAACCTGCATGTAAACAGTCCATTAATGTGCACTTAAACAGTTAGATTTACTGCTTGCTTCTGCAGTAAACCGATCTTTTAAGCTTCATGTAAAGGAGAAATGATGATGATAAGATGGCGATTAGAGGAACCTAACTACCAGGCCAAGAAAATCCCATTTCTTTGCCAGGTAAATGTAAAACCAGGTTTCTGATCCAATACGATAAAGATATGCCAAAGAAAGTTTTGCTGTGACAGCAAGGAAAGATTTCACATAGCAATTCAGGTTCATATTGAACATGCAGCCACAGAAACTCTCACCAGGCCTCTAGAAATCTATAGGTCAGCTTCCTGCCATAAAACATGTGGCTATTTATAAAACGGAGACATTTGTGATGTGAGGAAATGTTGCTCTCGCTTCAAACACTGTCCTCTTAACAGCTACGTCAGCCCTCCTGCACAGACACACACAGGAAATCAGGAATCCGCATATTGCATGCATATTGTATCACTACACAGGTAAAGCAAGCGAGTAATGCTTCCAAACAGAGGGGGTTGGACATCTGTGGGAAACTTTGTTGGTGCACACTTGCATGTGTTTGCCCATCCTTTTTTTTTTTTAATTTGCAACAAATCAGTACCTTGAGGATTCACAGACCCTGTCCAAGTTTCCACCAATCAAACAGCTTTGCATGCTGTCATGTGTCCAAAGCAGCAGCGTTAAAAGACTTTCCATTCGGTCCCAGGCCTACAGTGGGTCCCGGGACGCGAAAACAGCAAACTGCAAAGCAAAAGCCAGCAGTGCATTCTTTTCATGGAGCCATTTAATGAGCTGAATCACAGTCACACTATGGGCCTCTGTGTTGCCGGAACAAACTGAGCAAACACAGCACGTCTTTATCAAGTCAAAAAAACGCCTCAGCAGGTTTCCGTGCAAAAGCTAAGCGTGCTCAGAGGATGGAGTGGCTATTAGAGGATGACCAGCCTGGAGGAGAGGCTCGACCAAGAAGAATTAAGAAACGAGGTGTGAGACGGAGAGAAGGTGGCGAATTGAGAGAAGGTGTCTCTTCTCATTTCACGTACTTTTTAGATAAATAGAGGCATTACTGAAAAGATGTACACATTATTTTGCCTGTTCAAATATTTCCTTTGACAGGACTCTTCCCACCTAAGAGCATCTCATTCACAGATATTTTGAATGAACCATTTACTGCAAATGGAAAAGGTTCTTCTCATTGACAGAGCTCTCAAAGAATCTAAGCAGGTGAGAAGTATCAGGTCATAAAGACAATCCTGTACACCTGGATGTGATATGTTATAAGTCAGCTGTTGGCTTAAATATGAGTATTAATGATGCACTGAGGCCGACATATGACACAAACAGATCAGGTGTTTTATGATCAGATTCACAACTTCCCCCCCAAAAAAAATCTAACAGACTACAAAAAGTATCAAGGCGACACAATTAACAATATTTGTACCAGGCGTTGCTGAAGGCTCTGAAGGTTCGAGCAGCCTTCACAAGCGTACACCTGTTGTATCCCAGAGCCTTAAATGTTGATCTCTTGACCAATACTGTAATATTACTGGACACATTTTAAATCTCTGTGCTAAAAGCTTTTCACCCTAAACGGTTGTTCCAAGCCCTGACATTTCCCAACATGCAATGAGAACGAATGCATTTATGGGTGAAATGTTTCTCGTCTGTTTCTCTGCATAAGAACTAGAGAGAAATCATTATCATTTCCTGTCCATGAGGGTCTTTTAGAATAATAAATGTGTCTCAGGCATATGATCAGCACAGAAGGATGTTAAAAAGGCCTGACTGTTAGAGTGGTAAAGTCTGTGTGTTTCTGTTAAGACCGTGAACATTTGGCTGCCGGCTATAGCTGCTGCTTTCCATCAGCTTGAAACCGATCTGTGACATTTAAAAGGTGGGCCGCCGTTACCTGCAGTAGAGTGATCCAGTCAGCAGCAGCTGCACATGGAGGACCGCCACTGCCTCGCAGGAGACCGCCCCCACGCTACCATGGAAACGGCATGCATCAGATAAAGTCTTTCAACAGGTCAATACAAATATTCCCCGGCAGCAGTCTTATTCTATTAATACTGCCAGCGTTCACCCAGGCCTTATTTGGAAACCTATGGGCTTTTCCTCACCGCAGACGGAAGAAGCAGAAAAACATGACTCCCGTGTCAAAATACAGAGATCATCCCCCGGTTAAGAACACAAATCTATTCAACTTCACTTCAGATTATAGTCCTTCATAGATGTAAATAAATCAGTGCCTTCACAAAACTTAACATACATAATCAGGGAAGCTCATTTTCAGTAATTTCCCTCGGTGAATCTTTTGCTCATGATGACTCATTTCTTTATCCTATTAAAAAAAAAAAACTGCAGAGCCAAAGATGGTCAAGAGCACTCAGTCGAGTCATTTTCATAGAAATTGGTTATAACACAACGAACCTATATTCAGCTCAAAGCTCCCAAAGGATCAAGCACCTGCAGCAGCAATCATGCCCCGAGCAAACTGCTGCTGATTATTACACATTAAAGTCTAGCTGTGATTTAAAACCTCCAGGTATCTGTTAGCCTAACAGACGCCCACAGCTATTTTACTCTTTAATCGTCTGTATATCCTTGTTTTCTGTTGTCATCTTAATAACTGAAGGCCACTGCTGTCATAAATAGGTGCAGGACTTTAATGACAGACACTATTTTGTAGTTTACTTTTCACAGTAGTACAACTTCTATTCACGTTCACCTAAAATCACTTTGTTTGGTTACAAACGGAAAATTTAAATGAATTGCTTTCTATTATTCTGTTAATATGATTAAGTAATAACTAGTTAATATATAGTAATTAGTCCTAAGACAACAACCTTGGAATTAATCAAACCTTCAAGACGGTTTTAACATTCAAACTGTTAGAGAGAGTTGCTGACTCAGCTTTCTGCTCATTTTTGAGGATGTGCTTTGTGGTGCTGTTTTGTACTGCGCTGGACTGAGACATGTTTTTTTTTAAATATTTTTGTTTGCCCCATTTGAATCTTAGAAACAGTGTGTAGAGTTTGTCCATAAACCAGAAATTCTTAAATAACATGTTAAGTTCAGTTGTTTTGTCCAAGTTCATGATTAAAAGAAATTTTAGTATAAAAGTCTAGGTGATTGTTGGTATGAATACATACCGATATTGAGAAATGTACTGATTTATTCTATTATCATTTCTTATTATATTATAATAGTATTGTTATTATATTGATTCCATCAGAAAAACAACAAAGGAGGACATCCTAGGTGTCAGTATTTACCACGCAGTCTGAGTTTTCACCCTCTCACACCTTTCTTCTGTCAACACATCCCACAGACTTTTCACTTCTACTCATTTGGTGTATTTTTTAGATACGTCCAAACATGATGTCTGTAGGAGACTGTCAGCCAACACCCAGCCCACACAACAGGCAACAGCAACAGCAACTGAAACAAACCACATCGTCCCAAACAAATGCAAGGGTCTATATTTCTGATTCCACATTTACAGCAATATTTTGATCCCCATAATGTTTGTACCACTTGCTCTGTCAGGGGGTCTGTGCTACAAACGAGCGAAGGTGTGAAGCAAGACACCTTTCTGCAGCATGCAGAGAGCAGAACTAGAAACGTATGTGTCCTATGAGGTGGGCATCGTGTCTTAAAGGTCCCTGGTTCAGTCTCCAGACCAGCTAAATAAATATGGGAAATATGGTTTGAGATTACTGAGGCCAAAGGTTACTGAAATAGATCACATAGTGAAGACTTCTGTGAAAGCTGACATGAAGTTGATGTAATAAAAAAGGGATTTTCTCATCAGTCACATTTATCATGAAGCACTGACTCTTACAAGTACAATGGCTTCATGAATCATGAGGTGAGTTTGAGGAACGTGTTATTGATGCTTCAGTTTTGCTGTCAGGTTAGATGTGATTTGTTGACATTTGGATTTTTGGACTCGTTAAAAGGGATGCGTATAGCCTGTAATAAAGAAATGCAGGACAAGTGCAATGATTCCTCTACCACTCTGTGAATTTATAAAGCAAATAAGAAAAACATTCTAATAAAGCTCTTTCAAGCTCAATCACCAGAATGGCTTTAAATGTTATTGTTGTTGCTTTTAGTCTCTAATGTGCATCTCTAAACCCATTTTTACTTCTTTCGCTTCATCCTCCGCTTGTAAAACACTTTGAACGGCATGCAAGTTGTTTGAAAGGTGCTCTATAAATAAAAGTTTGATTGACTGACCGAAACTGAAAATAATGCGACTGCAAGATCACAAACTGCTGGAGCAACCGGCTGAAGCAAACCATGAAGTGTATTTTGAGCAAAAAAGCGGGTGACAGAAATAAACAGGCCTTTAGTTAGCACACTGAGGAGCATTGTGTGTTATTAGGATAAATGCAGGTCATGTGCTTCATGCTGATTAGTGAGAGAAGCCCACTGCCAGAGTCACACATGCAGGACAATAAACGAGTGTGTGTGAAGACTCACGTGTAGCCCTGTAGTTATTTGTCGTCGGATTTTACCTAAAAGCTGTCAGCTGCCGCACTGAGGCCACTGTAACCGGGCGGAAATCTGAGGATCAAATGAGCCAAAGAGGGGTTTGGTGGCACGAGTTCTATGTCGATAATATACTTTGTAATACTATAATGATCCAATAAGTCTGCTAATATTAGATTCCTGTGTTATTTCTGCTTTGCAAAGGCAAAATGCACATATAATTGAACTTATTTGATGAATAAGCTTTCATTTAAGAAAATAATCATCTGCAGATTACGGTGCAAATGTGCATTTGTCACACATCTACATTTTAACAGCAGAATGTGAATATTAATAGTATATTTTCTGAACTTGGGTAGCGCTGTTGCCTCACAGCAATAAGGTCCTGGGTTCAAATCCACCTGAGGACCTATGGGTGTAGAGTTTGCATGTTCTCCCTGTGTCTGCGTGGGTTCCCTCCAGGTTCTCCGGCTTCCTCCCACCACCAAAAACATGCAGTAGAGGTGAACTGGTGACTCTAAATTGCCCGCAGGTGTGAATGTAAGTGTGAATGGTTGTCTTTATATGGCCCTGTGATGAACTGGTGACTTGTCCAGGGTGAACCACCGCCTCTCACCCAAAGTCAGCTGGGATAGGCTCCAGTTTGTTTGTTGCAAAGTTTGTGTTTTCAGGCCTGGAAAAGCAGTCGTCATGTAAACGAACGGCCAAAACGCAACAAAAGTTCACCATTTTAGGGTAAAACCCTTGGATCTCCCATGGAAGCATCTTCTGGACCAAGTGTGAACATTCCCTATAAGCCTCTGGATGTCCTCTCCCCTCCGATAACAAAGCTTGCTAGCACCTTAATAACAAAAAGCGGCAAAATAAATATCGCGTTCAGAAATAAAATGTGAAGCAAGAGCAATTTAACACGGTTCGTCTTTGACCGGGAACATTTCTGAGGCACCGAAAGCTTTCCAGCGGCCCTGATGCCTCACAGGAGACGCCGAACACCTGGGAAGTAAAAGGTCATTCTATGACTCATGCCTTTGAAGAATAAAGACAAGCCCAGCGACAAACAGAAGAAAAAGTATGTTTAATTTTTCATCTCATGCATCAAAAGAGAGGAGACAGAGAGGGGACACTGACTAACTAGAGACTCTTCCAAATATAGACCCTACATTTCAACACAGGCCGTACAAGAGACACTGTTTGATGTCAACACACTGCACTCAAAATCTATTTTCATCCAATTCTATAAACTCTCTCAGGAAATAAATTCATTTTTCAAAAAGCCAGGTTGGTCTGTGCATCCAGTGAACTGCTATCCACCTTGACAAAAGGAAGAAATGACAACTTGTAGGAATTCTATCTGCTGGCACAGACCTATTCAAAGGGATTCAGTCTGCTCCTTATTTAAAGGCCTTAAAACCAACATCGACTTATGAAATGATCTAAATCAAAGTTACAAATATCCTGAAACGCACTCACCATGTTACCGGAGAAGCCCAGAGCTTAGAGAGAGAAAAGAAGCGGACTGGGAAGGCGTCCCCTAGTCTGTCTGAATGATGAAATACGATGAGAAACACTGCTGCGTCTCCTGGGATGACTTGTCCTGTAGTAATACTCGCCATGAGTTCCCTCAGCTGCTCAAAATTGAATTGTGTTGAACAGATACACCTCCACATTGTTAATATGAAAAAGCTTAAGAGGAATATTTTTCCTTGGCAACAAAACCAGCAACGAAAGTGAAGCAACGAAAACACGCCTTAACATTATTATCAAAGTCATCATTGCACTAATAATTCATGCATAAAGCAAAACATTAACAGCTTCTGTCAAATAGTGATATTTTCTTGCTGAGTGTTGGAACAGATGATTGTCTATAAGCTGATCACTGAGGCACAGCCAGCAGGTCGTTCACTTAGCTTAGCATGCAGGCTGCAAGCAGGCAAAAACAGCTAGCCTAGCTCTGTCCAACACTGAAAAATCCGGCAACCAGTACCTTTAAAGTTAACTAAATAACATGTGGTACCTTCTTTATTCAATCCGTTCACAAACGGCAGCAGAAGAAGAGGAAAAACAACAACAACAAGTAGTTGTGGTTTACACTCTGGAAATATTTGTCTTTGTACACTGACTATTTTCCATTTTCCAAAATTTCATGTGGCCCCTTTTATAGATAATTAGGACATAATTAATCATAGCTGGAGGTAAAACTCAATCACAGCAAACCACAAGAAAAGCTCAAGATCTGGTGACAATGCACCAATGGGGATGGAGGAAATTATGGGACAGACTGATTCTGCATCTGTTGATGTATAACAGTCTTCCTCAAATATACATAGCATGAAAAGCTCATTTACATTGGCTTTGATTTACTGTAGGAAATACGACGTCTCCTGGATTACACTTTTTGTAATCGCAACGTAAACTGGAAAATGTGCAGCAAGACGGAGGCTGCAGGGTGGGGGTTTTTTTCACCTGCAGTGAAGATAACAGCTGGAGAGATCATCATTCAAACTATATTCATATCAAGTGACACTTACAGGAGGGAAGGAGCGAGATGATGAATTGAAGTGATGCAACTGAGCAGTGAAGACTGCCTTAAGTTTTTCTGCGCTCATTCTGAGAATTCATCCTCGTGTTGTTGTGAGTGGTCCTCGCATCATCTTCGAGTGATCAGTTCCACTAACAGCTGTGGTCATCAGCACTTATTTTAAAACATAAGTAGGATACTTATTAATGTGTGAGTGGGGGACAGAAGCCACAGTGCAATCGTGGAAAATAGACTGTGGAGGGATAATCATTGGCCTCATAAATATAAAGTAATGTGTGAAAAGGACTATTAATTTAGTATGAGGGCTCAATCATTCTGTGTCATCACGCTGTTACTGTAAGTGAGATGTGGTTAAACCTGATTTATTTATAAAAGCATGTCTAGACAAAATGTCGTCATCATGAGATTCATTTCCATAAAATTACGCAACTGGATGTGAACAAACTGTCCTCTGCATGCAAAGCATGTGATCAAACAAACACAGAATGTCCGCCGTGAGTAAGTGATTACAGTACGTCTATGATTCAAAGCCCAAAGGGGCTAAATGTTTAAAGCCACACTAGTGGCTATCAGATGTACTGCAATGAAATTCATGGTCACCAGAGGGTGAATCTTACTTGTTTTGGTGATCATTCTTCATTGAGCGGTGAGGTTAGAGGTTCATTCTTATGGTTTTGGGTGAAATGTCTTGAAAACTACTGAATGGATTGAAAAAAAAGATGTCCCAACGAGATATGACTTCAAATCAATATCAAGATGATTTCAACCTTTTACCTCAAAAACTATTAATGAAGGATTATTTAGAAACACTGCCTGCAAAGTTCTGACAAGGTTTGTGAACTATTAAATCTTAGATATCCGTCTTATCTTTGTGGTTTTAATTAGTCTAAGGAAACACATTTGAACATTTGTGGGTATTCATTGGACATTTCACTTTGCATGCACCTTGGCTTTGAGTGAACACAGACTGACGTTCATTTAGACACGGTGGTGGCAGGTGACTGAGCGTGATGTGGTATCCTTTAAGGACAGTTCATGAACACACAGGCATTGGGGAACGATCAATTGAATTAACCAACAAGATGATGTCAATTAGAAGTTCTATATGTCGGTTTCTATACATTTTTGGTGAACTGCTCGGCCCGAACTTTGGTACCAACGTTTGTATAATTGTACAGACATTCCTGTTCCCAGAGAATATCCCAATAACCTTTGGTGTTCCCTTGACCTGTCCTCTAGCACCACAATGAGGTTCACATTTATGGATTAGTGTGAAACTGTTGGATGGATTCCGATTAAATTCGGTACCGACATCCATGTGTTCGTCAGGTCAAATAGTCTCTTTGTCCGATAGTTAACTAATGACACTCCCATTAGCCTCTGTTTTACTTTGGCTTTGTGTGAATAAGTGAATGAACATTAAATCATGTGGTACAAAATACAGTAGATTATGTGTTTGGTGGTTTCTTTGTAGAGAAAGTCGGTCTTGACATGCGTGGAATGAAATAAACTAGGAGCACATAACTTGGCTGCAAAAACTTTCCTGGAGCCACACCTTGATTTAGATCCACCTCAAAATCTAATTACCTGCACCTCTGTACAAAATTTCACTTAGATCCATGAGGAACTATTTGAAATGTACTACTACCTAACTAACATAACATAAACTCCTAAGTATAGAGATAATTACACCAGGAAAAAAAAATACTAAAGCTTTGCATTATAAAGACCAAAGTGGATTATGCTGCAGGAGTGCGTTAAGAAGTTTCTATGGGCTTTCTTTATACCCTTGTTTCAATGGCAAAAACCTCATTGTTTTACTAAATCCATTTTAAGAACAGTCCAATGAGACGGACATAAAGCTGCACGTAGAGAAATTGTGTTTTTCATCTGGTTAGATTCCTTCCTTTAGTACTCCCATGTCTCTGTGCCAGTTGGCTGTCTGTTATCTCAGCCAGCTATATCTACTCCAAAAAATATAAGCCAACTCCAAACACAACTGAATAACCCCAAAAAGTCCAAATCCTACTATTTCTTTAGATAAAAAAAAAGAAGACTTTTGCATAAAACAGATGATACATCAAATTACAAGGCTTGAAATGAGTCAGTAGAAGCTAATAATATAAGAAATAATATAAAAGAACAGGAGTTATGTTAAACTTAACATGTTAAATTACGTCCAGTAAAAGCCCGCTCTGACATCGTGTGTACGACCCACATGATCAAATGACAGCAGTAACGGTTTCTACAAGTGAGCGAATCATGGCCCTCTCAGGAATAGTAGTAAGTGAATGAACCAATAATTCCTGTTTTGGGAAAATAAATGGTTGATATGTGGGAGGTAGAAAGTGTGCATGTGAGTGTGTTTGAGAGGGAGAGAAAGCTTAGTGTGACAGAAAGAACCTAGCCTCCAACATACCAAGCATACCATCTCTGACCCAGCAGGGGATAAATGTTAATGCTCAGCCTCAGTATATGTGCAAATCTGCCCCGTTCTGGTCATATTTATAGCTAAAAGCAGCCAGAGTGAGGTTCTGAGAACATGCGCCATGTGTGACTAATGATTACCTTTATAGACTAAATATAAGCAAAGATATTTCAAATTCTAAACCTAAATTAGGATCATGTGAAAACAGCTTTGACAACAAGTATGCACTGGAAATGGCCTTATTGATATCGATGCATTACAAGATTTTTACAAAATGTACTTAAATGTACAAGAGTATTAAGAGTGCAAAGGCCATTATAATAATGTCATCATAATAAAATGATTTCAGAAAACAAAATATTATGCTATTGGAGAAAACTGGTCTTCTCAGAAAAATAGAGCAGGCTCCTCTGTTACACTCAGTTAATTATAGTGTCTAAGTCCAGCTCCAAGTTAATTTCTTTTTTTATCCGATATGTGTGTTTAACAATTACTAGAATGACTTTCTACAGGGCTCATAGCATCTTGTCGCAATTGTCAGGTCACAAATCATACAGATTAAAACAAATCGTGGTCAGAGGATATCTAGTAAAACAGCGTAAAGAAGCAGGAAATCCTTAGAGAAACATTTCTTCTTTGCTTTGAATTGCTTTGTGAATTTGTACCATTTTAAAACGGCAGTTCCATTATAAAATCCATTTCTTTTTTTCTGCTAAAACTTCCCAGGACAAATGAGTAAAATGTCATCACCAAAAATGTTAAGTACTTCCAACACTGGCTGTAGAGAAAATATAAAAAATAGTTGATTATACCTTTTTTTTTTAACAGCAATTATTTGACTCGTCCAACAGGTGAAACCAATAACATCATTAACTGTGACATTGCCACAATTGCTAGAATGGAGCCCACATTAACAAAACATGGCATTAGCTCAGGCAGGGTAATGAAGTCACTCTCATATCAGCTGATTGGGATCAGCTGTTTCATTCATGTTTCACAATAACTGGCTTATTCACAGGTGCGTTGCCATCGGCTGAATAGATCAGTCATATATTCATGCAGGTGTGCAGGGACAAGGCTGTTTGCTGCCTCAACTCGCTCCTATCACCGAATTGCCGCCTTATGCACCGAATGTTGGCATTGTTGATTGAAGATTTAATGATTATGTACCATTCTCATGTGTTTGTGAGGGAGGATTATCTCTCCCAGCAGAGTCTGGATTGAGGCGGTGATTCCTCCCACAAAGAGCAAAGCCTTTGCTGCAAAAACTGACTATAACCATATATTGTAAATGATAGAGGTGTCTCTAAATATCCTCTATGACAAGTGAAAATGTGTAAAAAAAAAAAAAAATTTTTTTAAAGTGTTGGGATTTGTAGAGAAACTTCAATATCTGGTGAAAAATAAAATTTATGCGTGGCCACAAAATATTAAGGCATTGCAACGAGAGAGTAATGTGTGGCCATGAGATTATTATTTCAATGTAGGAATAAATTACAACAACATAGTTAAGTCACTTCCCAGTCAGCAAACAATTTTCCAGATCACATCAAAATACGGGATTTCTGGACTCCTGGATGTCCTCTGGAGTCAGAATGAAAGTTTCTTTATGTCTTTTATTGGCCATTATATCAACTTCATCAGTATGTAATTTCAATTCAAATCCAAACAAGTTCTTTTCTGTTGCTGTTTTTTTTTTCAAAATACTGATTTTATCAGTATATAAAAGTGTAATCAACTGACCCATTTGGGAGGATGGAGGTGATTTTTTTTGGGGCTTCCACAGTAGAAGATAACAGAAAAGTAAAAATGACTGAAGCATAGAAACCCACCAACCAAATAAGGGTTACTTACTGCAGGAAACTTGTGGAATCGGGGATCCAATTTGAGCAAAGAAGAAAGTGCTGCTAAATAAAAACTCCACCTCTACCGTTTGTTTAGTTCTCCACTAATAGACGTCCAGCAGGGGCTTTAACTCAGGGATATGTAAGCCTGTCAGTTAGATGTCCCATGCTCCTCTGCACTGCCTCCACTTGTTTCCACAGTTTTATCCACACAGCCCTTGTGATGTTCTGTGTCTGCTGCTCTGTTATGTTTGGGTGTCTGGGAGCCAGCAGCCATGACAGTTCTGTCTGAGTGATCAAACACACCCATGCTGTGATTTCCACAACACAAGGCCAAAACAGACTGGAGGCCCTCAGAGGCTGTTGGACGGAGTTACGACCGGCCTGCTCAGAGACGGTTAACACCATAACACCTTTCAAATTATGCCAACTGCAAGCCTGCCAAGACCCTTCAGACTGTTGTTTGGAAGTGTCAGCATTCCCTTACAATATACTGTATCTCTACGCATCACCAACACCATACCTCTAAAGCAGTCCACGGAAGCGTCTGCAGAGCCGACGAACAGCTTTATGGTGACGTTTCCGTGTTTAAGATAAGTTTATCTTACGTCATCGTCTGACTAGCTTTATGGCAAAGGTATCAGTCAAATATATTCACTATATATCATCTAAAATACATCTGAATGTCATCTGCACGTCCTTAGAGAAACTTAGACTCAAGTCCCCAATGGGTTTAAAAATAGAGCCTCGTCATTAGAGGCTCTGCATTCCAGGAGAGGGCAGCACATATACATTGTATATCTTAATATTTACTATTCTATTTATTATCAATTTATCATATATCATCTTATATCTAATGACGACTGACTTAAAATAGCAGATTTTTTTCCATTGTGTCACACATTTTATTTGCCGTTTTTAGTCATGTCCAGGGTTTTTTAAAGGTTTTCAAGTTCAGTTTCTTATGTGAAGGATAATTGTTTAAAGGCAGACATTAGTGCTGTGTATAGAGGAGAGTCGGAGAGAAAACAGGTCATGAGGCAGACTGCACATTTAAAAAATAACAGCCAACAATCAGTCTGAATACTCAATACAGGGTGAGAAAAACAAGTCACTACAAACAGAAACAGACAAAAGAGCAGGATGGGTTAGCATATGATCATAATAGTTATAATTAACGTGTTAAAATATGTTCTCTTTTCATCCCAAGGAATGAATTTCAACTATTTATAACTATAATTTAACAACAAATAGTTCTGAGACAATCCAGAAAATCTCGTAACTCATTTTCACACGTTTTGGTCCAGCCATATACTAGATTTTGACTTAGTCTTGTTTCTTTCTCCTCCTTTCATTTTACAAGAAAAACTGTTTTAGTATTTTAGAAAATACTTGTAACACATTGGTTTGCAATGGAAACAACTTGAGCTGTATTAGGAGACTCAATTAGAGACAGAAATGGCTTGATACAGGTTTTGCAGACTCGACATATCTGAACATAAAACCAGTTTTGTTTAAAAGTCTAGGTTTTCATTACCCAACGATCAACCAAAAGGACAATCTCCTGAAAGCCTGGTGTTTTCCCTTAATAAAAGTCTGCAAAACGACATCATGTTCCATGTCACCGAGTCTGTATCGTGTTGCAGACTTCATGTAAATGTGTTGTAGCTGCTCAGCAGGTATTTGTTCCACAAGCACCTGATATCCAGGAACCTCTAAACCCAAGGGGCTTTCTTTGTCTTGCATTCATTATTGTTGTACACTTCAACGTTCATAAACAAGGCGAACATACAATCCTACAAATCCCCGAGGTCATGTTCACACATTACGGATGTATCCATATAGGCTCATTCAGGCACTCGCACAAAACCACCAACCAATCAACAAAGGTGCTTCTGTTGTGACAAAAATGGCAGAGGTACCTTCCAGCTATTAGCAATATGAAGCACAGTTTGGTGTTTTTATGGCAACAACTTCAGCAGCTTTCTATAGACATGACCTCTGGTTGGGTGAGAATGAGGAGGCGTTTCACTATTATTAGCAGAAGTAATTGCTTCATTTTCTCTCATAATACACGTCTCACACCATGGTGGCTGGATAGTTTAACAGTTCGTGGTCTGTTCTTACAGCGTAAATCAGAGCAACAGCATCATGCTTCATTGTTCAAAGCTCCCATTAGGGAGACAAATCTACCAAACTCTGACAAGAAGTAAAGCTTCTAGTGGAAGTAAAAATGTAGGAAATTTCTCTTTGGCACTTGCATGACTTGCCTTACATAAATTGTACTTATTATATTTTGTAAAGACTTCCTACAACATATGTTTGTTCTCCAAAAATCACACGTCCCTGCACATATTTACAAGCCCTCACTGGCTGGTTTTGCTCAGTGGAAATTTGGCACCGGCAATCCAAAACCTCATGACTAATTCATGGAGACTCTAACTTAAGTACAATTTGGAAGCACTTGTTCTTTCCTGGAATATTCAAATCTCCTGCTAACTTCTTCTCCATTGTAATACAGAATCAAATTACTGTACTTTTAAGTTACTTTTTCCTTTCATATTAAGATTAGTACAAAAATAAACAACAAATGTGATGCTTATCTATTATAGCTTAAAATAAGATAATAGAGATAATGTTTTATTGATCACTGGGGGAAATTAACAACCTATCATAGTAGTATTATAGTGATTAAAATTAGCCCTACCTTTCCAAACTACCTCGTCAACGTGATGTAAACATTACTAATGATAATCCAATAATAATATTCCAAACTGGGCCATTCAACATAATGGATATTATTTCTAGTACTTAAAGTATCATTATTGAATAATTTTGTTGTTTTTTTCACATTTTGAATCGTGGACTTTTACTTTTAATGCAGCATTTCCACATTGTGGTATTGCAACTTTTACTTAAAAAGAAAAAAAACATTTCTTTCTCTGTCCACATGTGAAAATAAGCATGTGTGTGGTTGCTGAAATTACAGCCTTTCATGTAAATTCAGAGGCACATGACAGTATATAAAGTTGTTAGAGGTTGAGACTAACTGGGGTACAACGGTATTTAATCAGAGTGCTGTATTTAATGTGCATATCATTGCAAAATGCCTCCAATCCCAGCGAACTTTGGCCTTTAATTCAAACCTGAGTGCTAATATAACTCCCTGAAATCCATATTCTGTCTGCTGTTCTGCTTCTGTGCTACTTTCTTTGGATATTCCCTGAAGATAATTTAATGAAAAGCAGAAACAGAGATCAGGGAAGCTCTTTGAGAATGACAATGAACTAATCCCTGACCTGTGGCTCGTGAGCCGTTGTATCCTGCTCAGTCTACGAAGCACTCAAGGTTCCATCCATATAAGGCCAGTTGGGGAGACTATGAGCCTTATCACACCGTGCTACTGCTCAGCCTCACAGTCATAATACATGTGGGAAGAATCACTGGAGAGGGATCTTAGGACTGAGGCTTTTCCTTAACAAGCAGCCACAGAATAATGATAACCTCAGAGCTGTAAGATTGGCTCTTCCTGCACGATACGGACCATCTGTAATTTCAAAGCCATTTTTAGCTGAATCTAAGCGGCCCTTTCTAAAAATAAAAATAATAAACAGATGTGCAGACAAACTTAGACAACTGTTTGTACGATGCTTCCAACATACTACAGTTCAGTACGGCGCTGTGTAAATGCATTAAATAAAACATTGTTCCCCCACAGTGAGAACATACAATGCATGGAATTTATTAGCATACGAATGCTGCACACGGCTGCAGAGTGTATGCATTTGCAAACTACAGTAAGGAGTCTAATCAAAAACAGTCTATTATTACAATACTCTGCACTACTTGAAAATCTGGTGACGATGAATTGATAATCTAAGTTTGCCGTTCTCAGGATCCAGGTTCTAAAATGTGAGACTTTGCAGGTTTGCGTCATTGAAAACTGAATATCTCTTTGGCCGGTTGGACAAAATAAAGTCATTTGCAGATGTTCTAGAAAAGAGTTCTGTTTTCAGATATTCCACAGAACAATTTACTAATCATTATAAATAAAAAGCAATAACAAAAAAAAAAAAAATGACTACTCGAGTCCTTCAGCTGCTTTCAGTTGAGCTGAGTTGGTCCGTCTGTTAAATGCTCTCCATATGGGACATTTGTGCAACAAATGGTTCTGCTCCCCATGCAGGAGGGGTAATTGGCGATGGTCATGCTGCCCCACATCCAGCCTCTGTCATGCACTCTCCCTCAAGGGCAGGCAGCTTTCATGTCTCTCTCACAATGGTGCCTCTATAAAACTACGGAGGAGTCTGTGGGAGCTGGGGTGAGGTCTGATGCCAAGTAAACCAAATTTGAAGGAGAACCATTTGTCTTTTAGAGTACTGCTGAGGGAGAAATTAAACTTCTACATGAATTAAAAACAAAGAAAATATAGCAGTGCAGATCTGTAAATAGGCTGCATGACCAATTCCATGGAAATCATATCAAGGAACATGTCTCACACTATTGGTGAGTCACAGAAAATGTGAGGGTGAGTCACAGAAAAACACCAGAACTTCAGCCTCTCAATCCGTCAGCGTTCTAATGACAGGACAGTACATTTGCATTCATTACTGATAATAGAATTACTACCCACAATTAGCATAATGGGGCTCAATGGACTCTTCGTGCCACCTTGACAAAGGCAGCCTGCGAGGCACGCCATGTTACGGTGCATTCAAGCACGCTGTGTGCACTGCATACATATTTCAATCAGACCAGGGGCCTCATTACAGAAAAATGTCTCAACTGCTTATCTTAAGTTTCAAAGATAGGAAAAAGCTCATTTCTCTAATACAGAAGCAACACATGAACTCATGGCTGTGTCCTCACTCATACTCATACTTTTGATAATACTTATGCACGTTTACTTAGGTAGAATGTTTTATGCAGGACTTTTTTTCTCTCTTTTTTTTTTTACATGTAACAATGTGGCATTACTATTATTACTTTTTACTGTTTACAGTATGTTCTGCAGGCCCCGACAGATCAAAATCAATTAATTCATGCTTTAAGGGATCTATTTTTGTTTAACTGTGCACTGATGTGAGGACAAGCCTCTGGTCCATGTGTGTCTCTGCATGGCCAAGCAACCTCTTTCACATCATGCATAGTAAGCATTGATTGGTGATGCTTTAACATATGGTATTTATAACTTTATGACTCTGACATGCCATAAAAAACATTACACTAAAAATGGATAAAAATTGACAAACCCCTCAATGCAACACTATCACCTAAGACAGAACAAATAAAAAAATACATTATTATTACTATTATTACTTTTATTATTACTACTTTTACAATAATAATAATAATCTTTATTTGTACAGCACCTGATACAAGACATGGACCGAGGCAGCTCTCATATGTAACCCCACCCCCGCACTGTCAGAAAGACCAAGCAACTTTTCAAGATGATTGATTAAGATATCATGGTCAATCATAGAAAACGCTAACTTAGATTTAAAAGGAGCAGAACTGAGATCTTATTCTCATCAGAATTTAGTCTGAGATCCCTGATTATTGAAAGTAAGAGCAGTGATATGTCCTAAAGCCTGATTAAAACATCCTCCACGTTGTTATTTTCTGCAGAAATGAATTAATCTGCACTGAAACCATCTTTTCAAGTACGACGGATGAAAGGTTGGATAATGTAATGTAATATTTGCAAGGGTCTACCATGTGTAACAGGAGGGTCTGGTTATATTTGGGGAGCATACGGCAAGATGCAAGATGAGCAGCACAGTAAAAGAAAATCCAGCTCAGGAGGGAGGGACCAGCCGTTTTACCTGGACATCATGGATGGATGGTTTTTACACATGATGCCTCGAGACGTACATGTCAGAACACAGGTTGTATTCATGAGGTTTAACCTGGGATCTTCTTCCTGTTCCAGCCACAGATAACAACCGATGCAGAGATTCGCCATCTCCGTTCATCGAGTACCCCTGATTCATTGATTATGGGCTGAAGCTGTGAGATGGGAGAGGACTAAATCGCCTATGTATCCAGCAGAAAGGGGGATGCACCTAATAAAAAATAGATGTGGCAATGACACACACAGTCACAGGAAAACAAAACACAATGTCCTCGTTTGAAGCACATTAAAAGACATTAATTAGTGGTTGCTATTTTTTAGCCACCACTCTGTGTGCTTATGATAAAAATCCCTCCATCTAAATGTTAACAAGTTATTTAAGTGTGGGTCCATTAGGTCACGGTCACAGGTCAGTCATGGACAAAAATAGGCAATAAAAATAAAAAAAAATAAAAAAAGAGAAAAGAGACCTTGTTCCCCAGGCTGGCAGGTCTGTGGACTTAATCCTTCTGCTACCATGCACATACAAACACTGGAGCAGCAGTGCCTACTTGCTGTACACATTATAGGGGACACGTTCCGATCGACTATGGTTTCCCGCAAAGTTGACCGCACAGGGTGCGATTCGCAACCCTAGTAATTAAAGGGAACTCAAAGGATAACTGTGTGGAGAGGATGGAACGACAGTTCATCAATTCACCGACAGTTGACAAGCAAGATTACCCATAAATCACTGCACCGTGATGTGTCTGTACCGTCATTGTAACCTTACTGATGTGACTATTTAAGCAATTAAGTTACCTAAAAAGACAAACGGACTGTGTTTTCTAGTCTGACCAACCATCCAACGCAACCATTGGGTTGGGTGACTTTTTCTTCTTTTTTTTTTAATCTACTTAAATATGTCTATTGTTGAGCTTCTAACTCCTTATTTTTGTTTGTTTTACCGTAGAAGTGTAAGGTTATCAATGAATGACAGCAACAAGGGGCCTGGCAGCAATTCTGTGTGCCATTCATAATTATCAAGTACACATAATATAAATATTACATAATAATGATCTTTGAATAAATTACATGTGACCTAAATCATGGTGTTAATCTCAATAAGAATGATGCTGTACATCTTATAAATTAATCATTGCTTTTTTTTCACAAGTCACGTACATCTTAACGGAATTAGGTTAATCATGTATTAGTTTTTGTTTTAATTTATAGCCATGAAATATTATATTTCATTAGAGTAAAATCTTCAAAAGCTCCTCCGGCTGTTTGAAGTGTTTACATTATCAAGGTAGAACATGGTGGAGGTTCTGTCTGCATTGGCGATGTTCCAGTCTGGTCTGAATTTCATCAAGGGAAGTTCCTATAACCGATATTCTCTGAACAGGAGTAGGGAGTATTGTTTATGTACGTGGAACTGTTTATGTATGTACTGTATGTGGAACAGAACACATCTTGGGTCCCCCTTCTAAGAAGAGGACACAGTCCTCTAGGAAACCATTTGGTTGCACGGCAACAAGACAACAACAAACAACAGAGATAATAGGTCAGGTATAAGAAAAACACTTTTTTAATCAACGCTTCAGGAAGGATTTAGAAATTCCGTAAAAATCATACCCAGGAACACGTTTACACGTGAATTCATGTGTGCCTTAAGTAGTTGTGACGGATGCTGTGTGATGTTGGCAATGATGTCGAACTTATCACCATGCAGAAAAATAATCTCGCACATGAATGCAAAAAGTTCTACACACAAATATAGCGCTGTGGAAATTGTGAGGACAGTTTTTGGAATTGGAGCAGTGACACTTGCTACCTACGACTGGCTGCTTGGTGTTTAACAAAGCACAACACAGAAATTACTAACATCCTTTGCACTTATGACCGACCAGGGCATCCAGCTGCATTAGCAAAGAGCTACTTCAAATATTAAAAGGAAAGAAAGCAGTTATCTGTTTGCCTTCGACTAATTTGAGTGGTCTAGTTGATTCTCTCTCTGTCTTTTACCAACCACAGTTTTGAAAGCCAAGTGCAAGTATCATGTGCAACTTAATGAACTGCTATCAGTATGAAAATAAAAAATCTATATGCAAATTAAAAGCCCTGTCATAAAGAATAATCTAGGTAAAAATTCTTGGGAGACAACTGAAATCATGAAAGATCATCTCATGGTCTCCAAGAGGATGAAAATAAATTACTTTAAAAAATATTATACAAGATAAGATAAAACTTTATTAAACCCGAAGGAAATTCTTGTGCCAGAAATTGCTCCAAACTATAGTAACAATACAATACAGGATTTAAAAAAACAGTATTAAATATAAGTGAAATAAAACATAAAGTGCATCAGGAGAAGAACCAGTGCTGTAAAATAAACTGAAATAGTCTCACTGCAGCTTATAAATTTATGCTCCATTGCCAGTGAAGCTGAGTCACTTTAGTATGGCAGATTAGACCAGTTATCTATGCCTGATCAAATCAAGCCCACTTTTTAATATAACCTAATATCACAAATCATTCAGTTGTACTAAGTAATGTCACATCATGTCATGTGATGCCCTTTATCTACATATCTTTAGGCCCTTGAATTGGTTAAGGCTAAAAATGAGAGAAATCTGTCATTTAGAAGAGGCAAAAGAAATGGGATGGAAAGGGAGGCGCGAATCTGAACTGTACATCAGAGGATGACAGACTTCCTGGGGCAGTGCCGCAAAAAGAATTTTAAGAAGCACCAAGTAACAGTTCATCTGCTCTCTGCCCTGGACTCTCATTCATCAAGAGGAATCTCTGTGGTCCTTTCAGATACCAACACCCTTTTTTTCTTTTTTTTTTCTTTTATATATAGGGCACATTTCTCATTAAATCAGCTGCTCATTTCAAAAGATGCCTGATTATGATTTGGGAATGGCAGGCAATACGGCAGCCACATATAACACAACCACAACTACCCAGCTACAGATCACTATAGTGGTAAGTGACAAAGTGAATTTAACACACTTGAAAATGATTTTGATTTTTTTTTTTTTTGGGGATTTTGCAGCATGATTCATTTTCACACCTCATTAAGGATAATGGTTCTCCTCCCCAGGAGAGAAGTCCCCATCAAAGAGCTGGCAGAGCTTTGCTAACCTCACACAATGAACCGACTACAGTGTCAATGAGCCCAATCCTGGAGGGGGGAGACACTACGAGGCTACGACACATGACCAGGCTGAGGAGAGGCTATTTATAGGTGTAGCGAATGCAAGAGGCTCACAAAGCTACACAGCACAGTATATGAAACAGAGCAGCAACACTTTACATTTGAAAATGCTTGTACCGGGCACTCATGGCTATGATAATGGTCTGTCTGGGCTGTTTAATATACAAGGCCTCTGCCATTACTGAGTGGAAAAACAAACCTGCTGCGGCTGTTAGGAATGTTTGGATGAAAACAAACAAATAACTTGATAAAAAGGCCATTAGAGCGGAGAATGATTCATAAAGCATACAGACTGGTATGTCCACGCTGTCAGGATAGAGAAAACAAAGCGAGAAATTACCGAAAGCCGGTGGAGAGTTTTTGCACACTAATGAGGAGGACATGTCTGTTCTCAGGTAAAACAGCTCACAGCGTTCCTCTGTGCCTCGTCTCCATACAACATTCTTCCTGATGTTAATGCGTTGTTGCTGCAGAGGCCAAATTCAACGTGTGGCCGTTAACGGGCTTATTAGCCAGAAGTGAAGAGAGGAACAGAAGTGTGCCTGTTTCAATGCGCTCTCTATTCATCATACGTTTGTTATTGGCATTATTCTAACTTTATATTTCATTAAGACATCATTTATTTTATGGACAAATAAAAGCTCCACTTCTACCATGTCTGGTAGCTACGTTTCTTATATTCAAAGTTACACAAGTCTTAAGTCTTCATTGAACGTTTTAGTATTTAATTAAAAAAATTAAATAGGAGCCGTCTACTTCCTGGATTTTTAATTTTTTTTTTTTTTTTTTTTGCGTCATATTGCATCTCAGTGGTTTAGTCAGTGCTCAGATACTTCCTGAGAAAAGGTGTTTTTTTTCTTGTGATCTAACAAACCCCCGGGGTGACATTATAACTTAAAGTGTCATCAGTGAAAATCATCACAGAGCGGAGGACTGAAATGGCATTCCCATGTATGACAGTACTCCGGACCCAGGGCACAAAGGTCACACGAAGGATTTGGATACCATCTGAATTTCCTCTTGGCCTTCAAAAAATCCATTTAAAAGTGATGCTGGAAGAGGCTTCAGAAAGGAGATGAGGATCCAAATCTAGACTGAGTTCTGAATGGCGAGGACAGACATGCGCCAATAGACAGACTCTCCCTTTACCTCATCTCTTCAAATACAGCAGTACAGCAGGTGAGACTGAAGGTTGAGGGTCTTTATCTGTTAGATGTACACAGGTGTGGCAGGAAGTGACTGTTTCCAGCTCTCCTAATAGCACAAAATAACTAACAAGTGATATCTGAGTATAAAATTACCTAATGATTCAACATATTCAACGCATACTGGGAAAGGTGCACAACTGTCTTACGATGTCCAAAACAAAACTGTTGGAACCATTCTGACTGGTAGAACTTTGATGGGATGAAAACTCTGCTGTTATCCCCTCCTCCATGCTGCATCTCACTGCCTCCCTCTCCATGATCTCTTTTGCAAGCTATTCTTGTCCCAATGTAATGAATTGCACACTTTCAACCAGTCTCAAAGGTCCTTAAAGGCATTAATAGTTTTGCTCTCAGTTGGACACACAAAAAGAGACAGTAAAAGGGGAAAAAAAGCTTAAGCAGACATGAAACACATCCTTCAAACAGACAAAATGCAAAGAGCAGCGTTGGTGGGGGGGGTGTGCTTCTTCAGGATGAGACATGGAATGAAATACAATCCAATCTGTCGTCCTGTCAGCTAATCAAAATTCATCCCCAGCTGCAGACTGTTGACAAACCTCTCATAAGCCAATATTACACCCTGGCCATGCAGTCACACGGAATCAAGGCTCATGATCATCCTGCTTCTCACAGGAAGACTCCTAGAAATAACCAGCAGCAAAGGTTCACTAATCTGAGAGAAACCTAAAAACTTTAAACTTACAGGGTTATAAGAAAATGATCCGCAGGTTAGTCAATTCAATTTAGGACTATTTTATTTTCATATCAAGTATTTTTCACTTAAGTATAAATAAAGTATAGTTTTGACAATCGTAAAGGATAGTAAAAATATTCTAAACAGTAAATACATGATGCATTTCCTCTATTTTCTGTGCATGTAATGCCCCAAAACAGGAATTCTGCAGCATATTGCAATATTTCCCAACATGACAATTCACTGCAGTAACCCTGAAACATATCGGTCTCCATTTTAAAGGCTGTAAAACCAGTGGCAGTAGCTTCTACAAGTCATAAACGCCTAGCTAAGTGCTACTAAGCCCTGCTAATAGGGCCTCTGGATTCTTCAGCCACATTCTATTGCTCATGGTAAAAATTGTCAGACTTACTGAAGTGGCAACAAAACATTGTATCTCACCAGATATAAGATATAAGGCTAGAAACAACCTGCTTCTGCTCAGAATAATGAATATTATTTATTCCCATTTCATCAAACCATGGCAGCAACAACAACAATAATAATAGTCATAAAACTGGTCTGGTTAGGAAGCAGCAATATCACCTTATTATGATACAAGCGCTCAGAGGAACCGTCTCACCGGAAGAATAATTCCATAGTAGAGATGTGTGTCATAATTATTTGAAATTCCCCCTTCTAATTATATCACCATGAGTCTGAATTCCTACATAGTAAACAAACAAATTAAATTTAATGAATGTCAGATGAGCAGAATTAAGCAATGAGGCCCAACAGCCGAGTGTTGCTCAGCTCACCACAGCGGAACAAAACAATATGGAAACTATGCTTCAGTTTTAAATTTCACCGGCAGAGAATCTGCTCACAATTACAGCAACAAGCAGAGATCACAAGAGGAGGATGTTTTCTCTTAAACATGCAACGAGCTGTTTGACGACAAAAAAGCTATTGACTGGCTTTTTGCACCGCTTTCAGCCACGTCTCAGTCTTTCCCAGAAGATAAGAGAATTACCGTCTCATCTACATGTTGAATACGTTCGTGTCGCAATTCATTACCGACCGAGTTGGCTACAGTTCACAGTGATTTCAGGAGGAATGTTGATGAGTCATAGCAACACCTTGACCAAGGAAAACATTTGATATGAACTAATGCATGGCAGTGTATAGACTTTATATGATCCATCAACGTCTCAACAGTTTAACAGTGTCATGAAGACACTTTTATCGTATGGCTTTTTCTTAACCCTTGGCATTGTTTGAACTATTTGACCATGTCTTAATCATTGAATGGGACCTTACTGATTTGTTTTATTTGTTTATACCATTTGTTTTATTTGTTAATACTATTTGTTTATACTATCTGTTTATACTATTTGTTTTTATTTGTTCATACCATTTGTTTTATTTGTTAATACTATTTGTTTATACCATTTGTTTATATTATTTGTTTTTATTTGTTTATACTATTTGTTTATTCTATTTGTATATACTATTTGTTTTATTTGTTTATACTATGTTTTCTATAAACGATATGTTTTGTTTGTTCACTTGTTTGTTTTAATTGTAAAGCACTTTGTAACTGTCTTTGAAAGGTACTATATAAATAAAGTTATCATTATTATTAAGATTATACATTTTTCTTAACTTTTAGCATTTGTAGGCCTTTTTCAAAAGGTTTTTGAGACTTGACAATCTCCATGCATCTTTCTTGCTCGTGGTGTTGTTACGGCTGTGTTTCTGTACCGTTTCCCTTCTCCTCCTCCCCTCCTCCTCCTCCTCCTCCTTCCTTTCTAGCTCTGCCCAGCTGTTGCTCATGGAGTGATCACGAGGTGCACCTGGCCTGGGAGAAGTGCTAAAGGCTCCATTTCAGCATCAGAGGAGAGGCTTATGGAGTGGGACTGTTGGTGATGATGCCTCTCGGCCTGGGATTTGTTTTGGCTGTTATTATTTTTGTTAATAAATCCCATGGTTTTGGTCTTATTGGAAGCGTCTTTTCTGTGGTTACTTTGGGTCAGTGCTGGTAAACTGTTCGCCCCTTAGGGCCACTTAACAGTGTGCATGTGGACCAATGCGGGTCTTGAAAAACAAACCCTAAAGAGAAGTCCAGTTGCTTCAGATTCAACCTTCGAGGATTACCATGACCTGAATGAATGAGTATCTACGCCAACGTCCCTGCATTTGAAATCTTGGTGTTGTTGAAAGCTGTAATACCTGCTGTGAGTCGAGGCTTCGCAACATGCTGTGTATGTGAAGAATCTGCAGAATCTTTAATGCTCACAGAATGCAAAACAAACGCTACATAAGCAGGAACATTAGAGGGTTATGAGCTGAACATGTCGAGGCTCAGTCTAGAGGTTGTAAGCTCAATTCCCCGTTTGTTCACAAGGCATTACAGACAATACATACCACTCAGGTGGGGTAACATGCTCAGAATGAAGTATTTTACTATACAAGTCTATTCCAGACAGACACATGGAGCTTATTATCAGTAAGACCTTATTTTTAGATAAAAGCAAATCCTACTATGGTTATGTTTTTTTACTTTGTTTGTACCAAACCCAAGGAGATTTGTTTTACGACGGCGTAAGACATTTCAGATGCTACTCGAATGTTTGGCATTCTTGCTTCAAAGGGTAAATTCATCGCTGTAAAAATAGTTGCAGACTAATGATCTGTCAATCACCTGAATGATTAACTGACTAATCATTCGTAGTTTTATATAGATCAGGTTATTTCAGGATGGGAACAGTCGAGACTCACAACCACTGAAATAAACCTGACAATTTCTGCATCGTAAAGTTTATAACCATGCGGCATTCGTCTTTGTTTTACTTAAAAGGATTCACGAGCGAGTGCGTGAGGGTTCACACGGCTGAATCAAAATGCATTACGCGTGGGAACTTTAAAATAGCTACGCAAATGCAACGCAGCGCCAGTGACGCTGCACGTCATAACAGCGCACTGAAGAAAGCAGCTGAGCCATAGGTGACGATTCATTTCTTGATAATTAAAAGTACTAAATTCAAGAGGTGCGGTCACATGATGTATTTTGATTATACACAAAAGCTAAATAGCTGGATGCTGTCGTCAAAAAAAAACAAGGCGGACGATTTAAAGTGCAGCAAATAGATGGGTAAAGCATGCTAATGTGGACAACACTGCTGGCTGTGGAGAGCAATGTCAGAAAAAGCCAAAACCCTGCTCTCCAGATACACGACCGCCATACTTCTACTGCAGGAATCTGAATTAATCAGGGATAAACTCTGCAGCTGCATTCTTTGCAATAATATCTCAGATAGATAAGACTTCCACATCTTGTTTTGGAAGAAGGATTGATCAAAAAAACAAGATTTTGGCTTATTCGTATCTAAATGATCGGACCTCCTACTTAAAGCTCGTATAAACTACGGAGGTACTTTTTTTTTTTTAGTATTTATGGCTCTGGGTTTATAAAAACATGCAGCACACATTGCACTCACCCTGTACTCTGTGTGAGCAGAAAAAGAACACAGTGCAGAGGGGCAATGATTCATTCTACAGAAGCTATGCGTCTCATAGCTTGACCCAGTACACAGAATGATGTGCAGGCAGTCCGTGGCTGGAGGTAAGACAAACACACAGGTGTTCCCAGGGAAGCAATGAGAGAAGTTGGATGGTGTTTGTGAAAAAGACTCTTGTTGCTAAGTTACAGGAGGTACTGAGCAGTTTTCTGGATTCATAGGGGAATGCGTCAGCGGTAGTTTCTGGAAGGTACTCGTCGTTGCCCTGCATCCACATTTGGTTCAAATATGATCTCCATAATAGCAGCATCCTCTCTGGAACACGCAGCCTCTGGCTGCTTGCACTCTCAAAGACCATTTAACAAATTAAATTGCAGCTGACAGCTGAAACTATATATTTGCAGACTATCACGGGGGATAAAAGGTGAAGCCAGCAATGTCAAATCTGATATTTGTATTCGTCCTGCAGGGGAGGAAAGTGGTTTAAATGTTTGTCCACAGAGGCACGGTCTCACAGGGAAATTAAAAGCATGTCTAAGAAGCGGGTCAGGACCAGGAGGGATGGGTTTATGAAGGCAGGTAAAGGAAGTAGAGATGATGTGGACATCTGTTTTGAATTTCCACACATTACGGGCACCGAGCTTTTCAATTAGATAGACAGTAAAACCCTGTTACCTCTGGAATCCAGCCAACTGCGACTGGTCCACTGGAAGAATGGAAGCAGGGCTTTTCCACCAACCGGTCCAAGGAAACAAACTCAGGAAGTAAACAGACGTTCTTTCAACACTCTCCGCCGTGTCTCAAGCCTTGTTGAGATGAGGCCACTTAGAAACAGATCAGATTGGAGATTTGTGATTCATTTATGCTGTGATGGATGATGGAAAGAAAATGTGCAGGAGTAAAAGGCAAAGCAATGTTTTTGTCTCTTTTTGTTACACATGTTAAACGGTTTCGTTTTTGGTTCTGTCGTTTAGCTGCTATTTTTATTGCCCTTGATATATTTGCACAGTTAAATTGATATTTATTGCAACACAGGGACGGAGAATTTTTTTCCTCTGAAGGAATGTCTTCCACAGACATTTGTCATGTCTTGCTTAAATTATGGCTACACTGCCCCCAAAGGACTTCCAGTGGTACTGCTCCATTTCATCCCTTTATCTGTGTCCTTAAGCTTTCAGAAAACACGCACAAATATGGACAAAATGAACACATCCTATACTCTGTTCGTTTTTTAACGTTGAGCATAAATGAGCAAAGCTGAGGATTCTGCAGCTGAAAAAAGGCCTCCATGATGAACGTGATGTGAATCATATGTCTCACGCTTTTATGGTATCAGGACAGGATTTAGGGCCACAACGAGAGGCAGAAGGAAATGAAAAAGGTGCCTCATCTCAAAACTTCCCACAAACTTCTAGTTTAACCAATGCAGGGCTGTCCCTCAATCAATGCTGGAAATGAAAGTGAAACCTCATCCTAATTTTGCTCGGATGCGACTACAAGATTGAATGACGGTGCATTTCTACAGATGTGAGGAAACTCGGCATATTCCTAGGAGCCCATGCATAACAGCATTATCATGGGATCTCACATAAACAACATCGGTCTAACTGAGAAGAGGAGCTCGGTCCTGTGTTAACAAGGGAGAACAGATATGCTAAAAACAACAGCATGGTGAGGAAAGAACAACAAATACTGCTGCTTGTTCCCACACACTCACATCAACACATCAAATGACAATGTGCCTTTCACAGAAAATACAAATAGATGCAGGGTCACATGCCATTCACGCAAAACAACTAAACCATCAGCGTGGTTTTTTTGCTTATATAACCAAACATTAGACTCCCAAAAGAAACATAAGGATAAAAAAAAAAAAAATCCTACATCCTCTCCAGCGTTCGCACAACACATTCTCTGTAACTTCATGTTCTCTCTCTGAAGCTGGATACATTATTGATGGCCTAGATATAGTGTGGGTCATTTTCTCTGTCTAATTTCTGGAGCACATTGTCCTTTGTTAAATAGTTCATGCATGAGCCTCTGTGAGGCTTAAAAAGTTGACTTACTTTGCAAGCGGTACCCGTTTATGCAACATTACACAACTTAAAGTACATCGAGACCTTAACGTGACATGCATGTCGACATCATTCTGCTGCTATGCATTCTCCACTCCTCTGGGGAAGGCTTTCCACAAAAAGTCTTGGAATCTGGCTGCAGGGATTTTACTCCCATTCAGCAGCAAGAGCATCACCCCCAGCGTCCATTGGACCCGACATTGCAATTCACCTCCATCAGCTAAGATCCGATGCCACTCAAGCCAGTGAGGCAATTTCCACTGGACGTTTAGGTGCATCTCATTTGTGCCTCTTACTTTGTTATGCCTCAGGTCTGTTTCTGCCTCACTAGCATGTCCAACATGTGCATTTCATTTGTGCAGACTTTTTCTTTATGTACAAACTGCTAAATTCATGGACTGTTACAGTTTCCCTTCTGCTAATTTGCACAATTTAGGCAATATAGATTTTTTTTTGTAAAAGACATAATCATCAATATTCCTCGCCGCATGATGCGTGTTTCTCATGTGTACACTTGTATAAAGAAAGACATTTACGAATGAAGTGAGACGATTATGATAGCTATGTAAAATGAAAGTGTCATAATCAGGGGCCATAACTCCACTCAAAGTAGTGTTTCAGCAGTAATTTTCTAACTCAATATACTATAGTTCATATTAAGGCTCTCTAAGAAATGTCGCCTATCTTTAATGGTTTTGGAGATAAACCTGCTCAGGTTGAAGTGAATTTACCTGTTCACTTAGACACAGACACGGATGGATGGAAGCCATTTCTACATATATCCCCCATCCACTTTGTGACATGGATGATAATAATAATAATAATAATAATAATAATAATAATCCAGAAAGACATGCTGCTTTAAGACTTGGCCTCTAAACATGAAGATGTTAGTGAGTGTGGCCAATGAAGTGGGGCAATAATGACTGGAAATGAGGCCAGTTCATCCCAGAAGGTGTTGGATCCACAACAAACCATTTGCTTTGTGTGTAGGGGTCCTGCTGAAACAGGGAAGGGCACATAGGTGGAAGGAAAATGTGGAAAAAAAAAACAAAAAAAACATAGCATGCTTCATATAAGATTTTTTTTCACTGGAACAAAGGAGACAGTCGCAAACCAAAGTACAACATATTAAGTGGACGAGTGCTTCTGGCCCATCTAGTGTGTTTCAATATTGGGGGATAAACCCCCTTTGAGTTAAGCCATCTCATTTCAGAGAGGTCCTTAGATGCAAACGACATTAATAACAGACGATTGCCTCCACATTCATTCTTTATAAAGCACTTAGTGTGAAAGAGCTACATTGTTAGAGAAAATATTTACGAGCCGCAAAAGGCCTGATAAAAAAAAAAAAAACGGTTAATTGAGTGAACAGCCAAAACAATGTGGTGGAAGAGAGGAGCGACAGGCTTACAAGTTACAACACACACAGACACACACACACAGTTACACACAATGAAGGGTACTAGATGGATTAATAATACTGAGTTGTAGAAGTCAGTGGACAACACCATTTAGCGTATACCTTTAAATGATGGTGCAAACGTAAAGCCATTTGTGTGAGCGCCTCCCTTACAGATAAAGTCCACCAGCTCTGGAGAAAAGTTTTGAAAGTACTATTGATGTTGTTAAAATACGACCTGAGGCATTTGGACTTTATGAGGAACACGTAGGCTCAGCAGCACATTAAAACAATATCCCCTGAAATGATCGACTGTAAGCTTATTACAAGTCCAGATGAAGACGAATAACCTGGAATCAGTCTCTCCAAAGCCAACAGCAAACACCTTTTTCTCCACTAAAACACATTCAAGTATTTACCCTGGACTTTATCCTTTACTTAATAATAATAATAATAGAGTCAGTCCTCAATGATATCCATGGGTAGAAATAAGTGCAAACACAGGTTTGTCTTTGTTCTCAAGAGGAATAAACAGTCACATAATCCATCCTGATAGGAAGCCACTGTGTACCGTGACAATTGCCATTCAACCGGAACGGTCGAAGAGCTAGAATGAGTCTCTACAGTGCAACAATGCTGCTGAGACGTGTGTCACGATTCCTTATGAAACACAACAACATGCAGCAGAAAAACTCAATACATGCGACTGAAAATCAGCACAACAAACTACAGTAAACTGTCCATTTTTTGTCAGATTTGTATGTGACAAAATGTTTCCAAATTACAGTCTAATGTTAGAAAGTCACAGCCTTTGTGATAAGCTTCACCTGTAATTGCATTTCTTTTTCAGATCATGTGTCTCATGGCTTCCATTTAGTCGCCGTGTTAAACAAAAGGGATGACCATTTGTTAAGACAAACCTTCAACCAACTCCCGACTGCAAAAGGAGGTTTGCATAGATGGACTTGTCTTAAACTTATGTCTGCAGCCTGAGGAGAAACGAGGCAGCTGATAGTTTCAGTAGGAGCCAGCAGCTCTTTCCCACAGCAAAATCTTTATCTACCAATCACAAGCTCAATGTGTTCAATTAATTTATGAAATAGGTGCAACCATGGGAGACTGGTCAGAAAATAAGTCACTTCTTTGTTTTTTCTTGTTTATTACTTCCCTTTAATGTCCTTAAAACCTTTATTCTGGAGTTGCTAAGAATGGGTGGAGCCCTTTCAAGCATCATTTCTTCACTAACACCCCCCAGAAGATCCTCTGTTCTGCACAGTTGCCTCTTAAGTTTATACCCAAATGCCTCTCTGATCAGTCAAAGTGCACCTAACCTGTGGTTGACCTAAAAGCTGTTTGCATAGTACTAGGGCTGCACGATATTGGAGAAAACTAACATTGCAGCATTTGTCTTTTTTGCAATCTCTATTGGATTATATAAAAGAATACAGGAAGTTTCACTAGACAGCTTGAACAGCTGTGCTTGAAAAGAACTAATTCTGAACCTTTTTGGTAGCAGATTTGTGACTTGTGAGTCACATATGACAAATAAAACTTTGAAAATAAAAACAAAATAGCTCCATTAAAAATAAAAAGGCAAATCACAAGTCGCAATTAATTAAACATCAGCAAATACCAGCACTGCAAGAACAAACAGACAATCGGCCACCAAGGGGCCCCCAGGGGCACTTGAATTATATTTTATTCTTGAACCATTATTTTTACCTTGTTAGAGGTTCCTCTGATCTATTAATTAATTTAGTATTGTTGTTTTTAACGGTCAAATTTGTTCCCAAGATAAGAAGATACTGTTTGTGTTAATTTGACTTAATTTGTAGTTGATAGTGGTTCTGCAATTTTTAACATTGCAAAATTCTTTAACCAATGCATTAAAAATTGATTTACTGTGAAAACGTTCACCACTATAATTGCTTTGTCTCCTGGTTTTATTTGTTACTTTCTAGTACAACATATTCAATATGCAACATAGTTCAGGATAACTCTGAATATTAAAGTGCAAATTAACACCAGAGAACTCTTAAGATTAAAAACTATAGAAGGTTAAAAACATGTCAGACTGACATTGATAAAAATGAAAGCAACACATATACAACTAATAAAATTGATAGTTGGCGTGTTAGATTTATAGTGTGCAAATGATCAAGCTGAAATTAGTCAACAGTATTGGTGGTGGTGGGGCCCTCCTAATCAAATTAAGGCCACATAAAGGTTTGGGTCGGCTCTGTAAAGAGTGTACCCTCCATGAGGCGGTGGACAGTCTATGCACGCCACTGCTGTGAGGAACTTTTCCCAGCCACAACACTCCACTGCCCAACACGCGAATGAAGTGCAGACTGCTCATTAACATATTACTAATTATCCTGTTTGACACTGAGAGAAAATAAGCTCGGAGGAAGGAAGCATTGATGGAAAAGCGCACGTTCGGCCGTGCGTAATTTCGCACAGTGCAGGAATCTCCCTGCGATTATTAAACTTTGTAAAAACCAAACACATTCTTGCACATACCTGTTTCCACAGAAAGCTGTCCATGCCGTTTAACGCCGAAGAAACAACCACGTGGATGGCGGAAAGAATAATTCCAGTGATGACTGCGGCGCGCATCCTGACAGGCAGCAGAGTGTAGATGACATGGATGAAGAACACGGTCCACCAGATCCCCTCTGAGGCACTTCTGGGCTGCACGAGCAGCACCCCGACCACCTGGATCACCAGCACCACCAGGATGACCACATAGCACACAATCCACATATGGTCCTGGTGAAACCCGGTCCTGTTGCAGACCACCATAAGTACGAATGTGAGGAAGATGGCCACGGAAAATACCGCCACATAAGTATCTTTCGGTCCCGCTGTCCCACCGGACCAGTGGAAGGCCAGCATGACCGTGAAGACCAGCACCAGCACCGCCATGAGCATAGTCAAACTACTCTGGTTGAGACGGAAAAAGTAGCGCTGGTAGAGCCGCTCCAACTTTTCAGACTGGAATTTCTTGGATTTGAAAATGTGCATGACGCTGGTGCAGCACGCCACTAAAGATAAATTAACTTCGGGCATGGTCGTCTCCTCGTCGGTCTTCGGCTTGGCTCCCCGCTCCTCCAGACCCAGCTCCACAGACTTGGGTCTCACCTCGCCTTCTGGATGTTTCGGGGACCCGCGCTTGTTGTCTCGGCCCTCCTCGCCATGGTCCTGCCAAGCCGACCTGGACTTGAAGCTGACCCCGCTGACGGTCGTGGAGGCTCGCCCGGGCTGCCGGTGTTCCAGATCATCCTCTTCCCTCCACCGACTGTTGGTCCTGCTGAGCTTCTTGCGCTGGGATTTGGCAGAGTACGGGCACCCGTTAGCCACAGACTCAGACTCGCCCCAAGCAGATCTGAGCTCGGTCCCTCCCCTCATACCGGGCGCAACGGCTCCGGGTGGGCTGACACTGTTTGATCTGGACATAGTGGAGGACGGGAGGCAACACCAAAAAATGCACCTAAACACACTGAGGGGAAGGATTTGGCTCTGCTGAGATTTAATGTCAGGAAAATATTTAATCCCAGAGATGAGGAACATTAAAGACCTGCCTTATATTGGAAGTATCAATGTTGGTCACTTTAAACTCCCGCTTTTGCAGGCAAACACTCTTTAGAAAATGTAAAAAAACAAAAAAAAAACACACACACACAGAAATGGGATTATCTAATGCATTAGCATGGAGTAGTGAATGTCTCTGGGAATACAAAAACAATTGAACATGCGCAAAAAGTCACAAGGGAGCCAGTTTCGCCTCGAGAGGAAGGTGGATTTGGCTCTACATCATTGGGCCCAATTAACTCATATCCATGGAGAGATTGCACGGCAGCGCGTGCTGTAAATGAAATAAAGCTATTACACAACTCAGATAGTCCTCAGAGATCATAGCTGCAACACCATCAATCAAAACCTGTTATATCTGCGGACATATGTTTCCTGGATTCGTGTGAGCGGTTTGCGTCGAAAGGACGCGAGTGTGGGAAATAAATTTAAAAAAAAGCGAATCCCATGATGGTGGCTTTTTATTTGGTCCCGACTAGTCTTATCGCACCTGTATTGACTACATATTGCAGCCTGGACGGCGGTGGGTGCCGCCAAAAATCATCAACGCGATCCTTGCACACTTGCGCTGATGGGAACAGAGTAGAAAACTCAACCGCTCCTCCTCCTCTGGTCGCTGCAAAAAATAACCCCTCGGTCCACGTTACAGCGCGTGCCACCGGAGGGTTAATTAGTCTCAAACACGCCGAATTAATGCCCAACAGCTGTCCGTCACAGATCAAATCCCCAGAGAGGGAGTCCTGGTTTGATTTGCAGCCAGACCGCGCGCGTAGATAACCCGCGGCGGTGAAACTGCAGCATCTGATAAGGAGTCTACGCGGTGCCAACGTGCGCTCCCGCAGCCTCGGACAATCTGGTCGTTGTCTGTTTGGAGCGTGGCATCATAATATATTTACCGCTGATTGCTCCTTCAACGGCCATTCAACCAAGTGTGCTCTCTGCGGCCCGCCTCTCCGCCGCGCGTCCATTGGAAACGGAAGGCGGTGAGTCACGCCGTGACGCGCTTTCATTGGACGACAGACGGATCGATCTTAATCAGACCTGTGGGCGCTTTCAATGAACGGGCGGATCTGTTCTCACAGCTGGAGAAGCCCTCACACGCCACCTCCTACCTCCAGCCCCCAGGCTTCTACCCCACCCACAAACGCACACCTTCACAGGTGGGAGTGGTGCCATCGCTAATTAGTTCCCATTAACTGATTGACTCATCCCCACCTAATGAAGTAATGATGTCCCTGCACCTCAACTTTTCAATGGGCATTTTTTGCAAGGGACTTTTCTTGACTCACTTGACTTTTTTTTTTTGATAGGTTTTGTTGTCATCTTTTGTAAAAAAAAAAAAAAAAATTAAATAAAATTATTTTTTTTTAAAGTGAAGTGAGGTCTGCCCACTGTTAGGCTCCCTGAAATAAAATTAAAAATTCTCTCTTTAGACAAAGCAACATTTTGATTAGTTAGATCTTCTTCAGATCTATCAGATCAGAACGTTGCTTTGTCCATAGAGAGACTTAACATCATAACAGTGTGCAGAAGGCCTCACTCTTTGCACTTTGCTCCATTTCTTTTTGTCTTGCATCTGGACTGCTTTTGGATGTGCGCCCACCAATCCGCTCTTTTGTCATCTTTTTGTCTCCATCACTATCTTTCGTTTTGTACTTCATGGGTTGATTCGTGAAGTACTTCATGCATAACTTTAGTTTTGTTTGTTTTGTTAGTAAATCAGTTGATTCAAAAATTGGTCAATTAGAAACATCGGCTTCATGGCTTCTTATCTCTATCAGGCTCGGTTTTGGGTTTTGGACTGTTGGTTGGGTTTGTCACTGTGGGCTCTTGCATCTTGCTTCCATCTGATGACTTGTGAGTGTGCTCAGGACAACAGCATATCAGATCCTAATGATGTAGAAGAAGAGTTACAACTAAATAAAGTTTTGTGATTCAGCCCAGTGTTCCAGTTCCTCCTGCTTTAGCACGGCCCTGGTTGACACTCACAGCTTGTCTTATTTGCCTTCACATTGTGTGCTAATGAATTTAAATTGGAGGCATGTGATGCTGAGCGTCGTGTGTTTGCTGGGACCGGCTCACCTCCAGCTGAATTCCCTTTGCCCCTTTTTGAGATTCATCAAGGGTAAACTCTGTTAAGCGAGAGAACAGGAGCCTCCATTCACCACTGTCCTCATCAAATAAGCAGGACAACTCGGAAAATAAATTGGATACAAATTGGTCTTGATTCAAGTTGTGCAAACCATTTTCTCCGCTTGTCTTATGACTGCTTGTTTGCATGATCTCTTTTACTCTTTCTCTTTGCTCTCTCACGCACACCCCTGACACAATTCGCTGTTGAATAAAATGAAGAAAACCGAATCATATTAAACTCTCACAAGAAAAGATTAATTAGGGAAAAAAAGTCCATTCAGAGAATCGGACCACTCTCCTTTCTTTCTCAGCAGAATGAAACGGTGGAATTAAATACATTTACTCATGTGCTAATAAGGTGTCTGTGTGTTGTTTAATGCTACTGCATACTTCAGCTTCACTATAATTCAGAGAAAATTACTTTTCACATATGTTTTACAGTATACATGTAAAAAAACAACAACAAAAAAACACTTTCAGCACATGGCCAAAAGTATATATAGACACCAAAACCTAAATCTTTACTGCCTCAACTTTTCCCCAGACTTTCCCCTGAATACCCAATCCTGTTCAAACAAGATGCCAGCCGCTGATGTTGGGTGATCAGGCTTGGTGTCCCAGTTCATCTCAAAGGTGTTTGATGGCTCTGTTCACAACAGTCAAGTCAAGTCAAGACAATTTTATTTATGTACCACCAAATCACACAAAAAAGAAAAAGAAAGAAAAAAATGTCAAGGCACTTTCCAAGGAGAGCAGGTCTGTACCGTACTCTTTATTCTACAAGTTCTTTGTCACCAAATTGAGGAAAAAAATGAGTGAAAAATTAAATATAGGATCTTACTTGTAATACTTGTAATACATATATTAAGACTTCCAATGCTATTTGGTAAAATAATCTAAATTCTTCTTCCTCCACTGCCTGTGGTAAAACTGGGACAGCAGACAAGGCTTTAAATGTATAATTCTTCTATTATTGAATTAAATAAAACATCTGACAGGGGATCAGTGCTTCTGAAAGCAAACAGTCAATGTGAAATCTTAGATAATCATTTGGTGTTAGTTCTATGCCCACCAGACCAAGAGGATGGTTTTGATCAGGGAGGCTTGAAGTCGTTCCGACTGAAAATCTTAATAAATTTACACATATTTCACCGTCTAATGTTCAATGGTTAACGGATATGTGTAAGTTTCACAGTTTTCATCTGATGTTTCACAGTAGTTGAAATCACACACACACGTGTTGAGGGTTTGTCTGTGGTTAAAATGCTTTTGTTTGAACTGTAAAAAACTTCTACAGCCAGTGTGACGTGTGCAGCTCACGGTGATGTTCCCCACTGATTTGATACAGAGCGCTACTGCCATCATCTGAGTGGTGGATGAACTCGTGAAGCAGCAGTTAGTTCTCATCACACGCAAGCTGAGAACGCACATGAGCAACACTCACCCAGAGAGACACACACACACACACACATCTGATCTCATTTCAGAGCCGTACTTTGCGCTGATGTGCTTTATGGGTTATTGATAGTGTAGTATTTTAAAGAGCTGTTTCATGACAAAAAAAAAATCCTTATCCAGTTAGTTGCAGTTTCACTTGCAGAGGTTCTGAGGTCTCTGCCACTGAGACCTCTGATGTCACCAAATGAAAAAAATCTCTAAGATATCTTACTGATTAGTGGATACATTTTTTATAGTTTTCATCTGAATATAATCAATATTAAATCTGGTAATATAAATATATAAAAATATTTATATTTAAAAGGATAACAGTCAAACTGTAAGCCACTAAAGCTCAGGAAATGTCACCATAAATTCAAATACTGTGCAACAATTAGAGAAGACAATAAGACAACAGAAATAACTTGTGACAGACCAGAAGTCATTTGCGCTCCAAGAAAATACAATTTAAACGATGAACATCGCACATTAATTTGATAACAACTGGACAAACAGCTGAAGAATATTGTCATCATATGACGCTGCGTTTAACCCTGCACAGAGGTCATGGAGCTCTGGAGTGAAGAGGAGCACAGATGAGGCACAGAGGCTGTTGACCTCTCTGAGATCCTTCTGCAGGTCAGACCACAGAAACAAGTAGGAATTTCTTCATGAGCTCATGTGATCTAAGAACCAGGCCTGAGGAAAGATGCCTGATAAATATGATTTAAAAAAAACCCCAGCTCATGTGAAGACAGCAGCCATCCTTGATGTATGTTTGTAACTTCAGTTAACCGGAACAGTTTCAAGTTCTTAATGGAAGCACAATTGTGTTGCAAAAACCAACACAGAGACAACATTCAGTGAAGTAAGAAGTTAAGACAATGAGACGACAAAAAGGCGTTTAAAACACACCAGCTCCACCCAAATAGTCAATGATCGTACAGAGGTACACACAAAAACATGCTATGAAATGAGAGAAAGTTGGAAAAGAGAAAGAAAAGAAGCTATTGGGAACTTACAATCTTTTTCATTTAAAACACAAATGTTTTTGTTTTTTTTCAGATTTTCTTGCAACAACAACGGAGGCTGCTGGACAGTATTGCAGCTCTGTTACTGCTCAACTGTCACATTACGAGTGCTCTCCTCCCAGAAGAATTGCACAGTGTGTAAAAAAAAAACATTTTTATCTATTTATTTTAATATAAAGATCCAGGCAGTCACTGCAAATCTCAAATTCAAATGCATCAAAAAAATAACAATTATAACCCAGTTCACATGCAGCCGAGGACGTATTCTAGCCTGGTTGCAGACCTTGAAATCACTGCCCTCATGTTATAAGTGATTGAAATGGAAATAATCACAATGTATGCACGAGTCGTTTTGATTGCACTCTGCTTCAGTCAGTCGCTCTGTCTGCAGCATCCAATCAAGGACAAGTTCTGTTTGCAGTCCTTTGACAAACATCACCTGTGAAACGTTGTGACATCCTGCAGAATAAAAAAAAAAAACCCTTCCCAATGTTCTATTGTACCATTTATCACGACAAATGTGTGTATGAACATCATTACAGCCACATGGACCAGTGCATCAGACATTCACAACACAGATAGTATGTGTGATTAAATGAGAGACGAAGCAGAACGAGGGAGAGAAGAAGAATCCTGTGAGGCTGTACTGCAGTGGTGTGACTCATAATGGTGAAAAAACTTTGATATGTACTCTGAGGATTGAACAATCAACACATATAGTCACATATACACTGTGCTATAGTGAATGCTGTATATACACCTCACACTCGGCAAAAACATGTAACTTTGATCATTTATTTGAATTTGCTATTTGACCCAGAGTTCAAATTAAAATAGTCACACTTTGACAGAAATGGCTGTGCAAAGACTGTCATATTGGATCCTCTTATTCTATGGCTAGGGAAATAGAACTGTGTCCACAGCACAGAATAACAAAATCTGTTATGGTCCAGTGTGTAGGATTTATTGGTGTCCAGTAGGAGGAGGGTCTACTGTGACTGTAAAACTCTTGATCACTCTAGAGTTTTATTCTAAGGTAAGGAAAAAACAACAATTCTTAGACATAATTATGAATATTATATTCCATTCCTGCCAATAGAAATCCTCAACCCTACACCAAAAGAAGTGACAATTATGTTTATTTTTTTTTTTAATGAGACAGATTCATCTTTAAATGAAACTTGTGTCCAATTTGAGACTATTGCAGAAAACATTGTTTCACAAAGTAAGGAATTGATAAAAGTATTGTATCGACACAAACAATTGGAAACAATCTACCCTAGTTATGGGATTGTGCTGGGTTTTAGTTTTTTCAAAGGTTTTGGCTTTTCAGAAAATTCATGTTCAGACCCTTCAAGTTATATCCAGCATCAGAGATTCCCTCTGGACTGTAATCCACAATATAGTACAGTAAGTGGCTGGCAGAGGTCTGTTGCTGATGGACTGGGGACCCGAGTGAGCTGATGGCAGCTCTGGGGTAACTGGGGTACTAACAGGGTTCCCCAGAAAGGACACTCCTGGTGATTGTCGGAGACTATGGACACCAGCAAACTCAGGAAATGTAGAAAACTGTGGCAGACACGGGTCAAAACAGAAAAGCAGTCCAAGCTAGGCAAACAACTGATTCAAAATGTACTAAGGATCGCTGGGACACTTAGACACAAGACGAACTGACAATCTAAGAGGTGAATACACACAAACTAAATAGAGTAGGAGGGTTAATTAGGGACAGGTGAAACTAATAGGGGCAAAAGAGGCAGGAAGAAAAGCATGACTCTTTCTGGCTAAACTTTCATATCATCATTTTATCATTATCATCATTTTCTTTTTTACCCTTTACTCATTATTTTCTCTTTTATTCGTGTTTTTCCCCTCTCTGCATATTTTATTAAGTTAATACGTCAAATAACATTTATGTTTAGTATGGTACATTGACCTGGACAATTACATAGAATTAATAATACTTTAATATACTACAGTAAAGTACATACAGAATATATGAATGCATGTGATGCTGTCTGTACCATTTCATCAGGCTGACAGAGACGGGACGAGCCGTCATGTTGCTGTGAGCCGATTGTCTCTGAATGCACTCTGAGCCTATGGGCTGCTTTACGACGACAGACAGTTATGGTGATCTTAACAGCAGCATACAGATTAAAGGCACAGTCACACTGAGAAGGGCACTTCATGACCTGTTACACGCATCAGATCCATTTTCATTAGAGTCTGAGTGCATGGCAGCGTGCCTAATAGGTTTCAAGATAGTTGGCAGTTTTGTATTTGTCTGTGAAGCCTTCCAGTGATGCTGAACTGTTCAACAAACAGATGTTCCCAACATCATGGTGCATGAGTGAATGAGTCACCACATGCACATTTAATGCACGCGTGGAAACCTTGCATTTTTATCCCTGGATGACCAGAAAGTCACAGGGACCATCACTTTTCCACTGATGATACACATGTATTAGTGTGCGTAAGTTAAGAATATACAATAAAAAATGTGACTATGCTTCCCATATTATAGGTTTATTGTAAATATATACTCATTCTTCATAACTGTACAAAGTCGGCTGGCCCCATGCAAAACATCTGTATCAAAACTTTATTCAGTAGAACCGCTTCTGGAGTAATATACGACCATGCTTTAGTATTTGTTCTTTTTCCAAGGTTGGTTGTAAAACAGATCATCATTCCAGGCATCCAGATTTCACCTTTCATGCAGATTTACATCGAGCAGCGCTTCTGCTCCTGCAAGACATTTCCAACATGTATCCCAAATCATGCTCAACCATTTATGGGGGGAAAAAGGGGAGGAAAGTGCACAAAGACTAGATTTGACATAACATCTGTTAGCTGCTCACTCTGCTACAGAATAAAGGAGTGTAAGACAGGATTATGATCATGACAGTGAGCAGAACTTTAGCAACATCATTTGTTATGGTTTGTGACGGTAAGCACAGCGATGATGTCACGGCAACAGTGAAGTGATTTAAAAAAAAAATCACATTCCAAAGAAGATATGATGGCCTGGAAACGACACGCTGTTTAACCTGCAACGTGTTGAGATGGAGGCAGAAAGATGAGATTGGGAGATGTCGAAATCTGGCCCAATGAAACCAAAACTACATGGAGAGTCTGGCCATTTGCATGTTTTTGTAATTTGGGAGATAAAGAATTACATTATACTCATTAGTGCAGCACAAAGAGATCAATAAAAGAATGCTCTTCAATCCTGCTATAATGGGATGTGCATCAAATATGACCCATTACCAACTCCTATCTGTTTTCATCAGATATGACTCACTCACTGCATTGGTCTATTTACTTCCCTGTATATTGTATTTCAGCTGATATACACTACCAGTCAACAAATTTGGACACAGTTTCCCATTCAAGTGGATGGGTAACTGTGTCCAAACTATTGACTGGTACTGTTGCTTGATATAAATTCATGACCACCACGGTTATGGATGAAATTATGACATCACTCTGTATACGTCCATAAAGTGAAAAATCCTACATGTGTTTGGGCTACAATGCAGACATGGCTACTGTGTTACATGTTGGGCTATAAGTTGTTGTTTTTTTGCTTAAATGTCTCATTTAAGTCACGATAAATTCATCTATAAAGACCTCTTTAATTAAGTGTGCATGTTCTAATCTAGATGGTCAACAAAGTCTCATTTTATGGGAGCTAGAAATGCTCAAATTAATTTCTTTTTGATAGATAAAACAAAGACAATGCGATCACATGAAGAGGAGTTGAATGGATGTGAGATGGAAAAACGTGATTATAAACTAAATAAAAACATAACTATGAACATTATGTTCCATGTATGCTAACACATTTCCATGAATACTAAACACTGGATCTTAAAGGAATAAACAACAAATGATGAGAAAACCGAGACACATCTCACCATCACAGGGGGAAGTTGGGAAACTTAAGCCTTTAAAGAGTTAACAATGACCACCGTCAGTCCACTGAAGGAGGCAACTGAGACCGGAGTCCAAACTAGTTCAGGAGAAGAACAGAGAAAACCATGCAAGCACAGAACGAAAAAAAGGGTTTATTGAACTAAATCAGGAATGTAAGAAAAATTCTGACTGAGATGAAACAAACAGAAACAAAGGGAAACCAAATCTGGGAAACAGTTTGCATCGTCTTAAAACACCGCAGATGCAAAACCTACAGACAACCTCGTTTCAGCGCTAGTGTTCAAATGATTCTTTTTACATCACTGTAAAACAAAACTGCCTCTTAAGAGCGACCAAAGGGATGAGCCTCTGGGAGGTGAAGCATCTATTAGGATTTTCTATAGTGACATTTAAATCTATCAGCGCATCGATCATTTTAATAGTCCTGCTCACTGCTCAGACAGCAGCTCAACTGTACTTTTTCTACAGCTGCAAGCTCTCTGACTTAAGTAACTGTGTTTGCTTGTTCATAAATAAAAACAACAACAACGACAACAACAAAAATACAACATTTTGTTCATGGTTTTCTGAGCACCTATACAACCGGAACGACAGCTGGAAAAATGAAAGTTGCTTGATGATTTATCTTCTGCCAGGTTCAGTCGTGGCAGTTTGAAAACTGGCTCTGCTTTCCTTTAAGCCGACGTGGTTCTGCTCCTCCTCCCGTTGGGTGATTTGGTTTGTTTCCCCTCCGTCAGGTCCGTCTGAACGCTGTCAGGCTCACTCCACTTTGTTGTAGTCGTCTGCGTGGCCCAGCACCTTCTTCCTCTGTCGTATCATGTGGAAGTAAAGCTGGGGGAAGACTGAGGGGGGAGGGGAGGCAGAGGAAGGTCAGCATGACGGCCTTCGTCCTCTTTTGAACTCAGTGGAAACTTGATTGGCTAAATGTGTACAAATGTTCTGTCGTACAGTACTTTTAAAGTTGATAGTTAGTGGTTGTATTGGACGGCTAAAAAGATGCTAGCGGTTAAACACACATCTTCTTTTCATCAGTGGAATCATTATTTTAATCGATATGTATGTATATGTAATATATATATATGTGCATCTTATATTATAGCTACTGTAAAATACTAAAATATAACATATATCCTGTATAGTGGACCAACTGAGGGATAGAGAGGCTTCTTTATGTTTATTTATTTATTCTCTTTCTTTTCTATAGTTTTTGTTTGTTTCATGTTTTTAGTTTGTTTTCATGCTCAAAAATATAAAAATGGACATCTTTATGTTTATTATATGCCAAGTTCAAACAATGTAGATGTAAGAAATGCAAATCTTGTGGAAAATAATAAATAAAAACAATAAAATGACAACAAAATGTCTCCGCTTTTCTGTTTTCTGGTAAAGGCAATGACTGCCTGTGTATTGGTGATTTAAAGGACATTCTTACTAGAAGCATAGTATCGTCTCTGTCGTTTTATTGTCACTACAGAAGAGGGGAAAAAAAGAAGTCAAATCTGCTTGGTGACTTACGGGGAATGTAGGAGATCATGACGAGGATGAGGAAGGTGTAGTAGTCGAAAGAGAAGTTGTACTTGTTGGGAAGGGTGACGGAGTACAGGCCTGTCTTCTGCACATACGGCAATGCTGCATAGATAGTCAGCAGTTCCCCGGTCACTCCCATGGGGTACAGCACGAAGAAGAATGTGTACCTGCAGCAGAGAGGTTTGGAAGACAAGACGGGGGGAGGCTTCAGTTTTAGGGTGAGCGGTGGGCAGCGGAGCTGGTGTAAACAGCAAAACACTGAGGGGAAACATGCATGATATGGATTTGTCATGCAGATTCACTTTCAACTGGAACAAACCATTCTCCTGGTAAGAAAATGTAGGTGAATAGCACATTGCTTGCTTTTTTTTTTTACTGTGATATAAACATTGGCCCATATCTGCCTGACAAGAAAACTTCACTGCCTCTGCATGCTTCTAAATGTTTAATCAGAAAACAGTTTTGATGAGAAAGAGGAGAAAGCTCGTCATTAGATAGGAGAGATGCACTGAACTCCTTTTCTTCATCAGAGAGTATGAACAGGAAGAAAACATCCACACCCAGCGGCTCTCTTCTCCTGTCGTCACTGAATTTTCCACAGATGCAAGACCAATTTTTTTCTGTCTCTGAGGGTGCGACTCAAAATGAACGTCTCATGCAAATATATCAATTATGTCATTTGCTACCTAGCAACAAAGGCCGCAGGGAGAGAGGCAGTAAACAACTTTTGCCTTGGTTAAAAATGCAGCTGAATCCTGTTGGGTGGAAGTAGATTTTTATGGGGCGAACAGCACAAGATTTTCTGCATTTTTGATACTTATTTAAAAGAAATGATCATTGTGGGAGCAAAGCTTTAAGAGTGATGTGTTAATGGAGTATCTACAAAAACAGTTACATATTTGTTTTATGATTTAAATCAGGAAATGTAAACAGTAGCATAACAAATTAATTATAATAGAGCAATTAATGACAGGAAAAAAGGAAACATGATGATGTTTCTGTCCTGCAACAAGCTAAACAGTGAAAATGCAACATTCATTAGCTTAACAGGAAATTCATTATAAAAGTCCAAATAATTGTTGATTATTCAGAGTCCTGTCTGTTCAACATTTTATGTTTTTTAGGTCATAAAAATTAAGAAAAGTGTTTTCACAGCTATGCAGGGCTGAAATGTTTAAATTCCTTCTTTTGTTTAAAAGTAACTTTAATGAGGTATAAATCAGAAGAGCAGCAAAATGCTCACATTTGAGTGGTTGGATCAAGTGAATGTTTGGTATTATTGTTTGGTAAATAAAAAATAAATCAATATAATGAAAATAAATAAAACTACAGAGCATAAAATCTGTCCATCTGTATGAGAATTCTGCTAAATAAAACGCAGTACGGGGCTGAAACAGTTTGTTGGATCAGCATAACAATTTTCAGCAGCTGCTTTTGCTGATTGATTAATCATTTTAATCATTTTAAAAGCACAAGATTCCAAACAATCACGGGTTCAAAACTTCTCAAATGTGAGGATTTGCTGCTTTTCTTTCTCTTGTTTCACAATTAATCGATTAACTCTGGCTTTTAGACTGTTGGGCGAACAAAACAATCTGAACCTCCTCTCAGGTTCTTTTCCTACCTTGCCCATTTGATGAGGTACGGCAGGTGATTGAGCAGACTGAAGGTGTAGAAAGAGTAGCGGATGATCTCTGTGACGGTCCAGGCTGTGACAAACAGCAGCACGCTGTCGTCACTCTGCACCTGCGGAAACACACGCAAGGGATGATGGGAGGAGGACAGCGGAACGGACAGGCTTGCGGGCTTTGAGCGCAGAACCATGCGGTTTGTTTCGGATGCTCAGGGATCAGATCACACTGCAGGCAGACGCTCACTACCTTCAGATATTAGGTTAAAACCGATGCAAATATGATGTTAAAAAGAAAAGCAGACTTTGCACCGCATAGCGACAGTTTAAATCCAGTTTCTGGACAGATATGAAAGAGAAAGCAGCTGAAGAAAAATGCCAGTGCAGCATCAAACGATAGGCACACACAGGAGACAACCGTAAAATACATACGTTATTCACCACACTGAAGTTCAACAGATTAATTCCTGCTACCCTACAGCAAGACCATCTGACATTACTCACTCATTTACTTCTCTGCCATCTATCAACAGGGCAAACAGTACATCAACTGGTCACGAATCCATGTTTACATCCATGTTTACCACGTCATTCATCAAGTCCATTAACAGTCTGTTTAACACGAGACTGGGTCACATGTGTATGGATTAGACAGCAGAGAGAGAGACTCTCACCTCCCTGACGCTGTGTGTGACGGCCCAGGTGAGGAAGACCCGGGACATGACCTGGAATCCGGTCAGGACCACAGAGGACGGTACGATTCCTGGGATATGAAACAAAAACATGCTTCAATGCAGGGATACTGGAGTACACATATGTTTTGATTTTATCAGGACATTTTTTTTTTAAAAACCAACAACCACTGACTGGTTGTGTCTTTTTGCAGGAGTCTAAGTTAAGCCTGCAGTGTGGAACAGTTGCTGCACAGTTGTTCTGTAGTTGTTTAGATGCTGAAGATGGCCAAAACAACAGCAAAAATCATTTGATAATCCGATTAATCTCAGTTTATCCAACAGAAGATCCAAACATTCTCTGATTCCGGTTTGTCCGATGTGAGGATTTGCTGTTTCTCCGCCACAGATGTGGGTTTAAGCATTGGAATGGGTCTGAGGAGAGAATTGGATGCTTACTAATCATTAGTTTAGTCGTTTATTTTGAGGAGGAGATAGTTTTCAGTGTCCCTGTTGCCATTTCTTTGGTTTGCTGTTTTGCTTTAGGAAGACATCATGTATGGGCCTCCGCAGTTAAAAGTTACTTTTTTACATCACTGGTCAGAAATGTAACAGCTGTCATGTAGAATGAAACGTATGACTGGAGAAAGAATAATAAAAAGTTTTGTTTTTTTCCATCCAAAATACTTTGTTTATGAAAACATGATGTTAGCTGTCAAATCCACACAAAAAGGCTGCATACATGAAAGCTGATGCAATGACTTCAACAAGGCAGCAGAAAAGAAACCAGACGTCTGTGTGTGTGTGTCTGTGTGTGTCTGTCTGTGTGTGTGTGTGAGTATTTGCTCTGAGTGGACAGCAGCTCCAGGAGGCCTAAGTAATCTTCCATTAATCCTTGATAATGGAGGGAATGGACTGTGGACCGTGGAGAAGCTGCCAGGGGGAGAGTCTCTCTCTCTCTCTCTCTCTCCAAACACATTAACACCATGAGAGCCGACAGCGACTCTGCCCTCTCTTTGGCAAACACTTCAAATATGACAGGCTTCTGTTTGTCTGTGCAGATTTACATCCGAGATACGAATGCAGTCTGACAGGCCATAATTACAATGTGACCGGCCCGAAATCACAACTGAATACGTAAGAAACTGTTATCTGACTTGTCCCACTGAGCTGAGATATCTGTAAACTAATAATAATAATAATAATAATAATAATAACAGGCCTTTAATGACGTATTTCCATTAGCTTACCAATTGACAAGGGAGATCCGTGATATACACTATTAGTCAAAAGTATGGACGTCGTTTCCCATTCAAGTGAATGGGAATAATGTGACATTTTATTAAATTGTGGTAGCCTAAAAACCACAGATATGTAACAATCCTTGGAGAGATTTATCAAGGATTTTTCTGGTACATTGAACTTTTGTTTCCGATAGTCAGGGATTGAATTGGATTTATATCTTGCATTATTTGGAAGCGACATTTGAGCATTACTAATAATCAGCATATGATTAACAACCTTTTCATTATCATCTAATCATTTAGTGAGCTCTCTTCTTTTATATAAAAGCATAAGCTTCAGTTTTTTTTCATTTAAATTGGCACCTGCACATACAGGATGTCTAAATTTAAATTAGTTTTAAACTGTGACTAGTACAGGTATATTTAAAATGGAGATATGTGTCACATCAAAACTATAATGTAGTTATTTTTAGATCGTGGTTTGTGATGCTCTCTCTGAGGCAACCTTTGCAATCTGTTTACTGCTAAACCGATGAATGGAGGTGAGGGTGGAGGCTGAGGAGAGAGACTCACCTACAGCACAGTGCAGTATCTGTGAAAAGGAAAAAGATAACAGACAATGATTCAACATGTGTCCATGGGTGGAGGACACGACAGCTTGACTCGTACAACACAGTCTCACAGAACACGTTTCCTCTTTGTATTTCTTGCTTGGGTTATTTTTTTTTAATTTAACGCTGCAAAGTAATTACAGAGCATTCGTGCATAATCAATTTTAAAAAGACTATTGTCATCAATTTCCCATTAATATTCTCAAGACATTCCCAAAATGGTGTTTTGCTTTGTTGTGGCCAACTCTAAAACACAAAATCCTGACTTTAATTCTACAAAATATGCTTTTTTTAATGCATCAATAAATTTAAATTAAATATCATAGTGCTTGTAGAGTTCAGTGTGTGCACAGATTAGTTAATGAATGAAAAACCCTGACGTTAAGTAAAACCATGTCTCTGTGCTGCAATGTGTCTGGACAGGATCAGTGAAACGCCTCATGGTGCTCAGCCTTTGCACATGTATGTGTAGTGTGTGTGTGTGTCTGTGTCTGTGTCTGTGTATGAAAGCGCTCAATAGAGGTGAAGGAACTAGGCAGTTCTCTTTTACCTACTTTTAAAAACAGTAGGGGACTTTATCCTCTGTAATTTTCAGCCACTCAAGTTTGAAAACTTAGAAAAAGTCACTATAAAATAAAAGGTTGTTTTTTTGGGGGGTTATGTGACTTTAACACACTGTAGTCAGGCATACCAAACACAGCACAGACAACAGGCCTGTGAAAATCTGTGCCACTGCACATCCAGACCTGAAAAAGCCTGCTTGGATAGCTGATAGATGTATCAATAATCATCAAATGGAATACTTTAATTAAATGTTAATGGATGTTAGACGCATTAGTGATGCTTAATTATAATAGAAGAAATATCTGCATATATAAATTGGATGTTAAGCACTATTAGTAGTCTTTGAATTATTGCCACATGATATATTTTATAAACGCTGCCCAGCTCTTTGTGCTGATCTCACCTCCAGAACAGCCCCAGTCTGAAAGAACTTCAGTGGTTTCTCTATGGAGTAGTACAGCCCATGGTAGCTTCCTCTGGCCAGGTAAGCTCTGACTAGACCCACAGCTATCACCAGCCACCTGGAGAGCAGATAAAAAATAAATACAGTACCGTCATTGCAAAACTGAAGATGAGATCTACCTAATGATCTTATGATGGAAACAGAAATCTATGATTTGTGTGAAGGGTTGTGGAATGAAAGGAAGAGCAATATGATACAATAAAAACAACAATACATTATCAACATAAATAAACTCTTGAAATTATCTTAAATAAAGTTAAAAAATGAGGGTCAGGTATACATGAAAATGCAGCCTTAAAAGTTCAGTTCCCCATTTGGTTCCACAGAGCGAGAAATGGGACTTGTGTGCCACGATCTCGGTCAGGGGGCAGAGGTCAATATCGCAGCCAATATGGCAGAAACTGAGCTGAATCTGAATGCAGACACTGCACTTGAACAACAAACACATGGATGCTCAAGACAAAGCGAGCACTGTATAGGCCATCAGTACTGATACATACACAATGTGAACTAACTGGTTGGAACAGCGAGGAAACAACACCCACCATTCAGTTGTGCAACAGTCTAAAAACCACTGCAATAAAGACACACAGAGACTACCCTGTATCTGAGCCAGGCAATGGAGGCTGTAAAATAACGTGCGTGTGTCAAGCCTGCTGTAATACAAATCCAAATATAATCATTTTATATATATATATATATATATATATGAAAATCACACACCATTCAAATCCTTGGACCTTGTCTGTTCTCTGTTTCTATTCCAGAAACATCAACTTATTTACATTTTTTTTTCTATATAAATGTCTTCCAATTATGTAGTTTTCAATTTGGAGGGTGTAAACTTTGCAGTTATTTTAAAGTCTTCAGTTTCAAACATATTCATAGGCTTCTTCTAACTCGCCCAGTCAGTCTATAGGAGTCCTCACTGGGGCTGCAAATATACTTTACATTATTATATTATAGTTTTAATTTCTTCATTATTATCTACGGGATTCCTTTTTGATTATCAGATTAATTGTTTAGTCAATTAAATGTTAAATAAAAAGGTGAAAACTTCCCAACACAAATTCTGAAAGGCCAAGATGGAATCTACAAAGCACCTGTATTGTGTTTCCTATTTCTAATAATAAAAGAACCATTATTGTATAACAGAGGAAGTGAGCGAATAATTGAGCTAAAATTAAAAAATGTTCTCCTTAGTTCATTATAACATTAGATTATTTTCTGAATAATGACTAATAATAATATTTGGTTAAAAATAAAAGCATGTTTAAAGACCTTTAAACTTACTTTTTTACATATATAAATAAAACACAAAATTCAGTACCTTGCATAAACAATACAATGCAAGATGAAAACCCTTACATTCTGTTTTTTTTAAGTAACATTGACTGTAGACAATAAACCATCTGTCTTAACATTTCTGCATTGTAAGCTGTGGGGACCTCGCTCAGACACAATCAACACGCCAGGTGGTTGTTGCTACTCACGTTAATCTGCATATGCTAGCATGTTTACTAAGTAGCCTCACATTTGCACAGTAGCTGGTAATAATAACCAAATAATGCTGTAACATTACAGCGGAGGGATCTTGCTCCCATTATTTAGTCCTGACACGCACTCAACCATTAGCACGAGGAAACACGCTACATACCCCGCTGTCATAACAACGTTGTAAATGACTAAGTAGGCCGTGGCCAGGGCCCCGGGTCCCTTCTTTTTCTTCGCGGCCACATCGCTGTGGGCCGCCTTGCTCCCAGCCGCAGCTGCCGACATGACTTCAACCCTCACCGTTCTCTGGTCCCGGACGACAGCGGCTGTCAGGTTCACCGAGTCAGGAAACGAACACGGGCCCGACCAGTAAGTGTCGTCCGGAAGCGAGATAGTAATGTTTGCGTACTTCCGCCTTCGCTTTGATAAGCTCTCCCCAAAAATCGAATTAAAAAATCGGTGCAACATTCTTCCAGAGTACGAAGTTATTGTTTGTTGAGGGTATTTTTTAGACTATTTATTAAATGAATTGTACAAACTGAAACGCAATCATCTTGAACAGAGGTTTCACCGATCGTCACCGCCAATCAAAGTGATTGTATGAGACGCTCCATGATAGGCGCGCCACCGCGCCCCCTACAGTGCGTCTCAGACTTCCGGGCTGCCAAATTTCGAACCCTACTACGGTGAAGTCTAGACCTACCCTAACTCTCCATCTGATTGGCTAGTACTTGTTAAATTGGTTGGTTCGGTTGATAAAGTCACATGGTTAAAGATATCAGGGCAAGACAATCCGTCATACAGTATAATTACAGTTTTTGAAATTCATTATGGGAATTGCAGGATTCATCTTATTTTTAGTTTGATCCATACTGTCATCCAAATAAAGTTTTGCTGCATCAATACAGACAACTCTTTAAAAAATAGGTCTCTTGTTGGTGTGAAGTCATAAGTGCAGCAGTAAATTGCTTGAATGCCACTTTAGATAAAAGTGATAGTTAATATTTGGTGGAAAACCTTTACATTGACTGTCTGTGGTCCACAAACTGTTATTCTCTTCGGTGATGCTCTGTCCAGCCTGTACTGCAATCACATTTGCTTCTTGTTTCAGGAAGTTACACAGAATCATTTCAATTGATTTCATGTGACTGACTGCCAGTCAAAAACATGTCACTGTTTGAATGCTTTGTTTGTATGGTAATTGCCATGCTACATTGTCCTCAGGGGCTGCATGGGAAGGCTGTAGGCCTTAAACCCCACCCTGTTCAGCCAATGTGGATGTAAACCTTCTTAAACTAGAAAATCAGAATAAACCCATAGTCAAATCTAATGTGGCGTGGTAGAACCAACGCTTGGTGATTGCGCTGGATATAATGAATAATTTATATGCACTCACATTCTTTTATCAACCAGCAGATGTCAGGGTTTCACTATTCTTCTTAGCTTGAAAAAGCAGTGCTAAGTATGTTGGAACATATTTTTGAAATTTGGGCAAACTTAATGTGCGTTTAGTGGTAAAAAGCATTAAATACACAAATCTTATGAAAAACATAGTTTGCCCACCACACACGGGCTTTTGTATTATTTATATTCTTCAGGCATTATTCAAGGCAGCCAAGTTTCCGGAAGAGCAACTGGTGTGAGTTTGATGGACAAGGAAGAGAGATTTGTTTAGGTTTCGTCTGTACAGCAGACGTACTCACTTTTCTTTCGTCAAATAGTCTGGCTCCCTTTAAATCGTTAGAATGCCTTTGTTTGCCCAAAATCCATTCGACCAAGATGTTGGTGAGCGACGTGTTTTTCTCTTTTGTGTTTTCAGTGTATCAGAACTAGCTAGCGACAGGGCCAACAACATTTAAAGCTAAAGTTAGCTTAGCTTTAGTTCGCTCTAGCATTGTAAGTTAGGTCACCACTGCCAGTTTTGGTGGTAACAACATGCACAATTCTCTGCCACCTCCTTAGTGTCTATCTGTCCATGTCAACAACACTCATTAAGTGTATCTAGTAGTTAAAATGTGAGGATAAACGACTCTTTAGTAACTAACTTTGAGTCAGCTAAACCGTAACTGGCGAATGTTAAATGTAATATGACCTGATCTCAAATCAGGTCATATTTAGGTCTATAATTTATGGCATGTTACACAAGGTGAAGGTGAAAACGAATGATTATTTGAAACATCTACGGATCTTATATGATTTCTTCTATATTAATTGACGAGTCGATATAATGTTCGTAAGCAGTGAAGTATGAACATCGCAGTTTCTGTAGCTCCTGTCCACTGTCAAAAAAAACTGGTATACTTTAAAATGGCAATGGCATATTAGAGGGTGAAACAAAATATATTTTTCCTTTTCACGTAAATGATTAATGAAATATCAAAATGAACGCTGAAATCATTTGTTGATTAACGGATTGCTCAGTTGAGAGAAAATGAGTCAGCAACCATCAACCGTAATGGAGTAATACAGATAGGTATAGAAGACATGTATTTTCTCACAATCGTGTCATGTAAATGTTCATGCAAACATCCCAGGACACCCTTATCTGTTCTTGCAACAGCGAAGGTTTTGTATGACCAGACAATCGTGCACTGTTGGACTACATTGGCTCTCTGGTGTTAATCATGTGTCATTACAGAGTTGAATAAAAATGTGCTTGTAAGTTATTTCCTCATAATCTATAACAAAGTAGGAGACGCCTTACCAGTGTCCTTAAAATAATACACTTAAACAAAATACTGCATCACTAACACATTATGGGTTAGGGGAAAAGGAGCAGATATGCTTTTGACACAGTAAATCTCATGGCAATTTATTTACCATTGTTTAAGATGTCATCTACTAATCTGATAACAAGATAACATTTCTTAAAAGATTTGGGTGGCTTTTCTTAATGACTCTTCCATTACTATTATTATTATTATTATTATTATTATTATTATTATATTGTCAAATTCAGGTTGACAAGCTTTGGTACAACATTAACCAATTCTAAAATGTGGCACTACCACACTTGCCATTTATTATTATAACACTTGCTCACTGGGATCGGCCAGTCTGTCACTGTCACATTATGTCTGAACACAAGCAACCACGATGCCAATGAAAATTTATTTCTCACTGGGCCATGTGCACTCTATCCCTGTTTGATACATTTCAGAAAAAGCAACCAATGAAACCAACACGACAGATAACTGGGGCCTCATTATGGACATCTGTGATAAGATTGGAACAACACCCAATGGGTAAGCTGGAAAAAGGCCCTTGAGTAATAAAAAGCTCATTATCATTGAAGCAGCACTGTGGCTGAGATAGCTCGTTATTTAAGTAAAGTACATTTTGAAAATAGTCTACACTAGATATCATCAAGACCTGCACAGGATCATCTCTAGGGCCCTGAGTTTGTTGTTTAAAATCAACGTTTAATGAATTGTGTTGTGTTTTCTTGTTTCAGACCAAAGGACAGCTTGAAATCCATTATGAAGAGAGTCAACCACAAAGTGCCTCATGTTGCCATGCAGGCCCTCAATGTGAGTTTTTTTTTAATTATTCCTTTTACCACCAAATTTACACACATTTTGATGGATATGCAATGAAGAAATCTATTGCACGTGACAATCTTTCCCAGAAACAGTGGAGCATTGTCCTGTTCATGATATGCCCATCATCAGTAAAAGTGTTCATTTTTCTGTACAAAGCCTTCTTCCAGTTTAATTTTAAAAGGACTGTTTCAAATAACATGTAGAAATGTATTAAAGTGCGCTCATTATTAAGTAATTATTAGCAAACAAGATAACAAAAACCTCAAAACCTCACAATGTCAGGGCCAAAACGTGTGTTCAAATGTTGGTGCCCAAAACAGACTGAATAGGCAGCTACAGTACCATGGATATGACAAATTTACTTTGCAATTTTCTTCATCTATCTACAGCATTAAAACCTCTCTGAACAACAAAAAAACAACAACATGAAGTTGATAGATTTGGTCAAACCCTTCTTTCCTGTTAAGGCACTAAAAACAAGTGTTTACCAATATGACTGGGCTGCATTTGAGCTGTATTTGATCCAATAGTGCCACTGTTAAAGCCATACAGGAAAGTCAAAGATTTCATAATAGGAGAGATGTTTTTCTCTCTGAGTCACCATGAACAAATACTGGCACGTGGCCTGCTCTATATTTAGATTTCTGTGCTCACTCATTCAGACAATTAAATTGAATTTAAATAAGTTTCATCTGCTATTAACACATATTCTAAAAAATAAAAAAAAATTATATCAGTATCACAAAAAAAAATCCTCTTAGGTGGACATACATTGAAAAATTCTCCTGTTTGCGATAATAAGTTAAACACCTTATATGAATTGTATTCTTTTTATAATTTTGGCTTCTCTTGCAGTTGCTGGGTGCTTGTGTGTCAAACTGTGGTAAAATATTCCACTTGGAAATCTGCTCAAGGGAGTTTGCCAGTGAAGCACGGAGTGTGCTGAGCAGGGTATGGACACTCCTTTTCCCACTATTCCTATTTTGTAGCCGTATCTGTATGTCATCTCTGTACTTGGTTAAGGTTAACTGATAGAATTGTTATTATTTTCTTACAATCATCTCTGTCTTAAATGTTCTTAGCAGAGCTCTGCTATTGGTCAGCCAGTGGAGCTGCATGCTGTTATAAAAACACAAGAAAGAGCAACACATGTTTGTTTGATTGTCCTCTGCAGGCCCATCCTAAGGTGTGTGAAAAGCTAAAGGCTCTGATGGTGGAGTGGTCAGAAGAATTCCAGAAGGATCCGCAACTCAGCCTGACCAGCGCCACCATCAAGTCTCTGAAAGAGGAGGGCATCAGCTTCCCCACCGCATCTTCACAGGTTGGTGGACGTCATACTGAATGTGACTGTATGATTTTGAAAACATGCACAAATCAAGGTGCAATTTAAAAGCTATCTTCCCGTCATTAGGGTGGCATCAGAAATGGATTTTAAAGTGAACGGTTTAGAAACCAAGATGTCTCCTTATACTCAAAAAAATGGGCTGAAATTTCTTGAACACTTTAACATACCAACTTTGGCAACGCAAATTAGGATTCATTCTAAGCCTTCATTACATCACGTTACATTTATTTAACTTTTGCTTTTATCCAAAGTGCATTCAAACATGGATACATCCAAATTAGTAAGCACATCTTCATCAAATTAGCTGAACTGCTTCAAGTGCTATCCAGTGAACCTCCCTGTAGAAGGAATAATACCTATTCTGTCTGCCACTGTCACTGTAATATCAGCCAGTTTTAATTAAAAAAAGGAAGTACAGTTTGGTTGCTTTGCCAAATTCAGGTTTTGCAGCATTCTGTTATGTTCAGTTGCATCTCAACACTTCTTCTCATATGAAGGAAAATATCTTGAGTTTCATGCAACTGATTTAATGTGTTAGCAGTTCTCTTTCACAAACCTTTGTTGTGCTGTTTTTCTTCCCCTAGTCGCAGCTTCAGTCCTCACACGAAAATAACCAAATACGTGCAGATGGTTTTTGTCTAGCCTGAGTCTGTCTTTAAAGCTGTGGTTTGACTGCTGACCAGTGTGTTGCCAGTTGAGGTTGGGTGGACCTTGTGTGTCTGGATTTGTTTGGCAAGTGCTTTCAGTGGAATTTCCTCCACACATGTTTCACATAATGCTGTGGATATTGTGTCGGTGTCCCAGGATCACGACGGTCTTCATGATTGTTGTGAGCAGAGCTGCCTCTTGGTTTTTTGTTCTCTTCTTTGTTTGATGTTCGTGTGATACATTATGTAACAGCCGTACATGTCAAGGGTTGAAGTGGACTTTGCTCTCAGGCTGTTGTGAGGCAGCTGACCTACTAACTGTATCATCTGTGGCTGTAGTCTCTCTCAGTGGGTGACACTTCTTGTTGTAGAATGTTTGTTTGTCAGGGTGTTTGAAGGGAGAAAAGAGGAATTAGTAAGTAAAACATCACTAAAGTGGCTCCACTGCAATTCATGATATACTTTTCAAGTTATGCATACACAGCTAGCATTTACAGAAGCCTTGATTATCTCTTTAAGGAAATTCCACAGGTTTATCTGGTTAGAAAAACGTGAGAGCAGCAGGGTTGGGTGAGATGATGGTTTATGCTATGCAATAGTAGAAATGTGTCCCCTGGGAAAGAGTTGGCAGTACTGTTTCCACAGCAGGAGCTTTCCCATTGTGTTTCCTGTATATGGTACAGGCTATGTAGGCAATCAGGGCAGCGTTCTTGCATGAATCCAGCTGCCTCACAAGGTGAGGAGGCTGGATTGAGAGCAGGTTCTAATGCAAACAGAGAGAATTGGCATTCATATCCACAATCTTAAGTACAGTCTTAAGTGCCACAATAACTCTTGGTCATAAATTCATAAAACACTGTCACCTTGAACCTCAATAATTAACATACAGTTAAGTTAATTGCTCTCTGACAGTATCAATATAGACGTGCAACACACTGTACAGCTGATCTGTTTCCATCTTCATCTGTTTCCAGTACAAATGGACAAACTCAAGCCACCGTTGTTGCTATTGTAGACATGATCTGAATTATGTAAGATTTCATTTGATGCCTCATCTTCGCTCTGTTGCCACTGGCTGTGATGGTGGTGTGCTCTGTATTTTGCGTTATCAAAAAAGGCCGAGAAAGGAGCAGGTGGCACATGAGGAAGGAGGAATGACATTTGATCTCTTATCAGCTGATGAGCAAACAGCAGTAGGCAGTGTGACTTAAGCTGTGTCAATGCTTCCTAGTTCTTACCTCCTGTTGTCATCCATGCAGAGCTGTAATGCCATTTTTAGACATCATGCAGGTATTTCCTTATCTGTCGGCTACACACTATCAAGTAAAAACAAGTCAGTTTTCCACGCCTTGGTTTTTCCCTCCCTTGTTTGTGTGTGTACTTTATAAATCCGACTCATACTTCCTTCCCAACAAATGTTCTTTGTAGCATTTTTGGTTTATTCTTTTCTTACAACTAAAGATGAGAAAGATTACTTCTTAGTTGTGCTGCGTTAATTTCTTATATGATTTGCCTTCACTTTTGACCTGCAGCATTTTTTGTTTAACTCGCATCTTTTTTTCCAGTATGAAATTCTTTACTATCCACACTGTTAACCAGAATAATGCTCTTTTGCTCCTATGGTTATTCTTCAGCCACAATACCGCACACCTTTGGTTTAATGTTTATTTCTGTCATAAGTGGATCCATAAATGACAGAACTGACGGTTTGCATCCTGTAAATCTGCTCCTGTTGATGTTAAGTCTTCCTTTATATTGTATGTGGAGAAGAGACATTGGCCCGGCCTTTGTAATGCTTTGTTGCATGTAGCATCCATTATGAAGTGCAGGTGGCAGTACAGTCACTGGCGGTGCTATACTCTCACTCCCTCTTGTGTATATACACACACACACACAGCCATGACGTTATCCTTCTATATTAAACGCAGGGGTCCGCAGTAAAGGTCAGCACACCTGCTGTGTGCACAGCATCGGATGATGACAACCTGGCCAAAGGTAAAGTGAGACACCATCACTCAGCTCTACACACCTCTTTATCATCATTACTGCTCTTCACCAGTTTGTGTTTTTTTTTCTACAACAGAAACATATTGTACTGTATTTTTAAAGTTTTTTTCAATCACAGTTTGTAACAATATTCTAAGAAAAATACTCATTTTTATAAGGAATATTTGGTAGAATTGACAATAAAGTTGACTTTGACTTGAATTGAACAGTTTAAATTCATTATTGACTGGATTTGATGTTCTAACGCATCAAAAGGTTCTTCTGATGCAGAAATGAATGAATCCTATGTGATGTACTCTGTTCTCCCCTCTTCACATCCAATCCTCCACCCCTCGCAGCCATCGAACTGTCCTTGCAGGAACAGAAGCAGCCGGCAGAGGCGCGGTCCCTGCCCCTGTCTTGTGACCCCCCAAGCTACACTAATGGTGGCGCGGGGCAGGAGGCCCGGAAGGTGCGCGCGCTGTACGACTTTGAGGCGGCTGAAGATAATGAGCTGACCTTCATAACTGGAGAACTTATCCTGGTGTTGGATGACAGGTAACGTCCACTCATGAATCAGCTCTGCTTCTGCCTCAAAATACCCGTTTTTGTGTCACAGACATTCTCATCAGTGTAGTTCAAACAGTGAGAATCTCATATTATGAAATGCAGACGAGCTTTAGACAACAGGTGCAATAAATCTTTCATTACAAAGCTCCTTTGATCGTGTGTCAAAAGTGGAACCCAGAATTTTTTAATATCAGACATAGTGTTTGATTTTATTCTGTATTTGAGCCTGCAAATTCAGAGATAAATTGGAATGCAGCTCATAAATAGTGAGTTTATGTGTTTTTTATGAAATGAAAAAAAGTGCAGAAATTCGTATTCCTCCCTGATCATCATAAAGTAAGCAGCTGCTGCTGCTGCTTAGAATAACCATCACATTTTAATTAGTTTCTGAATTTACTCCAAGTAATGTAGATATGTCAGTCTTAATAGTAGGCTAATGTCTATTGTACAAATAAAGTAAGAAAGCCACCTGATGACAGAAAAGATGTCATATTTAGCATCTGGTTAGCTTATTATTATTCCTTATTTTTTGATTTATAGTGATCCAAACTGGTGGAAAGGAGAGAACCACAGAGGAGTGGGACTTTTCCCCTCTAACTTTGTCACAACCAATCTGAATGCCGAGCCAGAGACAGGTAGGTCCCTCTATGGAGGGAACATTCTACACCCTTCAGCTGCCCTGGTTTGTCTGGCCTATATTTTGTACCCTGTTAGAAAGCACATCAGCCTCGGTGCTCTTCAGCTATTTGATTTAAACCGGGGCAAATCCGTTTCCGGACTGCTGATTGAACTTCACCTTTTTTCCTTCAACAGCGGCTTTTACTGAAAAGACAAGCAGCCCTGAAGAGACAATCGTGGAAACCAAAGTTGAGCCCGAGCCCGTCTTCATTGACGAGGTGCCACATTTCCTCCGTGCACATATATTTACAAATACTGATCATCTCACGAATGACAATACCAACAGAAAAGCTGTTCTCTTCTTTCTGCAGGGGAAGATGGACAGAACGCTGGCACTGCTGCAGAATGCGGATCCCGCAAATTCATCTCCTGACTCCCTAGAGCTGATCCAGCTAGAGGGTATAAACCGTAACGCTGGTGTAAATGTAGTCACTCTGCCAGAGACAACTGCTGTCAGTCTGAGCTGCACTGTTGTTTTCTTAACCCGTTTCCCTCTCCCTCCCTAAATGTTCATATCTGATCAGGTGCTTGTGAACAGATGAACCCGATGATTGATGAGAGGCTAGAGGAGATCGACAGGTATTATGCAATAAATGTGGAAAGCAAGACTTTAGAGGACACTGCACTCCACTTGGACTGCTCTACATATGAAAAATCTGTTTGTAAATTATATCCCTCTCTCCGTCTCGCAGGAAACACTCAGAGATGTCCGAGTTGAACGTCAAAGTTCTGGAAGCCCTGGAGCTTTACAACAAGCTCATGAATGAGGCTCCTTTCTACACAGCCTACTCCAAGATGCAGGCGCAGTACGCACCGGCCGCCTCGGCTGTAGCCATGCAGGTCAGAACACTGTGCCGTCCAAAATCTGACCATCAAAAGGATTTATTCTTGTATCTAGCATTGATGCGTTTTATTAATGTTGCTTTAAAACTACAAGACGGTCTAACAGCAGCACATAAGCGCATGAAAAGGACTCAAGACAAAGAAAATAACAGGATCAAGGTCCTCCCGCTTCTTAATTCTTGAAGGTCTCTTTACGATTAGCGTGTCTCTTCAGAAGAATATGGTTCAAGGGGAATGCGACAGGCCTCTTACAGCATATGATGGCAAATTAAGGTCGGCAAATAAACAGGCTTAACTTAACTTCTCTCTAAAATCAATACGTTTGAATTAACATATGCTTGGATTGGTGGAGATCATTCCAGACTCTTGGTGTTCTGGCGTCATCTTTTCTCTGTCCTGTGATGCGTGTGGAGTCAATACAAGGCAGTACCAAGTCATACATAATTAAAGGACGACTTCAGTCAGGATGGAGGTTGGAGATTTTCTGTGTTAATTACCAGTGTGCCCATCCAGGAGTAGTTGACTGCCACTCTTTGTTCTCTATTGATTCTATCGGTCTCTAGATGTGATTTTTATTTATTTATTTATTTATTTTATTTCATGGAGACAACAGAGAACTAATTTAGAGGGAAGTCATTCAGAGCAGTTCCATGATTATACATTACAATTGGTCTCGCATCCTTTCATTGTGTGTTACATTTGGCCAGTAAAGCAGCTGATTGTGTCGCTTTTTGTTCTCGCCCTCATAGCTTGACATTCAGTCAGCCTTTTTTATTTCCCCTCCCTGGAGAGTCGGAGGCTGACTGCGTTTTCTTGGCAGTGGCTGTTTCTCTTTTGTGATTGATGTCACTGTCCAGACCCACACTGGAGTGCTTCTGTTTTTTTTTAATTACCCTTCTTTGTTTTTTTTGCAGAGTACTGTAAAACTGACTACCAGGTTGTTGTTGCACCTGCAAAGGATTTGTTGTACATGTAAACTTAGAGTCAGATAAGTAAAATCCAGATACTATTTATATTTTATACAGTCCTCTACAATAAACGCTACCTGACTCACCGGAATGGTCAATGATTTATTCATCCCAACAATGACTGCGTCTTTGATATCACAACTCTTAGTTGACTTATTCTGGAGACCAAACATTCACTGCTGGATCTCTTTTAGTGCTGCTCCGGTCAACCTGAGACGGACATGATATTAAACGGGTGGAACTGCAAGGAAATGAAAAGAAAGTCTTTGCTTTTATAAACTCAGAAACGTGCATTGCAATGAGTTTTGAATAGGGAAGTAAGGTTCATCTCAGTTGTGACGAGCTCTAAAGACATTTGGTGTTGATTGTAAACCATTATCAGGTATTGCATGTCTGGTTTAGCCTTTTGAACAGTTACATCAAGAATTTCTAGCAGTCGGGCACCTTAACTTCTGGAGTCTGTCTTGATTCTGAAATCACTGCACCTGAACGACTTCATGGCTTGAGACATAAAATGTAAAAAAAAACCAACATATTTCTTGTTCTCCTGCCACTTGGCACTATGAGAATACTGATGGAATAGTGACAGGATGCTCATTCAACATCTTTTTATTGACAAGGAACTGTGACATTAATCGCGCTTTGAGCCCTCATTAAAGCCGAACTGCACCCCTCCCTCTGTTCTGCTCAGGGCTACCTCGGCCCGGCCAGCGCTCCCTACCTGCCTGCATCCATGCCTCCTGCTCAGCCCTACGCTCTGCACAGCGACCCACCCGGATCTCTGCACTCACTGCCACCCAACATCTCGGCCCCGCCCGGCAACCAAGCTGCACAGTCTCCATACATGAGGTAAGAAAGCAGCCCTGGCTTTGTCAACAGTAACCTTCAAGCCTGTCAAAAATAACGATGGCACCCTGACGAGACACTCCAAAGACAAATAATGACAAGGCTCATGTCATGTGAGGGACCAATTTAGGATGTGTCATATCTTTGGCTTTAACAAGCTACTAGCTTTGAATACAGTTAACCGGACAGGTGGGGGCGCTTGTTATGTCAGTTTAACAAGCATCGGAGCAGATAAACACTGAAAAATGACTGTGACGCACATCTTCCTTGTTAAGACTGACTATTACAGCTGTTCCTCATCATGTTTGTCCCTGAAGTAAGTCACAGTATGCTCAAGTTGGATGTAGCTTTGAATCTGATATAGTAGCTGATATTCGTATCTTAATATTAACTATAAAAATTAAAAAAACTATCATCTTTCTTCCACAAATTGTGCGTGTATACCAGGGATAATGTGAAAGCATCTCTTGTCGTTCACATGATTTTGATATTTATTTCTAGCTGACTGACAAATACACTTAGATTTTTCGGTGGCTGCAGGGGGTCGTATGTCGTTTCCTGATAAATCTCGTTTTTACATGTTGAGACTCAAATTCCATATTTTCTCTTGGTATTAACTGTCACTTCTGTGTTTTCTTCCCAACAGCGGTATGAACGCTCAGTACATGAACCAAGCTGCCGGAGCGCATTATCCACCCCAGGTGGGTGTGGCCATGGACATGTCGACCTATCACAACTCCAGCATGCCTCCTGTATCCTATCCTGTGGCCGCTCCCCCTCTCCAGGCTCCTCAGCAGCAGCAGGCAGCATATTATCAGCAGCCTCTGCTGTAAAAGATAGAAATCTCTGACTGACAGCAGGCCTGAGATGAATACATACTCCAGATATTTCCGTGTCCAGCGGTGTGTTCATTCGACTTTCCTTGCGTGAATGTTTGTGTTTGTGTGGTTCTTGCTTCGGGAACAGTCCTTCAGCCATTTTATGTGCCTGATCAGCTGAATTGAACACACCCCACGAAGGTTGAAATAACTGAGGTGTGTCTGTAACTTAGGTTTGTTGTTCATTCAAGTCCGGACTCCCTGTGTGCATCCACTCAGCTACTATAAGTGAGGCTAAACATGGCATCAGGAGTTTCCTCCTGTCCGTCACTTCTTCTTCCTGCCTGACAGTGAACGCAGCACTGCTCTTCACAGATGTCACAGGTCAACATAGGAGAGGAGTTGGGTTTGTCGACTAATGCAGGACCATGTCATGAGCAGTCATTGTCTGATTCTAAAGAAGTTCGCCTTGTGTTGATGTACGAATTGTAAAATGCTATTTCTGAATTGACCCTTTTAAAGAGTTCCTACAGCTTGTTTTCTTCTGGGGTGGCAACATAAAGTAGGTGAATGTGGAAAAACAGCTTTTTTTTTTTTTGTCTCCATAGCAGTGCGTCGGTACCACCACAGCAGCAGCTGTTCCCTGTCCATGTCTATGTAGGTTACCTTCCCCCACAGGGGTTTTGTGCACGAGAAGTGTTTTGGCAGCCCCTACAGCCTAATACATGGTCAATATAATAACATGCATGCTCAGTAATAAAGTGGATATTTAAAAGACAAGCCTTTGCACAGCTGGTTTGACTGCTGAATTGATCAGAACTGAAGCGTATCTATTCTGTCAGATGCTTGTGAGATGAGTGATGTCCAGAATTGAGAGCCTGCAAAAAGTCCACCTTTCAAAAGTGTCCTCCAGTGTAAAGAAGATGGAGATTGACAGTGTCACCTTGTAGTTTGGACAGGGAACTCTTAGCTGTGCCAGTTCCATGCTCATGAATGGCCATCAGGCGTCACAGACATGCACGGTATGCTAGTGCGCTAGCTAGCATAGATTTAACCCCATTTAACACCAAAATGACAATTCAAAATATCAACATAGCCCGAATATTTTGCTTTCGGGTTTTTAAATGGCTGTCTCGTTTTTACGTCTGTGGGCGAATCAAATGGAAGCACTGGATTGGTGCGAGAGCTCGTGTTTCTGCCAAGTCAGCGCTTATTAAACACATAGGACGGACGGGCTGTGGGTGCTTGCTTCAGCACAAAAGCGTGCTGCTATTTATAAGGCAGGAGCTCCCATCTTTTTTCTTCACCAGCATCCATCACTGTAGCTGATCTGTGTTTTGAGCAGAATCTCTGAAGGACAAACTATATTTTCAACTATCTTCTATACATATATATACATATATACACATACACACACATATATATATATATGAATATATATGTGTTAACAGTTATATTTGTGTAAATGGTTCAAAATTACTATCCCATAAACTCACTGCCTTGTGATGCATTCTGTGGTTGCGTTTGAGATATTTAAAATGACAGTTTGTGTGTGTGTGTATTTTTGTGTGTGCAATTTGGTTTTGACATATGTATGTTTGTCTTATGTATGTATGTGTTTGAGGGCTCATCCATAACAGGTTCTTAATCCATGAAAAAAGGCATTGATTTTCTTTAGGATCACCAGATTTTAGGGTCAACTGAGAAATGGTTTGTTGCACCTCTTTTGTGTGTGTGTTAATCTAATGAAACACTTCATTATTATGACATCAGTACCTTCCTGCCTCCTCCCTTCATGTGTCGGGGTCTCTTGAACAGAATCCATATTTTATGCAAATGCACATTGTTTAGTTTTTCAATATCTATATACTTAAATGTCAAAATTGTCAACTACATTGCCTGTACTTTGTTTTATGTATATTGAGACATTACACATGTTTAATTTACATTGTCGGAGAATGTGTAATTGTTCTTGTGCTTTTTACTTTAATTTTTCAGGCAAAGGCAAGTGGAACAAAAAAGTCATGATGATCAGAATTTGTTAGTTGCTGTTAATATGAAGATAGAGAAGTGTGACATCACGTTTTAAACCGACTGTTGGTTTATTCTTAAGTTTCGATGTTAATAATTAAGAGCTGCGTTCATAGAAGCTGCAGTCCTGTTGCAGTAGCTTTGTAGTTTTAGCCACAACTGTCTATATTTCCTTCACCGGCCTCATATTAAAACAGTTGTATAATAGATGTAAAATACCTGGTTTTGTCAGTGACATTGACATTGCACCTTGGCTTTGTAAACATGTATTTACCACTGGATGCCTTGTTTTACTGTAGGAATCAAAGAAGATCATAGGGAGTAAGTTTGGTCTTCGAATCCGTTGGATATGTATAATTCTGTATATTTAAAGTATTCCAGGAAAAGTTGCTTTATCTAGGATTTAAAAACTGCTTTTGTAACAGAGCAAACGTATAGTATTCTTTTTAAATAAAAAATTGACCTGTGTTGAGGGGTGGTTTTCTGAATTAATAACATGTATGCATTTAATGGGAAGGTGTTTAAATTTAGCCTCTCCTATTCTTTGCACACATCACCAGCTTCACACGATGACACAGCCAATAATATGATCATTGCCCAGAAGACATGATTTATTCATTGATCTGGCAATTTTTATAGTTTCTCCTCTACACTTTTCAAAAAGATGCACTGGGGATCCTTCAAAATGCCATTGTTATTCTGGGGCCAAAGTGCATTTGGGAACAGTTTAATTAAATGTTGAAGGCCAGACACCACAGGCTGTTTCTTCAGGATGCCAACAGGATGCATACTTGATGTAAAGGCTTTCTGCAGTCCTGCAGAGGGATTGTCTGACAACAAGCACAGCTGGTAATGCTGCCTGGCAAGGATATCAGGAGATTTTATCATCTGTTGTTTGTCCTAGTTAGTTTGCTGAGATAAAACTCACTGGCCTGTTTTATTTTTAAGTGAAGACTGCAACCCTAAATCAGCTGAAACTGATTGTATGCAACAAAGATGAAACATTAAAAACCTAAACCCTACAAATATATGATCAAATATGTTCTATTTACCATATAAAGTATAAGTTACAAATGGAAAATGTCTGAAAAAAGATTCATACTTCAATCATTTTAATATTCATACATTAGTTTTTTTTAATCTACCCTACAGTATTTGTAGTGGTGTAGTATTTAGAATTTTTATGAGTTCATATATATACGTATATATGTATACGTATATATATATATATATACGTATATGTGTATATATATATATATGTATATATATATATACGTATATATGTATATATATGTATATATATATACGTATATATATATGTATATATATATACGTATATATATATATGTATATATATATGTATAAAGACAGACAGACAGGCCTACCTGAAATACATTCAGTGGGTAAACTTTGAAATTTTAAGAACTATAATATTAATAATACAACTAATAATAATACTTGGAGCTCTGGCATATTTGTTGTTTTCACATACATTTGATCTTTGAAAAAAAATTCTAATTTAATGATTTTCTTAACTGGTGTGAGAGGACTGCCTACAGAGGATGAGAGCAAGGTGAGTGAGAGAATTTTTTTTGGCTGTATTACTTTATCACCACCACTAAATGTAAAATGTCATCTATGTAAAAAAAAAAAAAACACACACAAAAAAAACCGAGAAAATAATAATAATGCCAGAATGAAAAAGTGAATCATACTGTTTTCCTTTAAACATTTCATTTTATTCATTCATTTAATTTTCATTTTATAATAGCTATTTATTCCAAATATTAAAGTTCATCGTTATGATGTGATATAATGTTGTAATAATGTGAAAATATCCTGTTATAATGTGAAAAATAGAACGTCACAATTATAACGTGATACGGACGCGTTTTTCTTTTTCTGGCGTGGCAGCAATGCGCTTCCGTACTTGTGCAACTCAAGACGCACTTCTTAAATTCTGAATTTCTGCATTGTCATTGAACGCAGCACTGCTGAAGCCCTGTGTTACGGGAGAGGAGGGAGGAGGGTTGGTATCTGTGCACGCACTGATACACGGGCTTCATCTGTGCGGATTCACTGCAGAGCGGGACAAGTCTTCAGATCCGCATCTTTTATTTCTGTTGTCGTGAAGTGGAACCGGACCAAAGCTGGAGCCGGCGGTTCAATGTCCTCTACCGGAGCAGCAGCAGTTCCAGTGGAGCGGCTCGGAGCGGCAGCCTCCGCCTTGGACCGATGAACTGGCTGAGATGTCCCGGCACATTTACACCCGACACGGGATAGGAGACGGGCTGCAGAAGCCCGTGTTTCAGGTAGGGAAATAAATAAATCACTTCCTCTAATTATTTTAGTGCATTATAAGAACAGATACAAACATACCACACAAATATGAATGAGACTAGGAAAAAATATACATTAAATATACATAGAATGCAGCAACAAATTGATTAAAAAATCATATCTGATCCCCATAGGCGTATTGAACTCAAGCAGTGCTCAACTTAAGCCACATTTTTCTTCATTCCTAATGAGCCTCTGAGGTCTCATCAATCAACGCCTCTGTTTTAGTGGTCCTGGTGAGAATTTGATTTATGCTGAAAGAAATGAAAATGGGTTCTTAATTATTAATCCTTGTCTGATGGAACTCCACTCATGATGCATGAGGTGGTCCAAGTCCCTTTTTCACAGAATTTTTTTAATTTTTAATTTTAGCACTAAAGCAGAATTTGCTACACATAGCCTACTTTCTACTGAACTGGACAGTACCAGTTATTTGAACCTCTAATGCATCAGCCGACATAGATTTCATTGTGTTGTTGATCAATTTCTACAATAGGCAAGGCAAGAGTTTATTTATATGGCACCATTCAGACATAAGGCAATTCAAAGTGCTTTACAGAGGCATAGAATGAAAATAAAAATAAATTATAAAAATAAGACATTGAGAACTTTTAAAAGAGATAATATATAAAGAGCAGGAGAGACCATTAAAAACAAGACATCAGAATACAATAAAATAGCAAATAAAAGACAATGAAAACAAAATGCAATGACGATCCAATAAACAGAGATTAAAATAAGAGGGGTAAGTAAAAGTTGCTCAGAAATGTTGTGATTTTATGGGAAAGCTGCAGTAAGTAATGTTTTAAGACCTGAGCTTTAGATGAGCTGACAGTCTGAGCAGACCTCAGGTACTCTGGTGGTTTGTTCCAACGTCAAGGGGCGTAGAAGCTAAAATCTGATTCAGCTTGCTTGGTTCTGATTCTGGGAACAAAAGGCAAACCTACTGTATCACAGACAAGCTGAGGGATCTGGATGCCTCGTAACATACAAGTAAATCAGACCTGTCCTTTCACACACAGGAAGCCAGTGTAGTGATCTGAAGATCGGCGTAATGTGCTCTACTTTTTATGCTGCATTTCTGATTTCTGATTTTATTTTAAGACAAGACACTATTACCATAATTTTGCCGGCTGAAAAAGAAATCCTTTAATTCTTGCTATATTTTTTAAGGCGGTAATAGTCCGTTTTAGTAATTGTCCTGATATGGCTGTTGACAGTTAGGTCAGACTCCCTAATATCACCGAGATTTCTGGCTTGATTTGTAGATTTTAGCATCATGGAGTCGAGGTGAGGGATGACTTTTAATATTTCCTCTTTGGGGCCAAAGACAATTATTTATTTTTTTTACCCCCATGGCCAGTTGAGCAGAAAATTAAAAATGAATCTGGGCAGCTTAGCAATGTCCATCCAAAATAAGTCTATGATGGATTTTTAATGAAGCAATAAAAACTGACCTGGTATAATCAGGTCATCACAGGACAGAGCCAGAGTCCTGTCAACTCCAAGGGCTGAGATACTGGTTTTAATGGAGTTTGCAGGAGGGAGGGTGCCCTTGAGTTAGTGGGGAAGGGAAGATGCAGTAATTATAGCATCATAGATAGAAATAGAATTTTATTTGCATGTGTTCCTTTGTCCTCATTAGGCTAATAGAGGGACCTACTCCAGACGCAGCCGGCTGAAGAGGTCCGACGGCAGCACCACCTCCACCAGCTTCATCCTCAGACAGGTAGGACACTTTACCACATTAACATGATACACCGAGAAAATCAGAGAAATGAATTCAAAAGCACGTCTAACGAGAAAGCACTCAGAGTCACTGAAACCAGAATAATCGGAAAATAGTTTCCAGGCTATGTCAAAACAAATTCATGAAACTATTGGTTATCAGAGGTGCATCTGCAATGTCCATCAGCCCTCATTCGAAACAGTAGATAAAAACTGCTGAACCCATCCTTTTATCCGGATCTACTCCTGAAATTGGTGGGTTCTTCCTAACTACACGTTCCAACCCTTCATCAAAATCCATCAGGCACGAATGGGTGAAACCAATCCCAACTCAGACAGTGCATGGTGAACACGTACGGGGATTTATTATTTGAAGAAACTCTTATTGACAATCCTCTTTATCTTCCTGAGAGACCTGAGAAAGTTTATGGTCTGGCACCGGTGTACTGCTGCTGGCTCCTGAACACAAACCCTCATACTGTTCTCTCCAAAACTCATAAAAGTTTGATTCCAACGTCGAATGGAAAGTGAACAAAAATGATTGTGGCATCAGACTTGTGTTTTGCCGAGACTGTTGCTTTTCGTCTTTGCTGTAATTCAGGGAATCTATGGCCTGGATTTGTATCAGCCTATGAATTCAGGCTGCTCTGCTGCGAGTGAGGCATCTACCAGCTACAGTATGTATAATTCATAAGGGCAGGGTGCAGTTGCTGCTGTTTTTTTAAAAATTTGTATATGTGCCACTGTAAAACAGATGCACTGGTTTCCTGTATTTCTTTAAATCAGAGTGCAGAAGGGAGTTACCTTGGATTTGGACATCCTGCTAACAAGTTACCAAGGGAACCGAGGGTGACGAGGCCATTCGGCGACACAAGGACACTTTATCATTGGGAACCTTTGTTCCCAAACCCCCTGTCTTTCTTTTCCACTCGTGGAACTCCCCCATGATGTAGGCTGGCCCGTGTTAACGACATGCGTGTCTCTGAGGAGGTGCGCTGACATCAAATCAAAGTGGGAGGCGTTTTCACCTTGACATGCTAACAAAAGCACACAACAACTTGTCGAATCTAATATCTAGATGTGATTTATGATAGTGTCATGTGCTCACATCTGTGGCTGCCGCATTTTCCATCACATGTAGGTCAGTTTGTCCATGAGAGATTTTCCTCCCCGTGAGCAGAGGGAGTCCTGAGGCTGTGCAGGTCAGGCATAATTTTGAAGCCGATATTAAGTCTAATTTTAAATACCGTTTTTAACTAAAACATTTCATTATAGACGGTTTAACTACAGGAATGATGATGGATTCTCCTGGATAGTACTGTCGGCACCAGCGTATGCATGTACTGTATGTTGAACCTGTTGATGTCTCTCATTAATTATTGAATCCCTGCTGCATGAAATTAAGTACGAGGCTCCCGGGATGGATGGAAAGCAAGATGTAATGGAAAGAAAGAAAGAGAAGCAAGCCAATAAAAATTCATAAACAAAAAGAAAGAAGAAAGAAGGGATTAAAACAAAACAGAAGTAAGACAGAAGGAGAGAGAAATGTTCACATAAAATCTCACTTTACTTCATTGGATGTTCACAGATTTCTTGAACACCCCTGTTGTGATTTGTGTCATCACTGCTGTGCTCATCGTCAGGTGGGAAGAGTGGGCTCTCTTTGATGCCCTCGTGTAGCCATAGCAACAGATGCCCTTCAACAACAGGGGTCAAGCGCAGACGGTTGATGAGCAACAGCTTTTCTGCAGAAAGTACTCACTGGCACTTAAAAAAAAAGAGAGATCTTTACATCTGTTACTGTCCTCTTCTCCAGAACATCTTTATACCTTACTTCTTTATTTTACTCATAAATTTATTCGCAGTAGGTCCTGATGGGGTTGGATCTGATTTGATCGACTGTGCTTGCAGCATAACTAAGCAACCCTGTTGTCTGTGATTCAAATATTAGTCATTTCATCCACTTTTCAAGCCAGAGAGAGGTTCAAACAACACCAATACAGAGAATGTCTGGTTCATTCGGTGGGAAATAGTGTGTTCATGTTGGAGCCCATCACCCAGAGAATGTTCACCATGCAGATCAGTACGTTTAAGGTAGAAGGACACCAAAAGGGGGAAGCTATTATAAAGTGGGGCATAAAGACAAAAGAGCGATTGTTATAAAATGCTAATGTCTTTGTCATGTTCGGTTGATTTCACAGGAAAAGGACAGACTGTAGAGATATTTGATCATGACTCCTCAGACGATACACTGATATCAATAAATCTGTTACAGAGAGGTGCAGGTAGAAAAGCTGATTCTCTCAGATGGTGCGCCGCACATCTAAATGCACCGCTGGCTCGAACAGATGTTTCTCTGCGTGGTCTGTGAGCGGATGTCTGTTTCCGGGGGGCCGACCCCGGAGCTCCGTGATAAGAGGATGCCAGGGCTCGGCAGATGTTTGCTCTCAGGAACGTAATCCGGAGCGGCAGCACCGGAGTGGCACGATGAACCGCTGCCCTTCCACACTGTTTCATATTTGTGTTGGTTGAATTAGAGAGCTAATATAGTGTGTGCTTGCTTTTAACCACACGTTTGCATGCACATGACGGCTGCCTCTCATGCAATGCACCAAAGTGTTGATTTTCTCCTTGTTGCAGTGTTTACACTGTGCCTAATTATTCCCTCACAGTCACTTGCCTATGCACGTGTGCTGCTAAAAGTAATTATATCACAAGCCTGAAAAGACCAGTGTACAAATGTTTTAACAAGAGCATCTTAATTTTGCATCAATTTCTATCCAAGCCCAGAGGGCTGTAACAGCCAGATGGGGTAAAGGGCAATGAGTCACTAAAAGAAGACAAAGGGAAGACAACATGTGCTTATAAACAACTTGATGAAATCAATGTGCACGAAAGCAGATAAAGAGTCAGGTGGACAAGAATGACTTAAAATCTACCTCTACTGACAGCATGAAAAGAAAGCACAGAAACACAGCAGTTTTAGACGTTTCCAGAATGACATCTGATGATTTATAGGTTAGACAGGTAGGAAACATGATTCAACCAGTCCCAACATTCAGTCCCCTCATGTCAACGTCAAGAAGGTTGGAGGAAATGAGGTTTCAGTCTTTCCTCCTGCGCCACAGCCAAAAACTTCCTTGCTCCGCCTCATCGGCCAGTTCTTTGAGGGCCTTCTTTTGCCTGGACCCAGTGATCCCGAGAACCTGCAGGAAGTGTTGGATGGATTTTTCCAATGAAGCCTCTACAGCCGACCAGATCCACCCTCATGGTCCACTCACAACCAGGTGTCAGTCCAGACCACTCCCTCCGACTGCTGTTGTGCGCCTCAGTGAATTTAGCTTTGGCAGGACTCGATCATGGCACCATCTGTACCGACCTCGTGTCAGAGCTGAGCTGCAGCCTGTTAGGATGTGCTGCAGGCTGGGGTTCTGGGTACTGCAGAGGTGGCCGCAGATGTGTAGGTTTCTAGGACTAGGGAGGTTATCATATGTGGACCTGATGAGGAAGCTCAACCTTGCTTGTGAGATCTTCCACATGTCGATCCACGATATGGTCCTTTTGGTGCCTGCATCCCAGTTTGACCACCTCCCTTGTTGTTATTGGCTGATGGCAGTGACCTTGTACGACTCGTTCTCCATTCCTGTCACTTCCGAGACCCCCAGGTCCTTCTTCTGACCACAAGTCCAGCCCTTTCGGCGCTGCTGCGACCACCCGACTATCTCCCTGTGCTTCAGCTTGGCTGACACCCTGGTCGATTGCTTGTTCCACCGCCTTTTTTTTTTTTTAAAGGTCCTGATTGAATTCTTTGCTCATATTCACAGCCTGGGTCTGCAAGTTTAAATCCCATCTGTCTGAAATAGAAATTATGATTGTAAGGGTTGCATTTTTGGACGGCTAAGCTTATGCTGCCATCGCTTTCTCCCAGAAATTAAATTTAATGTCTTAATCACAGTGCATTAAACAGAGACTTCCCATTTAACCAATCTTTTCAGCCTGTAAAGTGATAAGGAAGGGGCTTCTTCACACTGTCAATCCCTCTTATGTAGGTCATGGCTCAACTCAGCTGCCTTTCATTTGTGAATTACTTGATGTGGCAGCCGCTAGACTGTCTACTTCTTGAGGAAATTTCTTACCCACTGGAGGGCAGCTAACAAGATTACACATGAATAGTACACTTGGCAAATATGTGTTTCCATAATGATAAGCTGAGTTCGCTATCACTGCTTCTGAAGTCTTAAAACTGGGATCCAATGGCAAAAACTACTTAAAAAACAGCAATGGCACAACATACATCTTTCTTTTATTACTGTATTTTGTATGTATTCCAAAAACAACCATGACAGAAAACAGATAGAGAACAAATCCTCACATATAAAGTAAAAAAAAACTGGCATTTTTGCTTGACAAATGATTAATTTATTGGCAAAATTGTTTTCAATTAATTTTCTTTTGATTGACAGGTTGGTTTTTGATTATACTACTCGTCCCTATGTGGTTTACCTTAACTTTAACTATAACCATACCTATCCATAATCCTCGCTGAACCTCATCCTGAGTCCAACCCTCAGTCTAAAACCAGGTCTTAACCATAAAATCAATGTCTCACTGTTAGTTCCCACACTAATAGAACATCTTCTCTCTCCAGAAACAAAACCCTTTATGTATTACTTCATGCATCTGCAGCCTTGTGATGCGTGCATCAGGTAGAACATGAAAATGAGTGTTGCACAGCATTTCTTTTTCAAGCCTTCTCCTTGATCTACTGAGGCTTACTCTTACTTGAATAGGCCAGAGAGGCCTGAGGGGCTGCTGAGGTCTCCAGATGCAGGTCAGTGTCTGAGGGCCACCCGGCTCTTTGATGCCTCCCCATGAATATATATGATGGGTGATTAGGAAGCTGTCGTCGTGTTTTTGAGAGGAAGAAACCTGTTGCAGGTCTGATGAAGCTGCATCATCTCAGAGGAGCAGGTGCATCTGCTGCAACACAGTCTGTCAGGAGAGGGTGCTGCTGCTCTACTCTGTCGACGAAGCAGCTTAGTGTAAAAATGTTTTCTGGCAGTTAAATTTGGACTGGATAATAAAAGAAATGTGCAATGAATTTAAGCCATTCATCCATTGATTGATTTATTGGTTGATTTAACAGAGAAAATTGACTCTCTCTTGTGCCTACACTCCCTGAGGGAGCAGTTGCATCGTGGAATTTGTGGAAATAGCACACAAGGAGGGAAATAATATTGAATTCACGTCTGCACACCTTTTACAGCATTTTGGTTTGATTAAGTTCTGTCATTTTTCCCCTCTCTTTACATTTCAGTTCCCAATTAGCTTTCTAAAAATGCTTCATTCTTTATAATCTCTGGATGTTGGAGGTACAATGTTTATCTTGGAAACATTTACATAATGAAAATTCTATTTTTAGTACATTTTTGTCCTACTTCCCTCTTTTGTTGAAGTAGTAAAGAAACTTCTCTGTATTTTTTTGTAGAAATAAGTTTCACTATTTCTTTGACTGCTTAATGTGTCTTTTTTTATGAAAAAATGTGGATTGTGGATTGGTGAAATGATAGAATGAGCAGATATGAGTAAAGATTTATTATGTGAATGCTTTAAACAGCTACTTTGCTCATAAGAGGTGTTAAAACTCAGACTTAAACTCTATGTCTCTCCTTGACTGATTTCCCATATGATCTGTTTCCCTGTACTAACATTTATAGATTGATTTTATGGCTCTCACAAAGCTGTAAAGACATGAATACTTGTTGTGTGAGCATCTTCTCTGTTGCATCGGGTCTGCCTCCTCTCTGAGTATCACCACTCAGCTGTCCCCCCCCCTTGCTTCACACCTGCAATTTTAAATTATACGAACACTCACTGCAGATCGGTGTTGAGTTTAAGAGATCACGTCACACACATTCATGCACAGAATGCACACGGTTTTGCAGGTTAACGCTGCTCCCAGGCTGCAGACCCCCACCCTGTCCCTCTCTGCCTCTTCCTTGTTCAGTATTATTGACTGGAGCCTCCATCAGCCAATCAGCAGGCTGCATCTCCCCTCTGTCATCATCCAGTGTTGGAGGAAGGGATTGGCTTGTGTGATCTGAGCTTGGAAGGCAGATGAAATGCCAGGTCTGCTCTGCCTCTGGGGACAACCTGGCTGCTTCATAATGGGAACCAACGCTCGCTCGGCTCAGGGGCAATAACATTCAATTCAGCATCATCAAGAGAACAGAGGGCTCCACCTTTTTTTTTTTTTTTTTACTGCTCTGCTGTGTTGGTCTGTGGTCTACCTTCATGTGGAGGAAGAGACTGCTGGTGGGCTCTGTCACTCCCCTTTGCTCATCGTCCGTCCTCTCTGGAACAGGTTGATCCTTCACTGCTTCTGTCTATTTTGCGCCAAAGAGCTGCTTTTTGGAATCTCACTCCTCCATGTACGATAACTTGTACCTACATGGATTTGAAGACTCGGAGGCGGTGAGTGCAGGGGGGGCGTCTGACTTGTAAACCATGCTTCTCTGTTGTGTTTTGTGGCTGCTTGATCCCCTTCGTGAACGTCCACGGAATGCATTGAGACTCTCGGGGGAGTTGGAAGAGGTTGGGGGGGGGGGGAAGGGTGTGTGTGTAATGTGGAAGAGCGTGTGTTTTCTCGCTGATGCTGCCATCCAGATGATGGGTCTCCTCCTGATGACCAGTGTGCATGCTGTGGCTTTTCATTTGGGTTTTTTCCTCCCTTGTCTGTTTATCACATCCCACAATGTATCTATAGATTTCAGTGAAAAGACCAGCACAACACGGCCACTACACAGCCATCTGTATCGCACCGATGTGCTGTTGCATCTTAACTGCGATGTCTTTCACACAAGGCACAAATGCTTGCATGGCAGAGAGAGATGTCATATTCCCTCATCTTCACCACACTCAGGCGATGGCACACAATGATAAACCTGCACACAGCCTGCGATACAGAGGCCGACGTTAGAATCGATGGGCAGAGAGGGGCATCCGTGTGATAAAAATGTGTCAGAGTAGCGGAAAAAATGCTTACAAAGGCAATAAATGTATGAGCTGCTGCTGCTGCTGCTGCTGCGTGGAAGGGAGGAGGGAATCCCACTGAGCCCGAATCTGTCGAGACCTTTCAGCAAATCCACCTGACATCCTGGCTGCCTCCTCGCACATTAAAGGTGCAGGGAAATCTTCACTCATACTGGCCTATAGCAAAAAAAAAAAGAACCATTTTTCTATTTTTGTGTGTTGGAGAATCAGGTCATTTTAATCTCTCTAAGTCTATAGCTCTTACCTTAAGGAACTAAAAAAAAGGAGAGCAGATGGGGGGGAGGTTGGGTGCTAAGGTCCAGCTCACAGTGGGGGGGTTTCCAGATCTCTCTGATGTTGGATGGGTTTAGTTCAGGGCACTGTGCACTTCTTCCTGATCACACTGGGAAAAGCATTTCTTTATTGACTTGAAGGATTATTTTCAGGACAGCCCCAGAACAAACAGACACGGAGACAGGGATGTCCATATGCTATACTTGCATAGATTTTGTGACATCACAGGAACTCTGACTTCTGTACTCCCTCTCACATTGTCACGTTGTTTTCAAATACAGCTGCTTTCATTTCCAACTTCAGTTTTCTCCCAGGGCAGCGGGAAGCTCGTCCGACAAACGTCTTCATTTGACTTTTTTGTGTAAAGAAACGTTTGTTCATTTTCTGCGCTGAAGATTCAACTTGGACAGTTCCGTTCCCATCCGAGTTTTGGAATGCTCACATAGCCTCGTCTACGCACAAAAAAAAGGACTGAAATGAATGCGGATTTTTTTTCCCGTCAGGACTTCCACTGACAGAAACCGACAAATCATGGAAAATAACTCCCTTAAACTTGCCTCTCTATGCGTCCCTGATCATACAGCGTCATCCACATCGCAGTCCCTCTCTGTCTGTTCCTATCATGTGTTATTGACACGTTATTATGAGTCTGAATAACTGATGAGGCTGGAGACTATTCCTATCACCTCAGTCTGTTCAGGAAATGGATTCTCTGTAAGATCCTAATGTCTCAAGGCGACGGTCTCATCCAGCCTATTAAGATACTGTATAATTCATTCATTACTTCATTACCACTAATTCAGCTACAGGTTCCATTTACGTGTTTGCACTGACTTGCTCCAGTTTCAATCAGACATTGGCTCCGGTCATGTTTTCATCAGGTTTGAGGGTTCTGTTGAATAAACTTGGAAAACTTTCAGTCAGTGCCTCTGAGGTCAACATTAGTCCATGTTTAGGGCGGTTTTGGAAGCAGCACAGAAGAAATGAGGCTCTTATCGTCCTGGTGGTTTTACTATCAGCACTTGTCATTAGCTTGTGGGTGTCTGGATTTTTCGGAAGCGAGACTTTGTCCACGTATGTTCTCTCCAGCACAGCCATGCCTCATGTTCATAGACTGTAGATGTTTGTCAGCCACTGAGAATTTGAGCCAGCAATGTTTTTGAAAAGAAATCATGTCAGTATATTTGTACACTGCAAATTGTTCAGTACTTGCAAAGATTTTTAATTATCTTGATTTAAAAGTAATTTACTTTTTAAAATGTATTTTAGCCTACTTATTTCTGGACTAACCAACTTATTTTAAAATCTCTTGACACGTAAAATTACCTTGCTGCATGGACAGATAATTTCACTAGTATTAAACCATTTTCTCCTCAAATTCAGGGTTCAGGGTTTCTTGTATTTTAGCTACAAGCTACTGAAGTAGTTTGAAAACAATGATATTGGTATAATTTTTAATATGATAAAAAAAAAAGTCAATAATGGCAATATTCCAACATGTTGCTGTAAGGATCTCATATGTTCCACACAGGAATAACAAGCATGGCTGAAAGTGAAATTCCTCAGTGGAGGTGTAGAAATAATGGGCGTGACATCATAGGATGGAGTCGGTTTGGTTACAAAGGATCAGATATACAACAAACCAGGATAAGGAGTAAGATAAGATATAAGGGGAAATACAACAAACTTAATTATCCACCTAGAGCAGAGGTGCCTGGTTGAGGATAAGGAAGCCAGAAATCCTCCAAGGAAGTGTCACCAGCTGTTATGAGCTCTGAACCATACCAATACAATTGTCTCATAAATTAATCATTATTATTACTTAACTTTACTTACTTATTACGTATTCTTTATATTATTATTCTCATTACACTTGTTAAGAACGTCATGTCATTTTAATAATGTAAGGACGTGGAAGGAATTTTTAAAAAAACTTTATGACCAAAGTATTGTACATGAATTCTAAACTCCAGTCCCTTATTTAGGCTCGGTTGTTTCAAAGGAGAGATGTGTTTCCACTTTTCTATGCCGGTGGTGGATATAATGAAACAAGAATGCTTTTAGCCTCCTAGCCTGGGTCTGATAGGTGTGGAGGGAGGCCAGGGGGAGGAAGAAGGATGGAGATGGGAGAGCATACCAGCCTGTGGCGTCTGAACAGATAAAGCTTGAGTGTGGCACGATGAACTCAAGACCGGCCACTTGACACTCTTAGATAATCGCCTCACAAACAACTTATTGTAAGTGTGTGTGTGTGTGTGTGTGTGTGTGTGTGTGTGTGTGTGTGTGTGTGTGTGTGTGTGTGTGTGTGTGTGTGTGTGTGTGTGTGTGTGTGTGCAGGGACAGGAGATATAATGAGAGGAGGGAAAGAGGTTAGTCGGTGTCTGTGCACATGATTTTTGGGAAGTGCCTCGTGCTCTGAATGCTTTCTGTCCTTTCCAGTAAAACGAGCTGAATGACATCATCTTTGCCATTCTTGCCTTAATGGTTTCAGGAAGAGGCAGATGCAGGGACCAGTCAATTAAATCATTATTATGATTAAAGTTGCTGTGAGTCTGGCATGTTTAGGGGGTGGTTATCCAAATAAAGATCCACATCCACCAGATTTAAATATGTTTTCATATATGGGGTTCGTCTGTTCTGTGAATCTGTTTACAGGGATGTGAGTTTGATTTGGAGTTGGCCTTGGTGGAGGTATGAGCTCCTATTGTAGTTTTACTATAATTTTATTGTGACTCATTAAAATAGAAAAAACATTGTCTTTGAAAAAGCTTTGAGGGAGGAATTAGTTTGGCCTTTACTGATAAATTTGTCTTGAATCAAGGAGCCAGGTATAACAGTTTTATTCTATGGCTTATGTTTTTGGTCTTGGTCCAATGCCTGTCTGTCTATCAAATTTAACTCAAACTGGTAGTTTTTGAGCTCAGTGCTGATTAATGTTCGTCAAACCTTTACTAATATGGAAGTCTGATCAGGCCCCGACTATCTCTGAGTGGCTTAGGGACATTATGGTCTACCTGAAGTTACAAAAGATCAGTTTCCCAATGAAAGGCAGAACTGATAACTTCTTTCTAAAATGGAATCCATTGCTTGACTACATAAAATCTTTACAAACTCTGACTTTCTCTTCCTTTTTGTCTTTTCTTCATTCTCTCTCTCTTCTCTCTTTTTTCAGTTCATTTATCTATTCCTTTTTATTACATTTTCTTCCATTCTTTCTTTATATATATATATATATATATATATAAATTTATTTTATTTTAATTTTATTATTAGTATTATTATCATTAATAGTAGTATCATTATGGGTTTTTTCTTGGATATTTTATAGAAACTGGTTCTTGATTTATGTTCTATATAAAAATGGGATCTATATCTAATTTAACGGTTGTTTTGGTTTATATATTGCGTATCCCAATGAAGAAATACAAAAAATGTTCATCAAACTAAACAAGCAATTGATGGACATTTTCTTACATTGTATAAACTAACAAATGAACTGATCACTTGAAAAACATGACAATAATGAAAATAACACTTAGTAAGCATGACAAGCAAACAAGTAATACAAGATGGAGATTTTTACTTCCCCATTAGAATTAAAAATACATTTTCTGTTTCCAGAGATGCGTTTCATTATTTTAAATGGCGAAACAAGAGCAGGTGCTCATCCATGGTGGCCAGTGGTGTAGGCCTTTTATTTCCCTTCCTCTCCAGTCCTCCAGTTATAGATTTCATTTGTAATGAGGCAGTAAATAACAGTTATTTGTATCAAGGAAAGAGTCCCATGGCTCTGAATGGATCATTAGCAGAGGCGCCTAGAAGTCCTGGACAAAGGCATTAATTCTTTCTGTCCATCCTGGCAGGTTGATTTCCCAGACTTACAGCAGTACAAATCCTCTGTTGCACAATTGGACATGTATTTATTTACATTAAATGATTGATGTGCTATTGTAATATTTTTTCATTGAATCCATATAATAGGCTTTCGACACTACTTCCACATTTAGAGCAAGAATAAAAGTCTTCTTATCTTGTTAAACTATTCAAAGTGGTCTTTTTTTTTTTTTTTACATAGAATGCTGCCATTTTACTACAAACAGATTATTTACTCTTTTTTTTCCTACATTTGTTGGAGAGGAGGATTACTCCACCATAATAAGCTGTTTGTATATCACTGCTACCAGCCAAGCATATAATTTACACAATATTTGTGGGCCTGCAGGACACATCTATACACTGACTCTACTGTTTAACACATCATAAGAATACAGAGTCTATCATGGACGTACTGTACCCCTGTCTCTTTCTTTGTGGCACGTAAAAAGCTGATGGCGACAGAGAATGTAACCATGCAAAACATGTGTTCTGCTGTGAAAGTGTTTGGTAATTGGATGAGAAGGTTGCTGGAAAAGAAGGCGCCATAGCAGGAGAAGAAAGTGATGAACAGGGTGGAATTTAAAGCAATACATCATACCTTAGTCCTGATGTCAAGTAACCCTTTGTAAGCATGTTTCCTTCTCCCCTGAGCTTTACCCCATTGTGTGTTTGCTTGTGTACTTGCACGTGCCTGTGTGCAATTTTAACAGCTGCTTTTTAAGATTATACTTTACTTTTATTTGTGACATCACATGAGATTTTTTTTGTCATCAGGTTTTTCCAAAGCCAGGATTTTTTTAATGTTATTATTCATACTAACATAAATGGTTTACATTTAATTTCCCAATTATCCCAAATATCTATCTATCTATCTATCTATCATCAGCCCTCTTATTTCTTCCAAAGTAAATTCTATAATGTGTAGTGAGATCTGTTTGACCTGTAAACGTTGGATCACAGTGGATTTAAGGTCATGTTCTCCACTCATTGTATCTCAAACAGAGAGATAAAGGCTAACAGGAGAGAATATCAGATTGCTGTGTTACACCAGTTCCTGTTTACTCAGGAATGCATCTATGGAACACATAGTAACATGATATCCAGTGTACTGCACTGTTCAGGAGGCATGAGGAGATGCTGCATCACCTGCCCCACTGTCAACATGACATTGTTATGTGCTGATACCTGGGCCCTCGTTAAGTACATTGGGCTGTTTTTGTGTTAGCAGACTGTTAAATAGATTGGTACGGGGAGATTATGCCATCAAAGCATATCATGAAGGAAGATGGACGACAGTATTAATTATTATTTATAATAGATTACACATCTCAGAGAATGTAGTTTGATTTACGATGACAAAACTTTGCCAAATGCAATCTTTTCAGCAGGAAACCTCGGCTTAGGTGTGAGATTTAGTGGATGGACCTGGAAAAGAACATTGATAACAAGAGTATCTTCTGCACATTTACTTCATATTACAGACGTAACTTAAAAGACAACATTTTAATCCCAATCATGTCTTAGTCAGGCCAGTATGTTCAAGGATGGTCATACTCCCTGCATACATATATCAATTAACAGATTGCAATCACTTCTTAACTATCATAATGAAAAAATAATAAAGAATTAATACAATTAAATGCAATACTGTTAACCTGAGAATATAAGTAAGTAAGTAAAAGTTTATTTACCTACATTATTTATTTATTTAATTTGCATCAAGGCAAAAAAAAGTGATAGCTATTGTGATAGTGATAGGTTTGTTATATTCAGTAAAGCAGGGTTAGTCTAGGCTACAGGAGGACAGATGCAAATGGGACATTGTCTCTAAGAGGTGGTGCAAAGTAACCGCAGCAAATTGAGTTGTGGGCCAGTAATTGACGGATCAGAGGAGGTGATGGATGGAATATTGTTGGGTCTGATAATGTTGATTTTGTTGACAAAAAATGATAAGTACCATTCACAGGCTTCAGTAGCTGTGTGATGTTTTAAAAAAAAAAATTAATTTAAAAAGTGCGATCAGACCAAATTGTGTTTAACCATTTGATCCTAACAGCTTGAAGGATCTACGCAGTTGAAGTATCTTACTTCTTACTTTTATCATTCTTTTATAGATGCTATAAAGTGATTTATTTGCCCCTTTGGTCTCAGTCTTTTGAAGGTGAATTCTGAGTGCAGGAAGGCTGCCGTTGTTGTGTCGACGGCTGACGAATGAGCCGCTTTGATTTTATGACATGAAAGTAAAGAAGTCATTAAAATTCATGAGCAGATTCATGCATTATGTTCACGGTACATGTCGCAGCCATTACTCTACACCGTGTGCAGGATTACATCATTCAACATGGTTTCCTATCATAAGAGATTTTTTTTTATGTTATGTAATGCTTATAGGCGCTAATTGTTGCATGCAGCAGATGCTTGTTAAAGCTCACTGACATCTGGGACAACACAGCCTTAACTGCATTTATAAAGAGAATTTTTGTCTGCATAAATCTGCAGACAAAAATCTGCCTAAATGACATGACAGTACATGGTGGGTTGCAGGCACCAATGAATCATAAAGGGCATGTAGCAGCTGCAGCCATAGTCACTCTGATCAGTCAGTACTGGTATTTAATTCCTGATGACAAGAGGAATGACTGAATCTTAACCTGGGAGTGGCTGGTGTGTACGGCAGCCTGCAGGCGACCTTATGCAGTGTGTTCCCTGTACCTGTACTGGAAAACAAGGCTGAGCAGTAAATGGCTCGTGGACCCCTGAGAGTCCGTGCACTGGGGCTCATTGTTCCTCGCCTATGAGGCAGGCGTCCAGTGTTTTATGCTAATGTGCTGATTGCTCAGCTGTGGAGCAGTGTGAAGCACAGACACATCAGAGTTAGAGCGGAGAATAAAAGCAAGCTGTGAAACTGTGATGGAGTGAAAAACGCTGGCGTGATGTGGATCCATCACGGTTCATAATAAGTTGTATGTTTCTAGTCCTTTAAAATGCATGATTAGCATAAGAATATTCAGTTCACCTGCAGAAATTAAATAAAGGGCTTACCACCATGTTGGTGTAGTATTCTAGTATAGTATAGTATAATATAGTATAGTTACAGAAGACTATTGAACAAAATAACTCTTTTAACTCATATTTTCAAAGTATTTTTTTTATTATTTTATCTTTAATATTATAAATACCCTTTTTATTATGCATATTTATCCTATTATTATTTATCTTATTATTATCATTGTGTTTCTTATCTTCCTCTTTTCTTATGGAGCTTCCCAGCCAAACACGATTGTGCTTGTATAACCGGTGTGACAATAAATGAATCTTGAATTCTACCAATGTGAGTGGCGATGCAAAGACGCCGTTAACGTCAGCTTGCGCTTAATGCATACTTCAGGTAATTCTTCTAAATCCCTTTTCACACTATTACTGAGAACTCAGGCCTCACCCTGTGCGTGCCACTTTGTTCTGTGCAGGATTATTGGAGGGAACAATGCTGCACCAACACTGCCATTTGAAAAACAACAACATTATTTTGATAAATTGCAGAAAAGCAAACGTGTGCAGCCCCTCCGCTCTATGCAAGGCACAGAGCTGTTATTACATGGTGCACTTGTAACAAATTGGACCTGAAGTCTCCCACATGGGAGCACAAACAGGACCAGTAGCGGTCAGACAAAGGAGATGTCCTCCTCGCTGTGTGTAGACAATGCGAGCAAATTGTAAGTTAGCACTGTTTTAAAATGCTAGTGTTGAGGTAGGTGCTGTAGCTTTAGCCATCTTTGATGATGGATGAATTTGGAGCACAAGTCCATTAGCCAGGAATCCGCTCCCAGGGCCCTGCTCAGGTACGTAAACTATGTGCTTTTCATTTCACGCTCAGGTGCAGGTGACATTATGAGGAGGTTTAAAGGCTAGCTGAGAAATATCCTGGAAAATAGGAAAATATTTTGACACATAGATGGGTGACAAATTAAGGGATATGAAAAAGGAATAAATGCATGCAGATTCTTTCTGGGCTGAGCTGGGTGACACTTTCCTGACATCCTCTTACAGGTAAGGGTCACTGCAAATCAATTCAAATTAATGCTGATTTATCACCTCACCTTTATCTCAAAATCCCCTGCAATGGCAATCCCAATCTCCAGATCTCTACCCAGCTCAGCAGCACCTATGGAGGGATATCAACGGGAAGAACGGTGTTCATCCCTCTTAAGCAGAATCAATGATGAAGAGACAGGCCCATAAGATGAGGATTTTTTCCTGTGATAATGACGTTTCGTCAGAAGTGCGACAGACTTTCATAAGGAACTGTTCCTATATGTCATTCAAACTCGTATTTACTCAAATTAGCCTGGTGACGAGAGAAAGGAGGCAGGCTTTTTCAGTAGACACAGCAGCGGCTGGGCTTTGTGTCCGCCTCTGGTGTTTCTGATCGTATGTCTAAAAATAAAAACGCCATCTTTCTGAACCTTCGCTCGCAGCCGGTTCACCATCTTTAATCTGTCCGTCTTTGATCCTGCACGGCGAGGAGCACGACCAGTCATTTGACATAGAAAACACTCGCCGTCATTCATTTGCTCAGTCGCTGTGGTGGTTTTAAGAATCAGGTTCCTAATATGTCCTGCATCTATTGGCTCCGTTTTGCATTCAGATGTATTTAGTTTTTGATTAGGACACATCAGTGGTTTATGGTTGGATTCTGCCCCTTGGATGTTAATTTGTGGACCAGAAAGAAACTTATGACCTTTGTGTTGTTTTGCTAATACTATTCTGTTGAACCCTCCCGCTAACATGCTATTTCCATTTTCTGTGTTCTGGATTCTCCAGGGCTCAGCTGATTCCTACACAAGCCGACCGTCAGACTCGGATGTGTCCCTGGAGGAGGAGAAGGAGGGCGGCCGGCAGGAGAGGGAGCAGCAGGCCACTGTCCAGCTTGAGAGGGCAAAGGTTATTTTCACTGGGAACTATTTACATACATATAATTTCAGCTCGAAAAAGACGGACAATGCACTTTTGCTATAAATGCACTGTTCTTCTGTTCAGAATTGATAGTTTTCTAGCGGTTGTGGAAATGTCTAAACATAGATTTACAGATACAGAGATTGCCTGATAAGCACAATGATGCTGACATGACGCTCTATGCTTTGCTCTTTTCTCACTCCTGTCTCACAGACTAAAGCAGTGGCTTTTGCTGTGAGGACCAATGTCAGCTACTGTGGCGCGCTGGATGAGGACGTCCCTGTGGCTGGCACTGCTGTGTCCTTTGACGCCAAGGACTTCCTTCACATCAAGGAGGTAAAGCTGTGCTGCTTTATGGAGGACTGAATTTCAGTACACTGCTTCACATGAGCAGATACTGACTGTGTCTGTATGATAAACTTTGTCATTAGATCGTAACGAGTCAGAAATGTGTTCCTCCACTATCATGGCCAAAGAAAATGCTCTTTTCTGATTGGCTGGCAGCTAATTGGAAACAGCAGCTGGGAAAACATTCTCATGGCAATGGTCACTTAGCAGCTTGTTCCCTTTTGGACAGCTGTAATATGCACTGTAATGATAGCACACTGCTCTGATTGTTAATTTAATTCTAAATATAATAAAAACAAAAATATATTAATTATATTGGTATTAGTGTACACCTTTTATTTGCTTATTTATTGTTTCTCCATTATTTTTCTCTCTTTCATCCATCAACCCCAAAGGCCAACTGTTCAGAGCATAGACACATATACACATATACACACTTGCAATAAAGATAATTAATAATTTATTCCATCCAAATACATATTTCCAATCATTATAGATAATAAAGAATAATCTCAGGATACTCTGCCTTGAGTCATAGTTGTCCATCTCACAAAAATGAAATAAAAATAATAAATAATAAATAGAATAAAACCCTGAGGTTTTCTCTCCAACCTGCAGAAGTTCAACAACGACTGGTGGATCGGCCGTCTAGTGAAAGAAGGCTGTGACATCGGCTTCATCCCCAGCCCTCTGAAACTGGAAAACATCAGACTCCAGCAGGAACAGAAGAGAGGACGTTTCCACGGGTGAGTGGAAGAGGAGGGCTGGATGAGAAGTGGGGACGTGACAGTGCAGGAGGTGGAGGGTTTTGGGGATGTGTCGAGTAGAGAGTCACTTTAGGGGGGAGTAAAGCCTGCTAGTTGAGCCGCCAGACAGGGAGGAAATGAGATGGATGAAAGCCAAGCTGTGTTGTGTGGTCCAACCTCTCAGAGGTGTGCCTGGACCGGGGCCACCACTGAAATCTCCATCCGATGGGGTGATGTGTTTCAGCAACGATGAGAGAGAAAAGAGACTTGTCGGCTTGAGTTACTTCCCTCCTCTGTTTCTGTCCAGCTATTTCTTAACATGATGTGTAGCCTGCTGACAGTCTGTGGTCATCTGTTCTCCAGGGGTCAGTGGTGCTTGATGATGACATCGTTCCGGATCTCACACTAACACTACTCTCTTTCTATTTGCTGTTATCACTGTAGCAGTAAGTCTAGTGGGAATTCCTCCTCCAGTCTGGGAGAAATGGTGTCAGGGACATTCAAGCCAAACCCCAACTCTGCAGGTTGGTCTCAAAAATGTCTATTTAGGTCTGAGAGGGAACAGGGTCATCCCATTCATAGAGGGAATTGTTGTGTCTGTATAACAGCCGGTGTATTTAATTCAGCTCCTGTCACTGATGACCCAGGACAGCCTGCACTTATTCACATGATCTTCCTTTTCTTTTTTCAGGGAAGCAGAAACAGAAAGTGGTGAGTGTGGCCATTTAAATTAGTCATTATTTTTTGTTTCATGTTTATTAACTTATTTGATAGGGCAAAAAAAAATCAGAGCTTGAGCCAGTAATTATTTCCTCTAAATCTCCCTTCATAAATGGGTATACTGGAAATTTTTATGTTGTGCTAAGCCTGGGAATTTTTTTTTCTTTTTTTTCCGTCATTATTTTTGTTTTCCTATTTAGAATTTTATTATTAAGGACACGCTATATTGTGTTTGGTTGTGACATTTTCTTGCAAGGACCCCAGGAAGACTTCATTAAATTGGCAGCTAACGGGGATCCTAATAAAACAATAAGCAATAAACAATAATTAAAAATATATTGCAAAATAAAAGAACTCTCGTCACATTCGTCTCTTAAAATGATTACACACATTCTTAATTGTAAATAATCACTTTGTAAACTATGTGGGGTCTTCTTATAGAGTGCAAACCTCAATAATATGAATGATTGAGGTTGGTGAGGTCTGCAGTTGCCTCATTTATCCAAATAAGTGAAATGATTTTAGCTTATATGTTTTTTGATTTATTCTGTTTGTCAGTCAACCTTTAGTGTTTGACTCTTAACAGCAGCTCAGCCATGATAACAGAGTTAGAAGTTAACATTTAGACCACTGCTGTGCCTTTAATATACATTTGCACTTCGTAAAAAAAAGTTCTCAATAAACCAAAACTGCTTATCGGAAAAACGGCACCAGTAATTTTGACAACCGTCTGTGTAAGAGTTCATTTGAGTATCATTTGAATGCCACAGGTGTTCCGTGTTCTCATTTGCACATAAATTAGGAAGACTTTATAGCTTTCTGCCTGGCCATGCTTCATTTAATTTGAGTCCTCTGTGGACATAGATGAGCAGAGTCATCATTTAGAATGGTGCATTCTGATTTTAATCCAGCCAAAGTCGGTTGGTTATATTTAATGAACCGTTTGATTTATCTGAGTCAATTCTACTCTGCACTGTATTCTTTTCTCAAAAGTGATAAACCCCTTGTATCAGAACAGCATGTCCCGTGGCTGAAACAATGTCTGTTTAGTGTTTAAATGTTTAAAAAATAATTCTTTTTTAGAATTATAAGAATAAAAAAAATAATAGTAATATTAAATCTTGTATGTGTCTATGCCCTCCTCTCCAGGCTGAGCACATCCCACCATATGACGTGGTTCCCTCCATGAGGCCGGTTGTCCTGGTGGGACCTTCCCTGAAAGGTTATGAGGTAGGATGCACTGCTGCTCCTCCACAACTGAAATCTCTTATTCCTCACATTACTGAGCCCACGTTTGGTATAACTATGGTAATAAATAACCATAAAGCATGTGCAGTTATGCACAAATATACTTCATAAAGACGTCATCTTCATTACAGTTTAAGCCCTAAAAGTTCACTTTTATAACAAATTTTCAATGCAAAGATTGACATTACATTTTATTGAAATACACCTTGTAATGTAAACATTTTTAAACAAGAAAATCCTTAATTCAGCCCTGACTTAGTTGAAATAAGCAGCGTGTTCCTTCTTATTATCCCTCTTATTCATTCGGAGTGACAATGGATCCATGAAGGGCTAAGCTGATTAATGCTCTATGTTGCATCATGTCGTAGCTCCTTGCATTTCCTGCTATGCTAATCCTTCTAAATTTGAATTTCCCCGAGATGCAGAATTAAAACTGAAACTGCTTATTGATTATCAGTTACCACTGGAACAACAAGGCACACTAAAGAAAGGAGGCCAAGGAGGTAGTGGGAGGTGGGAGTCAGTTGTCATGGAGTCACAGTCTTCGCCTCCCATTCTGGTGTTGCCGTGGTAACAACCTTCTGGATAAACTGCACCAGTCTGAAAAAAAGTGGAGCATAGTTTGAAATTAGAAACCCAGAATAATGTACTGCACTGAGGTTTTTAAATAGGATGAGTGACTGGATGTCGTTAAATGTTTTCATGAGAAATATTGATTTTAGCTTTCGATCACACAGATTCCTTGTTGAGTATTGTTCCTTTTTGATTAAAGCAATTTAGCTTTACAATAAATTAAGCTCATGAAGTACAGAATTTTGTGTTAGCACTTGTTTTATGTGTGTAGTGAGGTTATAGACACTTTAATTCACTCCATGGTGCTTAATAAGAGAATGCATTGTGTCAAGCTTACAGTATGTGAAGTGGGAAAGCTCAGATCCTCTCCTCGCTTTAGGATAAAAAATACCAATAAGACAAATCGCTTACAGGTCAAAACTGTGTTTCAAAATGTCACTAAAGTAAGAAAAGTGAGTAAGAAAGTAAAAAAAGTGAGCTAAATAAATACTCATCGTGCAGCAGAATGATCCATGGCAGTCATATTTCATCATTTTTACTATTATTGTTGTTTTGAGAATTTACTGAAAGCAGAGTTTTTATTTTGCAGCTAGTTGAGCTTTACAACAGCTACTTCAATATATTGGGGAATATAAAACATTGCATCTTATTTTACAAACTGATCATATATTTGTATGTAAAACGGTCATTTTCATAGTGACTTTAAATGTTCTGGAAGTGAAAGGTAACCATAAAACAGACAAATTCAAGCAAAATACAAGTACCTTAGATATGCTTAGATGTGTTACTTGAGTAAATCCAAATACAATGAATCGCAAGGTCATTGCACGTGTTAATAACACAATATTTCGTCTGACAGGTGCTCCATGCTTCCTTCAGCTGTAAGGACATGCAGCTCCTGTCAACCCTCCGTCACTGTCGAGCTTCTTTGAGTGCTTTGTCTGCCCTCCTTCATCTTGAATGAATTCGGGGCCTCGGACTGCCTTTCAGATTCATTAGGAAAAGTTATATTGGAGTCTTGCACTTTGTGATTGCCTCTATTCATCACCTGTGCGTTGGTCTTTGTGACGCCTCTCATTCATGCTGTTAATCACTTTATTCCATGTGGCCCACATTCATCCCACAGAGTGCCAGGAGGAAAGAAACGGTGCTCGCTCTAGACAAATTGCTCGGACAAGTGTGTAATTCACAGGCCTGGTTAAGCAGCAGCCTGAATGGACAGTATCATAATGAATACTAACAGTCTAACTCCGCTTATGTGCGTCTCTATAGCTTATTCTGTAAATGTGTAGGGATGTTGGTGTTGCAGGCTTTTGTGGTTTGTTTTTAACATCTTCTTCCCCTGGCTCCAGGCCTAATCTTTCATAAGTAACCTGATTTTCTTCTTCCTCCTGTTCCCTTTCCATCTTGCATCCCGCCCTCTCACCCGATTCTTCCATGTAGGTGACGGATATGATGCAGAAGGCGCTGTTTGACTTCCTGAAGCACAGGTTTGACGGAAGGTGAGCAGTCAAAGCGATGCGGCGTCCGTCACGCTGGCAGCAGGATGATGTCTACTACATGTGTGTTTTGTGTTGTTTCAGGATATCCATCACAAGGGTAACAGCTGACATATCGTTGGCCAAGAGGTCAGTACTAAACAACCCCAGTAAGAGGGCCATCATTGAGAGATCCAACACCCGCTCCAGTCTTGGTAAAGCCACAGGAACTGTTTCACTCAATGATGTGCACGTCTTGTAGGTGTTTGGTAATTTACCTTCATGTTCCATCTTCTTCATAGCTGCTCTGTGTGTGTTGTTGTTGTTCTTCTTGTAGCGGAGGTCCAGAGTGAAATAGAAAGGATCTTCGAGCTGGCCAGGTCTCTACAGCTGGTAGTGTTGGATGCGGACACCATAAACCACCCAGCGCAGCTCATCAAGACCTCATTAGCACCCATTATCGTCCATGTCAAAGTGTCCTCTCCTAAGGTGAGATGGAGTTGATTACCACATGTGCAGCCTCCTCCTAACAGGATACAGTGTATAGTCTCACAGCTGCAGGTATTTTTAAAATTCAAGATTGGATAAGGAGATTTCAGTTATGCTACTCACAATAAATAAATAAATAAAAGATCCATAAATGAGTGAAAAACTAGAACTATTTAAATGTTGGAGTGAGGATGAATTCAGGAGTCTCAAATCTTGAGGAACAACGATATTCTATGAGAGGCCATGTGGGCCATATTTGAGACTTTCTCGCACACACTCTATCATGATTTCATACAGACACAATCATACTAACATACACACAACTACTATACTCTCTTACATGCACAATCATACTCTCTAAAAAGTATTGTAGCATGCTGACATTTCTTGTTGCATGAATTTGACCAGATGATTTGCTTTTTACTCTGGAGTGCTTGTTATTACAATACATCACATTAGACTGTATTTTATCAGCCTCATGCATCACCCAGGCGGGACGTCACTAACCGTGTGCAACTTAACTCATGGTGCAATGGTGTTATATAACTAATCATTTTCTATAGAAATATTTCTAAAGAACTAATTATTACTTGACTGATAATTATTCAGAACACATTTAAACACGGGTTACTTGGGCTTATGGCCTTAAACACATTGTCTCAAGGTATGCATGGAAAACTCCACCCACCTATCCCCAACATGCTACAGCATCTATTTACCCATTGTGCAAAACCACAGTACATAGTTTGGTTGTTTCAGCTGTCATTAAATATTTATTTTCATATGGGCAAAAGACCTCAGTCACCCTTGTAACAGAAATGAAGATTTTAGAAGCTGGGACAGCAAAGTAGAGTTTTACAAAAGTACCATGTATCCAACTTTTCTCACATAACCAAAGGGCTGTTTCCCATGAAAAGTAGTGGAGGACAAGTAGAAAGTGGTATGAACAGAAAACAGGCTATTCAAGTAAAGTATTATTAACAAGTTGATAAAAACTGAGTTAGGTCAACTCAGTAATTAAATTCAATCTTACATTTTACAGTGTATGGTTGTGCATGTATAGTAGTGTGTGTGAGAGAGTATGATTGTCATACATCTCATAATATTCTGTAGTCTGGTAATACAGAAGTAGCTGCCTCTGTCATTTAGCAGATGGCAGCAGGGTGAGCAGGCTGTGATGGGGTGGGCGTTATGTTTTCATATGTGTTTGGCTCTGCACAGGCACCTCACCTCACCGATGTCACTGATGATCAGTAGATGAGTACCGATGATGTTCTAGGTGGTTTTAATCACCAGCTGCTAAGGCCTCCGTGTCCTGGGCCGTGCATGAATCATACCAGTTTGTGATGTTTCCAGTTAGGGTATGTTCTATTGCTCCTCTGTGAAGGTTAACAAGGCACGGGAAGTTTTAGGAAGAATATTCTATTCCAAGCTGTCTGGACAGCTGGTGGACGTGTGTTATATCAAAAACCAGCACCTTCGTTTTGTTGACGAGCAGGAGGTCGTCCTCTCTTGCACCGCTCTGCAAGATCGTTGATTTCCTCCCAATGAAGATGGTCATTATTTAGAAGGGATATGAAATAACTTGCTGCACTTTGTGGCCAGTAAAAAGCACAATAATAACCGTATGTCAAACAGAATCTCAGAAACAGCTTCAGTTTAAATTTGCTGTTATTTACATTTCAAAGTGAAATATGTGGAGATGAATCCAGGCAGTGAGATGTCTTAGTTAGGCAGAAATCATGACTTTTACTCATGGCAACCCCAACCTTGTGAAGACTTTTTTTACAGCCTCATTCTACACTGTTTTGTTCTTTTTTTTCAAGACCTGCTACATATACAAATTAGCTTGAAGCTGTAATCTGGTACAGTGCATCAAATGGAAACCAATAAAATAAAATAAAATAGTATTGTTCTGCTATATGTTTGCTTCTCACAGGTCCTCCAGCGGCTGATCAAATCAAGAGGGAAATCTCAAAGCAAACACCTGAATGTACAGCTTGTTGCAGCGGAAAAACTGGCACAGTGTCCTTCTGTGAGTGAACATCAAACACCCGTTAAATCAACAATAAACTACGTACAGTCGCTAGAATTCATTCTGAAACCATCAGGGTTGAAACCTTGAAAAGAAATACACATGCAGCAGCAGCTACACTTTCTTCTCTTTCTTTCCCACCTCAGGAGATGTTTGATATTATCCTGGATGAGAACCAGCTGGAGGATGCATGTGAACACCTTGCAGAGTACCTGGAAGCGTACTGGCGTGCTACACACACTTCACTTAGCACACCACTCAACCCCCTGTTGGGACGCAATCTGGGCTCCACTGCTCTCTCCCCATATCCTGTTGCCATTCAGGTGAACTTATCAGATGGAGGAAAAAATAAAAAAAAGCTGTCTTGTATTCTGTTTCTTCTGAGGTTCATTTAGAGTTTTGAACTCCCTGATTATCTATCAGTGTGGTTATACTTTGCTGATCTGTAAAATTCTGTGAGGCTAAAATTAGCTACGAATACATAAACCTTCTGGTTGAGCTGCATGAATTATTTCCACACTCTGGTTTTATATCAATAGAGTGAAAGCAAGGTTCAAAGTTACTGTTGCGAGGCCAGGAATGCTCGAAACTTGATGAAAATTGGTAAACAAGTCTAAAGTTGCAAATTGTACGATCTGTTTTATTTATTTTAGCTTATTGAGCCTCAATTGAAGTTTAATACTTCACTAATTAATTAATGTCAAATCTATTTGGGCTTTTTGGGGCAGAGTTCTTTTTAAGGTAAGTTTTAACTTTCAAGCAAATGACATATAGAACAGTTTTTATGTCATTAAATATGATTAAATTTACATAGTTTTTCTTACCTTTTGTCATATTATACAAATATTTCCAATTTTCTATCATGTATTTCATCATCAGTAGGTACTGTGTTTATTCTGCTCTACTCAACAAAGCAGACCACCATACAGAATCAGTGTCTTCTCTCACACAGGCCCAAAGAAACCGCAACAGCAACCACACAACAACAGACCACTCACCGGTTGAACGTTGCAGCCTGATGGCTGCTGACGAGAACTACCACAACGAGCGGGCGCGGAAAAATCGCAACCGTCTATCCTCGGGCTCACAGCACAGCCGGGACCACTCACCTCTGGTGGAAGAGGACTACCAGGACCCCTACGAGGATTCTTACAAGCCTCATCGAAACCGAGGTTCCCCAGGAGGCTACAGCCAGGACTCCAGGCAGCGGCTTTGAGCTGTGGCCAGCTTTGCTGTAACATGATGAAACTGCTACACTCATTTGGACTGTAACAACCTCATATTGATGTGTAGTACTTCATTCTCCCTTTGGCACTGACATGAGCATTTGAACTTAAAAAAAAAAAAATTAAGAATCCTGCTCTTGCTGTGATGTGGGAACGGATTGGATGTGTAGCACATGAGCACAAAAGTTATGTTTTAAAGGGAATGCTAAAGCTGGACCTAATCTAAATATGTCCCAGATGGGGCTTGTGAGTGGCGATTGTTTACGACATAGGCTCTTCCGGACCCTCCCCGCCGTCTCAGCTGTTACTGTAGCATGCAGGTAGGACTGTAATTACAGGTCACTGCCTGCCACAGGCCAGTGCCAGACAGCAAGAGCATCCAGCTGTGGATCAGCATAGAACCTGTTTGCACGTGTCTAGGAGCTGCTAGAAGCAGAGTGTAATGCATCTTTAATGCTCCTCAAGTTTGTTTTGTCATTGAGTGTAATAAACCCTGTGAACGCCCAAGTCCCCAAATCCAGAGTTTCACACATTTGTTTTGAGACGACATGGATGGTGTTGTAGTGTTCTTCTAAGGGTTCGAACAGTAGCTCCCTGTGACCCCTTTTTTTGTTATTTCTTAATGCCATTTTTATCATCAACCATATCAAGAGAGAAATGTAAAAATCACGCAGATGCTAAAACATTTCAGAGCTCCAAACCTCAGGAATGAGAGGTCGTTTAGGCCTAGAAGTGTGCTGACAGATGTAGCGGTCATGTTCTCACCCATGTGATGGGGATTTGATTCTGATTTGATTCCGTTAAATTGGAAAGAGATGTTATGATGTAGTTTTTACAACAAAAAAAACGCTATTAATGCAAAGAATGAACACTTCCATAACAGAGGTCAGTAGTCAGCTCATGCAAGCATGTTTTTCATATGCCATGAATTTATTGACTGCTGTTGTCTATCATGTGTATGGCAGGACATCATTAGGAACTGATATGTTTGGGTTTTAATGAGTATATTGACGTAGGGCTTCCATATGTAAATACAATCAAAATAATTGAAGGAAAGAAACCCTAATTTATGTAAAGTTTCATTTTTAATACATTAAATTACATTACATTCATTTCCATCATCCGATAAAAAAGATAATTTCCCTCCATCTTATTTTATTATTAAGGGTTTTATAAAATAAAATAACATTAACACATTCTTAAATGAGTAGCAATTGAACAGGTCCCCTTTTTCATATTGTCAGATATAGATTTTCCAGTATACATCAATTTGAATTTGTGTTTCATTAGTGACCCCTAATGAATGAGAAACTATCTTAAAGCACTTTTACAGGAATACTCTGCATTTGTCACAATGCCTTTAACATTCCCTGAATTTGTATCAGATTAATTCACTTGTATGCTGCCAATTAATGCAGGATTCAAACATCATCTTTTAATGGCATATCCTTGTAAATTGTAATTTAATATTTGTTGGAAATCTAAAGTTGAGGTTTTTCTTTCAGTTCATAGGTCAGAGGTCTCATTGTGCTTCGGTGATTCTGGCAAAGGAAGATCAACAAGGAGACTTCTGTTCTTATCTGCCATATACAGTAGCTTTTATTGGTGTTGTTTCATATCTCTGGAGCAACAGTTTAAAAGTCATAAATACTGCCTGCGAGAATGATGCATTGAATAGAAGTTTGTGTGTAATGTCATTTTACAATTGTAATGAAATAAACTGCCCTTATGCTGTTGGATAGCACTGTTTTTTGTTCAAAAATATACTGTACATACACATGCTTTTATTCATTTATATGTCTTCATATTTTAATACAAGACAGGTGCAACAAAGCTAAATATTTTCTCAATACATCTATCAATAATTTGGTTTAAAAAATGTCAAAAAATAATGAAAAATCTAAATTCTCAAAGCCTAAGCCTTTAATCTGCTGCATTTTTCTGATCAACACAAAGACCAACACAAAACTGAAATGTCTAGTTGCTATAATAAACCCATCAAATATTTGAGAAGTTGGTAATTTTTTAACTTATGGTGATAAAATTTCTTCAATAATTAATTGATAATCAGAATTGAGGCAAATAATTTTTGCAGGTCAACTAATCAGTTGACATCCTTTCAGTTTGATAAAGTTATTTAACATAATAGGCCAGTAATTTAATATGATAGAATATTGTTTTCACTGTTATATTAAAAAATAATCATAGGCGTATATTCTGTATCTGTGATAGTCAATAACGACTTTATGTGCAAGTCATTACAGTATGATTGTTGTATGTGAATTTGTTTTATTCCTGCATTTGCAGTATGCTATATCGATATATGAATGCAAATGTTTTTATATCGAAAATAACATTGGGTTAGTAGACGGTGTTCTCTCTATGTGTGTACTATATATTACTATATATATATGTAAATACATATTATTTGTATTACATCAGGCGTGTTATTGTTTTCACATCATTTTCTGAATAATTTGTACCAGCAGGGCTGCGCAAGAGCGCATGCGCAAGATTGACAGTTGACTAGCGCAGAGCATTCACAACAGACAGCTGTTATCAACCAGCTAGTCACTGTGGTCAACGTTTTGTGTTTGTTTTCGACAACACATTGACCGTCACGACTGAAATTTAAATGCCATGGTAGAGACATAATTGAGTTTTAGTCATACAAGTATGGCGGTTGTACTCAAAAGCTTTGATAGCTGTTCGTTTGTGTAGTTAGTTAGCTAGCTAGCTAGGTAAAGTTGATAGCATTGAATAGCATCAACGCTAGCTAGCTGAGTTGTAGCGGATTCTTACAAGCTGGCAGCAGAAAACCGACTCGTCAGCCATGGGAATACTATTTACCAAGCTATGGAGGCTTTTTAATCACCAAGGTAAGAACATTGAGGTAGCCTTCATCATGAAATTGTCGAAGACATGGGCGCAAAGTTGGCTCGATGTTCAGAAAAGGCCCGCTTTGAAAGACGGGTCTGCTCCGTTCAAATTAGCCTGTCAAATAGCTTTCCACTCAGGACAGTTTCTAGCCAACGCTGAGTCTTATTTTGCCATTGTAATGTCGTTCACTATGATGTTTTGTAAACATACATTTTTGCCACTGTGCAAACCCCCAAGCAGATGATGATGTTTTATCTTTTAATTGTTTAAGAATGGCGTATTCTACCAGCTATGCACACCGTTGCTGCATCAGATTACTTGTGCACTCTGCGATTGGAGCGAAGGTTAGATGAAACCTAGTCTACCCCTGGATAGTGATCTAGAATCGGTAAATAGATAGGTCTTTGCTAAACCTCTGTAACATGAGTCTTGTTCGTTCAGCCCGGTTGCCCGGTTGGCCGGTATTATGAGTGGAGAGGGCTAAACAAGCAGAGCACACAGAAGTCAGCCACATCAGCAGGATAATCTGCCCTATAAGGATCAATGAATGACTGTAATCACAATGACTTTGCACTGCTATTGTGGTCACATCACCTCATGTCAGGAGTACAGGTAGGCCAGCAGCAATCGTAAGTAATAGTAGCTACATTTTTCACGTTATTAGTCATGATTTGAAGTACATTGCTTGTAAGCTGACATCTGTGAACAAATTAATTTTAGGTCCTTTACATGTCTTTCAGATCTTCTGATACTTGTGTAAGACAGAAAAGTTTGTTAGCTGTTAGCATAGACAAAATTAGAGCTGAAACAGATAAACAATCGTCAGAAAATAAACCTTGACTTGATGCTTTTCTCTGTTTTAGTCTTTTGTAAAGTGACTGTCTTCAGGTTTTGGGCTCTTGGTTGGACAAATCAAGCAATTTGAAGTCCTGTCAGAGTCTGGAAATGACTGTCTTGACAATTTTATTGATTAATCGAAAAAGTGATTGATAAATTAATCAAAAATAAAAGTAATCTTTAGTTTTACATCCACCCAACATTAAATTTCCTCTAACATGTCTGACAAACATCCTTTTACTGTTCTCTAAGATAAATCGTTGGCAAAAACTGTCATTATTTGCTAGTCTTCAATGCTAGTTAGCACCTTTTTTCTGTTGGATCGTTTCTAAGCTCCACTTCACTTTGCTATCTCTTCACTATCCATCATGTCATCGGAGGCTGTAAGGCTTTTCTTTTAACCCCCGGATCTAGCCTACAGCTTCACTTCCAAGTCTCAGGAAGTCCATTGCTGTCCCAGATGATGGATTCAGCCCAGAAGATCATTGACAAGAGGACATGCAGTCACAAACTTTGTTATCCATATTCCCAAAATGTTCATGTGATCAACATTTTACAATATTTTCAGACATTTATTTGATTTTTCTTCAATTTCTTACGCAGTTGATACAGAAAACAAGGAGAACATGATACATTATGAACATTATTTGCTGACCTATTTAGAACTGTCAGAGGAAATTCATGCGGCCACTTTGCTGCCCACATTTATGTTAACAGTTTGTTTAGCTTAACATATGCAAACAGTGCAGCTGGCACCTGCATGACTACATCTTTTGCCCCAGTCTCTTCTCGTTGCTGACTTGTGACCTCCAACTACAGAAGAAAGTGCAGTACGCTGTGTTTTGTCTATGCATGCAGTTTGTTATGGTTGCCAAAGTTCTGTTTTTGCTGAAAGAACATTAGTCCTTGTATTCATTGCTGTTTTTGTTGAGGCTCAACATGGTAGAGTTGTATAGATATGGCCCACAATTTAATCTGGTGCATTTTTTTTGCAGCTGTTTACACTTCATCATCTTAAGTCAAGTTTTAGTTACTTCTGCCATAGAGAGTTGGGTGCAGGTTATGTGATCACCCATGTTTGTTTGTTTGTCTGCAAGATACACAAAAATTTGTCAATCAATTTAGATGAAATTTGTGTGCTGGTGTGGCTCTTGGGCTAAGGAAGAGTTGATGTCATTTTGAGGTGGTTTGGATTACCGATGTTGATTCTGGATAATTTCTTTTACTTCAACATCACGAGTCACCTCACCTTTTTAAACACAAATTTTGCCAATATCACGAAAAATGATAATCAAAGGCCAATATGTAAAGCCACACAATAGACCTTTTTCACAATAGACATGAAATTGTAGGGTAAACACAGGTGTTACCAAAGATATTAATTAGGGTTCTGTACCATTCAGCTCTAATTGAGTCAGGCTTTTTTTCCCATGTTAGCTCACTGGACAGGCTTTGCCACACTAAATGGCACAAAACCTTAATAAATTTAATGAACTACACCTGTGGATACGTGCTAGTTCAGGTCAGTATGACTCCTGTGAAAAAGTCTATTTGGTAGTACTGAACGATAATGTGGAGCACAGAAAGGGCTGCTGTTTGATTCGCTTCTATCAAAAGACATCTTTTAGACAGATAACTTGGCTGAGTTCCATATGAGTGACACATCAGTCTGTCACCAGCACTTATCCCACATACTGATGTCACTGTTAGCTCTGCAAATCATTTTTACGTGTCTTCATTGCCTTTCAGAGCATAAAGTTATTATTGTGGGCCTGGACAATGCTGGCAAGACCACGATTCTTTACCAGTTGTAAGTATTCAAACAGCACTATGAGAAAGTGTATTTGGATATCAACACAGTTTTATTTATCCATATACAGTGCTTCTATTTTAAATGGCTAAGGCTATGAATGTTCAAAATGTCACTTGTGTCACTCACAGTCCCATTTTTGACTTAATAGTTCAATGAACGAGGTGGTACACACCTCTCCTACGATTGGAAGCAATGTGGAGGAGATTGTGGTTAACAACACCCACTTCCTGATGTGGGACATTGGGGGACAGGAGTCCCTTAGGTCATCGTGGAATACGTACTACACAAACACAGAGGTAATGGCAAGTAATATTGGCTTTTGCATGGTCAAAAAGAACTGTTATGCTTCCCTCAGCATCCAACTAATTTGATTGGATTGAAGTGTTTGAACCACAGTTAGACTGATAAATTGGACAGGCCAACAAATTGGCAATTATTGGCGTATTGTGAAAAACAGACCTGTCAAACTCAGATTGTGGTACTTCAGAAACCGTGCCACCGTTACATTGTGTCCACAACAGAACTCTTAACAAGATGATTTTAAAAAGTCTATCTTTGACACACAAAATGATGTGATTTAAAAAAAAATCTTATGTATTATTAGACATTTTAAAACTCTTTTTAACTTTCAGCAAGTTGTCACTGTAGATAATATAAAATTTGTCTGCAGTAATTTCTAAATATCATCAGAAAATGAACTTTTTTTTATTGTAACGCTGTCCAGTGTGAGTGTGGCACCGTTGTATGACAGTCCATTGCTTCTCTCCATCTTCTCTTAATAGTTTGTCATTGTGGTCGTCGACAGCACTGACAGAGAAAGGATCTCAGTGACCAAAGAGGAACTTTACAGAATGCTCGCACATGAAGTGAGTACCATGAAAAATTGTAATGATTTTCTTGATATATTCATATAAATGTCAGTGGTTTATTTATCTATTTAATAGATATTAAAAGCACAGCAGCATCTTTGCTTTACATCAGTAAATCATCTTTTATAGATATGGATGTTGGAAGGTAGATAAATGTCGTCTCATGTCAATACCTAATGGAAATGATCTTAACTATGAATTGTTTTAAACCAAACCTAAAAACATTAAACCCCAAAGGGTCAAACTAAATTGAATACCAGTTAGCACATCTAACATCAAATTTATAAGCAGTTTCAAAGCAATATGAGATCATATTTTACACACAAGTATAGAAATGCAGTCTTTTTTTTCATATTTTTAGGACATTCTCAAATATTATTTCACATACAGCATACAAAACACTGTCACTGTGTGTATAGAAACAAACAACAAACCCCCACCTGATGCAAATATTAATAAATGCTATGCAGTTTTATATGACTCATATTTACAGCAGTGTTTAAGATGAACACTCTTTCAATACTTTTTTCTTTCATTGCAAAGATAAAAACTATTAACAAGCACGTCTGAGATTTATTTGAAATGTTGGAGTCAACACGATCAAAGTCATTTTCTATGGAATGCTAATTTTTGTATTGTGTACACCTTTTACATAATTTGAAGAATTGACATTTCTTCACATTCTCCTCTGTTGATGTCTCCTTATCTGCCGTCCAGGATTTAAGAAAAGCAGGGCTGTTGATCTTTGCCAACAAGCAGGACGTGAAAGGTTGCATGTCGGTGGCTGAGATCTCTCAGAGCCTCCAGCTTACCTCTGTCAAAGACCACCAGTGGCACATCCAGGCCTGCTGTGCGCTCACTGGGGAGGGGTGAGAGCTGATATAACTACTTATTCTTGTTCCTTCTGATTTTGTTCTAGTACAGTACACAGTACATATTAAGCTTTGTCTTAATGCCTGTCTTCTCCCCCCCCCATGTGTTTACCTCTAGATTGTGCCAGGGTCTTGAGTGGATGATGTCACGGCTGCGTGTGAGATGATGACCTTTGACTCTGATCAAGCGTGCTCCCTTGCTCTTTCTTTTTTCTGCTCCAAAGACGAGCATGAAACGAGGACGGGCTGAAGTCAGCTGATTGAAGGCTCCTCTCCTCTTTCCTGTGATGCTGACATGGGCAGACCACTGCCAGGACATTATATTATCTTCCGTGATAATTTATTTTACAAAAGATGTTCTGAACTTGGAACAGAAAAAAGGGACCTTTCAGGAAGGACAATGAACAACAAAAGAGACTCAAATAATTTAAACTGAATAATCTGCACGGTTTTCCTTTCAGCAAAACACAGAGGTCAACAAAGTGACTTGAAACAGTACATGGACTTATTCCTCAGCTGTGTGTGAGTCTAGCCCACGGTGGCCTTGCAGTATTTCCAGACTGGCTGTGGAAGTTTTTATTGCCCCCACATGTGTACGGTCCAGTATTTCCTCTTAACATGGTGCCTGCAGTAGAATGTTCCAGCGATGACGGTTGATGGTGACTGAAACATGCAGAAAGGAGGGTAAAATCACAATATGCCCTCTTCCTCTCGGTCTCTATGAATAATCAGTGAAATAAAGTGTTTTTATCTGTTTCAGGTGAATTGAATGAGTATTTCTTTCACTAGATTGCTGTTGATGCTTTGCCCGTCTCTTGGGATAAGATGCCACAATGTTGTTACTTCACTTATTCTTTTGTAGTCCTTTTTGGGGGGGGGGGGTCAGAAAGTGTCATGTGTCATCCTCATGGTCCCTGATGATTTTCAGGGACCATGAGGAGGAGCCACGGGAGTAGAGAAGACAGAGCCAGAGAGTAAGACAGCAGAGGGATTCAAAGAGAAGAGACCTTTGTGCCTCCACTGCTGATAGGCTCAAATCTGGTTATGTGGTAATGTTTTCATCAGAAGTCGCTTTTTACAAAGTCAGCAAATAACTTTACCATTATCCTTAAATTTGTCATAGGTGTGGAAACCACAATAATACTATGATCTGACTTCTCATGTTATAGTATTGTGTTCATGCTTTAGTCATGGTTTTCCACTTTCTTCTGTTTTGATGTATGTTAAAGCTGCTTAAAACACAACACCTCTAAACATTAAGTCCTACATATGTTTGATATGACTATTTTCATACCACCAGTCTGTAGCTACCAGTCTGAGGATTGTCCTCATGTTTTTGAACAGCATGATCCTTTAAACGTCTTTCAACATTGAGCAGCCAGTCTCATTAGATTCAATTGACTGTTTATGTAAAAAGGGACACCTGAAGAAACAAGTCCACATAAAATGACCAGCCAACTCTGCAACTATTCAGGGTTTTATTGTTGTAAAACCTCAGTATGTGAACATCCTGTCTTCACGAGGACAACTCATCAAACTCCCATCTGCTAATGAGAAAAGGGCCTCAAGTTTTTTTTAAGCTCCTGAAAATGTGCTTCAATTTTGGTGGTTTCATTTTTCTCCCATCCATTAAAACTGGTCTGCATCCAGTGACATACATGTTTAAGCAGATATATCAATTATATATATCGGTTCCTAAAGCATAATAGTGAACCTGGTCTGATGCTTTATATTGAACTGAAACGTCATCAGACTAGAGTTGTTTTTACTGCTGTGATTTACACACACTGGTCTGTGACTAGCTGCAAACATTTCAGGAGTTGTAACAGGTAAGACAAACCCAAATAATACCCAGTCAAAGTATCAGTTACTGTTCTACAATATGTATGTTTCTAATTATTAATTCAAATACTCTGCGTCTTGTATTGATCCGCAACTCATCCGCAGTGCTGTGACAAGATGTGACTGGAGTGCGGAATCATTCAATGGACCTATAGTGTTTGCACAGGTTTGACATATGCTGAGAACAATTAAGGTATGTGTGATGATTAACTATCAAGCCTAACTATCTTTTCAAATCTCTTAAGTGTTAAGAAAAACAGTAGTCATTTGATTCCTCCGACATTCGAACCCAAGACACAACGTGCCTCTTATGGAGCTGGAAGAGTCGGCATAGATGTTTGTGTTCATGCGGAAATCAGCGTGATTGTAAAACAACCATTGCTGTTCTTTGCAAGTCATCCTATGACTGACTAATCAGTTTCATTATTAGCCTCTAACATCACCAGAAGTCATTTTTAGTTTTCAAGGTGTTGCAGGGCTGAGATTGACATTCGGCCCTGTTTTTGTTGCGGTTGTCCATCCTGCAGCTGTTGTGTCCCGCCGAACACAGACCATGGTCTCACTAGTCATCGGTCATTTTTTCCAGTGACTGAGCATCATGCAGCCCCCTCCCGGGTGTCCTTGGCATTGGGATGTGATTCTTTTGACTGCTGGAATCATCAAGAGTCAATGATATCCCGTCTGACCTGAATGTTTCCACAGCCTGAATAAAATCCTTTTAGATATTCGTTAATGCAGTATAGATACATTTGATTTCCTTTTGTGACATCATAAATGATTTATTAAAATTACCTGCAGCATCTTTCCTCTCATTTACACAGACTACTTACATGATAACAAGTCATCAAAGGGACCGATGAAAACATTGAGGCCTGGATAATCCAAAGAAACCAGGCCGTTGATTCTGGAAGAATCTTGCTGTTAGAATGTATTAAAGTAACTTCTACCTGTATATAATGCGTTGGTGTCCTTTTATATTTGAGAAATTTAAAAAAAATGTTATTTCACTGAATTATTCGCAGTCACAGATTGAGGTGGGGTTCAAAACCTGGATTGAAACCTTGCACACATATCGCCACACATTTAATATTTTCCTTTTGACAGTTTTAATGAGAACAGTTCAACAGAATGGAGGGACAGAGAGAGAGAGAGAGAGAGAGAGAGAGAGAGAGAGAGAGACACTCAGCTGCTGTTGTCCATCTTGGTCCCCTGATAGCACCCTGCTCCTAACACAAAGAGTGAGAGCAAATACTGTACTTTACATACCAGGATAGAGGAGAAGACAGAGGCACATCAGCTGAAGAGAGGAAATGTACATTTGGTACATGTTTAATTATTTCTCTAAAATCCTGTGCCACCAAATCTACATATTATGTACATATTGGCTCCCGAGTTTGTTCATAAATATCTGTTAAATCATACCTGCCACTGGACCTCAACTGTATGGCGTATGCTACATAGTCATTGATGTATTTTCATAAGTCAAATCCTTATTTTGTACTCGGATCATGTAATACTTGAGTAGCAGTTTGCTCCACCGCTTGGGAAATGTAGATATATATGTATATTTTTTTACTCTTAGCTGCTTGTGATGTGAAGGGTTGAATGGAATTTCTCTAGTATATTTTATAACCAGAGGTCAGTAGGCTCTATATATAATACTGCATCTAGAGCTGACCCGTTGGTCATATTCTATTATGGTTTTGTAAACATACAATGGAACGTGGTTGAATTTAATTGTCTTTTTAAAACATGTTAAAGATGTTTTCAGAGTACAGCAGTAGCTCTGCCCTCGGTGGTCTGAAAAGGAGCATTTTGAGATGTCCTCAATCTTCATTCCAAAGCAAATGTCAAGACCTGTGTGGCCCGGGTGACTCGCTGTTCGTTTCTGGTCTTTAATCGAGGAGCTCTTGGGGACTTATTTTACTTTAAGACACAGTTTCGTTTGGAATACTCATAGCTCTTAATTTTTTGACTCATATTTATGGAGGCATGTACTTGCTTCTTATTTTCTGTCTCACAGGTTCCCAGTTTGATTGTTGACCCGATTCTTGACAGGAACCAGCCAGCTCAGAGTCAGCTAACAGATGACCTCAACAGATCTGGCACTCAGGGGGCCTTCAGCCAGCCTTCTCCTCACAGGTTGACACTCAGATCCTTGCCCACGGTCATCATCTATTCCCAAATCTTTTCAAAACAGCTGCGTTTGTCAACACGACATCCAACACAGACCCATTAACACAGATTAGTATTGTTGTAGTTGGGGTTTGCTCTTGTTTTCTTGAGACCCCCATAACCACCCCGTGCCTCACTGCCTTCCTCATAACTGTACCGCTGATGCATTAGGCTCAACAGGTGCTCTTTTCTGAAAGGATCACTTAGGTATATTTAGATTTTGAAACCTGAGAGCACCGGCCTGTGATTGGCTGCGTTGCCCACATGATAACCTGGGTAGAAACCGCAGCTGTGTGCTGTCGCCCTACGTTTCTCTGGAGGGAAGCTGGGGAGTCTTTGACGGCTTGGGAGACCATTAATCTTTAATACAACTGGTAAGCAAAGAAAGGGAGAAAAAGCACAAATATTCATATTTTCTACACTAGCACATGGCTTTCTGTCTGTTTGGACTTCCATCCTTTCCATCCTCTGCTGCACAATGGATCCAGGAGGACAGCTGATTGGGAGAGGGAGTGTGAAGGTTCTGCTGCACGTTGAAGGAGTAACCAAACAATCCAGAACTGCAAGACCCAAGCACGATCAGACCAGGCCTACCTTTGGATGTATCTGACTTTTCAAGCGGCAGTCTCGCCATTTTGTCTTCTTTCCAAAAATTCTCAGCACCTGTCTGGCTATTTGGTCCTCCTATACCTCCACTGCTCTACCTACATTGCTCCTGTTGTTTTACAGGGAAAATAATGTTTTCATTCAAAGAGAGGGCAATTGTGCTAAAAAAGGTAGTTAGTATGCCATCCTATATTTAACCTGCAGCCTCAGAAGGCATTGCATCTCCATTTGCTAAACAGAGTCAGCCAATCAGGCCGTGGCATTAGCTTACATGTCAAATAGCTGGAGCACCGTTGGGCAGCTGTCTCCAGCCTTCAGCCAGGAGGCCCAGTTCTTTGAGCTGTGTTGTAGCAAGAGAAGGAGGAGGGGTGGCTGTCATACATTCAGACCCTGACGTCTGTTATAATAACCCACTCAGTGTCTCACCTTCCTAATCTGCAATTCTCCCTGTGTGATTATTGATTTACACTTGTTGTACACAGTTTTTGAGGCATTTTTTTAAAATTACTTTGTTTAGGATTGGGGGCAAATCACAAAGTTGGACTATCAGTTTGAGACCCCAGTGGATGGCGAGTGAGGCATCCTTACTGTCAGGAAATACTACGGGAATCTTTCGCTGGTATGTCATGCACATTAGTTTGCCATCAATATTTTGGTGATATGTATTTTCTGTATGTGTTTGCTACTTATTATTATTATTATTATTATTATTAATTTTGAAGAGGGTAACTGGGTTCAACAGGGTCTGGCTGTCAGCATCCTAAAATATCACTGGTGCAGTTGTCCTTTGGTCTCCCGTCAAAGCCCCAGTATATGCTCTGAAAGAACATTTAACCCTGCTACACATTTATATCGTATGCTTCCCCGTTAGATATACTTTTCTAACTTGTCAGCGTGATCATCATGAAATAATGAATGCCTGAAAATGTCATTTACGTCTCGTGTAGAACCTCTGAAACCGTCTCACAATGACGGAAATTGTGGAGGAATATGAAGAATATGAGGAATTCGAGGAGGAGTTTGAGGAGGAAGAGATTGTGGATGAGGTAAGTGAGCATCTTCTCACTGTTATGTACATCCTGAAAAGGAAGACCGTTTTCCTTTACTTTCACGACTACACTTCGTTAGGTTTTGTCGTTACAGCCCTGAAATATGATTAAAATCTGGCATATGATTTCATTTGTTTCAGTAGATGAACATTATCTATGAGATCTACTGGTCCAATGGCAGGCCCTATGAATAGTTATGTTAGTGACCCCCTCTAGTCAGCAGTTCATGCAACCAGTCATCTGTGTCTGATGACAGATCCTGTTTCAGACGCACACCTTCTGATGGGTTTTGCGTCCTGGATTGCTCTAAAAGCTAACTATAAATCCAAACTATTTCATACTGTAGATTTTATATGCACTTTTTCTGTCCGCTTACCAAGATACAGATACCTTGACTGGAGGCCTTGCCTTATGATGGCCACATGTTATAAATGTGTGTTTTGACGTAACCATTACACAGCTGCCAGATTCACAAGATAGTGACATTTATTTCCACAGACCCCTGCAGATGACTTCATTCATTTAATTGTGTTTTTTATTGCAGACCACCAGATATTACCAAAAATATTTAACCTATCAACGAAGCGTTTTTTTTTTACAATGTTGTAATGCCACCCATGTTATGATGCCATCCTTCCTGTGTAGCACTGATGCACAATTTGGGGTGTGCTGTTGAAATTCTTCACCACATGTCACGCTGATCATATAATTTGATGTTTGCCAGTCATATTAGTCTCTAAACTGCAGTATATGATTAAACCTTAAGATTACAGGATGATTGAAATATTGTGTTCCTGAAGGTCTCCGTGTCAGTGTCCAATGGAAGAGTGAAAGCAGAAGGCTAACAGGTTAATCCCATATTTCCTGGTGAAATAGGATTAAAATTAGCCTTGTATTTGTTCATACTTAATACTTAATATTGATGATATCTTATAGGGGAGTCTGAATGATTGTTTTTTTTTCTTTTTCTTTTTCTTTTTTTGTGATGCAATCCTACTAAGCAATCTGCCCTTATCATTTAACTCCTATATAACATATCAGCTAATTCAAATTGATTTACCATCTTTTCTGCAAAGATGTAAATCATTTGGGAGGCGGGACAGATGGAGACCCACAAACTCAATACACTCTGATTTCACGAACACTTTCATCTACACTGTGGAGAAAAGTTGCATTGTTTTTTTTTTAGTAAATCTAAGACGGCTTCTTATTTAATCTACAGAATGGGGAGAAACATAGAGCTGTTGTGTGTAAAATATAACTATAGTAATTGTAGTTTTATATGATGATGATGACCTACTTCATAAATCATTATTTTCTTCGTATTAACTTTAAAAGATGACTTGACTCCTCGGGTCATTAAGGGGTGGAGTGTAGAGTTCACTGGCTGGCATTCAGACAAATTTAGAAGTGGACATCTACGGCACATTGGCAGAGAGATGGAGTGGAGGGAGAAGTAAAGGAAGAGAAAGCGGGCGGGGGGGGTGACCGACCGTGTTGTAAATCACACTTTGATAGCCTGGAGCGTGCTAGCGTCACTGTCAGAAATCTGCTTAGGAGAGATGGATGCATGGAAAACCTGTCTGATGACTGGTGGAGTGTTTGCAGTGATGTCTGATATAGTGTAGTGATTCATTTAGACCTATGGTTCTCTCCTGTCTGATAGATTCAGATATTGAAGCCTCTTACAAATGTTGATAAAAAATGATTGAGATGTTCTTTCTCTCAGCTCTGGTTATTCCTAGATTGCTGGTAGATTCGGTTAACCTCCGAAGCCTCGTGTCTTAAAATATTGGTTGGACTTTATGTGACCGTAAATGTTTCACTGTGATACTTCCTAAGTATAGGGAAGTGTAATTCAGGCAGGCTGAAAGTTAGACGGGTTATTCATGGAACAGTAGACTCTGGGTGGGAATACTGAGTTACTGTAGGATGAGGTGCTTGATTGGAAAATGATTTGTTTTCCCCTTACATGGATGGTTTGTTATGAATTACAAAATATTGAGCATTTCCCTCAAGTAGTGTCTAACCACGCAGTAACGTCCGATTATGAGCCCAGATTTTTGTCATATTCATCTCCACTGCAATTAAAAGGAGGCGGATGGGATTTCATTTGTGGAGAAACAGGCTGGATAATTCATAAGACTGCTTGGAAAATCGTTTAAATACTATTCTTCATTGCTTTAAGCACAACAAGATCAATTTCATTCACATTATTGTGATGAACACAGAAAGACAGACTGATTAAAAAAAAAATAGACCCAAACTCTCCTTTTAAATCCACGAGAGCTGTGTTTGAACAGACATTGGGATTAGAAAGCTGTCTAAACAGCTTGTGTACTGCTGTGTGTTATAGCAAATTATAACAGGGACAACGGTCCACCAATTCTAAAAAAAAATATACAGTTATTATCATGTGAGTGCCTGCTGTTTATACGCTTAGTCAAAGAGCTGGAGTGGAGCTTCTCTTTCCCCTGTAGAAAGCAGGCTAAATTTGACTGCAGTCACAATTACAGTGTGTTCACCTCTGAGGATTTCAGTGACTTCATTTGAGTGGAGAAGGAATCCGTTTATTACAGGTTGGGCTAGACAAAGATTCCTTTTTTTTTTCTTTTTTTTTTTTACCAGGAGTGTCAGCGGCAGTATTTAATGAGCACCAGAGCTGTGGAAAAATCACCCTCAATCCAATAAGATTAATGTGCTGTTTCTCCCATAACTTGTTCTGGCAGTTTTAAAACCCCAGAGTGTGTTCTATATTTGTAATATGTCGAGCAGATAACAACGACGACTGTCACTGAGAAAAGTGCTCAGTTCCTTCAGGTAAAGCACCTCCTCCCAAGGGATACAGTACAGGACACCCCTCTTTTGTCTTGACAATGTTAACCCCCCCCGCTTTGTCTGCATGCCTGTATGGATATTCTGCAACCTGCTCACAGAGATGCTATAGCTCCTTGTAAAGTTCTTTATGTTAAAGCCTTTAAAGGTAGTAAATGTCAGCAGTTAAAGGTCAGCATGAACATTCAACTATTTTTCAACACACACATAATTTGCCAATCCTGTGATATAACGACATGGCTGATTTTTGATTTAATTGCTGCTTTGATTGCTCCCTTTTATTTAGTTCCCTTTGCCTTTACTTCCCAACAGATGCATAATTTAACCTTCCTCCATAAATGTTGCTGCAGCCTTGCATGCAACACAAGATGCAAGTGAATACTGTAGGTGCTCATGTACATTCAGCGCTTTCCCCATTACTAATTACATGTTGGTTTTGTATGTCACTCAGTTAGCCTTCATGCCATTATCTTAACAACCTGAGTTCTGTAGATTTTTATATTTATTCATATCCCTTTTTGTCTTGCCTTAAATTATAATATATATATATATATATATATAAATTATAGTAATAGGTATAAAGCAAACTCACACAAATGACTATCAATTGGTGACATGTTTTCTCCTCCCCTTGACAAGATTAATTAAGCAACAACTTTGTAGATAATACCTCAGATTGTTCCTTCTGTTAAAATGTTATTCCCTTTATCTTTGGCGACAGCTCCATTTTAAGTGCATGTATTTTTACTTCTGGGCCACAACGTTACCCGTAATCAAAGAGCTTAGACTCTTTTGTTAGTCGGATGGTTAACTGCATTTCCCCCCCTGTCCTCCTGCAGTCTGGCTTGCCTGCCAGGAAAATCAGGAAGAAGGTCAAGGTGGATACTTCCAAGTTCATGACTCCATACCTGGCCCACAGCCAGAAGATGCTGGAGCAATACAGCCATGTAAGCAGCAGTTGTGTTCTGAATAGATAAGCCCCTCTCATCATACTTTAAATATCTGTCATTTTGGATGTTGTGCTTTCTGCTTTTTGACCTGCAGGACTTGCTTTTATGTTTCTTGTATATTTATTTATGTGCAACAATATACCAAAACAAATTCCTTGTATGTGAATACCCACTTGATAATACATTTTTATTCTGTATTTACTGATTTACTGTATTTAAGTTTTATTTTTATTTCATATATGATATTTTCAGTGATTTCACTGCTTGTATTTCTTGATAGAACAAGTACCGACATGCTTATGACATGTCCAGAGGGAAGCCTCCTGCCGTCACCACTGATACCCCTGAAATGCTACGTATCAGGAAGGCCCAGGAGCAGCTTAGTGAGGTACAGCTGAGTCTTACGCTTATGAGGGTTTGAATGTTATTTGAAAGGAAAATGGGTGTTTGTTTTTTTTAATCCCCTGCAAGATGGAGTAGAGAGCTGAACACATTCATGGTGATTCTCTCTTTGGGTCGATTAAGGATTTGATTTTCCTCGTCATGAATAATAAGAAATCACACACACATGTCATCATCAGGTTAAATACCGCATGGAGGGGAATAAGGCTCGTACAACTAGCTTGTATGATGGTGAGGCTAAAGAGATCGCCCACGTGAAGCGTGTATCTGAACTGATCAGCAAGGTGAGTTACAGCACCTGAAGTTACAGCAGTATACCAAGATTTGGGGGAAAAAGAGTGTTGAACGTCAATGATGTTGCTTTTTCTCTTATAGGTTCTGTACAGGCAGAAGTGGGATGAGACTAAGGACCGGTACCTGCTGCCTCCTGATGCTCCTGAGCTGGTCCTGGCTGTGAAGAATGCTGCTAACTACAGCAAAGTACGGACAACGTAGCATTCAAGTATCTTATGTCCGAAAATAAGATTAAAACAAGACTCTCTTTTGTCTTATTAAATATTTGGCATGCATGGAGTAATTCATGACTTTACACATCCAGAAACTTTACACTGAGGACTGGGACGAAGAGAAGACCCAGTTCTGCCCTTACAGCGACAGCCCCGAGCTGCGTAGGGTGGCCAAGGCTCAGGAGGTCCTCAGTGATGTAAGCGGAATTTACTGACTAGTTTGAAAGTGTGTGGTAGAAATACTTGCAAGATGAAGAGACACAGTATTTATGGTGGTTAAAAAGCTTTTAGAGAGGGTTGAGTTATATGAAAATATATTGAATCTTCAGTGAATGTATTACATCACAATATATATGTTGATATTAAGGTTGAAAAATATTACATATACTGTGTTATAGGAATTCATCCACTTCACTCCAGTGAACTTTATGCCATTTAGCATCTGTCTGCACAGGCAGGCACATTTTCTATGTCTTTATCGTGTTTTTGTTTTTCATTTCAGGGTCCATTTGTTTGTGCTGAGTCAGATATATCATATATAGCCATTTCCAATCACATTGCAGCCAATTGAAACAGTCATTTGTGACCCTCCTAGTTTTTTTTAACACAGTTGCGTTCAGTCTTTTCTGCTGATGTTGGAAAGTCAGCAGTCAGTGTAGATACAGTATGATCTGTCTGAGGCAGACTGTGCGCTAAGGTAAGTTATTGATGCTGGAGAATTTACCACTTCAGTCAACTTCAACTTCTGCTCCGTTCTCCCCTGCAGGTTCAGTACAAGAAGGGCCACGACAAGCGCAAGGCCAAGTACACCTCCTTGGCTGATCCTCCTGAAGTGCAGCTGGCCAAGATAGCGGAACGTCAGCGCAGTGATGTAAGCAGAGCAATTTTATAGTATAGAGATGCAAAACTTACCCCTGACAGTGTGCTGTGAGTGTGTCAGCACACTTTATGATGTACTGCTGCATCTGTAGATGTTTGATTCGCCTACAGAAATAATCCATGGTCATATATTTATATTTGGAGTTTGTTGTACCAGGTATCTGTAATTTCCAGACACATCAACTCCTCTCAACTCAGGTTAATCAGGCTGGTTTAGGAGGAAAAGCTCCATCCATCTCCTCTTTAAAGTCCTTTAATATTCTCCTACTCAGGACGTGTCATCACAACAACACCAAACAGCCTCTTTGCTTCTCTGGAAAAATTCAGGGGCTCAAACTTGTACTTTTCACAGTGCACCTACTTGGAAACATGCCCCCCCCAGAGACGAACCAACATTCAACCACTGCTAGGAATAACTGGCCACCTGCTCTCTGATATTACTGGCCATACTAAGCTGGAATGGAGAGGCTAACAATAGGTTGAAATTACAGGGATTCCAGTCATTCTCAATGTGGTTTATCAGAGAGAATATGCAGATATCTCAGTCCCTCCATCTTTGACATAGTAATCTACAAAAAGATCTCTCATGTGTAAAATACATCTTCTAATATTGATTGATATTTGTCTCCCACAGCTCAAGTACAAGGAAGATTACAATAAAAATGTGAAGGGTCAATGGTGCGAGACGCCGTACTTCGATGTGGCCACTGCCAGGGTGGCGATGGAAAACCTGAGCCACGTAAGAATTCACTCCTGCATGAGGAGAAGTATTTTCAGAATGGTTTGTAGTTTTTCTGTATCCAACCAAGGCTCCCCTTCCTTTTGCAGAGAAACTACACGCAACGCTACGAGGACACGAAAGACCAAATTTATTTCATGCAAACGGATACGCCCGTTTATGATACAAACAAGAAGGCTCGTGTTGCTGCCAGTGAGGTAAGTACACAGACACACACATACGTATGGGGGGTATTTTTATTGGTCCTATCTCATGTGGAAGACACGACAGAGTTGACCCGTGTCTCAGAGCAGAGTGTGAGTCAACACACTGACGCAGGGGTCACACTGTTTTCTGCCAGCACATGTACTGCATGACAGAAAGAGCTGCATTTTGTTCAATCTCCCTGCACAAACGTAGTGTCTAGTTTCACTATTCTCCAGTAACAACATATCAGAATACATGAAGAGGCTTTTCAGCTACTGTATAACTCATAGCCACCCACACATTCACACACACACACACACAATGCAAACAAACATCCTCCTGGGAAACGAGGACACAAGTGTTGTCCCACCATGACTTACTGTACCAAGGTTATGTTACATGAGTCAGTGGAAAAACCCAACCAACACATGTTTGTTTGTTTTTAATTCTTACTCATATTATTCTCCATGTTTCTGGTTCTCAGGTCCAATACAAGAAGGAGTATGAGAAGAACAAAGCGCAGTCTGACTACAACACGCTCCCCGCCACAGAGAATCCTCTCCTCAGACAGCTCAGATACGCTGGCACCATCCTCAGTGATGTAGGTGTCTGGAGAACTCTGCACAGTAAAGGGTTTCTGATCACAGCTGGTTAAAATGCTAAAACTGATATTTTGAAAAAGTAGCACAGTAGTACTATGTTAATCTAATGCGTCTGTTTCCTGTGTTGAATTTGACATTTACTCCTGTTAGTCAGCTAACTGAAAAAAAAAAACTAGGCGACCGCTAAAGTTGCGGGTGTTATTTAGAGTGCCTGACATGATGCTCCTCTGAGTGGATTGTCATACGAGTGGTGCTAAATAAAAACCATCTGAAAGTCACTCGCAGAGCCACTTGCATTCTGTCACTTGGTTGATGCCCAAAAGGATTTAATTAAATCCAATTTCCAGACACACTGGTCCATAATGTTGTTTGCGTTTGCAGTGGGATTTGATGCGTCCTCTCTCATGCATCATGTCCTCCGATGATTATTGCTATCGGACTTACTAATGTTTGTTTTTCTATTCTTTGTTTGTTTGGTATCCTCTTTGCAGAAAGTGTATAAGGCCAACTATGAGAAATCCAGGGGCTTCAGCATTAACTACTGCGACACGCCCAAGTTTCAGATGGACTCCGTACTCAAAAAGTTCACTGATGTAAGAGTTAAGACTCTTTTATCATAGACCTATTATTATTTTTTTGGTTTTTCTAAATGCACATATTTCTTTTAATTTTTCAGGTGCGTTACAAAGACAAGTATGAAAGTGAGGTGAAGGGCCACTACATTGGCAGCTATGAAGATATCTATATGCTTCACTGCCAGAAAGTCGAGGAGATGAAGAATGAGGTACACGATTGTCCGTTTTCCTTTTCCGTTTCTCCAAATCAAATCAGTGCCGTAAGAATCCAAGATGCACTCCATGATATCCTTCCTCACAATTAGCCTGTTTTATCTCACAGCAACTATATAAAGCTGAGTATGAAGACATAAAAACAAGATGCTTCTTCCCTCAAACAATTACGGCTGAGTATGAAGCTGGGAAGAAGCTCCAAGGCTGTAGTGACGTGAGTAGCATTGACAGAGAGAAAAAAAAAAACCTTCACATTTCTCTTGCTGTGTTATATTTTTGTATGTCACAAAATGTTTCTATCCATCTATCTTGCAGAAAACTTACCGGCAACATCCAGACAAATTGAAATTTACGCAAGTGATGGATTCACCAGTTATGGTTCAAGCCGCCATCAACGCCAAACAGCTAAGTGACGTATGTATGGCAGCATGGAACACCTCTTCTACTTCTCAATATTGTTAGAATTTAAATTGTGCCTTACTGTATATATGTTCTCATAAATCATGTAAGCGATTCACTTGAGGTTGTTGTGAACAAAATCTTTTATCGCATTTCCCATTTATTGGCTGTAATTGTGACAATCAGCAGCTAATGCTCGAGATCAAATTCTCTGAGATATTCAGATTACCTTAAAATGTGCCCAATCATCTTAATGGGCCCAGCTGTCTTTCTGTGGGCACCATGGAAACTGGAGAGCCATCTCTATGTAGTATTAATAGTAACAAGCATTCAGTTGGCCCAGAATAAACCCAGTGAACAGAGAGAAGCAGGGAAAGGGACAGTCGATATGTCTCAGATTGACTCCAGCTAATGCATTGCTGCCCTCCACCGACAGAAAATGACCTAAACTGTCTTGCAACAAGTACTGTAGTAGTCTATGAACAGAGAGGGGCATTAAAAATATATAAGTCAATCATTTCATCACTTTGTTCTTTCGGCAGTTGAACTACAAGGCAAAGTTTGAGGAGACAAAAATCAAGTATAGTCTTCCCCCAGACTATCCCTTCTTCATCCAGTCCAGAGTGAACGCTTTCAACATCAGTGATGTGAGTAAAACTCAACTCACCTGCATGGCAGATTTAATGTGGGATGACTTTTTATGTACTCAATGGCCCAATTCTCTCCTTGCAGAACTGTTATAAGTATAATTGGGAGAAATCCAAAGCGAAAAAGTTTGAGATCAAGGGTGACGCCATCTCGATCCTTGCCGCCCGTGCTCACACAAACATTGCCAGTGATGTAAGTATGCTGCAGATGATTGATTTCAGTATTTGTTACTTGCTTTTTAAATGAATCTAGTAACTGATCACCTTGATCACCCTTTGCTTTTATTCACAGGTTAAATATAAGAAGGAGTATGAGAAGAACAAGGGACAGATGGTTGGAGCCCTCAGCATTAATGACGACCCTAAGATATTACACTCTGTTCATGTGGCCAAAATACAGAGCAATGTAAGTCATTAGCCTGCCATAGAACCAAATGACATTTCTTTTTAATGTTATTTTTTTTTATCAAAGCTAAGAGAGCGTTCTTGAACAATCTCTTTTTGATATCACCACAGCGTGAATATAAAAAGGACTATGAAAAGATAAAGACCAAGTACCATACACCACTGGATATGATGTCTGTCACCTTGGCCAAGAAGTCCCAGGCCATTGCCAGCATGGCTGGGTATAAGAGCATCAGCACCAACTTCTTCCTTCCCTATGACAGTGTGCTGTTGGACTTGGCCAAGAAAGCCAACATCATCCAGAGTGATGTAAGTATAGTTAGAGTTTACTGCATGTTATTGCAGACAGTTTGCTTTTTCATTTTATCGTGCAACTTTTACTTGCATTGTTATTATCTGATTAATCATGTTTTCAGTGACATAATTTGATTTTTTTTTGTGGCTTTTCTGCATTACAGAATGAGTACAAGTCTGACTACAACACCTACACCAAAGGCACCCCATGGATCACCTTTGGCTCCATGGATGTGGAAAAGAATAAGAAAGCTGCTGAGATCCTTAGTGAGGTATGTGCGCAATGGCACAATCTTCCTGACATGCTTCCCCCCCCCCCGTTTTTTACAAACATATTTGTTGACAGGTTTTACCACACAATGTGTCGATTTATTTTGTTTCCTACAGAAAAAATACAGACAACACCCAGACACAATCCCCTTCACACCTATCGACGACCACCCCATCATGTTGCAGGCCAAAGTCAACCAGCTTCAGAGGAGTGATGTGAGTCTACTGTCACTCACACGATTAATTCTGCAGCTTTTTTTTTTTCTTAGATGACTTTTGAGAAAATAGTTTTTATCTTTCGTTTGATAAGAGCATCACACGTGCGACTTCTGGCCTTGTTGCTCTCTTGCCTTACAGCTGTTCTACAAGAGAGGTCTGGAGGAGGTCCATCAGAAGTACTCTCTGCCTCCTGATATCCCTGAGTTTCTCCAAGCCAAGTGCAATGCCTACAACATCAGCAAGGTAAGCCACAGATTTTCAATTGTATAAAAAAAATTGTTTTCTTAATATTTAGTAAGTGTGTGTGAAAGTTTGCACTAGATTCATGCCGAACCTTTTCACTGTTTATGTCATTCGCTGTTATTTATATCTATAATTTGTCATTTCAGAACTACTACAAACTTGCCTGGCAGGAGCATATTGCTAAAGGTTATGACATGAGGCCCGATGCTATCCCTATTGTCGCTGCCAAAGCTGCCAGACATGCTATCAGTAATGTAAGTTTCCTCCAAGACCGAGCCCACTTCTCAGAGTCATTACATCATGCCCTGTACCATACATGCCATGCTTTTTATAGCATCATATAACTGTTAGAATTCTTTAAATGATAAATAATAACAGATACTCTACGCCCTTTAACCTCTAGGTCCAGTATAAAAAGGCTTATGAGAAGGCAAGGGGTCACCATGTTGGCTTCCGCAGCCTCCAGGACGATCCTCTCCTGGTTCACTATATGGAGGTGGCTAAGCTGCAGAGCGACAAGAACTACAAGAGGGACTACCACAAGGCTAAACTGAAGTACCACACCCCAGTAGACATGATGAGCTTAGCTCACGCCAAAAAGGCCTCTGCAGCGCAGACGTTTACTGGCTACAAGCAGCACCACCATAATTACTGTCTCATGCCTGACTCAATGAGTTTGGACCTTGCTCGCAACATGAACTACAATTCTAGTGATGTAAGTTAAATTTTCCTTTTTGCCGTCTTTTGTTTCATATTGCAGCTAAATAGTTGACGTGTTGACTAAAAATGGGTGTTTCTGCGTCTTATACTCTCTAGCATAACTATAAACTGGATTATGAGACCTCAGTCAAGGGAATTGGCTGGGTTCCCATTGGTTCTCTGGAGGTGGAAAAAGCCAAGGCAGCAGCAGCAGCTCTGGATGAGAAGAAGTACCGCCAGCACCCTGACACCATCAAATTCACCAGTAAAATGGACTCAATGAACATGGAGCTTGCCAAGGCCAACGCCAAGATCCTGAATGCGGTGAGAGGGAGGAAACAGAATAACTCTTTATTTGCTAGAACAAAAATCTCATGATTTTAGGTATGGAATTTTCTGAATAAACAGAAACCAATTTCTTCCTTGTTGTCATGCAGAAAGCGTATAAGGCCAGTGGAGAGAAGTACATGCACACTTACCATCTGCCCGCTGATAGCCCTGAACTGATTCAAGCCAGATACAACGCTGTCAACATCAGCCAGGTCAGTTGCAGAATCTTGTCTTGTATTTTCTAGCCTTTTTGCACTTTTGTGACTATATTTGAAAGATAACACAGATTATCATTCATTTAGAATTACTACACCTATGCTCATCGCCAAGATCTCCTTAAAGGACATCATGTGAAGGAAGATGCCATACCCATTGTTGCAGCAAAATCATCCAGAGACATTGCCAGCAATGTAAGTTGTGAAAATGCTAATAATAATAATAATAATAATATTCAAGTTTTAATGAATTTAATCACATAATTCTGACTTAAAATTTCACTTTTATACAGTACAAGTATAAGCTGGCTCATGAGAAGGCAAAGGGTCACCACGTTGGCTTCCGCAGCCTCCAGGACGACCCTCTGCTGGTTCACTACATGGAAGTGGCCAAACTGCAGAGTGACAAGAACTACAAGAAGGACTACCACAAGGCTAAGCTGAAGTACCACACCCCGGTAGACATGATGAGTGTGGTTCACGCCAAGCAGGCCTCTGCTGCTCAGACTATGACTGGATACAGACAGATCCCTCACAACTACTTCCTCCTCCCTGACAACTTGCACCTGCATTTGTGTCGCAACATGATGGAGATTCAGAGTGATGTATGCTTCCACTTTTCGCCTATATGTTACCATGGTGTAATGCTAGTAAATATGCAATATGAAACTTTTTTTAATCAATTTTGAGATAGGAACATGTTTTTCCTCTATATACCCACAGAATGTCTACAAGTCAGACTACAACAACTACTATAAAGGTGCAGGCTGGGTCCCTATTGGTTCTCTGGATGTTGAGAAAGCCAAAACTGCAAAAGCGGCGCTGGACGACATAGGCTACCGCCAGCATCCCAGTACTCTCAAATTCACCAGCAAGACTGATAACATGAACATGGCTCTGGCTCTGGCCAACACGAAGCAGCTGGACAAAGTAAGTAAAACCTCTCCTACAAGAATCTTACAAGAATTCACAATTGTTAATTGTTTTTTTTCCCCCCTTCCCTCTAGACCTCATACAAAGCTTCTGGAGAAGAGTTCATGCACACTTATCATCTGCCAGTTGACAGCCCGGAGTTCCTTCAGGCTAAATTTAACGCCCAAACCCTTAGTGAGGTTAGAGCACAATATATTTATTGAACTATGACAATGTTTTATCAGCAAAATATGTAAGTCAAAGGAATATGACTTGCCTGAAATGCCACATTTATATCAGCATCATCTGTGCACAAATTGTTGTCCTTACACTTTGCTGTGTATCCACAGAGTCACTACAAATACAAATGGCTGGAAGATATTGCCAAGGGATATGACATGAGGCCTGACGCTATTCCTATCCTGCATGCCAAGCATGGCAGACATATCGCCAGCAATGTATGTATATTATAAATCTACACAACACACTCTTAAACAATCAGTATATTCTACAGGTGAGGAACTTATTTTCCTCTTTTCTTTCAGGTCCAATACAAGAAGGACTACGAGAAGGCCAGAGGTCACCACGTTGGCTTCCGCAGCCTCCAGGACGACCCTCTGCTGGTTCACTACATGGAAGTGGCCAAACTGCAGAGTGACAAGAACTACAAGAAGGACTACCACAAGGCTAAGCTGAAGTACCACACCCCGGTAGACATGATGAGCGTGGTTCACGCCAAGCAGGCCTCTGCTGTTCAGACTTATGCTGGTTACAGAAAGATCCCTCACAGTTACCTGCTTCTGCCCGACAACCTGAACCTGCAGCAGTGCCGCACCATGAATACCCAGTCGAGTGATGTGAGTGACAGCGACAGTTTTATCAGTGAATTGTGTCTTTTACTATTAAAAGCATGCTTGTTGTGCCAAATTGAATCTACGTGGTGTTCTTCATTTGCACGTGTGCAAAAAGTTTAAGAAAATTGTCATAGATATGCATCATAACCTCATTGTCTTGTTTATTTTTTCAGTGTGACTACAAGTCTGAATGGAACAACTACATCAGAGGCATTGGATGGGTCCCTATTGGCTCACTCGCCGTTGAGACTGCTAAAGTTGGCAATGACATTCTGAATGAGCAGAGGTACCGCACTCATCCATCCAACTTCAAGTTCAGCAAGCTGATGGACTCCATGGACTTGTCTCTGGCTACTGCCAACAACCAGATCATGAACAAGGTGCAGCATGTTCTCATCTATAGTGCAGGGCCACAAAGTATAATTGATAAATGTGTTCATAATCCTTCATTTGTTTTTCTGTTGTCTTCATTTACAGAAAGCATACACTGCTGCTTGGGACACCGACAAACTGAACATCCACGTCATGCCCGATTCTCCTGAGATTGTCCTGGCCAAGGCTAATGCCCTGAACATGAGCAACGTAAGGCATTAGATTATGTTGTTTTTTTCTAACTAATTTTATTTTATTTCATTTCATTTCATTCTCAATTTGTGTTTTTTTACAGAAACTGTACAAAGCCGGTGTCGTGGAGATGGCCAATAAGGGCTACAACCTCAAAGCAGATGCCATCCCAATACTGGCTGCCAAAGCCTGTACCACTATTGCAAGTAATGTAAGTTACACATAAAGTTCTGTTCCAAATCAAGATGTTTGTCTACTATATACCTGGTAAACAAGTATTTTTTTTTACTGTTACAATACAAATATAAGTTAGCATATTAGAAGGGTAGAGGCCACTGCAGCATTCATTGCGATCCTGGAATCGTAGAATCCTGTGATCATTGAAACTCTTAAAAAGATGAATAAACAGAGTTGCTATATGCTCTTTAACCTCTAGGTCCACTATAAAAAGGACTATGAGAAGGCCAGAGGTCACCACGTTGGCTTCCGCAGCCTCCAGGACGACCCTCTGCTGGTTCACTACATGGAAGTGGCCAAACTGCAGAGTGACAAGAACTACAAGAAGGACTACCACAAGGCTAAGCTGAAGTACCACACCCCGGTAGACATGATGAGCGTGGTTCACGCCAAGCAGGCCTCTGCTGCTCAGACTATGACTGGATACAGACAGATCCAGCACAGTTACTCTCTCCTTCCTGATGCCATGAATCTAATGCTGGCTCGCACGATGAATACCCAGGCCAGTGACGTGAGTTTAAAATGTTCTAATACCTGCTGTGGTACGCCCATAATAATTATATCCATTGATAAAGGCAGACACATTTAATAATTGGAGTATAATCCTTTTGCATTTCTCTCTAAGTGTGACTACAAGTCTGAATGGAACAACTACATCAGAGGCATTGGATGGGTCCCTATTGGCTCACTCGCCGTTGAGACTGCTAAAGTTGGCAATGACATTCTGAGTGAGCAGAGGTACCGCACTCATCCATCCAACTTCAAGTTCAGCAAGCTGATGGACTCCATGGACTTGACTCTGGCTACTGCCAACAACCAGATCATGAACAAGGTGCAGCATGTTTAAAAAGTGTCAGACCACAGAAGATTTGTTCAGAATTTTGTTCATAACCACCATCATTAATTTGTTTTTTCTGGTGTCTTCATTTACAGAAATCATACACTGCTGCTTGGGAAACCGACAAACTGAACATCCACGTCATGCCAGATTCTCCTGAGATTGTCCTGGCCAAGGCTAATGCCCTGAACATGAGCAACGTAAGGGAAATATACTAAATGCTGCATATGGTAAATTAGTTTCTCAATGTAAAAACCTTTTTTTTTCTCACTGTTGTCTTACTTTCATGTCTTTAACAGAAACTTTACAAAGCCGGTGTTGTGGAAATGGCCAAGAAGGGCTACAACCTCAAAGCAGACGCCATCCCAATTCAGGCTGCCAAAGCCTGTACCACAATCGCCAGCAATGTAAGTTCCTATAAACTGCATGAAATCAGTATTCACATCACATCGGCTGATTAAAAAAAGCCTGCATATAATAGAACAGGACAATCTGAGTCTGATTGACAAAGAATCCGTTTTCTGTCACAGTTCAAGTACAAGTTGGCTTACGAGAAGGCCAGAGGTCACCACGTTGGCTTCCGCAGCCTCCAGGACGACCCTCTGCTGGTTCACTACATGGAAGTGGCCAAACTGCAGAGTGACAAGAACTACAAGAAGGACTACCACAAGTCCAAGCTGAAGTACCACACCCCGGTAGACATGATGAGCGTGGTCCACGCCAAGAGGGCCTCTGCTGCTCAGACTATGACTGGATACAAGCAAATAAGCTCCCACTACACCGTCCTACCTGATTCCATGAACCTGGAACTAGCTCGGAACATGCAGTTCATCGCTAGTGATGTACGTAGAGAGTCTAATCCAACTACTCATGACTGATCATCTCAAAAGTGTTGTTGCTAAAGATTTCATATAATAATATTAATAAAGTTTTACACATATATAACCATTTACTGTTTTTGCTGATATTATCTCACAGAACCAGTACAAGAGCGAATATCAAAGCTACATTAAAGGGATAGGATGGGTCCCTATTGGATCGTTGGATGTTGAGAAAGCAAAAACAGCTGGTGAGATTTTCAGTGAGAAGCGATACCGTAAGCATCCCAGCAACTTCAAATTCACAAAGGACATGCAGTCTATGGATCTGACACTGGCTACAGCTAACAATCAAGTTATGGATAAGGTAGGGGATAAGAAAATAACACTAATGTCACTTCTCTAACACGTACGTCGAAGACGTCAAGCTGACGTTTACATTTTGTTTATAGAAATCCTACATCAAAGATTGGGAGCATGACAAGATGTCAATCCACATTATGCCTGATGCAATGGACATTGTTCTTGCTAGAGGAAACAAGAGGATCTGCAGTGAGGTACAGTGTGACACTTTTTTCAGTTTCCACACATATCTGTTACAATTTCTAATGAAGATGAAATTTTAAAAAAGACCATTTTTTCAATCATTTTATTCTCCATAAAACATTCATTTTCTCTCTCTCTCTCTCTTCAGAAACTGTACAAATTGGACAATGAGCTGTCCAAGAAGAGGGGCCATAATTTCCGTGCTGATGCCATTGCAGTCCAGGCTGCCAAAGCCTCCACTGCTATTGCTAGTGATGTAATTATCTTTGTGGCTGTTTCTATAAAGTACCATCTATTGTATATATTATTTGCTATGCTTTTACCCTTACCAGAGCTTGATTTTGAAAATTCTCACGGTTCCTTCTTTAGTACAAGTACAAGGCAGGATACCGTAAGCAGGTCGGCCACCACATCGGTGCCCTCAGCGTCCAGGACGACCCTCTGCTCATGCTGGCTCTCAACTCAGCCAAGATTGCCAGTGATGCCCTGTACAAGAAGGACTTTAACAAGTCCAAGACCAAGTTCCACCTCCCAGTGGACATGATGGCCTTTGAACTGGCCAAGAAGAACCAGATTCAAGTCAACCATGCCAACTACATCACCCGCCTGCACAACTGGACTTGTCTGCCAGACTCCACTGATGTCGTCCAGGCCAGACACGCATATGACCTGCAGAGTGATGTGAGTATGAATGATTTAATTTATGCTATTGAAAGTTTTCCAGTTTACAAATGTATATTTTTAAAGTTTAGTAATATCTTTTGCAATAATAAACTATTTTTGTTCTGTCCAGGCTGTTTACAAGGAGGACTTTAAGGCGATGCAGGGTATTGGATGGGTGCCTATAGGTTCACTGGATGTTGAGAAGGTGAAGAAAGCTGGTGAGGTCCTGAGTGAGAGAAAATATCGTCAGCACCCAAGCAACTACAAATTCAAAAGCACCACCGAAGACATGCCCATGGCGCTGGCTCAGGCTAACGCTCAGATTATGAACAAGGTAACAGCTTTCATTGTGTTGTGCAACCCTGTGTTGTTGAATGATGAATAAATCAATGTTGAAACTTGAACTGATGAAATATCAACTTTTGGTCTCTGATTAGATGAAAGCAAACTGTCTAAAACCTCTCTTTATTAGATTCAGCAGAATAGTTTTCTAAGATCAGTATTGATTTAAATAAGAATGCATGCAAATGAAATCTTTGAAATGTTATAGTGTTGTCTGAAAACTTAACTAAAAAATAATGCTTTACAGAATGCTTACATTAAAGCCTGGGAGAAAGACAAGACTACTGTTCATGTCATGCCTGATGCCATGGATATTTTACTGGCCAAAGCGAACAAACTTAACTACAGTGTGGTGAGTGCTTCTCAAATAGCTTTTAAAAAACAGCATACTACAATTTTCACTGCATTTTTATATGGTCCTTGATTTTTTTTTCTTTTCTTCTTTTTTTTTCTTTACACAGAAAATGTACAAGCAGGCAAATGAAGACGCCAAGAAAAAGGGATATGACCTGCGCGGTGATGCCATTTCCATTATTGCAGCAAAGGCTTGCAGGGACATTGCCAGCGATGTACGACAATTTAATTTCCACTCATTACAATTTATACAAATGGCCTTTAATCTAAAAAAAAAAGTTGAAAACATGTCATGTTTTAATATATTTTAAGTGTATCTTAGTTGAATAATTTCTATAATAAATTAGTTTTTTCCTATTGTAGTCGACTATTTCATGCTGATATTTCACATTTTTAATGTAGAATGAAATTGATATGCATTAATGTCCAAAGCCAACACTGCTACTCATATTATTGCTTTGCAATAACCATAATGATAGGATCACTTGTTTTCGTCCTCATTTGCAGTACAAGTACAAGGCAGGATACCGTAAGCAGGTCGGCCACCACATCGGTGCCCTCAGCGTCCAGGACGACCCTCTGCTCATGCTGGCTCTCAACTCAGCCAAGATTGCCAGTGATGTCCTGTACAAGAAGGACTTCAACAAGTCCAAGACCAAGTTCAACCTTCCAGTGGACATGATGGCCTTTGAATTGGCCAAGAAGAACCAGATTCAGGTCAACCATTTCAACTACATCACCCGCCTGCACAGCTGGACTTGTCTGCCAGACTCCAGTGATGTCGTCCAGGCCAGGCGTGCATATGACCTGCAGAGTGACGTGAGTATGAATCATTTCATCTTTTGGAACTTCTATTTTTTTTAAGTCTTGGAACATCTTTTACCATTATATACTGTTTTTGTTTTGTCCAGGCTTTTTATAAGGAAGATTTTAGGGCGATGCAGGGTATTGGATGGGTGCCTATAGGTTCACTGGATGTTGAGAAGGTGAAGAAAGCTGGTGAGGTCCTGAGTGAGAGAAAATATCGTCAGCACCCAAGCAACTACAAATTCAAAAGCACCACCGAAGACATGCCCATGGCGCTGGCTAAGGCTAACGCTCAGATTATGAACAAGGTATGACATCATAAATCCACAACGTGCTGTTAGGTGTAAATGACACAAAATGAGTGTGTTGAAGTACTGATACTGATATGATAAGGAGAGTCTCCTCTCCTCTTCATAATATGAACAAGCTGCCATATTGTGTTTTCTATGACTGCAGAATGCCTATGTGGAAGCCTGGGAGAATGAGAAGATGAAGATCCACGTCATGCCTGACGCTATGGATGTTGTTCTAGCCAAAGCAAACAATGTCATCTACAGCTTGGTAAGTGAGGAATTAAACATACAAGGTGCAAAGTAACTCTCATGTATGGCTTACTTGAACTCAGGACTCATATATTTACTATATTAATTAGGATATGTTCCTATTATTAATACATATGTATCTAATTGTTATTTGAACTCACTTATACAGAAAATACATGTACTTATATCTGCGGGTCGCTTGTGTTTGGTTACAGAAAAAGTACAAACAGGCAAACGACGACAGCAGGAAGAAGGGCTATGATCTACGCAATGATGCCATTTCCATCATCGCAGCCAGGGCTTCCAGGGACATTGCCAGTGATGTAAGATGATGGATTTGACCAATGATGAACATTTACCATACATTTATTATTGTGCGTGCAACCATGGGACCTTTTCTTTTTTTCCCCCAGTACAAGTACAAGGCAGGATACCGTAAGCAGGTCGGCCACCACATCGGTGCTCGCAGCGTCCAGGACGACCCTCTGCTCATGCTGGCTCTCAACTCAGCCAAGATTGCCAGTGATGCCCTGTACAAGAAGGACTTCAACAAGTCCAAGACCAAGTTCAACCTCCCAGTGGACATGATAGCCTTTGAGCTTGCCAAGAAGAACCAGATTCAAGTCAACCATACCAACTACATCACCCGCCTGCACAACTGGACTTGTCTGCCAGACTCCAGTGATGTCGTCCAGGCCAGACACGCATATGACCTGCAGAGTGACGTGAGTATGAATCGTTAAATTTATGCTATGGAAAGTTTTCCAGTTTACAAATGTATATTTTTTTAAAGTTTAGTAATATCTTTTGCAATAATAAACTGTTTTTGTTCTGTCCAGGCTATTTACAAGGAGGACTTTAAGGCGATGCAGGGTATTGGATGGGTGCCTATAGGTTCACTGGATGTTGAGAAGGTGAAGAAAGCTGGTGAGGTCCTGAGTGAGAGAAAATATCGTCAGCACCCAAGCAACTACAAATTCAAAAGCACCACCGAAGACATGCCCATGGCGCTGGCCCAAGCTAACGCTAAAGTTATGAACAAGGTATGTCACTCTTGTAAAAGAATGAATTTGTATGACATGAAACAGCTCTTTCGACTACATACTGTCAGAGTTCATAATTTAAATAATTCCCATGTTGTTGGTGTGTGTGTGTGACTGCAGAGAGCATACATTGAAGCCTGGGAGAATGAGAAGACAGTCATTCACGTCATGCCTGACGCTATGGATGTTGTTCTAGCCAAAGCAAACAATGTCAACTACAGCTTGGTAAGTGAGGAATTCAATAGTCATGGTGGCACAGCAACTCTTCTTCATGGATTACAGTCAATGATAAATGTATATATTTAAAACATATCTGGGATGCTTGTTTTTGCTTTTCAGAAAAAGTACAAACAGGCAAATGAAGATGCCAAGAAGAGGGGTTACGATATGCGCAATGATGCCATTTCCATCATCGCAGCCAGGGCTTCCAGAGACATTGCCAGTGATGTAAGCGTTTCGTTTTAGTTAATTAATTTAAAAGTAAAATTGAGAAAGATGGTTAATTGTAATATTCTCTGTATTATAAATGCAATATGCAATTTACTGCCGGGAACAAATTGTGGTTTGCTAAAATGATACAGTATGTAAATAATTTGCACTTTATGATGTAGTTTGTTATTCTGAGCTACATTTCTGTACTGTATATGATGCAATCTCTATATCTGTACATTTCACCTTAAATTATACCTTATATCCTATAATATATTGTGCCGCATCTGCACGATAGTATACTTAGTGTTGGGGTTGTAGTAGACAAAAACTGTGTGACTTTCAACAAACAATGACATGTTTTATTTTTCTTCCAGTACAAGTACAAGGCAGGATACCGTAAGCAGGTCGGCCACCACATCGGTGCTCGCAGCGTCCAGGACGACCCTCTGCTCATGCTGGCTCTCAACTCAGCCAAGATTGCCAGTGATGCCCTGTACAAGAAGGACTTCAACAAATCCAAGACCAAGTTCAACCTTCCAGTGGACATGATGGCCTTTGAATTGGCCAAGAAGAACCAGATTCAGGTCAACCATTTCAACTACATCACCCGCCTGCACAACTGGACTTGCCTGCCAGACTCCAGTGATGTCGTCCAGGCCAGGCGTGCATATGACCTGCAGAGTGATGTGAGTGTACTCGCCCCCCTTTTTTCTTTTTTTCTCTCTCTTTCTTTTGCTACCAGTTATGTCAGGAATTTAATCTTGCATTTCTGTGCTTCACAGGCTGTCTACAAAGCAGACTTGAAGTGGCTCCAGGGTCAGGGCTGGGTCCCCATCGGCTCACTTGATGTGGAGAAAGCCAAGAAGGCTGCAGAAATCTTGACTGAGACGAAGTACCGCCAGCATCCCAGCACTGTTCCCTTCACCAGCACCATAGATGCCATGAACATCGTACTGGCAAAGAATAACGCTGTGACCATGAACAAGGTACAAATCATGTTTTTTGGGTAAAATACATAATTTATTTTGTTTGAAAGGGTTTATAATATATAACGATTGTCATAATTTACAATGAAGATGTCTCTCATTGTAGATCTCCTGCTTCAATACAGTCAGTTAACATGAAGATTGTTTTGTTGTTCTTTCCAGCGTCTCTACACTGAGGCATGGGAAAAGGATAAGATAAGCATCCACATTAACCCTGACACTCCTGAGATCATCCTCTCCCAGCAGAATGCGATCAACATGAGCAGGGTTAGTAAAATTCTAGACAGCACCTGAAGATGATCTTGGTAGGTGATCTTGTGACATTGTCATTTTCACAGAATTTAGAAACCTGTTTCACATTGACCACCTTAAGCCTCGTTCAGTTTACTCTGACTTAAACAAGCAGCCAGATATGATTCTTACTGTGGTTTCTATTTATGTGATAGAGATGTATTCATATATCTCTTACTTTTTAGAAACTATACAGACAAGGTTTTGAGGAGACCGTCAAGAAAGGTTATTTCCTCCCTCCGGATTCGATCTCTGTCAAGGCTGCTAAGGCGTCCAGAGACATCATCAGCGATGTAAGTGACTCATGATGTACCACTGCTATTAAACACAAGTTAAGAGATATTCTAGTTGTAACTTAAAACATTTTCTTATGATGTCATCAGTACAAGTACAAGGCAGGATACCGTAAGCAGGTCGGCCACCACATCGGTGCTCGCAGCGTCCAGGACGACCCTCTGCTCATATTGGCTCTCAACTCAGCCAAGATTGCCAGTGATGCCCTGTACAAGAAGGACTTCAACAAATCCAAGACCAAATTCAACCTTCCAGTGGACATGATGGCCTTTGAATTGGCCAAGAAGAACCAGATTCAGGTCAACCATTTCAACTACATCACCCGCCTGCACAACTGGACTTGCCTGCCAGACTCCAGTGACGTCGTGCAGGCCAGGAAAGCCTACAATCTTCAGAGTGATGTAAGCTCCTCTGTGACGCATACAACATAAGTCAACACATCACGCTCAAGTTGACCGTGTTTCTGTGTTTTAATGTTACATATTCATGCTTTTTCCAACAGGCCGTATACAAAGCTGACATGGATGAGGTCATAGGCGTTGGATGGATCCCCATTGGTTCAATCGATGTGATGAAGGCCAAGAATGCTTCAAGAATTCTCAGCGACCGTCTCTACAGGCAGAAGCCAGACAAATTGAAATATACAACTGACATGACTTCCATGCCCATGGTCCTAGCTAAAACAAATGCTGATATAATCAACAAGGTAAAGAATATCATATCCCTCTTTCACAATTAATGCACAATCCTTCAGTCTTTCCTTGGTGATTGCAATTTGTGTTTTTTTCCCCTCTTTCTCACCACAGAGAAGCTACATTGCTGCTTGGGAGGCTGACAAGATTAAGACTCATGTGACCACTGACCTCCCTGAGCTGTTGCTCTCTAAAGCTAATGCTTACAACATCAGCAGGGTATGTTGCATCTCTTTTGACTTAAACTAGTATTCTACATCACTGTCAGTAAAGTTTCATTTTTAGAAGTCAACGATTTTAATTTGTTTTTCAGAAAATATACAGGCAAGGTGTTGAGGAGATGTTTAGAAAGGGCTATGACCTCAAGGCTGACGCAGTCTCTGTCGTTGCTGCCAAACACGGAAGATCGATCATCAGTGATGTACGTAACATACAGAAAATTGCTTTTTGCTCTGATATTGACGGGAGCTTATTGGGTTTATTGTCACGTCACTCTCTCTCTCTTCACAGTACAAATACAAGGCAGGATATCGTCAGCAGACTGGCCACCACATTGGAGCCCTCAGCGTCCAGGACGACCCTCTGATCGTTCTGGCTATGAACTCAGCCAAGATTGCCAGTGATGTCCTGTACAAGAAGGACTTCAACAAGTCCAAGACCAAGTTCAACCTGCCGGTTGACATGCTGAATCTTGAACTGGCCAAGAAATGCCAGATCCAAGTCAACGACTTCAACTACAGAACTCATCTGCACAACTGGACCTGCCTACCTGATTCCAACGATGTCGTCCAGGCCAGAAAGGCGTATGACCTGCAGAGTGATGTGAGTGATGGCAGTTATTCTGTGTCATGAACACTGCATGGATGTTTCATTTTTCAAAAAAAAAGAAAACTCACTTCGAGTCCCCTTTTCCTCGTGCTTTGTCTTGTAGGCTGTATACAAGGCTGACATGGAATGGGTCAGGGGAACAGGTTGGGTGCCAATTGGTTCACTTGATGTAGAGAAAGCCAAGAAAGCAGGAGAGATCCTGAGTGAAAGGAAGTACCGTCAGCATCCCTGCAACTTCAAATTCACAGCGCAGACAAGTGACATGCCATTTGCCCTCGCTCAGGCCAATGCCCAGACCATGGACAAGGTAGAGATAGTCCATAGTTTTCCATGTTATTTCACTATGTTGTATTGTATTTTGTTGAATAACATTTTTTTGGGGGGCGTGTATAAGTATTACACCAAATCTTTGGCAAAATACTTCAGCAATTACATTTGCTTGATACCAAAGAGTATTTAAAACAAAGCTGTTTGCTTTATAATAATGTTCCATGACTCAGATAAAGTCAAATCTATCTGCTGTTTACAGAAAGCATATATTTCTGCCTGGGAGAAGGATAAGACCTGCATTCACGTGATGCCTGACACCCCAGAGATCCTCTTGGCCAAACAGAATAAACTCAACACCAGTCTGGTAATGCAGTGCTTCTGCATGTGGTTGTACTGTATAATATACATCATAGCTTATGATCATATAATAATAATTATTAGTAATTGTTGATGTGCTTATTTGACCTAATCCGTTAATTGTGCTAAAGTTTTGAGAATGAATGATATAGTCATGTAGTCATTGAACTTACAATCACATATAGCGTAAAGGAATCTGTCTCCTCCATACATTCTGTATTTTTGATTATGGTCTGTAGCACACAGTGTATGTCAGATGCCCTAACGACATCATTCTCGTTTGCCCAGAAATATTACCGTGAAGGCTACGTGGACGCCATCAACAAAGGGTACTATCTTCCCAAAGATGCTATTTCTGTCTTATCAGCCAGGGCCTCTCGAGACATCGTCAGTGATGTAAGTCGGTGCCTCATTTTGAAATGTTTTCTTATTCCCTTCATGTTTAGATTTTTGCCGAATGTTTTTATTTCACTGCAGCTTGTGTTATGAAACTTATCCAAATAATTCCGTCCCAAATCTTTCAGTACAAATACAAGGCTGGTTTCCGCAAGCAGTGTGGCCATCACATTGGTGCCCTCACTGTTAAAGACGACCCACTGATTATGTTGGCTGCTCACGCGGCCAGGATCTCAAGCGACAACATCTATAAAAAGGACTTCAACAAGACTAAGACCAAGTTCCACCTGCCGGTAGACATGCTGACAATTGAACTGGCCAAGAAATGCCAGATCCAAGTCAACGACTTCAACTACAGGACTCATCTGCACAACTGGACCTGCCTGCCAGACTCCAATGATGTGGTTCAGGCGAGGAAGGTCTATGACTTACGGAGTGATGTGAGTACATGTTGAGTTTGTTGTTAGCTCTTTTTCTACTCTGACTCTCGCACAATCTTTATCTTAATGGAACTTGCATCTGACACATTTGATGGAAATCCCTTCATCCATATTTTAAGACATCAAACATTCAGACAAATACAACCACGACAATAACAAAAGCATACAACAGTATTTGCTTGTGTTAAAACTGATATTTGTGTCTTAGGCTGTATACAAAGCGGATCTGGAGTGGCTGAGAGGATGCGGCTGGTCACCTCAGGACTCTGTGGATGTCCTCAAAGTTAAAAATGCCCAGACTATTATCAATGAGAGGCTCTACCGCCAACATCCAAGCACTGTGAAGTTCACCAGCATTGCCGACCTCCCAGCTATTGTCTTGTCCAAGCAAAATGCTGACAACATCAGTGATGTAAGTAATAGCATCTTTCTGCAAGCCAAATGTTTTTTCCCAAGTAAATTGAAAATGAATGTTAAACATTTTGCACAAATGACGGTGTCAAAATGAAGTCAATGTTCTTGTTTCGTTCTTTCTCACAGAGGAAATATCGGGAACTCTGGGATAAAGACAAGCTCAGTATCCACCTGCCACCTGACACCCCAACCTTTGAACTGTCCAAGGCCAATGCTATTAACATCAGCAATGTAAGATTGTCTTCGTTCTTCCTATGTTGAAATGCTTAGAAATTGACACATATATCTTAAAGTATATGAATATCCCATTCATTGAAAAGTTGTATTCAATCAGTACACAATTAATATGATTTTAAAGTGCTGACACTATGTCTAACAGTCGTTTTGATTTCTTGGTCTCTGCAGAAACTTTACACAAAGACGTGGGATGACCAGAAGGCCAAAGGCTACCACATCAAAGAAGATGCTATCTCTGTGCTAAAGGCTAAAGCTTCCAGAGACATCATTAGTGATGTAAGAAATAAAATATGGATAAGGTTTAAATACGTCAGAGATGCTTTCCGACTTGTCATTAGCATTTGTCTCTCTTTTCTTTTAGTACAAGTACCATCAGGGATACCGTAAGCAGGTCGGCCACCACATTGGTGCTCGGTGCGTCCAGGATGACCCTCTGATCATGCTGGCTATGAACTCAGCCAAGATTGCCAGTGATGCCCTGTACAAGAAGGACTTCAACAAGTCCAAGACCAAGTTCAACCTGCCGGTTGACATGCTGAATCTCGAACTGGCCAAGAAATGCCAGATCCAAGTCAATGACTTCAACTACAGAACTCATCTGCACAACTGGACCTGCCTGCCAGACTCCAGCGATGTGGTCCAGGCCAGAAAGGCCTATGATCTGCAGAGCAATGTAGGTTTGAGGTAGTGCTCATGGATGGTACTCATTTATATAGACATTTGTAACAGTGATCAAATGTTTCTTGGATCTTTTGATGATGTGAATACTTTATATTCCACTTTAGTCCGAAATCACATTGTGGTTATTGCATCTATACATTTTTTACATTATTGAAACACACAAATAATGCCCATTTCGTCTCCTCAGGCTGTCTACAGAGCTGATATGGAGTGGTTACGCGGATGTGGATGGGTGCCACATGAGTGTGTGGATGTTATGAAGGTGAAGCATGCACAGAAGATCCTGGCTGAAGTAAGTCTGACGACACTCTGACCTTGTTACACTTAAAACTCACTTTTATACACATTTGTTAAATGTATTTAAGTATTATAAATAATAAAATCATTTATTTAATCCATAAATAATGAGTGTGTATTTTCCGTAAATTTGCTCAATTATTGTTATTCCATATATCTCCTTTGCTATTTTACAGAGAGGCTATCGTGTCAAGTTGGATGAACAGAAATTCATTGTTCCAACCGACAGAGTCGATTTAGTCTGTGCCAAGAATGCTGCTGATGTCCTCAACGAGGTGAGAATAACTCCCTGTTATCCATATGCTACTTGGATATGTTTTGAGTCCTCTCATCAGTTTTTTTGTAAACTGAAGTTGGATTTTTCACCCTGCGCAGGCCAAATACCGTGAAGCCTGGCACCAGGACAAGACCAAGTACACACTGATTGACACTCCAACTCTTGCCACAGCCAGAGAGGTGGCTAAGAACGTTCACCCGGTAAGATGTCTTTTTATGGCAGGTATTTGCTGAATGTTTCAGCTTGTCAGTACATTATCCTTTACCAGTTTTATCTTTTATAATAACAGCTGGATAGCAACACATAATCACAATCCTATCATAACTATTTCCATCTCTTGCAGAAACTGTACACCAAAGATTGGGATAAGGTCAAAGCCACTGGCTACTTCATGCCTGGAGATGCTGTGCCAATCAAGCAGTGCATCCGTACATCTAAAGTGCAGAGTCAAGTGAGTTGTTAGACAAAGCCACATCTTACTTTCACAAAGAGAACATTTATTAAATGCGTTTTTAATTCAACCAAAAGCATTACAATATGGAGATAATGATTTCCGTCTGTCCTGTAGTATAAGTACCTTGAGGGATACCGTAAGCAGACTGGCCACCACATTGGTGCTCGGTGCGTCCAGGATGACCCCCTGATCATGCTGGCTCTGAACTCAGCCAGGATTGCCAGCGATGCCCTGTACAAGAAGGACTTCAACAACTCCAAGACCAAGTTCAAGCTTCCAGTGGACATGCTGCAGTTTGAGCTGGCCAAGAAATGCCAGAACCAAGTCAACGATGACCTCTACAGAACTCGCCTGCACCAGTGGACTTGTATGCCAGACCAGAACGATGTCATGCAGGCCCGCAAAGCCTATGATCTTCAAAGTGACGTGAGTGCTCATCGCACAATCCTGAGACGTATTCATCATATTTATAAAATGACTGAAACGTCCATCTGAACTCCTTTAACGTGAATCTTGACTTCTGTCTTCAGTGTGTGTATAAGGCTGATTTGGAATGGATTCGTGGCTGCGGCTGGGTTGCAGCTGACTCTGTTGATCACGTCAAGGTCAAGCATGCCCAGAAGATTCTCAACGATGTATGTTCACTATATTACATTCAGTCTTTTGATTTGAGCACATTTGACCTTTTTTTTTTTGTGTAAATTCATTGTGTCTCACCTTGATGATGTCATTTTACTTGCAGAGGCTCTACAAGAAGAATGCCAAAGAAGAGTTTGGAAAATTCACCCTGGTTGTGGACCGCCCTGAGCTTATCTTGGCAAAGATAAATGCTGCCAACCTTAGTGATGTATGTAAAAATGTCACACTTAAACTGCCAATTTTCTTGAGGTATATTCATAAATTCTTAGTCAAATCTAATTTTTAATTTCTGTTTTTTCTTCCTACTATAGCTGAAGTACAAAGAGACATTCAACGCTCATAAGGGTATTTACATTGGTTCAGACGACACTCCTCATCTGGCTCATTGCAGGGAGGTGTCTAAGAACATCAGTGAGGTAATAAAGAATATTTAGCAAATACATTCATTTCTTCTTCAATTCATAATATTTGTTGATTGTATGTCACATGATTTATCAGCCATTTTTAAACTTTTTGCCTATTTCCTGTGATTTCAGAAACTCTACAAACAGGGATGGGATGAGTCTAAGGCTATAGGCTACCAGCTGGACCATGAATACATCCCACTTGTCAGTGGCAAGAAGGGCAGAGACATCGCTAGTGATGTGAGTGTCTTATCTGTCTGTATAGTCGTCGGCGCTGATATGTCAAAATCACATGGGGTCATATTTTCCTCTCATGATTTATAAAACAAAACTGAGACTTTTACTCCTGGTCCTGCTAGGTCAAGTACAAGGATACTCATGAGAAGGCCAAGGGTCACTACATGGCTGCGACCCTGGTGGACTTCCCGGAGGTGGTGCGCTGTGGAGGTCAGGAGAAGAACAAGGGACTGGTAAGATCAATACTTTGTCCAAGGCATCTTAATACTTTTGCAAAGCACAATTAAAAAAATGATGACCACGGATTATGACATATTTTATAACCTTCATAATCTTTATTTAAGGTTCATTTGTTTCCCACTGTTCATGACAATGCCAGTAACTTTCCATGGGGGGGGTGAATGTTTTCACAGAGGCTCTACCAGAAGGACTACCATCAAAGCAAGACCAAGACCCACATCCCACCTGACATCATACCTAATAAGGTAGCCAAGCGATGCCAGGACATGCTGAGCGACGTCATCTACCGTACCTACCTGCACCAGTGGACCTGCCATCCTGAGCAGGAGGATGCCATCCGTGCCCGCAAGACCAATGAGATTCTCAGTGATGTACGTCCTTCTTAATACCTTCTTTTTTTTTGGACAAGCAACACTATGCACAAGACAAAGGTTCATTGTACCTGCGCGAGATTATATATATAGTACAAAAAATCTCCATGTGTGATGAACATATATTTTTGTGATTTGCTGTTGTCGTTTAATAGGTGTTCTACAAGGAAGACTTGAACTGGATGAAGGGTATTGGTTGCTATGTCTGGGACACACCAGAGATCGTTCGTGCCAAGAAGTCCTACGAGCTGCAGAGTGATGTAAGTAACAATAAAGATGATCACAGGAACCTTTAGGAATGTTGAAGATGTTGTTTTTAGAACCATCCTGAGAAAATGTAAAATATTAGAATTCTTGAGTTTGTGGAGCTGTGCCAATTTACCCCGTATGATATATTCCCTTTTAGCTTAAATACAGAGAGGAAGCCAAGAAAGAGTTCAACAATTACTCCATTGTGACAGACACCCCAGTTTATGTGACTGCTGTCCTGGGTCACACCTGGGCCAGTGAGGTGAGTGAGCTGGGCTTTTAAAAACATGCAGTATGTGCAGTGTTTTAGTTCAAATGCCTAAATGAGTGCATTAATTAAACAATTGTCGTTGACAGCTCAACTACAGGGAGGCGTATCATAAGGAGAAACACTTGTATACCACCGTTCTGGATACCTATGACTACGCCAGATGCCACAACTTCAAGCACTTCTTCAGCAATGTAAGTGGGAAAAAAAAATCTCTCTTTCACTCGATAGCAAGATTCAAGATATTGTCTTTGCAAACAACATGCTGATAATGTTCTGACCTCTCTGTCAACAGAAAAACTACACCTCTGCCTGGGACAAATTCAAAGCCACCAGCTACAAGATTCCACATGACTCACATGCCCTGCGCCACGCCAAAAGCCAGAAGATCATTCTCAGCGGCGTGAGTTCAACTCTGACTTCCAGTCACTGCATTTCATGTTATTAGTATGCTGGGATTTTCTTCCAATTTTTTTTGTCTTTAAGAGACAATTATAGATCTTCTCGCCCCTTTTAGGTGAAGTACAAGGAAGATTATGAGAGGTTCAAATCCCTCTACAGTCTGCCCAAGTCTCTTGAGGACGATCCTGCCACTGCTCGCTGCGTCAAAGCTGGGAAGCTGGTTCTGGATGTAAGTTGAACTCATTTCATCTTCCAAATGTCTGCATGTCTTTTAATATGGAATACTGTAAGATTTCGCTCTGTTTCAACGAACAAGCACCAAAATGCATCCAACCGTGTCGCTTTTTTGTGCGTCCATAACGTCAGAGCTGAAAGCAGAAATGAAAGAACATCTGTTGTTCCTTTTTATAGCGTCTCTACAGGGAGAATTATGAGAAAACCAAGGCCAAGAACCATATCCCACCAGACATGCTGGAGATCCTTTCTGCCCGCAACACCCAGTCCACCGTCAGCGGGATCCACTACCGCAAGTATCTGCACCAGTGGATATGCCTCCCCGACATGCAGGTGTACGTCCAAGCACGCAAAGTCAACGAGCAGCTCAGTGACGTGAGTAACTGCCCTCGGCTTGAGCCCCGTATGAGTTTTTCCTGTTGTGTCACAAACACGTCTGCTTAATTCACTTGAACTTGTGTGTTTTGTTGTGCGTTCTCTGCAGATCTTCTATAAGGATGACCTGAACTGGCTGAAGGGTATCGGCTGCTATGCCTGGGACACACCGGAGATCATCCGTGTCAAGCATGCCGGTAACCTACAGAGTGAGGTCAGCTCGCCTATTATATTCATCCTTGTTAATTATCTTGCCACTGTCACAATTATTTTTTGGCCGAACTTTCATGATCTTCCCTTCCAGTAAATCCTACACAGACTTGTGTATGCTATGAGTGTTTAATCAGAATTGATGCCCATAGCCTGTGTTCTTGTGTTTTCATTCCAGAACAAGTACAGAGCCAAAGGTATCGAGGCTTTCAAGGACTACACATTGGTGACCGACACTCCGGTGTATGAGACGGCCAAGCAGAACGCTCAGAACCTGAGTGATGTAAGTGACTCTATAAATGTTTTTTTTTTAACAATGTTAGCTGATGATCTGTTTTGCCATTTAACAAAAAAAAAAAAAAAAAAATCATGACCGTTAATCTCGTATGTTTTCTTCTCTCTTTCCAGCTCCACTACCACTCTGAGTACAACAGCAATATCAAGGGCACAAACACTGCTCCTGCTGTCACCATCGACACAGAAAGGGCTCGCCTGGCTAACCACATCCAGAGTGATGTAAGATAACATCACCTGATATTCAGTGTACCTAGGAATGACCTTTATATATGTACAGTATGTATGCTGTAAGTATTTTTTTCTAAAAGTCCTGGATAGAAGAAGCACTCTATGCAATACACATCTATTGATTATGCTGCTATAGAAATGTGAATGATCATCATTGAGGCATAATATTACAGGAGTTGCGATATTAAAATTTTAATTTCATTGTGGGAATTTAGTGGGTCTTACGATGTCAGCCAAGAATTTCACACTGAGAAACATAGGAGACTAGTAGCAAATAAGGTAATAAATATGTAATAAATAGTAATAAATATGTAATAAATGAAGTAGCAAATAAGGAGTGATTTTAGACATATGTCTTCAAAGACAAATAGAAAAATGAAGTATTTACCTAAGGATTAAATCTGTGTTTTAATATGAACATTTCAAAGTGGGTGAAAATGTAGACTGCATTTCAACTCCAAATTTTGCTCAGCCAGTATGTGTGTTTTGGAAAATGCATCCTGTATCACCATGTTGTCTTGCCTCTCTCAGAACTGGTACAAGGAGGCCAACAAGAAGTCCATGGCCACTGGCTACTCCCTGCCCCACGACACCCCGCTCATCAAGCAGGTTAAGTTGAACAGCGTAGTCACCAGCAATGTAAGTCCCGTCTTCAATCATCCAATGATCCCGTTCTTTTCTTTTTAAACCTTTTTCTGCCAACGTATTGTTGATGTTACTCTTCCACTTGTATCTGGGCAGGTGAAGTACAAGGAGGCCTATGAGATGGTGAAGGCTAAAGCTTACACTCTTCATCCAGAGGGCGTCAACTTTGTCAACTCAAGGAAGGCAAACAAGATCAGCAATGATGTAAGATAACACAGCGCTGCTGTTGTTGAACCTGAAACAAATCAGTGTTAATGGCGGTTTACAATAACTACCCTGTGACGCTTTTACTGGATAAAAACAATATATTACCTTCTTCCTCTTCCCCCAGCGTCTGTATCGGGAGGCGTACCACAAACAAAAGGACAAGATCCACACAACCTATGACACCCCTGATATCAAACAAGTCAAGATGAACCAGGAACACCTCAGCGACGTACGGGCCCTTTTTCACACAGTCTATGCCATTTATGTTCCCATTTCTATTCATCTGCTGTAGTTTGATTGAATAGTACATCCTATTCATGTCACCTTTTTTGTTCCCTTCTCATCCCAGCTGTGGTACAAAGAGAAATACAACAACAGCAAAGGCCAGCTGATCTCTATGCCCATTACACCTCAACTGATGCACTGCTACCACGTCAATGAGATCACCAGCGATGTATGGATAAAAGGAGGCTGACATTTCACACAGATCTTCACAACATTAACCTCTGTTGAAAAATGTTTGTTTTTTTTGTTTTGTTTTTTGTTTTCAGCTAAAATACAAAGAGGATCTGATGTGGCTGAGAGGCCTCGGCTGCTTCTTGTACGACACGCCAGAGATGGTTCGTTTCCGCCACCTCACCAAACAAAGGGTACGCATTTCCGCCTGACATCAGTATCATTCATTTTCATTTCATAATCAGCTTTAATGCTGTGGCATCACAATCGTTCTGTGGCTTGTCTTTCACATCTATAGGTGAGCTATCCAGTGGACGCTAAGAAGAACCTTGAAAACTTCTCCGTGGTCCTGGATACACCTGAGTATAAGCGTGTGACTGAGCTGAAGACCCACTTGAGCAACGTGAGTCATTTTCCCAGAAACGCTTTGCCAGATTCTATGAATGTCTCATTTTGCCAGGCCTCCAAGTAAAAAAAATAAATGACTTAGTCAGGGTTTTTTTTTAGCTTTTGATTTGACTTTTTCTGCTCCTCTATTTTCAGCTCATCTACAAAGCCCAGAGCAAGGTGGACATGGCTAAGGTCTCCACCCCTTCGGATGGTATAGACTTCAAGAGAGCCAAATGGGCCCAGCAGCTGACTAACAAAGCAAGTTCAGATATGCCATCATTCATTCACTGAAAGTGTTGTTTTACACTAATTCGTCTTCTTTTCCCGGTAATCTAATCATTATTTTGTCTGTTTCTCTACAGTATCAGTACACTAGTCTGGCCGCTAAGGAGAGAGCTCATTTCACTCCAGAACACGACACTCCAAACATGGGTCATGCCAGAAAAATGAAAGTTATCTACAGTGATGTAAGTCTTCCCCTTCATTCCCTCAGTTTTCCTGGCCTTGCTATATAACCCCTCACCTCTGTAGATTTTGATAAAAAAAATATTGTATTTTTATTTAATGTATTTTATATTCCTGATGTGATGCATACATTATTTGTTTTCCCCCCTTAGAACAAATACAAAGAACAATATGACAAGATGAAGCACAGGTACACAGCTATTGCTGACACACCTCTCCTGATTCGTGCCAAGAAATCCTACTTCCAGTCCAGTGATGTGAGTATGGTCATTGGCTTACTGTCATAACAAACACTAATGTTTAAATCAGTGCCGTGAAACAAGGAAGATTTTTTTTAAACTTTTGATTATTTGTAGTTTTCCATAGTTCCTCTGCTCAACCTTCCATCAAGCAGCAAACATGTTTGAATCTGAACTTATTCAATTCCATCATAGGACTTTGAATCAAAGTTTGATATTTGCTTTGTCAGTGTTGCACAGCTGATTTCAGAGCAGTAGCCTATAAAACAAGCAAATAAACCTATGTGATGAACGTTTTCGTCTCCATGTCTTCAGCTGCGTTACAAAGAGACCTTTGAGCGCTCTAAAGGACACTACCACACAGTCAAGGATGCTCTGGACATCACCTACCACCGCAGAGTCACTGATGACGTCAGCGAGGTCAGCAAGTGAAATTTTATGTTTTAAATTTTAAGATAATTTCGTTTTGAGTTTTTTTTTTCATCCTTTATACTGTTTTCTCTCCATCTCTACACCTCAGGTGAAATACAGGGAGAAGTACATTAACTCTCTGGGGACATGGAAGTCAATCCCCGACCGTCCTGAATTCTTCTTCAGCAGGATTGTCAATGACAACGTCAGCACCGTGAGTACGGTTTATTTAAATGTACCTCCAAATGTATGCACCCTGTGTTAAAGTATTTACCCACGGTAGGTAGAATCACATGTAATATAATTGTGTGCTATCATGTATTTTTTAAATCAAACCTCTTTTTTTCAATATCTCTCTTTAGGTCAAGTACAAGGAGGACCTGGAATGGCTGAAGGGCATTGGCTGCTTCGTGTGGGACACACCGGACCTGATGCATGCTCAGAGGAACAAGAAGCTGTACAGTGAGGTGAGGATCTATGCAGCTCATCATTAATCAATAATTTCATGAAACGTTTATTTCATCCAATAGAAAATGCCATATGCTCCATAACCTTGCTCTAAAATTCAAATTACATGTATGATTAATTTGCAGGGATTATTTAATGGAGTCTTATATTTTCCGGCGTGTTCCTAATGGCGTTTTCGTTTCTTGATAACAGATACTGTACAAAGCCTCCTTTGAGAAGAACAGAGCCAACTTCAAGTACACCTCCGACACGCCGTTCTTCCAGACTGCCAGGAACGCCTCAGCTCTCATGAATGAGGTGAGTCCCTTCATTCTTTCACCTGTTACAATCATTGAAATAGAGATCTTTGTAGCAAAAAAAACATTGTTAATTAATTCATTTGTTGAACTCATATGTGAAATAAGACATTAATCACATCTCTCTCTCTCTCTGTGCATCTCTGTGATTCTCAATTTGGAGGTAAAAGAGCGAGAATTGATAGTATTATTTGATTATTGTCCATTATTATTTATGACCTGTTCTTTTTCTATGTTACCATGATATTATCTGTTTAAAATGTGTCTTTATATCAACTGATTCTAACCCTCCTTTTCCCCCCGGTGAAGTCACATCACATGACAGTACGTGTTGTTTTCTGGACTATTGTTTTTAACCCCCCTCTGACACTGTGAGCAGAGAATCTACAGAGCTAATTATGAGAAGACCAGGGATAAGTTCACCATAACTACAGATGATCCTAGATACCAACTGGCCAGGGAGAACAGGAAGATGAGCCAGGTAAACGCACTGGTCGTGCTGTACGACCGGCCCGCCTCCTCTGACGCTTCCTCCAGTCCGGTCCCTCCAGACCTCTGACGCCGGTGCATGAGGTCGTCCTCAGACCTGCCGGCGTTTGTCGTCGCATGATTTCTCTCCCTCCCTCTCTCTATCAGTCTTTTTCTCTCTCTTTCTTTTTGTCCCACACAGGCTGTTGTGCCATTCAAGTAGCAGCTGGACTGCTATCTTGAGTGAGCAGAACTCTCTTACACCTGTGCCCTCAATGAGATGGTTATATCACTCATTTACTTATTAAATGATGCTTAACAAATCATCAATATGTCCACACACTCCATCATCAAACTGAAGATGATGATTTCTGTCACTCTGAGGGCACAGATGTGGACAAACAGCTCCTCGGTCACACTTGGATCAACCGAGTACTTCCCCAGTCCTCCCAGTGTTACCGCTGTTTCTCGTGTCCTCACCTCTGGCATGTGTGTGTGTGTCGTTGTGTGTATGAACAGGTCAGATATAAATCCAAAGCAAAGGGTCTGCTAAAGTTCGGCTGCAATGAGCTACACCGCCCTGACATCCTCACAGCCCTTTACCAGTCCTCTATTGGCAGTAAGGTAAACAGCCACAGAGTGGTGAACCATGGCGACTCTGATCCCTGTCCACAAACAAGCAGAAAAGGAGACCTGTGTATTTTTAATACGTCCAGAAATGTATTAAAAGACAACAGGTCTCTTTCCTACCTTCCTGCTGTTTCTGGACAAGGTCTCATCTCATCTCATCACATCACGTCATCATCCCGTAGAAAGTAGAAACTCCTTCCATCCATTCCACCCACTTTCATCCCCCAAGGGGTTTCGGCCTCCATCCATTCCGAGGTTCTCTTTCATGCTCTAATCCCTCCATCGCTTATTCACTTCCATTCATGTCTCTATGATTACTGAACCTTTAACTCATCTTAAAGTGCAGTGCAGTAGTTGTATTAGACCGACATATGTAGAGATGCAGCAGAAATGCAGCAAATTGTAGCATTGTAGACTGAGGCGTCTGCAGAGACAGAAGATATTGTCTTTCTATATATTAGTCACCTGTAACACAGTTGGACATTAAGTCACATTTTTGACTTTGTCTTCTCTTGCATAAATGTCTTCCTCACTGAGGCCAATCTATTTATCAGAGTCAGTGAGCCTTAGACTGCTGGTCACCATGAACTACATCAGCACTGCAGACTTTCATGACTGAATTGTGGTAACAAGTGTCCTTGTCTTTATTTTCACCTGAACATTAACTCCATCCTGTGTTTGTGCATGTTTCACAAAGCATGTTTTTCATAAACGTATTCATGGCACCACTTATTAGACACTGGATTTCTTTAGCCAGTGAAATGTTATCGAATGCATCTTAATTAACTGTGACATAAATTATCTTATACTGTTAGAGAACTGTCCAAGAAAACAGAACATTAAATGAAGACCAAAAAAAAAAATCTAGTTGTTTTTACACATTAGTTTTATTATTCAAGAAAAGAAAGCGAATGTGTAAAATCAGATTATCTTCATCAGAACTGACTCTGAGGATGACATCATTTGATGCCGTTAAGGGACTTCTTGTCCATCATCCTCTTTTACTTAAGTCATCCGAACATTGTGTCTTTTCTTGGACAGTTTTTTTGTATATATTAGTATTAAAACAAACTGTTAGAATGCACATAAATAAAGTGGCAAATTAATCATGAGTGATGCTAACTTTTCTCATGTTTACACTTCATCGTCCTCCATCAGTGGAGGTACAGGGAGCAGTACGAACGTGCCAAGGACAAGTTCACCTCTATCCTGGAGACTCCTGAGTATGAGACCCACAAACGCAGCAAGAAAATCAGTGATGTAAGTTTTTGTAGTTTTGCTTTTGATCGTACGTTACACGATTCTTTTGGTGTCTTTTGAAATGCTCCTGACTATATGCTGATGATTATTCCTCAGATCATCTACAAGATGGAGTATAACAAGACCAAGGCCAAGGGATACACCTTGCCTTATGACACGCCACACCAGCAGCTAATGAAGAAGGTCAAGGACATCACCAGCACCGTAAGTCCCACTCAGTCTGGCTGTACTTTTGACACCAAAATATAAAACGCGTTTTTAATGTTTTAGTGCTGTGTTTCTTTTGCATCTTGCAGCTGAAGTACAGAGAAGTGTATGAGAAGAGCAAGGCCCAGATCAACATGGACCCCGAGGCTCATGAGATCCGTGCTGCCAAGGAGGCCTACAAGAACACCACCAATGTAAGCGTCTCTCATGACCGTATTAGGAAATATCACCTTCCGTTCAATATTGATCAAAGTCAAACTCGACATACCTGATTTTTTTCTTTCTGTTTCCAGCTCACTTACAAGAAGAAATACGAAGCCACTAAGGACAAGTGGATCTGGACGACAGACAGACCCGACTTCCTCAATGCTGCCAAGAACTCCTTGCAACAGAGTGATGTGAGTTGGTGCTTCGTCTTTACTGTATATGTGTGATTTTCAGTTTTTGTTTTTTTATATTAACAGCACCCAACAGTGCCGCTCTAACTGTGCCCCCATTGTTTCACCTGCAGGTTGAGTACAAGTACGACAAAGAGATAATGAAGGGCTGTGTGATACCTGTGGTTGACGACAAGTTAACCCTCCTGGCCATGAAAAATGCAGAAATGGCCAGTATTGTAAGTTTTTCTACATTTTTTTACCATATATATTAGGAAATTAAATCACTGAAGGATCTCAAGTCATTTCAAACAACTAGTCTACTTCAGAATGAAGTATTTCACATGCCACCCTACAGGTAAAGTACAAGGAGAAGTATGAAAAGGCAAAGGGCCACTACATGCCTGTCCAGGACACCCCTCAGATCCTCCATGCTAAGGCTGTGCGCACTTTGGCATCAGAGGCAAGTACTATTCAGTAAAAAGTCAACCTTTTTTTTGTACAGGAATGAGACATATTACCCTAAATAGATTTTTTTATGGCAATGCATGTATTATAAATTCTAAAAATTCCATCCTTAGAGCAAATACAAGGAGGCGAGTAAGAAGGACATGCAGTCTGGCTCATTCACTACCCTGCCTGAGACTCGCGACACTGTCCACAGCAAGGAGATCAACAAGCTTGTCAGCGGGGTACGAAAATATCACACTTATTCAACAAAATGAGCGCAGCAAGTTCATAACCCTCTACTGTTTCTGTGGCTGGCACTGACATTCTGATATCTCCTTACAGAAAGTGTACAAAGCGAAGTTTGAGAAGGAAAAGGGCAAGTCAGAGTACAACAATATGACTGTTCCACCTGATGTTAAGCACGCCATGGATGTGGCCAGGAGTCAGAGCAGCGTGAGTCATTTCCACAATTATAATAAAGTAACACAGGCTGCTGGAAATTCATTTTGTATGTTTTTAACACATATTACATTCAGACTGCTCCTCTGTCTAAACCTGCAGGTTTCCTACAAGAAGCATGCCAAAGCCAACCTGCACTACACTTCTGTGGTTGATCGTCCCGACATAAAGAAGGCTACCCAGGCTGCCAGACTTATTAGTGGGGTAATCAAGGCAGTATATCCATAAAGCATGTCGGTTTAAGATTAAAACCTGTACCTCAAAGGCAGAAATATGTCAAATGTTAGTGTGCATCAGCTTGATTTTAGATGTAGACTTTAAAACGTCCCTCTTAGACTTTTCAATGAGAGGGACAGCAAAGAAAAAGCATAAATATGTTGACAGTAGAAGCCCACCACCTATTTTATGTTTGAAAAATTGCAGTATCATCACCACCGTTTGACTGAAAATCAACAATGATGATTTAGAACCAAAGGTGAAACAACTCAAAACCACCAGTGGAGTTTGATTCATGTTTGATTTTGTCTCTATCAGATCGGCTACCGTGACAAAGCCCGTGAGGAGGCCAGCCGTGGAGGTTCTCTGCTCCACCGCCCAGACATCGATCTGGCCACTCAGGTGTCCAAGCTGACCAGCCAGGTACACCAACACAACCATCTGTCTCATGAACCCCTCATGCTGAATTTCCACTGGTTCCGTACAGTTTCGACCTCCCAGAAAATGTTCATTAGAGCAATGTCATTCCTATATTCATTAGAAATACCACATGGCTAGAATGAGTCACTTGAAGCCATGTTACACCAGCAAAGACAAGATGTTTGTCGTCGTCAGATTAGCTTCCATGAGCTAATATTTGTATTGCTGTCATATGTAGATGCTTAGCAGCAGGCCTATAGGCCTAACGATGTAACTAGCAGCTATGCCATAGCACTTCCTCTCCCACCCTGCATTATAATACATGTCTTAATCTGTCGCTTTGACTCCATTGTAAGTAGATTTACATGTTTAACTGCTCATGTCATTACACTGTATGTGTCCCATCGTTCACCCTCTCCTCATAGCTCCTCCTCCTCCTCCTCCTCCATCCTTTCATACTTTGCTCTCTCCCTCCATAATGTCCTAGTCTATGTATGTGTTCTCATCCCTCCATCTCACTGCGCTTTGTAGGTGGAGGCAAAGCCCTCCCTCCATGGAGCATCTTCCTATGATACCCCCCAGATGCGCCACATTAAGAAAATGAGTGCCCTGACTAGTGATGTAAGAAGGTTTCAGCCCTGAAACTGATGGGCTGCTTCTATTTGCCTGTCTTCTCTGCCTTTCTTCTTCTTTATTTTACTTTGTCTGTCACAAAACATGTGTATATCCAGAACTATATCAGTATGAACACAAAAATGCTATGTAGGGTGTCTAAAAATGTGTTATCAGTGCAGACGGATTACTTATTAATGCTGGATTTACACATGTTTTTTTTCTAAGAAACTTGCTTTGTCTCACCTTTTCTCTAGAGCGCATTGATCAGCAAATTCACAGAACAACCCAAACTCCCTCTGAAACACAAACACAATCACAATCACACTGTCCTACTTTTTCCATATATACCTTATTATATATGAAGTCTATGATGTGTACATGCGGACCACAGAATGCTGTATTAGACTCTGTTCACACTTTGTGCTAAAATGCATCTTGGGTGGCCAGATCATATGATCCAACTTAAACAACACAAGATGAGAAACAGTACAGCCACTACAATCATGGCGTGACAACATTTTCCAGCAGATTAAATCTGACATGAGTGACCTGAGACTCATTTGGGATTCATTCTAAGGTGAAGTGTGAACAGCAGTCCTCTCCAGATGAATGTAGGCACAAACTGGATCAATCGGGATGCAAGCCCCCTCGGTCTGAACAGTGTCTCAGGGTGTCTCCACAGCTGATCTGTTTGGTTTGATTGAGAATAACACTCATGTCATTGCTTTATCAATGTAGCTGCAAACGCTACCAGAATAAACTGCGGTGTAAACCCAGACAAAAAACCTCAAAACCTACGGTTGTGCAGTTAGTTTTCATTTAAAAGGAAATGCCAAACGAAATGATTCATGACATAAATTTACCAGATTTGTCTCATGATGCTTGACTATTAATAACAAATGTTGTACTTATAACCAACCGTTTGTTCATTTGCTCTTTGTCCTTCGAGCCTGTGGCACTTATACATAACTTTATTTACCAGGGAAAGGGCTTATGAAATTTAAAAAAATATCTTTTAAAAGGAGCGTACCGGGCAGAATAAAATCTCAAATAAACCTTAAAATCTTACCAAACCTCAGATGTGAATGCAACCCATAGACACCCTTTTACCCTTTTTAACTGATGCATGATTTACAGGATGTACAGTTTGTGGCTACACTTCTTTTTCTTCAATAAGAAGATGTAACTTTCACTAACCCTCTCATATACACCGCCCCAACAGTTGAAGTACAAGGAGAAGTTTGACAAGGAGGTGAAAGGAAAGAGGCCACAATATGACATGAAGGAGAGTAAGATTTACAAGACTTTGAAGGATGCCAACATTCTGGCTAGTGAGGTAAGCGCTCACATAAGTGACATCATTCAGCAACAATGACTCAGTGTCAACCACGTTTCAAGACACCGACATTCATTAATTTCCAGTGCATGACTCTGACTCAGTTAGTCGAACCATTTACTTTTTTTTTAGCTATTAATTTTTGTTTTATATATTAGCACGACCGTGTATCAGTTACAAACATCACCCACTGAGAGAGATTTCAATTTTGCCGTGTTTTCTTACGTCAGGTGAAGTACAAGGGTGACCTGAAGAAGATCCACAAGCCTGTGACCGACATGGCCGAGTCTCTGTCTATGCAGCACGGCCTGAGCACCAGCAGACTGTCCAGCCAAGTAAGACCTCCTCTCTCATTCCCACCCAGGAAGCTGCTGGGAGTCAGTTTCGGTTTCAGTGGTTCACCGAAATGCATCTGAACTCAGCGTTTCCGTCACCGCGCTTACCAAAATAACAAACCACGAGCTGCAGATTATTGGCCGTCTGCACTCAGCTCCATTATCCACACATCCCATTGTTCTCTGACCTCATCTGGTGGTGGCCCTTACCCTTCTCATCCTTGACCTTTTGATCTTTATAACCTTCCCATGCAATCATCTTCCATTACCTCTGCTTCCTCACTCTCTCAGTTTGATTTTTCTTCCTCCTGTACCATTTGTAACCGTCTTTAATTAATAATCGCTTAACACAAAACTCCCTGCTTCTCCACATTGACTCTAGATCATTTTTTATTAGATCATTTTCACTTTTTTTTTCTCCCCCCCCCCCCCCCTGCATATCGCTTTTTCGACATTGCTAAGCGCTGTTTTCACAGTTGTGACTATTTGTTGTGATGGATGGGAGTAAACGCCAGACAGGCACTCTTTTTCTCGTTTGCTGTCTTACTTGACTGGGAATTCCCCCCCCCCATAGTACTGCTACAAGAAGAAATTTGAGGAGAGTAAAGGTCACTACCATATGATTCCTGACACACCAGAACAGCTTCATCACAAGGAGGCCTCTGAACTTCAGAGCAACGTAAGTGGCGCAGACTGCGGCGGTCTACAGGCACTCCTCCAAACACTGCTGTGTGTCTCGACTGTTAACCCCATCTCTTGTCAAAAGAGGCGTTTATGTGATATCTGTGTCTCAGATCTTCATTTTCCTGCACTTACAGGAGGGTCTTGTTACATTAATGTGTTAATCATTTAAATGGGGACGAAATAACTCAATTTCAGGTGTTAAATTAGCTTTAAGTTACATATAAGAATCAGTTATTAATGGTACGTTTTTAATCCATCACAGTGAACAGCAAGCGTGTATTTATTTTTGATACATTATACATTATGAGTTAAATTTGAAATCTTATTTTGCCATAAATGAATGCAGAGTTCATGCTCGCTGTGGTAAGTTACACAAATCAAACATGTCTGACAATTTTACTATTTGATTATCCTAGCTTATTGAAATGAACAGAAACCAGTATAGAATGTACCGGCATAATATTTTCTCAATAGTCTGTTGAAGACACATGACATTTGTGTGGGCTGTTCCAGGTAAAATACAAAGAGAAGTATGAGAAGGAGAGGGGCAAGGCCATGCTGGACTTCGAGACCCCCACATACGTGACTGCTAAGGAGGCCCAGCACATGCAGAGCCAGGTAAACAGCCTATCTGTGTTTAAAATGGCTACGAATGCTAAAGTTTTAGCACTATAAGCTTGTCTCTCATTCTGAAGACTCTTCAGTGGCTGCTATGTATTAATCTATATTGTAATGCCTCTTGTTATTATATATCGATATGCTTCAGTTTGTTGGATGTCCAGCTATGGTTTATAAAAAACTTTTACAGTGCCTTTAATGCTATTTTTTTTTATATCAATGATTCAGATCACAGAAAATTGTCACTCCTACATTAGTCCTTCCTTTTCTACTCTTAAATAGCTACTGAAAAAAACAACATGTGGGAGAAGGCAGTGTAAAATGTGTAATGATTGAACTTACCCAGCGACCTGTGTATTGTTGTTACAAGTTCAGCCTTCTTAATCTTACTGTCATGATGCAAAAATGATGAAGGTAAAGTATATGTTTGTTAAGACTTCCATAGAGCCTGGATTATAGATTTTTACAGTGTTTATTCGATAACAAACAAACACAATGAACAACTCCTATACTTCACAAATTCACTCATACACATGCATATATATATATACACTCACATGTAAATACTTCAGATATACAAATGTCATTATAAGGAGACCGGTGCAAAACAGTGTGAGGTAACTGCACTGAACCAGCACTGCTTGCATGTGCTTCTCTGAACTCTGTTTGTGCCTTGTCTTATTTTTGTGGCGAATAGAAAGACTATAAGAAGGACTTTGAGGAGCACATGAGGGGCAAGAACCTCTCAGGCTTGGAGGTCACCCCTGCCATGATGCATGTCAGACACGCCACCAAAATAGCCAGTGAGGTAACTAAAGGATGATTTATCCCTGACGACCTCCCCGATTGACCTCACCCCATGTTTTATAATCATACTAAGACACCATCACAACCACAGTCCCTCTTTCTTTTTTCACCACTTTTCTCGAGAGTGTTCCCTCCTCTCTTGACATCTTTTGCAGGTTCACCCTTGCTGTTACATTTTTAGATTGTTTGCATGATTTACCACACAGCCATAAACTAATAGTAACACAGCATCCATCCATTTTTACTTCTTCCTATCCTTTGCATGACTGGTAGAGTTAGAATTTGTTTGCATTTATATCTGCATACACTGACGTCTCGGACTTCTAATTTCACAATCAGTGGACGACCGACGGCTTTAAGTCAAATAGTCTGCATGCCTGCATGCAGTCATTTGAATGATTCAGCAATGTTTTTGAGTTGAAATGCTGACTTGAACTGTTTTGTTGTTGTTGTTTCTTTGCTCAGTCTGATAAAATATGTTCAGGATTCTTGCCAAAGTCACCAAAGTCTCCACTCAATCATTGAAAGTGTGACAGATAATAACCATCTTAAAAGGTGTAAGATGTAATGATATAATAAACCCAAACCCTCAGTCTGTCACTGCCTGATTTTCTTTCTCTTTCCGGGAGGCTTGGTGACTTTGAGCACAAAGGGAAAGCGACAGCGCTTACCCACCACAGTACTGTATACTGTCTGTCTGTACGCCTTGGCCTGCCCTGCCTGTGTGCCCTTCTCTGCAGTCTCTCTGTTCTTCCGTCCTGTAGAGAGAGTACAGGAGGGATCTAGAAGAGGGAGTGAAGGGTAAAGGGCTAACTGCACCGGAGGAAACTCCGGAGCTTATGAGAGCAAGGAATGCCACTCAAATCCTGTGTGAGGTACGACCGACTGAGAGATGAAAGAGGAAACGGTATCACACTCTCAACCGAGTGCCTTCCCACCATCCATCCTGCGATTGGTGCATCATCTGCTGCATCCTGCCTCCTTAACTAAGCTTCATCTTCATACTAAAAGGGCAACTGCTGAGTTTGACTGTCTTGTCCCTGCTTTGTGACATCACTAATAGTCCAGCGCTCTCCTTTCTCTGATGTGTTTCAAATGTTCTTTTAAGCATAAGCTGACCTGAATTTTCCCCGTGATTCTCTTTTACACTATTACAACTATTCCAAAAAATCAACCTCAAATATACTCAAAGTGTATAATGTGTTGTTGTTTTTTTTTAATGAAATATATTGTAGTTTTTCCAAGATGTTATCCTTTGATTTTAATTTATACATCATTATTATTATTATGATTATATTACAGCCTATAGCCTGGGAGCCACGCCCATCTGCAATACAGGAGGAACAAGGAAAAATGCTTAATGCTGTTGGTAAAGAGTCGAGCTTTGCACTAAAAGCCAGGAGAGTTTATCATGTTAATGGAGACGGACATAATGTGGGAGATCTTTGAGGTTGATGTTTAAAGTGTACCATAGATACACTTTAAAGCAGATGAGATTTCTTTTGATGAATAAACTGTAATAATAGAAAATTAAGAAAAACATATGTTTAAAATAACTAATTATATTTTAACACGTTATTAACTATTGCTGGGTTTCTTTTTCAGTTTTGAGTGGAGCTTCACTCAAAATCTGCTGCCCCACTGTCATATTTGTTAGTTTTAAAGTAATTCTAATTGCCTCTAACCTTCTTTATTCACCATTCCCCCAGGTGTTGTGGTTTTGCAGCCCTCCCCTGTTATCGTAGAAGTCCTTTTTCTTCGTAGTAGCCTGCCTGTCGTGTCATCTGTTAGCACGTATACACTTCTTCTATGTAACGCTTAATGACCTACAATATTTACAGAGAGAGTATAAGAAGTCGCTGGAGCAGGAGATCAAGGGCAAGGGAATGTTGGCTTTGGCTACGGACACCCCAGACTTCATGAGGGCCAGGAACGCTACTGACATCCTCAGTCAGGTCTGAATCATTGCTCCATGCAGTTTGCTGCAGTTCTAGTATATTTTTTTTAAAATCTGTGGCATTGGTTGCAAACACAGTGAGGTGAGAATGCTGTGTGATGGATTTCTGTTCCTTATTAGGTCAAGTACAAACACACCGCTGAGATGGACAGGGCCAGCTTCACATCCGTCATCGACACCCCAGACATCATCCATGCTCAGCAGATGAGGAACATTATCAGCCAGGTGAGTTACTGTCCGAAGGTTTCATTCAAAACATCCCATCTAGCTTATCTGTGCCTCTGAAGACATCTCAAAACAAATTAAGTTAGGAGTTGAATCCTTTCAGTCTGTTCATGCAAATTATTTTTTTTATGCTTTTATCCAACAGAAAAAGTACAGGGAGGAAGCTGAGAGGACCATGTCCCACTATGTGCCAGTCCTGGACACTCCAGAGATGCAGAGAGTCCGTGAGAACCAGAAGAACTTCAGCACCGTAAGTAACACGGAAAATGATGGATCGATCTGAGGCAGCATGTCTTTAACGGCTGGAGGTCTTACGCTGTGAAGTCAGAGGATCTCCAAGTGTCTGGTGGCTCTGTGTATGTCTCCATGTCTGTTGTAGATTATCGTCAGCACTTTATACTTTTGTACTGTTAGTGGAATGACTTTACGGTGTTCTCTAATTAATGAAGTGTTTGGTGTCAGTTGTTTGCTCCAAGCAGTAAAGTATGTTTTACTCAGAAAATACCAAGCAGAAGCTAAGGTACGTTTTTGTTCATGTGAGCTTCTCTGACTCTCTTTTCTTCTTTTTTTAAAATTTTTTTAATTGTACCTCTTTAGCTTGGTGAAACATTTTAACTGCACTTGTGTTTTTCTCCCTGTAGCTTCAATACCAGATTGACCTTAAAAACAATAAGGGCAAAGTGTCTTCTGTAAAGGACACTCCTGAAATGCTTCGTGTTAAAGAGAATACAAAGAATTTCAGCTTGGTATCTATTCCATAATACATACATACATATATATATATATCCATATTCTCCTAACATATAACATTTGTTTTTTTTTAACATTTTTAACTTTCTTTCCCCATATTTAATGAACCCTGACATGCAGCCCCTCTTTGGACCAGATATTCTTTAACCTTTAACCGTTTTAGTTTACACAACTAACCCTTGACAATTTGTAGTATAGTGTAACTTTTATACGTAGTGCAGAGCTTGTGTGTTGTTAAGCGCTTTGTTCGTGTTGTTGTGGACGTGTCCAGACAAAAATGTGTCCTTTTTAAATGTGGATTTATATGTTTGTTTCATTCAGTGTGTTTCCAGACACGTGCCCAAGCTAAATCAAAATATAGTTTGTGAATTAAATCCAGCACATAGTTCTCAACTATCCAAGAGTTCAATTCAGGCTAACAACTGGTCACTGCTTCCATTCCTCATCCACGTTAAGATTCAGTACAAAGAGGATTTGGGAGTGGGGACAGCTTTGTCCGAGACCCCTGAGATGGAGAGAGTTAAACGCAACCAGCGCAACATTAGCACGGTACTCCACAGAGTGACCCTGCCCTCCCTTACCTCATCCTCAACCTCCCACATTTCACAGCCTTACTTATTTCCAACATATCCAACTACCACTGGCATATTTGAAAATCTGTTCAGTACATACTGTGTTTGTGTTTGTGTGGCTTACTCTATGCCTGTCTAACTTATGCGACGGACAGACACAATACAAGGAATCTGTGGGTCAAGGTACAGCCATACCAGATCTCCCTGAGGTGAAGCGGGTCCGAGAAACCCAGAAGAATATCAGCACGGTAGAGGAAAAAAAGACTGCAGTGACCCCTTATCTGATCCCCTTATAATCATTTCCCAGCATACCGCCTCACCTCTCCTACCTGTCTGAAAGCGTAGAAAACTTTAACCTCCGTCATTTTAGTTCTGATTTTCCCTCCTCCATCCTAAGTTTCATAAATCACTCCTTTTTACAAGCCTCAGTTGATAATTTTTCCATAAAGAGATAGTTTTTATACTTCTTAGTCTTAGTCTTAATTTTCCCTGGATGTTATTTTAATTAAAATTTTTTCTATTTGCCTTTTCCTTCTCCCCTAAACTGAAAATTAATATCTGATCCCCTTATAATCATCTCCCAACACACCGCCTCACCTCTCCTACTTGTCTGAAAGTCTTTTCCTTCTCCTGATAATTTGTTACATCTAAACCCTGATGTAATGAACTAAATAAATCATCAGTTTTAAAGCAGAACCTATACATTTTTCACAACCTTACTCATTGCCAACCTGCCCTACCTACCTACCGCTGAAGTATGTGAAAATCAGTGTTACTGTCAGTTGTTTGAAGCAATAACACATTGCTTCAAAGTGAAGGGTTGACATGTCTGTGTCTGCAGTACATACTGTGTTTGTGTTTTGTCTCTGTCTTACTCTGTGCCTGTCTAACTTGTACAACGGATACAGATACAGTACAAGGATTCTGTGGGTCAAGGTACAGCCATACCAGATCTCCCTGAGGTGAAGCGGGTCCGAGAAACCCAGAAGAATATCAGCACGGTAGAGGAAAAGGACTGCAGTGACCCTTATCTGATCCCCCTATAATCATTTCCCAGCATACCGCCTCACCTCTCCTACCTGTCTGAAAGTCTAGCAAACTTTACCGCCGGTCATTTTAATTCTGGTTTTCCCTCATCAACTTCCCTAACTTTCATCAATGACTCCTTTTTTTTTACCAGTCTTGGTTGATGACTTTCAAATTCACATTTCCACAAACACTGACTTAATTTTCCTGAACGTAGTCTGAATTTCCCTTGTTTAATTTTGACATCAGCTACGCTCAATAGCACAATACCTGCATGGTTCTCCACAGAGTGACCCTGCCCTCAGCCATCTCCTCCTCTTTCCTCCATACTCTCTGCTCATCTAGTGTAGAAAACAATCAGATCTGACCGTTCTCTCAGCGACGGCACCATGATGATGCTCCGTAATAACATCAAATAACGAACTGAAACCCAACATCCAACCGCGAGCTTTGCAGCTACCGCAGTTCAAAACTCTTCAGCTTTTCAGCTACTTGCTCCAGACGCTTCCCAGCGACAGCTCAGATGCGTGTCTCCGCGTCTCCAGTCTATTCCAGGCAGCCTGCCTTTCCAGGCAGACTCTTGCAGACCGACAGAGTCACAGGCAGCCCCATTCAGGTCCAGCACACTGCAATGTGAGGCAGAAAGAGCAATCAGTTCAACACAAAACACCTGGAATAATTAGCTCTCTCTCTCTGGCCCCATTACCCCCAACCATCCCTACTCCCTCTCTCTCTCTCTCTTGTCCTGAGCTAAGCAAAACCCTGCTGCCACATCAACATATAATCTCTTCAAATCAACACTTTAAAGCCAATTTTTTTAAGGCATATTATTTCACTTTTTTATTCAAAAAGGTTAGTAAGACTCAAGATGTGTTTTTTCTTTTGTCAACTTGTGGAAACACATACATGTGGATAACTTTGTTGCCCAAATTTCTGCAATATAAAAGCTTATTTTTACAATAAACTGAATGGCTAAAGGCGTGTGGACACCGCTGCCATGTCTATAGAGAACTTGTTTAACCAGTTTGGTGTGGAAGATCTTTACTGGCCTACACAGAGCTCTGACTTCAGCCCCATCCAACATCTTTGGGGCAAACTGGGACCCCAGCTGTGAGCTGAGAGGGAGCAAATCTCTGCAGCCCAAATAGTGGAGACTGTTAAAGTAACACATTAAGGCCCTTGGTTTCTAAATGTTCAACATTATATGAGTTTGATGTTTGGGTATCCACATACTTTAAGGAATATCTCGTAGTATTTCTTGTTTCCACCAATAAAATTCATGGTTCTTACCAGTTATCATCATCACCATCATTTACTGGGACGCTGAGGCATCTGTAGGATCTTTCTTTTCTTTCTACTGATAATTCATTACATCTAAACCCTGATGTCATAAACTAAATAAAGCATAATCTATATTAAAGCAGAACACACATCTTTCTCTACCCTACTCATTGCCAGCCTACCTAACGACAGCTGAAGTTTGTGAACATCATTTTGATTGGCGATGTGGTATTGACATTTGTTTCAAAGAACAGTGAAAGGGTCTACATGTCTACATGTCTGTGTTTGTCTCTGTCTTACTCTGTGCCTGTCTGACTTGTGCAACGGATACAGATACAGTACAAGGATTCTGTGGGTCAAGGTACAGCCATACCAGATCTCCCTGAGGTGAAGCGGGTCCGAGAAACCCAGAAGAATATCAGCACGGTAGAGGAAAAAGACTGCAGTGACCCTTATCTGATCCCCCTATAATCATTTCCCAGCATACCGCCTCACCTCTCCTACCTGTCTGAAAGTCTAGCAAACTTAACCGTCGGTCATTTAAATTCTGGTTTTCCCTCATCAATCTAAACTAACTCTCATAAATGACTAGCTGATCCTGAACGTAGTCTGAATTTCCCTTGTTTAATTTTGACCTTAGTTACACACAATAGCACAATACCTGCATGGTTCCTCTACAGAGTGACCCTGCCCTCCTCCTCTTTCCTCCATACTCTCTGCTTATCTAGTGTAGAATATAATCAGATGTTCAGATGACCACTTTAAATCCAACGTTTTTAGGCATATTATTTCACTTTGTCACTTTTTTTTAATGTATAGATTTTTGAGTAAGACTCAAAATGTCGTTCTTTTGTTAACACATAGAAACACATAGATGCGGATGCCTTGTTGCCCATATTAACTTCTGCTAGATATTAGCTTATTTTTACAATACAGAAAATGGCCAAAGGCATGCGGACACCACTGCCACGTCTATAGAGAACTTGTTTTCCCAGTTTAGTGTGGAAGAACTTGGCCTACACAGAGATCTGACCTCAGCCCCATCCAACAGCTTTGGGGATGAACCGGGACCCCGACTGTGAGCCAGAGCTTATCAGTAGCATCAGTGTTTCTTGTTTCCACCGTAAAGTAAATTATTCTTACCAGTTATTATCATTATTAAGTGGGACTTTGAGGCATCTGTAGGATCTTTCTTTCTAGTAATAATTCATTACATCTAAACCCTGATGTCATAAACTAAATAAATCATCTATATTAAAGCGGAACACACACCTTTCACTACCTTACTCATTGCCAACCTGCCTAACTGCCGCTGAAGTGTGTGAAAATCAGTTGGAGTGATGTGTTAATTGTCAGTTGTTTCAGTGGGTCGACATGTCTGTGTCTGCTGTACATACTGTGTTTGTCTTTTGTCTCTGTCTTACTCTGTGCCTGTCTAACTTATGCAACGGATACAGATACAGTACAAGGAATCTGTGGGTCAAGGTACAGCCATACCAGATCTCCCTGAGGTGAAGCGGGTCCGAGAAACCCAGAAGAATATCAGCTTGGTAGAGGAAAAAGACTGTATTGACCCTTATCTGATCCCCCTATAATCATTTCCCAACATACCTCCTCACCTCTCCTACCTGTCTGAAAGTCTAGAAAACTTATATTTTCGTCATTTTAGTTCTGATTTTTCCTCCTCCATCCTAACTAAGTTTCATAAATCATTCCTTTTTCACTGGCCTCTGTTCATAAATTATTTTTTCCATAAAGAAACACAGTTTTTTTTTACATTAAATAGTCTTAATGTCCCTGGATATTTTTTTTTTCTTCTTATTTTTGCCATTTCCCCTTCCCCTAAGTTAAAAAATTCATCTGCCCTTCGTTGTGCTTCCATCCATGTTTGACTTTTTGTGTCGCCTCATTTCAAGCTTCAGTACAAAGCTGAAGTGGGACAAGGCACGTCAGTATCAGAGACCCCAGAGATGGAGAGAGTTAAACGCAATCAGGAGAATATTAGCACGGTATACTCCGCAGAGTGACCCTGTAACCTTCTTTCTGTGCTGTACATTCATTTGCCTCTGTACCTCACTCTTCCTCTCCCTTACAAAAAAACACTCTGTCATAGCAGCTCTCATGAGCCTTCACCCTGCAGGCTTTCAGATGTCTGAACTTGCTTCTCACATCAAACCCACCCTTGCAGATATAACACGAGTGAGCCCTGTGGGGGTCAGCCTAGCCCATAGGGGTCTCTAGCATAACCTGCTTCTTCATTTCTCAGGAAAAAAAAAAAAAAAAAAAAAAACCTGTTTAATACCATGTCTGCTGTGAGTTTTGGTGCTGTGCTGTGTCTGTCTTCCTGTAATAGTCTCTGACTGACCTACTATTTTACTTTCTCTGCTTAAAACCCAAACTGTCTGCTGGGTAGATCAAATACAAGGACTCTCTCGGTCGAGGCACAGCCATATCGGACCTTCCTGAGGTGAAGCGGGTCAAAGAAACCCAGAAGCACATCAGCTCGGTATTGGAACCAAACCGAACCGCGTGTGGTCCTAACTGTTGAGAGTGGACAGCAGTGCCCTGCCCATCCATCAATAATACCCATAAGCCTTGCTATCCACCCCCTCCTCCCCCCTCCCTCCTGTCATCATCTCCTCCTCTTGTCATCTCATCCAAGGCCCATTCTGTGGTTCCCTGATCCTCCAGCCCTGCCATCATCACCAATTTCACTCTAATCTAGCTTTTTTTTTCCTTCATCTGCACATTTCTTTTTTTTCCCCTTCTCTTTTCCTCCTTCTTCAGTTCATTTTAATCTTCCATCAGACCCTCAAGCTGTGTGAAACTCCTCCTCTTTGGCCTGTAATGCTCCCATCCCTCTCCCATGTAGAGTATTCTAACCTGAAACCCAGCTTCTTTTTTTTCTCTCCCTCCCCCACATAAAGCTGCTGTGTGCTACTAAGTTAACGATGAGCCAGATCTCCTGCTGAAGTGTGAGGAGTGTGTTTGTTTCACTCTATAGGACCAATTTCTCAGACATATTCCAAAAGCAACAAATGTCGCCTCAGTGCGGAGCAGTTCCTTCTCTGAGATGAATAATCTTGAAAGTTTTTTTTTTTGTGCCTTCTGTCTGAGAGTTAAGGTTAAACCGAGTCGATGAAAGCAGTCCTATAGGTGTGTGTGGCCTGTGTATGGTTCAGAGTGTCTGATTAGCCCCTTTGGGGCGCTGTGCTTCTGTCCTGTAGGTGTTGTATAAAGACAGTTCAGCCAAGGGAACTCCTGTGGTGTTCACTCCAGAGATGGAGCGCGTCAAAAGGAACCAAGAAAACATTAGCTCGGTACCTTGGGAACCACCGCAAGAACTCGTGTTCTACTTCTACCCCATGTTAACCCGTTTCTAACTGACTTGTCTCCCGGCTCTAAGTTAATTGTATTAATTTTCCCCACTGTGCTCTTTTTTCCCCCCTTTTTTTTTGTTGAAGTGTGTTTAATAGCACCAGCTGTGGTGTGTCTGTGCACATCATCACTGCTAACCTCTCCTGTTGTTGAAGCTACCCCACTTCATTTTGTGCCCCCCTCCAGCTGAAGTTTGGGACGTAATCTTTCTTAATTTAATCCTGCAACCTCTCTGTAAAAAAAAAAAAATCTCCCTGCTAATTAATTCGTCTGACTCCCCAGTAACGTCCCAGCTCATCCTTCTGTACCAGCAGCTGTGTGTTTCCTCGTACCAGTCAGTTTTTTGGGTTTTTTTTTTTTTGCCACACCCCCTGTGCTGTGGATGCTAATGGCTTCTGTTTGATGGCTTCAGGTTTGAACGTGTTCAGACGCTCACTGTGTTTCCTCCGTTCCTTTCCTCTCCTGTCCTGACTGTACTTTCCTCCAGGTGCTCTACTCTGACAGCTTCCGTAAGCAGGTCCAGGGAAAGGCTGCCTTCGTTCTGGACACGCCTGAGATGAGGCGCGTCAGGGAGACCCAGCGCATCATTTCCGGAGTAAGATTTTAGGCTTTGTTTGTTTCATTTTTGCACCTGAAGTTTAATTTCTACTCCAGGTTTTAAACTTTTCCACTACTTCTCTGCTTAAAGAGTAAAGCTGTTATTCCATATATTCCTTTTGGAAAAACCAAGAATGTGGTCATCTGTCTCTCAGCAGTTTATGATTATTTCTAATTAAGGCTCAGTAATTTTCAGAAACTGCTTAAAGCACTGGCAGTCATTGAAAACATAAATCAAAAATATCAGGCATAGGAGCAATTCATATTCGAATGGGTTTTTACATACAATAAAAAACTAAAAATATAAATCAGTGTACTGTATCCTTTAGAAAAGCACAATTAAGAGGATGTTTATATAAATAAATGTATATTTAATGCATTGCAAATGTAACTTTCACTTAAGGATAATTTGTTTGATATATTATTGTATGGTAAAATTATATGTTGTTGTAGTGATGTCATCGCACTGTGTATTTGTACAATGTATAAAACTGATAGAAACATCGCCTGAAGCTTTGGACAGAAGACCCTAGTTGTTCCAAATCAGTTCAGTGGTTCATGCCTATGAATAAGTGAATCCTTTTAACACCAGAGGTATACAGTATATGTTTCTAGAGTACATGAATCAACTGTGGTTAACATTCCAGGTGAGATACCATGAAGACTTCGAGAAGAGCAAGGGCAGCTTCACTCCCACCACCTCTGATCTAGTGACGGAGCGCGTGAAGAAGAACACCCAGGACTTCAGCGACATCAACTACCGTGGGATCCAGAGGCGTGTGGTGGAGATGGAGAGGAGACGTGCCCTGGAGCACGACCAGGAGACCATCACGGGTACAGTCATAATGCACACAGTCAATAGTTTAATGCCTGGGGGTATGACTACAAGACATCTGAGCTGTGGTGGGTCTCCTCAATGACAGGCTTAGTAGAAAAAATAAGAGTCTTTTAACAGCTGTAAGAGTTATTAGAGGACTCTTATTTTGTTAAGGATCGTCAAGGATGTATTTCTCAGATGCTCTGTGATATAACTCAAATGTTATGGTAATATATGACCCTGTGCTCTCAGATCTGCGCGTGTGGCGCACAAACCCCGGCTCTGTGTTTGACTACGACCCCGCTGAGGACAACATCCAGTCCAGGAGTCTGCACATGATGTCAGGTGGGATGAGAAACTCAAAGCCATCCTTTCATCGATCTCAAGAAGTAGCTGACATTTCAGGGTTTTTTTGGTTGTTTTTTTTTGCATAAATAAGTATTGTTTTGTTCATCCTCATCCTCATGTGATCTTCACATTTCACGGTGATTTTTCCTAAAGGATTACAAGATAATGGAGCTTTTGTGCAAAGCTGAAATTTTAGCCTGAGGGTGGAGAATCTGCTTCGTCTACCCATTAAATCCTCATATTTAAATTCATACAAATTCATTAAATCTTTTTTAAAAAACTTTATTCAGCACATAAACCATTTGCTTTTGAGTTATCCTGCCCCAGTCCCAAAAATATTTATCACATTTGTACTGCGTAGTATTTACAATCAATATATTATATTATTATAATATATTATATATATTTGAATTTAAACAGATTTGTATGGCTAGCATTATGTGTGCCATACGATCATGTGATTCTGTATTTTACATGAAGTTCTAATATCTGTCTGTCGGTTCCGACAGTGCAAGCTCAGCGCCGCAGCAAGGAGCACTCCCGCTCCACCAGCGCCTTGAGCGGCATGGCTGACGAAAAGTCTGAGGGGTCCCAGGATGCTGACCACCACTTGTCCCTCTACAGCAACGGCTTCATGACCACCTCTATGGGTAAATGAGCCAGACGACAGACACACACACACACAGTGTATTGCATCATGTGCTATGTTGTCATGTCAGTATATTTTATTATAAATGTGGGGTTCTAGTATAGTTATATTGTATTGACTGTGTTTTAACTGTGGTTTCCTGTATTTTTTTTTTTTTACATTTGCAGGTTACCAGCATGCTAAGACTGTGGAGTTGCAGCAGAGGTCATCATCAGTGGCCACCCAGCAGACCACGGTCTCCTCCATCCCCTCACACCCCTCTACCACTGGGGTTAGTAACACACACACACACTGCATAAGAGAAGAGTAACACAGCATCTCCAGTGGTTCAGCCTCTCACCTTCCTGTAATGATGTACAGGTTTACCCGATCACTGATGATAGAGGTGCAACCACACGTCTGACCACACCCAGCATGCTTTAGTGTTGTCGGGGTGCGGTCAGAGGTGAAACAGGCTTGAACCTTTCAACCAGAGAGAGTTATTCTTTATTCTGACATTATGTTAACATTCCCTCCTCATTTTGGTGTTCAGGGTGTTTTACCAACCCTTTATATTCACACTATGAATTCTCTCCCAGCAGCATGAAGGGAAAAGTCGTCTTAAATATTGTGGCTTCATCTGGCATAGTAAGATTATGCAACTGGCCCTGCAGTGCTAAGCTATGATTGTTGAGCCATGACTGGACTGAATCACTGATCTGGTTTAAAGATTGGTCAGTCGGTTACATTATTTTAAGGCCTGAACCGAGCAAACAAGACAACAGACACAGAGAGAATATTGTCTGATTAGTTCCAGAGTCACACAAGCTGTGATTAACAAAGTCTCCTCTAAAGGCATGATGTGGTCACAGATTTTAGCATAACATCAAAACTAAGATTACCAGTCCAGTTGTTTGTCCATTCTGGGCTGCTGTAGAAACACAGTGGACTCTGGAAGAGAACCTGCTCCATCTTTAGATATAAAAGTCTCATTTGGTTGTGAAAACATAAATATTCTTAGTTTCAGGTGCTTATATGTTAATGAAAACATTATTAAGAATGTCAGATTCCATTTATGCCCTTATGTTTGACACACTGGACCTTTAAAGGATAACACTGGTGTGTTTTTCTTTCTTGTTGTGAACAAAATCCCATAAAAAGACCAAAACCAACAGTCTCTACTGGAACTACTTTCAGTGGCGTATTAAGGGTGTGGCTCACTGATGGTGTATTTCATTTTTGGACAGCACAAAAAACACACTCTAAATGACATCATCATTTCAACACCACCCCTCTATACTTCCCATACACTGACTGTCACTGAATTCTTTATTCTCTGCAGAAAACTGTGCGTGCCATGTATGACTACACCGCAGCCGACAGCGACGAGGTGTCCTTCAAGGACAGCGATGTCATCGTGAACGTGCAGTCCATCGACGAGGGATGGATGTACGGTACTGTGCAGCGCACCGGCAAGACCGGCATGCTGCCGGCCAACTACGTCGAAGCAGTTTAAAGACAAAGACAAAGCCCGCCCACCGTCCCTTCAGAGTGGGCGAGAAGCATCCACAGGGGCAAACTGATCGGTCCTCCTGTCATCACAACTGTGGCTTAGTGCAATGTGTAGCTTTTAGTGTGTTGTAGGTCTGTCTGTGTATTTTAACTGTGTTGTAATTCTTGTTGGTTGTCATTCATATGCTGCTGCCCCTGTTGCCTGTGGATATGACATAAGCACCATGATGTGACTCCTATAAATATTACTGATTATACATACTATGGCTACAATGAATGACGGGCTATTTTAGATTATTTAAACTGCTCTGAGAAACTTATTTCGGAATAGCAAGTCTCACTAACAGAGGTCCTAACCCACGATAATGTAAATGTATTTTCTCATGGAAATAATGCGCTCTGATAGCTCTAACGATGGCGTTAATTAAAATTCTAATTCTAGATAAAGAAATGATTGAAATAATGAATGGAGTCAGATACCATCTACCTCCTCTATGGTAAAAACACTCCTGAAGAGTTGTACAAGACAAGCCTCAGTCTTCCCTCCTTTATACTGAAGGCTGGCCACTAGTAGAATGTGTTTTGTTTCTTCCGATTATTTAGGAGTAAGGCTCATCCTCTACCTTTAATCAGTAGCTAATAAAGCACACTAAGCTCCTGCAGCTCTCTGCCTCCTCCTTTTCATTCTGACCATCCTCTTCCACACCTTTAATTCACAGTCTAGCATTTATAGACTAATTACTATGCATTTGACTGAGGGAACCTGTCAGACAAGTTCTTATTTGAGAATGACAGAAACTGTGTTTTTGTCAAAGATAAAATCGGAGTGGGCGGATTTTACACTTGAAAAATAAACTTCTCAGCTCCCTGATGGAAAAACTACTGCAAGAAGAGAGAAGAAGTGGCGTCTTTACAGTATGTATTGTACTTTTAATTAAAGGGAAATTCCAACAATGTTTTTTTTTCCTGCAACCCTTTCAGATCACTGTAGATTATTTTCCAGTAATTTGAAAAAGTTTTTAAAAATATTTATTTTGCTGTGGGTTCAAGTGAAAATATAAAATCAGAACACTGACTGCATGCTAAGTTTGTCCTTAATGCTGCACTGTAGAGGGTTATTGGTACAACTTTCTTATCAGGCACCCTTTATAAAGGCTTTTATACGGTCAGATGGCTTTATTACTGCTTTATTGATCAGTCATATTCCATTAATAGAAACATATTTTGGGTTGCCAGGTTGTGAGAATCTCTGGTAATTCCTCCAGCAGGACACTTGTCTCTTGATGTTTGACTTCTGACCTTGTGGAAAAGTTCATTTGGATCAAAATTAATTTATTAGCTTATTAACATTTACAATTAAATATCTATTGGATATTAGTAAGAATCGTTTATAATGAACTTATTTTTGATTAAATATGAGCTTATTATAAAGTGTTTCTATGATTTTCTGACATACCTTTACATACAAATATTAAGTAAAACACTATTAGATTATTAATGACTTGAATATGAATGAGTCGCCAGAGATGTTTCACAAACTGGCAACCCAAAAATTAATGGCTTAGAACTGACCTATGAAAATGAGTAGATCATGTATTAACCTTTAATCAGTCACAACTTAAATATACTTTACAAAGGCTGCCTTATTAGAAAGAGGAGACAGATTTATATCCCCAACAGTTAAACTGAAGGTATCCTCATGTTGACATAAGAAGGCAATATTAGTACTTATCACAAAATGACCATATCTTTACTGGTGTTACTGGTTGGTACCAGTCAGGCCACCATTAGAAGGCCAGCTGCTGAGATCTGCAGCTTGAAAACTGTCTTTTTGGCTCAAAATGTTAAGGAAAATAAAAAAATCCCCTCTGTTTTAATTCACAGTCTCTAGTCCTGCTGTTGATGTTTGAATGTCGGATATCTTCCAGGCTCTTTAGCCTCTGTATTTGAAGCCGCTGCATCCCATCAGATTCTGTCAAATCATACTGATATTGTAGTTTTCTTCCTAAGAAGTTTGGCCTGTATCGTCGCTCCACTGTTCACATTTAGGTCATCTGTTCCCTTGCTGCAGTGTGAGTAAACCCGCCCGCTGGTGGTACTGCTTCTCTTTGGCCTCTGCGATTTTTGCGGACAGATCGACCGGCTTCTCGAAGAAGTTCACCAGCGCCTGTTCGGTCAGCAGCGACGCCAGGATCTGAGCGTAGCTGACCGTCCACTCGCCGTCTTCCGTCGAACTCTCGGCGCCCGCTCCTTTCACCTCCTCTTGGCTGGAGATCCCTGGCCCAGAGCTGGGTGAGCGGTGTCCTGCCTCGCCGATCTGCAGCACGAGACTGGTTACCGTGGCGATGGCCTGGAAGAGGTCATTTTCCTCTGGGTTGCTGTGGAACATGCTGTAGAGCGTTTTACAGAACTGGATGAACTCGCGCTGTGGAGGAAGGGATTGAGCAGGTTTAGATCACATGATACTTTTTATTAATTTATATCAGATTAGTGCTGAAACTGTTTGATTGATTAGTAGAAAATTACTCAGGAATTTTGATCAATGAATATTTAATCAAAAATATCCTAAATCATAAAAATTGCAGCTTTTCAAATAAAAACATTTGTCATGTTTATAAGTTCATGTAAATAGAGGCTTTGGAGGTGAAATAAGGGAAGCACCACATAAACCAGAGGGCCACTAAGGGCCACACTGGTGTAACTTGTTCCCAGTACCTGGTTCATGAGTGGCAGAGGCTTCTCCACATCTCTCTCCTTCTTTTTGGCCAGATCCTGCACCATCTGCTTCAGCTGCTCCTGGTAATCTCTCACTTCGCCTTCAACATCTGGAACAACAGTCGCAGTCAGATTACAGAGTCAGTCATTTCCAGCCAGACCCGAATAACTCAGAGCCTCGTAAAATAAACATCGACCTTGTGAAGCACATTGCTCGTGTTTTGTCTATTTGCTTGTGTTTCTTTAGCTGTGGTGTGTTGTGTTGTGTTGAGCTAATAAATCTTTAGCTGAGAAATCGCGGAGTGTTTGGACCGACCAGAGGGCAGATTGACATATAGGGGTCTGGTAGTGGACAGCAGGGGGCTCTTCATCAGAGAGGGGTCATCTTCACTTTCTGTCAGAGCTGCAGACACACAGTGAAGTTATTCAGTCACTTACAGCCTTGACCGCAGCTTGAAACTCATGACATTCGTGGTGTGAACAGAATGATCTACCTGGTGGGATGTGAAGACGGTACAGCAACCTTATTTTCTCATTCAGCTCTTCACAGTACAAAGTGTCTGATGAGGGAGAGAACAGATGGAACAGATCAACAACAATCAGCTGAATACACACAGGAAGGCTTTAAATTCCTCATAGGATTATATGTAAATACATTTCTGTTGTATGTTCTTATATACGTGTGAGAATCAGTAGCAGATTTGCAGCTTTAAACATTTGCTGCCTTGCGGTTCTTTATTTGTTGCACTGAAGTGAAGAATCTTACAGTTCGAGGGGCGAGAGAGAGAAAAAAGAAAGAAAGAGAGAGAGAGAAAGGGAGAGAGAAAGAAAGAAAGATATTTCCCAGGAGGTATTGTGGGGGTTTATAGTCCCGCCCACAGGAGCACCGCTATGGTGACTGGATTTATGTGTAACATAAATTAATTTAGCCCCAGATTAATGTTTTATCTATAACTGGTTTCATATTTTTTAAGACAGATTTGTTTCTTTACTGATTAAAGGGTCAATTCACACAAATTCTTTCAAAAAATATTTTTTTTCAAAAATTCAAAAAACAATTTTGAATCTTCCCATCTGTCCTCCCTCCCTTTGCCTACCAAGCCAACTGGCAAACTCTCTAAAGGTGACCAGGTTGTTGCCCTCCTGGTCCAGCAGGGTGAAGGTGCGGTTGGCCACCGTGTCGCCGTGCTGGTTCGAGCCGCCGGGCCACGGCACCAGCAGCCCGTACAGGCTCTTGAACTGGGGACGGTCTAGCCGGTACTGCCGCTCCAGGTAGGAATGACCGGTCCCGCCGTGATGCCACGATGCCGCCTCCGCCGCTGCAGCAGAGCTACGGTCACCCCAGTACAGACTGATGAAGTGCTCCGTCTGGAGGGGAAGGAGAGAGAAAAAGGGGGAGAGTAACTGTGCTGAGTGAGGAGAAAGTTGCGTGTCGTCTTTTAAAATTCTCTGATAACATATTTATTAAAAATAACACAACTAGTAATTTTTCTGATAATGAAAAATGAGTTGGAGAAAGGATAAAAAAAGATACCTTGAAGAGGTCGTAGATGTCAGCCAACATCTCTGGAGAGATGGAAACGTCCGGAGTCACCACTCTCAACTGCACAGACACACACAGAGGGAGGAGATCATGAAGTCAGACTGATCTTTACGTCAGTCTCTCACACACACACATATTTATACTCTGTCTGCTCACAGCGTTTTCTTTGGCGTTATCTTCGTGAGCCTGTAACACTCGGATTCTGTGTCCACAGCGAAGCCTCTCAATCTGCCTCACTGTCAGGTCTCCGAATTTCTGACGCAAAGAGGAACACACAGGAAAAGAAATGCTGAGGTTTGTGTGTGTGTGGGTAAAAGCTCGGTGCTTTTAAAATAAACAAATAACATAATCTAAAACATGAAACTATTCATTCACGGCCAGCGATCAGAGTCGTGAGTTTCTCACCTCGTAGGACTCATTGATGAGGTCGGTGATGTTTGTGTGTCTCACGGCGGGAACATCGGTGTCGCTGCTGCTGGACTCCGATGCAGGAGGCGGGGAGGACGGAAAACAAGACGACTCCTCACTTCCAACCTGGTCCAGAAAACTGCAAAAGCACAAAAGCAGAGCGTTCGCTTTCTGGCAGATGGAGCTTTGGTTGCAAAATAGACTGCTTCAAAGGACAAGGTCGAGGGCACAAGATGTAACACAGATACTACTACACAGATATAGTACTTTTGGTTTGCTAGTTCTGGAATTAGTTTGAATCATATTCTAAAAATTAGTTTAACTTTGTACGCCTGGGTGACTGAAATCAATTCAATTAAATATCTATGTGCAAAATTTTATACAATAATTTGCGTTATGTGTGCAAGTTTGCAGTTACTGCCTGAGCATAATTCATTCCGAGAATGAATCAGAATCACAAATCTAACCTTGTGAGAATCATAAGTGCCTGTCCATCATCTGTGCTGGCTGAGAGCTGTGCAGCGTTGGCCTCCAGCACCGCCAAACCCAACTGGAAGATGGCTCTGATACCATGGAAGAAGAAACAGTCGACCACACAGACGGCGCTGTGAAACGGCAGGACGCTGAGGAAGATGGTGAGGAACCAGGAGAGGGAGACGGAGGAGAGGGTGGAGAGGTCTGGGATTTGCTCGGCCAGTTCTGGCAAACGCTCCGTGATCAGCTCCTCGAACACCGACTGGTCCACCTGAGCTCCTTGGAGTGGGGAAATAATGGAGTCAAAGGGGCATCGAGCATGGGGGGAGTGTTTTTGTGTGAGTCTGGAGGTGGGAGGGTGGTGGAGGGGTCAGAGGGTGACATCCTGCATAGACATGTCTAAAATGGAGATCTTGACAGAGTTACTGATACCAAACTGATATTTCTTTCAATGTTTATCTCCTATAAATACTTTAATTAACTGAAATTCTAACATGTTACAGTTTGTCTACATCAAACATTATAAATCAGAAACTATCTGGACTAAATAATTAATCTGAGCCAATATATGATAATGTGGGTTTATGTATGTTCTAGTTTTGACCACTAGATGGCAGCAAAGACCAAGATAAAGATCCACATTTTATGTCATGCCAATAAGAAATGATAAACTATGCAGCCACATGTGTATGCTTTATTTGTTCCTATTGCTTATCTGCTGGACTATTGAATTACACTGTCATCCAAAAATGATTAAAAACATAAAAGTGCTATATTTAGACACGCATTGATCTTTCGTATTCCTTTATGACAAATATGATTGAACTGACTGGCCTTGTAAAATCCAATGCTGCTTTTGTCTCGTTTGTCCTGACCTCTTACCTATGACCCTGCGGTTGAAATAGTCGGGCAACATCCTCTCGCAAACGGCCACCAGCAGCCAGAAAGCCTCTTCTTCTTTAGCGTAGAGCAGCAGCACCGACGCCAGGATGTTCATAGACTGGACAGGAGATTAAAAAAACAACACATAATGGACAAATGATTACATTAAGTAATCAATAATCCACGTGGGTCTTGACAATCTGGAGGCTGTTATAGTGGCTGTAGTATGGAGTAGACTTTTACAGTACATAATATAAAAAGGCTATTTAAATTCATGTTCTAAATTAAATCATCGTTTAAATCGTACAATAAAATATAAATATATAATTACATTTGCAAATCAGTGATTTTATTTACATAATTTGTCTTAAAAAAAAGAAGCCATAAATTCACTTTTTACTATTTTTATTCAATTTAACAATGTTTTCTGCGTAATATGTTTCATCTCATCTCTCATTTTTATCGACGTGTTTTTACATTTACAGATTGTACTGCATTATTAACTTCATTCAAAGACATTCAAGCAGTTAAAATGTTAAATCTGTTGTAATTTACAGAGCAGCTTAAATCAGTAAAGCCATCAGAAAAGACACACCTCTCATGATATTAGCTAAATGATAAAAAAAAAAGGCCCGATTGCAAAATGTTGAAGAAAGTGAGAAAGTGCTTGCATTTCTACTACTAGTAGTAAATTGTATTTGTACATGCGTCACCACACGTCCCTACCTGACAGTATCCGATCTTGGGGTTGCGGTGGGCGTATGCGGTGAGGACCCGCCTCAGTGCAGCGATGCCGGTGGGGTTTTGGAAGGCGGGATGGTCCGGGAGGGATCGGTGAAGGTCCCGCTCGATCTCGTCTGTGGCCAGACTGCTCTGACCCATCGACTTCTGCACCAGGCTGGCGTAATATCCCTGATGGGACTCTAGCTCTGAGGACGCGTCTGCACAAAACCAAAGGGAAGAAGCTCTGTGAACAAAGCATAAAAATCCTTTCCTCTCAGGAAGACCAGGCCCTGCTTGCAGCGCTGATCCTTTGGCTCATCATAACGTAAAAGAGAGTTTGTGGTTACTAACAATCCCTCAAGCATTTCTGAGCCTCTTCCAAAGTGAAAGCAGATGATGAGCAACAGGGAGGAAACTGGGAGGATTTAAGGGAGCTCCAGCTTTGTTGTTTTAGCGAGCATGTACTGTACAAAACATGGCCAATTTCTATGGGAATAAATAAATTCAGGGAGGTCACACAGTCTACATCAACTTTTATGTTATAATGATTCTAATGAAAATAAAACAATACCACAAATATTAGAATTTAGAACGGAATATAGACATTTATTTGTCATTTACACTTAAATCTGAGTGTCAAAGTTCTGCTCTGCACCTAAATGTTTTAAATCTGTTTCTCATATCATTTTGGCCACCATCCATCTTAATTTTACCCGAGAGCGTCATCCACAGCTCCCCTCGCAGTGACTCCGGTATCCCCATGGCAACAAGTCTCTGGGTCTTCTCTGTGCGGAACATGTGGACGCCGCGGCCGAACTCGGAGAAGTGATCCTCCCACAGCCGCTCCTTAACCTGCTCCACGCTCTGACACAAACACACACAAACATACTGACTTCCTGAGTGTGCTGAGGTTGCAGCAGCTTTTCCTCTTTCTAATCAAATATTTTTTTTAAATAAACTGCATGTAAAGCTCAGTGGAGTCAGTAAGACAGTATGTCTGATTTAACTCTTACATCAATTCATTCATCAGAGGTAGTGTGAGTTGGAGGTGATGTCACTCTACCTTGTTGCCGTTGGTTCCTGGTTGGTTTTGATGGAAGGCCGTCATCAGAGCCTCGCTGTTGACGGTGTTGCGCAGAACCTGCTCTTCGATCTCCTCTTCGTCAGAGTAGCCGGTGTCATAGTAGAAGGTGTAGTAGGGTGTTGGGGAGGTCTGAGGAAAATCATTTATCCTAATATTAAAAGCTAAAAAGTTTGACTTCAGGTATGCATGATATTTATCAGACTGATGAGTGTTGGACAAACATTTTTTTTTTTTACAGTTTCACAGGAAGACAACACAATTATAATTTGCAGTCCATGTTGCATCTAGTCTAGTCTAGAGTTTTAACATAACTTATTAAAGCAATGGAATATTAATTCATCCACCTTTGTTCACCACACCTTAGTCTTTCTGACCTTTTGGTATGCATGAAATAAAATGTAAAATTATTGGTTATCTTATTGGTATCTGCCACGAAAAGCAAGAAATGACCCGTTATCTATATCGGCTGAATAAAATCCATATCCTACATCGCTAGACAAAAATGAATTGAAATTAAACAAGCTCATACACACACATACATACCATACTCCTCTTGCTGTCCTTCCTGCTGCGGAACATGGACTGTTTCCACTGCAGGGCTCGGAGTCTGGAGTTCAGGTTCTCGACCAGTTCGTCTCTGTCCTGCAGCTCGATCAGCTGGAAGGCCTTCTTAGTCCGAACGCTCACTATGACGGGGTAGGGAAGCAGGCTGGTGCTCTCTGCTTTTTCTATGGACAAAATCTGATGAGAAAATGGAGGAATCAAAGGCATCAACACACAATTAATTATTGCTGGTATGGGATGAGAAAAATCTGAGAAGAATCTGTCAGAAAAACTGGCAAAACTGGAATTAAAGGGTGTAAAAAAAAAAAAATGCTGTCCTCATAACTTTGTGTTAAATCATCATACAGCTCATTTTAAGGTCCACAATCAATAATCATAATATAAATTAAATAGTGTTGCTGCACAGCTCATCAACAGAAATAATTTGGGCTAATATTTTAGAAATTAAAAAAGTGCTGAAATAATTGTTCCTCTAGTTGGACAATAGTGATGACGACATGATGCTTTCATAAAAAAAAAAAGTTAATTCAAATTAGAAATAAATGAGAGGCAGATAAATCCACAGTTCTTTTCTATCGCTGTAGGTCAAACGAACAAGTGTGTTTCATTGACAGTGACGGTCACACAGATGAGAAAAACTAGAGACTGTAGAGGTTCAGGACTACGTGGTGGAGTAGAAGGAGAATTATGCACAGAAAGTGATCAGGTGGGTGGAGGTGATCATACCGTTCTAAAACCGACTGGGCTTCTGGCTGCTAATGTTTCACAAGAACTGAACTCAAATATCTCAACATTAACGTCAGAATAAAGTCTTCTATCTTACATTTTTAGTAAAGAGCTTCTAATATACACATGCAAACACATGAGTAAAGTTTTATTCCAACCTTGGAGCTATTTGTCTGAATTTAAATAATTTATTCAGCCCCATGGCTCCTCTCATCATTTATTATTTAACTCGTGTGTTTGACACGTGTCTGACAGTTTGTGCATTATTTCCACATTTAGATGACAGCTGTCTTTAAATCTACCAGGTATCTTCATTTACATCACTGATTTCACAGAGGCTATTTATCTTTCTGGATATCTGAAGCCGACTGGGCTCCTGTATTACTACAGCAAATAACATTCCGTTTCTGCACAGTAATGTGTTGGTGTGCAAACACCGTGAGCCACATGAAACCAGTCCATGTGTAACTCTTTAACCTGCAGCTGGCAGAGCAAACACACACTGTTTAACAAACTCACCTAAAGCACACGACCACTACAGACACAGATTAAGGGTCTGGAATAAAGTCACTCGGGACAAAGAGGCCGACTTGAAACTGTTCAGTCAGCAGAGAAGAAGAAAGTTTGAAGTCAGAGGAGATGTTGGAATATCTCTCATCCGTTTTCAGCATCCTAGAATCTATATCACACAGTGGATTAATGGTGCAATCTGACAGTCGCTGCTACCTTTTAAAAATGATCTCTTGATATTTATCAGGTTTTTACCCACCACTAATTACGTTCAATGAATAGAAGGAATGAAGTTAGTTATTTACTAGTAGAAATTATATTGTAGTCCTAGTCCTATCCTATCTTCAGAGCCATTTAAAGGCACCATCCTATGTGCATCTTGGACATTTTAGACTTGATGAGACAACCTAAAAGCACCAAGAGGAGAGGAGGGGAGAGGAGAGGAGAGGAGAGGAGAAGAGAGTAAGGGAGAGGAGAGGAGAGGAAAGGAAAGGTCCAAAACTGACAATAATGCCTCATTAGACCAGAGTAAACATGCAAAAGTTTGCAGGTTTGTCCTTTATATCCTCAAATTATTCTGGACCACTGGAGACTAATTAGTTGTTAACACATCTGTCATTCTTTTAAACCACACTGTGCTCCTGTCAGCGAGGCTGTGGTGCAGCTACTTCACCTCAGAGAGGGGGATGATCAGGATGCAGTGGCCTTCCTCTCGGCTGGAGAAACACAGATAAGCGTCGGTGGTGTACAGAGTCCCGGCTGTGTGGCAGCGTGCGTGTGGCGTCCACACCGAACAAGAGGCCACCTCGTGGAGCTTTTCAGCACGAGGGAGTCGAAACAGAGCCAGGACGTACTCCCTTAATGCCTGCTCCTCCAGGATCCTGCGGAGGAGGAGGAGGATGAACGGTTATGGTGGTAAACACAAGGGAACTGACTTGAAAATGTCTGCTTCTTATTCATTTTCACTTAAAAAAAAAATCACACAAAAAGCAAATAATTCAGCTTTACTTCTGGACGTGAAATGATTTCCCTGATTTATGATGTCACAGTTAGACTTTTGAATTCTCACCAGCCAACCAAAGAAAGTTCTCAAAGAACCCGAGCAGCAGCGAGGATTCTTTAGGGAGAACTAATCCCCCAATAAAAGGCTCGACACGCCCTGAAAAATCCTGTTTTTTGCTGACGTCTGGTAGTTGAGTTGTACCCCTGGACAGTATGACATCACTGTTGGGTGTGGTCATAAGAGCAACAAAGCACACTTCTGACCCAGTAACACTCATCGCTGATGATAGGTGCTATTTATCTGACTGTTTCTCTGTCTACATTTTAATGCCTTTATTCTTTTTACTTCTGTGATTTCACATCCAGAGGCCCATTTCACATGCATGGTATCTCCCACTTTAGATTTTTTTTTCTTTTTTCACACCCATCTGGACTCTGTGGTTTCAGCAGCAGTGAGCTCTTTCTGTTTCTTCTTCCCCTTTTTCAGTTTTCATCTCATGGTTTCTGCATATTCTTAATCAACCGTATCTATTGTAAATAAAACATCCCGTGTGTTATTCACCCAGTTATGGTTTTGTGGTTTTTTACATGACAAAAATAGGTAAACCATTGTTGTTTGTGCAGTCAAGGCGTGTTAGGTTTGTTGAAAAGTGCTTTACAGACACAGAACACACGAGACATACAAACAAAAATAATTTAAAAAAGTCACACCATTTTGTGTGTGTGTCCCATCTCTTATCTGTTCATGCTTACTAAAATGTTCTGTATCCTCCTCTATGTGGAGGTGAGAGAGGAGTCAGGCTCTGAACTTCTCTCCAGCTCTCTTTTTTCATTCCTGTCATTCTTTCATTTCTAAAGTGGACTTGTGTTTGGGAAGTCAGCTGAAACGTGCCGACAGAGAGAGAGAGACACACACACACACACACACACACACACACACACACACACACACACACACACACACACACACACGTGTCCTTAGATCGCCGTCACGTCACACAGATACCAGACCCAGCGCTGACCTCTTGGTGATGCGCGCCGGCTGCTGCAGGACTCGGTCCAGCTCCAGGCCTTCGCTGTCCAGCAGCCGCCTGAGGGCAATGTCAGCCAGCTGACCTATGACCCCGAACGCCTCGTCCAGATTGAGGAACATGGAGAATTCCCTCTGCCGCTGCCGGGTGCTCACCCGGATCGCCTCCGTCATCAGACCGGTGGAGACCCGCTCCAGCCGTGTGATCTCCGCCCATGGAATCACAAACTTGACTGGGGAAGAAAGGAGAGAGGACGACACGTGATTGTCAAGATTGACTCGTGTCATGCGACCACCATATAGTCATTTAGATGTGTTTCCATTCTGTGGTTGAGGAAATCTGTGTGAAACTTTTCTAACAGTACAATAGTTCCACAAATCTGACACTTTAATGCACCAATAAACCTCCAGTTTAAAACCATTAAATCCTATTTTTCTTGCAATTGTTTCCATTTGTTTATCTGTTATTTTAGTGGAAACTTCTGAATTGGAGTGTTAATGATGAGTTAAGAACTGTGTGTGAGGTTTCTCCCGAGCTGAGACTGGATATTTGCATAGCAGCAGTTAGTTGAAAGACCGGTGTGCTGTTTCATTTACAAGGTCTGTCACAATCACAAACATTTTCAGTGACCCAATTCACAAATTCACCAGGTCAGGTGACTGGTTGAGTGAGTGTTAATCTGTGTGTTAGATCTAAAACCAGACTTGACACGAGTTCCTTATCTTTAAATGTATCTTATAATATTTGGAGGACATTAATATTGTTTATTGTAGACGGATGGGTTTCCTGAAATAAAGCAGCCCATGAAGAAAAGGAATGTGAGTGTTGTAACTGTGATAAAGGAAGGACAGATTTTAAAGAGTTGTGGAAAAAGTCACTTTCCTATACTATGTCACAACATGAAAAGTAAGGATATATACTTATTCATAACAATAGATTTGGCTTCTTTTAACTCACATAATAAATATCTTCTCTCAAACTCAGATTCTTGTCAATACTTGTGCTGAGAAACGTTGTGCAAGTCTCACATATTTAGTTTCTCAGATGAAGCAAGAACATGTTTGAAACAATATCATGAATAAAAACCAGAATAGGTCAATCAGAATAAAAATACCAAGGCATTGACAGCTCGTACTTGTTCCCTGTGTGGACTTGGATCCACGATCATAATCCAGATCTGGGAGATTAAAATGTATACTTGGAGGGGGGGGGCAATATGCATTGGGTCACAGTGCAATAAGAGGGAGTGGTAGAGACATGGAACTGCAACCAATATGCAGATTTAGACACGTTTAAATGGATTTCATGTATCTGTGAAAGGTTAGAAGTTCTATCTAGATGAAAAGTCGATGCACCATTATGGAAAATCAGATTTTTGTTGATAATTCAAAAACAGGATTCCAATTACTAGGAGACAGTTTGGACAATTTATAACATATTTTATTCCGAGCCGCCTTCCAAACATAAACGTGAGCGTTAGCTGAAGTCGACCTATGAGTAGAATGATTGCTGAATATTTACGTTAATAAATTGTGGGGAGAGACTCCCTGAAAACCAGAGCCCTCACTTTGGTGTACAGACCTTCCTTCCCCAGCAGGAAGGAGTAGAAGGACATGTGGTTGATGCTGAGGTAGAGGAAGCCCTGTCGAGGCACCCGGCCCTTCCAGCAGCAGCAGGAGTAGTACGTCACCAGTTTCTCTGACGATGGGAGGCCAAAGTGCAACTCGAACTTCAGCAGCACCTCCCTGAACTTCTCTGGGTCCTCTTCCTGGGCCGCCTGGCGACCGCGAACCTCCTCCGCAATAAGGCCCTAACCAAGGAGGAAGCTTACGTTCATTACTTAACATGAAAGGCATGAGCACTTATTTTTTGTTTTCATCAAAACAGGAAGTAAGTAAGGCAAATATTCTACTCTTATCCCTTAAGCTTTGCATATCTCAAAATGTAAAATCCTCTGTCAGGTTTCACACCTTGACTTTTCCTCTGACAAAGCTGGCAACATCGTCCTTGTTCTCAAACACCGACAGCGAGTGAAGCAGGTTGCGGACCAGCCAGTCCCAGTGCTTGTTCACCTCCTCCATAGCAGCTCCTGACACACAAAGAAGACAAAACCCAGGAGGGACTTTAAGAGGCGCGACCCATCTAACGAGTCAGTTGTGGGTACAGACGAACCTAGAAGGAGAAGTATTGATGATTCAGCTCACCACTGGCGATCACCCAGCTCGTCTGGGAGCCGGGAATCTGGAGGAGGATCCGGAATGGTGTGACCCTGGCATTGGAATCCAACACGTTGTCCAGTGCCCCCACCAGAAGACCTGCAGAGATGATGAACGTAGACAATCAGACTGGGGTTGAAATCATGCAAACATTTTCTAGAGGCAGCAGGAAGACTTTTATTGATAAAGCTTTGGGAAACATGGAATTAGACTGTGATTCCCTTGCCTCAAGCCTTCTGATGTTTTGTGCTTCATTTGGGCGTGGCATGACTTGTGTTTGGAATGGCTGGCATCACATTTATAGGCCTATTCCCCGTGTTCTATGTACATATCGCACACGTGCACAGATTATGTCTTTTTCGTAAAATACCATTTTTTTGCTTTGGTTGTGTCTGAGTGAAGCTCAACGGTATTTTTATTGTCACAAAATTGGTCTATACACTTTTTTTTCACCGAGTGTTTAATATCAAATCCAGCAGGAAATATGAGCAAAGTTGTTCTCTGCAGTTCCAATCTGCTCCAGAGATGCTCAGAAGAATATAACTGACCATGAGAACCAATTATATTAAATATAAAAGAAATATAAATACAAACCAACTCCATGCATTTCAATCAAGTAAAAAGAAACAGACCAAAAGCAAACAGATCTGTGCTTTGTGAGCAGGCTGTCTGCAGACACTGCAGCCATCATATAGTAAACAGCTGCTAATGTGCATCATGCTCTTCTAATAACAGCTCTGTAGCAGAGCTTTAATTTTATATTTCCTCTGGAGAAACAGCACATGTCCAGGCCGTCTACACTCTGCATTAATAATTTAAAGGGCTGCAGCCTCAGGTCAGAAAATGATCGCCATGACAACAGCTGAGTTTACATATTTTATGACACATTTAAATGGGTAACAAACAAGAAAATGTATTAAAAAACGCCATTGAAGCTTCCCGACAACCACAAGTCTGCATTTTAAGATTGACTGAGGGTTTAGAGTTTAAAATATTCAAAGCAGTTCAACAACTAGCATTGCTACGCCTTTGTCCCACTAATCCTGAATATAATTATAATACAACACAGCTCTGACTGGAGAGTGGGCCGCCATTCCACAGGATGACATCATCAGGAGGTTGTGCCAGTCCATGAGGAGGAGGATTACTGCTGTAATCAATGCTGATGGGGGGGAAAACACTAAGTACTGATTGGGTAAAATGTTTTATAATCCAGTTGTGTCACCTGAGAAATTTATGGTGTTTGTTTTTAGCGTTGTGTCTCTAATTTTGTTACTGATTAAATTAAGACAATCATTAAAAGTTATTAAGGACACAAAAAAAAAACACAACCCAAAGTAACCAAGCAAAGCAGCAAATAAACATGGTGCATTTTTAAACCCCTTGAGTTTAAAAACGAGTGAAAAGAGGAATGAGGACCAGTATCAGTTCTCCCACCGTGAAACAGTGAAACTCAGATAGTCATCCTGAAAGCAGCTGCATTTCATGAGTCTAAATACTTTTAAAGGGGCTTTTCCACCTTTGGAAAGAACGCTTCAGGATATCAGGATAAAATCTCACCTGTCAGGAACCCTAATGCAGAATTATTACAGCCTTCAGAAAGTCTTAAACAGATGAGAAGCATAAAAGCTGAAGTCTCCTTCAGCAGGCTGCTCTGGCCCTCAGCCAAATGTAAACCACATCTTCTGAGCCGGAGTCGACCTGCCAGAAGCTGCTAACCCTGCAACCTGGCAACGCAAAGCCATCCTTCTGTTTGCCACAAAACCCAGAAGATGTTTACACTGGTGAAAAAGGGGAGTCAGTAATTCTCTGCTGACGGCCACACAAGTGAGGGAATACTGCTGTGGAGACATGAAGGCTGGGAGAAGAGCAAGGCGGAGATCTGTGTTTTACGACAAACGCCTGCTCTTGAATGCATCAGATTTCATTATCTGCATGTCTTTTTCTTGTGTTGCTTTATGTCAGCACATTGAACCGAGGCCAACTGGTCGACAACAGGAGCTTTAAAGACGAGCAAACGTTTCTATGTGCGTATTTGGCTTCACAGGGGGAAGTGTTTGGATAGAAACTGCTGTGAAAGGCCAGATCAGCTGCACATGTCGAGCTGCCCAGCCCTTCCCAGAAATCCTTCTCATAGTGTCTCATCGGTGGTGTGATTAGAGGCTGGAAGGTATGTTTTCACAGCATTGAGAGAACATTTCACCTTCATCTAAAACAGGGGGAAAACAGTCAGATCTAAAGCCAAAAAATAGACAATGCTGCCCTTGTCGTTTCCTCCGCCTGCGTGGCAGGAGTGCCAAAGTGAAGGTCGTTTAATGAGTTAATGTTGAACGATATGACAACAGGACTTGACCCTTGACCCCTCTCGCTATGGGAACAGCAGGAACAAACATGCACAAAGGCCAGGAAGTTCCCACTATTCTGGTTTATGAGACAAGATCTGGCCTGATTTCTCCACAGGGAACAGGAAACAGTATAAAGATGGCCCCACATGAACCGGTTGCCTGGTTTTACAGTATGAGGTGTCACTCATCACATGAATCTACAGCAGAGACAACGGCCAGTCCGTCCTGTTGTACAAATACAAAAACAAAAGAGGAAGCCGCCTACAGACCGTCATGGAGAGAGCTGTAAGTCACAGCGGTGGGAAGCAGTTGGGCGGGCTACAGCTGCAAGCAAGCATGTGTAATCATGAAAATACACGGACAGAAGCTGCTGTGCAGAGAGAATACATTAAATCTTGGCATAGAGACTGCAGCATTTTCACCGCCTTCAACATCTGATAGAACAGAATCCCACAAAATGACCAAACCTGTACGTCTCCAACAGGAAATCACAGACAGGGGTCGTTTCGGAGATATGGACTGTGTAGATTAAACAATCTTTTGTTCGCCACGTCGTTTGAACAGTAATCTTATGATATTTATAGCACAACAGCCATCTGTAGATTCACAAGAATATTCTTCTTGAATGTTATACTTGACATTTATTTTGCCTAGGAGAGAAAACAGAGATCACCGTCAACTAATCAACTAAGGCTGCCACTATTATTTTATTTATCTACTAATTCATATGGTGCATTTCATATACACAGAAGGCATTCAAGAAATAAATTGTGATTTGACTAAAGGGGGCCTGTGCCCCAGGAGATCTTTACGTCTAGCTTCGCCCCTGGTTGAGAGCTTGAAACTGATTTGGATCAAGTTCACCTGGTTGGTTGCCATTAGGGGCTGTTTCTGGATCAGGGGCCTTCCAGTGAACCCTCTGACTGGAATAATTAACGAGTCCTGGTCCCACAGATCCAGGTAACTCTTTAATTCTAACTTCTGGGAAACCCCCTTGTTTACCTGTGTGGTCTTTCCGTGTTCTTTCTATTGTTTAGGATACTTGTTCTCCTTCTTTCTCCGTCTTCTCAAGTGTTGTCAACTTTACCTGTGGCCTTGTTATTTTATGTTGTGTTTCATTGTATTTACCTGTGAACCTGCCCGTCGACTCTCCGCGGCCCCTCCTTCTCTGCAGGAGGAAGAAGTCGTTGCTCCTCTCGGTCACCCAGAGCTTCAAGGCGTTTTTAAGCAGAACTTCCTCCGGGTTCAGCCACATATCTTCCAGTAAGGAGGGACCGGAGGAAGCTCCCCGCCGTCTCGGTCTCCGCAGTGTGTGTGTGTGAAGTTTTTCCTGCCTGTCCTCCGGCTCGGGAGCGGCCCGCTCGATCCTACAGCGGTGGGTTTTCGTGTTTATCCATGATTATCCTGCGCTCCGACAGCTGCGGGCTGCAGACCTCACCGCCTCACGTCTGCTCCCTCACGCCCGATTGGCAGCAGCTGTACACATCGTACAAGATGGTCTATTCGAGATGATGACTCACTCTGTGGAAAAATCGAGTTCCCAAACTTTTGCTGAGTGAAGATTATTTTTTTCCATTAGAAATATATAACGACATCTGAGCATCTTACAATTTGCCAATACTTTTTAAAATATTATAAAATATTATAAAATATTATATGTGTTAATCATTTGTGGTTAAAATCGTTTTCAATCCAATGATCGCGACTGATCATAATCGAAGCTTGTGTCATAGATTTTTTGTTTCGGTAAAATAGCTTTCAACAGCCCAATTTTCTGACAATTAAAAGAAAATAAAAGAGCAATTATTGTTTGTAAGACCTGGCTCTGACTGGCAGCCCTCTTAGTTTTCAGTATCGAAACATAGAGTGCAGAAAAGAAAACATTATAATGTCAGTTTCTTCCAGTATCATGCAACCGTACTACTACTACTACTACTACTACTAATATTTTATGTAGAGGGTCATATTTAATCCAGTGTTTTATATCATGTTGAGTCAATGTGAGTAACTTAAACAAACGGATTAAATCAAATTAATGCAAAGTTATGCATAAATCTTGTGTATTTATTCACTTATTATATATAATTTAAGGGTAACTTCTGAAAATAAACATAATGTATTTCATTTCAAATCAGAGTATCCTGTTACTCTGATTTGTTATCCTGTTATTCATTTTTTCACAGTGACTCAATACGATAGAAAAACATTGCATTAAATGTGCCCCATTCCACTGAACTTGTGTGATGAAATAAGGTGGAAATTTTATATGTAATTACAATACTTTCATTAAATGTATTAGGCCCTATTATTTTTGAGAGTAATAATAATAATGATAATAATTACAATAATAAAAGAAGAAGAACTACAGAAAATACAGAGCAAGCCTTTTCTCATACAAAAATAAATCTCAATGAAGAGGTTTCTGAGTCCTGAAAAACAGGGACAGAGTGGGAGATCCTCATTTTCTTTTTTCCTTCACTTCCGCATTTCTCCAACTTTCCCTTCCGTTACTTCCTGCAGAGCCACTAGCCCTCCACTGATTGGCTGTTCAGCTGAAACAATATTCAGGTACACCTTAGTGTAATTATCATACAAAAGGCCCATTGTATTAATTCATCAGTCATCATTATGCAAATACACCTCCCGAAAGTCTAGATAACCGGTTATTTTCTGCTGATTCAATTGATCATTACTACTGAATGCTAAATTATAATTAAAATAATACTTACTCACGTTTTACTTATAAGGACCGACGTTGTCTGGTGTATTTATTTGCTAACGAATAATATAAGAATATAATTAGATTAGAGCTGTTGCACTGTAACAGTCATCATCATGATAGATTAATATCAGATTTCCTTATATAAATACTAATAGAAACATCATTCCTTTTAGACTAACCTCTTAAAAAGATGAAGTGCAAAAAAGAAGGATGGAAAATCAAATGTGTTTTCTAGAACATCACTCGTGCTGCAGTTCAAGTGCTTCTCTTAGACAAATTAAAGTGGATCCCTTGTTGTATTGTCAGAATTTTTATGACAGAAACATAATTTGTTTTATGTTCTGTCAACACAAACATGCCATATTACATACGATATGCAATATAAACACAAAGATTTCTAACCTCTACTGTGCCCTAGATCACCTACATTATCAATGGATTAAATCCTTAACATGGCATGAGCTGAAAGTTTTTGTGGCCTGATAAACCCATTAGGGGATCCCAATATGTCATTTACCTTTTCCTTTGTATGGACTGCTGATATGTTGTGAATTTACTGGCATTGGACTGCTATTTTTAGTTAGTTTTGTTTTATTCTATACTTAATAGGCCATCAATTTACATGAACCGATTGAATATATGTGACTGCAGTTTTGCAGCCCACAAAACACAAAACGATAAAGAAATGGTGATTGTGTAGAGTTTATCAGCGTTTAATGCAATTGGCCTATTTGCAGAACCTTTACATTTGCAACAATTAGAGTAACACTGTGAAAAGCTCATTTATTTATAAAGTAATGGTAAGAACTGGTATTTTTATAATGTGTGAGTTGGGGGTGGCCGGAGGGAGGGTCAACAGCACCTGTTTGGTCTCACTCTCGTCGGCCACAAATGGAATCTCGTGCTCACACTCCATCTATGGTCATATTGAGCCGCGAAAGGAAGTTGGTGTCACTTTTATTATTGTACCACCGACAAAGCGTGTCTTCCTCATCTTTTAAAAACCAGATTACCAACCTTTAGTACAAAACAAAAAACAAAAACATACATTTTATCTTTGAATTAAGATATGCCTGGTTTGCTTGATTTTATTGGAACCCTGGATGTATTTTATACTTAATTTAGACAGTAATAGTTTTTTGTTTCTGCCGGAATCGGTCCGTCAGCGGCCCTTCTGTTTCCGTATCTGGGAGGAGATCGCTGGTGTGATTTCAGAGGAGACTTTCGTTTGCCAAAATGCAGGTCAGTAAAGCTTTATTTTTTTCTTAAACCCTGTTTTTTTTACGCTGACGAATGAGACGATTTAACATGTTTTAAGAATTATTGGTGAGAGAATTTCAGAGCGGAGCAGAGCTCTAAAACTTACCTAGCAAAATAGCAGGGCGTATCAATAGTTAAACTAGCTAGGTTGTCAAACCTGTTAAAGGGAGACTGACAAAATGTTGATATAAAATCAGCTTGTATTAGAGCTGAAACAATTTGTAATGGATTAATTAGTTAGCAGACCGAAATGTACCGGACGACTTCGATTATGTCATATACCAAAATCTTAAAGAAGTCAGTGTAAAAGTACATTTATACATCCTTCATTTTCTCCCCAGGACCCAAATGAAGACACAGAGTGGAATGATATTCTGCGTAAGAAAGGCATTCTTCCGCCCAAAGAAGAACCTAAAGATGATGAAGAGGAGGAGCTGGCCCTTCAACAGCAGTCCGTTGGTAAGAGAGACAGTATTTTCTTTGTGGTTTAATGTGTCGCTCAATCATTTTACCCCACAGATTTGGTTTTATTTGCAAATGAAAATCATGAAATTTATGTCCAATATAATGCACTAATGTAATATATTACTGAATATATATCTGTGTTCAGTGTCGTCAAATTCGACTCCATTAAACGGATCGCTGAAGGTGTGGTTATTTTCGCGACAGCAAATAGCTGACATGACTGTTGTTGTTTCTCTGAACAGTTAAAACATACGAGGACATGACACTGGAAGAACTGGAGGAGAATGAAGATGAGTTCGCTGAAGAAGACGAGGCTGCCATTGAGATGTACAGGTGAGGGGAGATTATGCGAGCAGAGGTATGGTGTACTGGGCAACTACCAGTCACATGCATTAGAATTCCAAAGTCCATCAACAAACTAGCTTTTAAGTGATGCCTTAAGAGTGAAATGCCAAAAGTTGCCAGGAAAAAAATTAAGCAAAAAAAAATTATTGTTATTTGAATGTAGTCATTCAGCCAAACCAACCTATCGGGTGGGTCGATGGTCCAGCTGGGTAGATTATCTGTCCACTGTGAGTCTGATGCACTCAATTCAACATCAAAGTACCTATTTAGTGTTAAATCTTGTAATGATCTTTATCTTTTATTGGTGAAATTGTCCTTCATCATCATAAGTATGCACATTCTGTACTTGCATGTTGGTAGAGCACACCAGGACATAAGGTATGGTTTTTAAGACATGTACAGTACACCATTTATCTGTGTTTTTTGACCCCTTCTTGTTTCCTTATATTAATTACAAATGAAGACTGCATGTTTAGAGACATAGCTCGGTTACATTTCCATCTGTTTTTGAAATATAAGGGCATTTCCCTGTCTCAAAGCATGTTAAATATGATTATTATATGATATGATATGAATCTATATAACTCTGGCAAACTTTCATAGCATATTGTAATTTCTGTGATATGAATCTGGCTGTAACCAGTTCACTGTACACTGTTGTGGGGTGTGTCTTCTTGCAGACAGAAGCGTCTTGCCGAGTGGAAGGCAACCCAGATGAAGGCTGTGTTCAAGGAGGTCGGGGAAATCTCAGGGCAGGACTATATCAAGGAGGTCAACAAGGCCGGAGAGGGAATCTGGGTGGTGCTGCACCTCTACAAACCGGGGTAGGTCATCTAACAAAAAAAAAAATGGACCTGAGTATGTGAAAAAGAATATTTCAGGCTCATGCAAACATTTTATGCATAAAAGGACCGACAGCAATGTTTTTAAGTGTAATTTCTTGATGCTGTTGTCTGATTTGATTGTATTGTCCCCTTTAGACCATTTAAGCTCTATTAAATTTACACACATCTTCCCTGAGTTGACATTATCTTTTGTCCTCTGGCCTCTTATAAACCACTCCTATAGGCCTGCACAGCAGTCAAGCTATCATGAGGACTTGTTTTGTGTCAGGGCTTTTTTGGGTCTAAGGTTTTTAACAGATTGTTTTTTTTTTCTTATTTGGCGAGTCAGTTTTCACAGCTGTTGAAACATTAACAGGGCGAAAACGTATTCTACTTTCAAACTTGCGTAACATTTGTTGTTTTTACATATAAAAGGCTGTTTTGGGAAATAACTTAATCCACAATTCTAAACGGCAGGATATGAGAACATTATGTATAAAAATTAAAATTTGAAAACGTCACCATGTCCACCTTTGGTTCTCAGCCCATTGACCCTTTCGAAGTACTAACACATGTTTGTTGTTTTTTCCCCCCTCATCTCCTTTTCCCAGCATCCCTCTGTGTACCCTTATCAACCAGCACCTCAGTATTTTGGCCAGGAAGTTCCCTCAGACGAAGTTCCTCAAGTCCATCTCCAGCACCTGCATCCCCAACTACCCCGACCACAACCTGCCCACCATCTTTGTCTATTTTGAGGGAGACATGAAAGCCCAGTTTATTGGCCCATTGGTCTTTGGGGGCATGAACCTCAAAGTTGAAGGTAGGAGGTGCATTTTTCACAGACAAGCGGCAGGACTTTGAACACACACTTTACATCTTAAAGGCCATCAGTGTAAATATAAAGTAATCTTTATCTGAGCATAAAAATGATTTTTAGGAATTGCTGAATCATATCGTGGCTGAAAAGACATGTTTTATGTGTTAGATTTGTTGTCTAACCAAATTATAACATGATAATAATAGTCGATTTAACAGCTGCCTCAGTGTTTTGGCTTTTCCTCAGTTTAGTGTCAAATCTTAAACTGTCTATGTTTGTGTTTAGTCTCATTTTAATCTTAATTGTTGCAGTTTTAGTCCAGTTTAAGTCAGTCAGTTTGGCTAAAGCCTTTTTTTATAACCTTTAATTTCATCCATGCATTCTTAAATTTTGATACGTTATACTAGTATTACTATTACAACCTTAAACTCAGTCTTTACCTTTTGTCAAACACTCTAATCGTTTTAGTTGTGCTTTAGGGTTTTTTCAGAGGAAATTCCAACAATAGACTGAACCTAACAATACATTTAATGATGCAGAAATATCCAGAAAATGGAACAATTTCATCGAAGACACATGAAAAAAATATAACTGAAACAGATCCTTTTGCCAGAACAATGTATATATATATCTATTGAAAGGCAAATCCTCTCAATCAACACTTACAACCCACTAGATGTGTGCAGCAGTGTCGGTTACCCAATCAGCGGCGACACGTATAAGGATGGATGTTCAATGCCTCGCCGTTCCCTCTTAAATAAATGATCTGCTTGGTTTTTGTTTGGGCTGAACATGGCCCAGGTAGCATGAATCCATAGAGAGCTGCAGGACTGTGTGTCTGTTTGACTGAGGGCGGGGCTGAGCCACACACGTGGAGAGCAAAGAGTGGGCAGAGTGAAGTCGGCCTTTTCAGCTGCATTCACCCGCAGTGGTGTGAGCGTTTTTATTACAAATAAATATTAGGAGTATCTGTTTATATTTGGTTTACAGTGTTGTTGACTCCCAACGGCTCGAACGACAAGTCTAACATAGTATTAAACCATCAACTAGATCAAAATTGGCACTAGACAGTAATGGCATTTTGTGTGTTATGCTTTCATGGATCATTTCCCACCAAGTTGCCAGTTTATTACATACACCTAATGAAAACGAATGCGGTTTGAAGCAACAGCCCTGAGAATCATTCTCATTATTTTAGAGAGGTTTTGATTCGATTTGAGGGCCATTGTCTGGTAACAGTGAAGCAAACACAGCCTCTAAGCTTCATCATACTTTATGAATGAAGTGTTTATTGGTCCTGTCTGTCCCACCCAGAGCTGGAGTGGAGGTTATCAGAGAGTGGAGCGGTGAAGACAGACCTGGAGGAAAACCCCAAGAAGCAAATCGAAGACAAGCTAATGTCGTCCATCAGATGTTCGCTTCCGACACAAAAGGACAGTGACTCGGAAGACGACGACTTCTAAAGAAAAAAAAGAAAAAAAGCCTCTCACTCCAAACCAAAGGCTGTGTGTCCGGCGTGTGAGGAACACTCAGAGGATCTGATGTGAGGAGGGACATGAGAAGGGACAGCATCTCCTTTAACAGCATGTACCTCTTCATATCTTGACCATGTCGGAGGCTCTCTTATACATGGCTCAGTCCTGCTCAAGGGCACTTGGACAGGACACTGTTGGAGAGAATATAACCAATGACCTTATTGTTGTATAACTCAGCCTCTTATAAAAAGTGGAGCAAACGGTCTTATTTCTGTCATTTGAATAGAATCCAACAGAATTGTTACAAAAGCATCAAAGACAAAGTTGAACTTTTTTTTTAATTACATTTTATGTCACAAAATGTACATGAACATTGAAATCTGTTAAATTAAATGTGAGTTCACCTCTTTGCCACAATAATCTGTGCCAGTTTTTTTTCTAAATACTCATACTTTAGGGAATCTGTGTCAGTGTTGATTATAAAGGACTTTCCTAAGAGAATATTGTGAGTGTCTTGTTTGCTTTGTGACTCCCATGTCTTGTGTAACTGTGCACCACAATTGTGTTTGGGAAAAGTTCACACCGATTGACCTTTGGAAGCAGGAAGACACATGGGAGCCATAGCAGTGCAGGTAGGTTTTTTTAAACTGTACAATAATTTATTTTCTGTTCAGTCTCTGTCTGGAGGGACGTTTCAGAGATGCCGTGCATCGCTCCACCAGTCAGCTGCTCACGGCTCCTCTTCTCTCGAGCCTGATTTCCTCTTTGGTTCTTGTACATTTTTCTTCTACAACATCCCCTCTGGCAGCCCTCGAATCTTCTGTTTCATTAGGAAGAAAGAGAAAAGTCACAGTCGGCAGTAAATCGAACCTGAACAATGATGCAATTAAATGTGATTCACGCCGTCTCTATTGACTACTTTTTCTCCTTCACCGGGAATCTTCCTGGAAAGGTTGACGAGAAATAATGAAAGCTCCTTGCTCTGTGTTTGCTGTTCCTCACTGACGTTGAGTCGTGTTTGTGAATTTCCTGCCTAAGAAACCTCCTAAAACAGTGGTTCCCAACCTGGTGGAAAATGATGGCCTCAATTACTCAAATTTAGATTTGTTTTCACTAATCTTTGATTTTTATCTTGTTAAAACTGATTATTTGGTTTCATAAGGACACAACACAGTAAAAAGACATATATCGCCATGATGATTGTACTTTAAATCATGTCTTATTTCCTGACATTGAATTGTATTTTCACCTTTGCTACAAAGAACACAGCTTTAATGTCTTATTGTGCTTTAAAGGAGAAAGTTAAAAACAAAAACAACAGTCAATAACATAACCGGACAACTTCTTGTGAATTCTAACCGAATGAGATGCATAAACTCACGAAAACTCGCTTCTATAGCTCCTCATCTTCTAAATCATGCAGGTGACAGTCAAAGAATGGCATATGCATCTTATATTTTCTCACCATAAGTACCACCTTCTTATTTCGCCTCTGGGAAAGTTTTGGGGAAAGTCGCATCAAAGGATGAACTGAGTGAGACTGTAAAGAGAGTAAAGAGAGAGAACTTAGAGAGGAATCACAGCAAAGACCGAATAACACGTCACCTACTGTTTAATACTGAGATGGTATCAGAAATAGCTTCTTTTTTTAAACTAAAATGTATGTGGCTGTGTTCAGATCAATAGTAGCAATGTGAAATAAAAAAAAATAAAAAATAATATTTATAAAAATTCAAAATGTATCAATACGATTACATTAGGTCCAGTTAGAGGTACATTTCCATGCACTTATTATATATCCAGCTAAATAAGTCCAAGGAATCAGACCAGTGAATGAGAAACTGGTTTTGTTTGGGTCCAAAGCTTTCACCACCCCTCTGCTCAGGTTTGTGGTCTCGTGATCCTGATCCTTTATCCATTTTATTCAAGCAAAATTCCTCTATGTATTTAGACATGACCATCTCAGACTCAAATTTGCAAAACATATCAAAAAGGAAATGAATCTGATCCAGGTTTAATTTTCAGACTTGATCTCTTCAGTGCCCATAGGTCTACATTTAAGCACTTAAAAAAAAACATTATGTGTGGAAATCAGTCTTTAAGATTCATGCAGATGATCTGTTGTTATTTAAACTGATCAGAAGTGGTGTAAAAACTGGGTGGAATCTGTGGTATCAAATGAAATGTGTGACATGATGACTGAATCAGAAAGATGACACCACCAGCAGCTTGTCTTTTCCTCTGCTCAGCTCCCGCTGTAGCGCTCCAACAGAGTCACGTGCTTTAGAGTAATGAAACAGGAACTGCAACGAAGGAGACATTCAGAAAGTCAGTGAGCTGCTGCTGAGAAATATCAGAAATAGAAAATAAGCAGAACTGAGATCACTTACTCTTTTGAACACATTCTGGACTTGCTCCTGTGGGGGAGAGAGACATGATGTCCCTTTAATAGATAGTACATGGACTAGCATTTATACTGTGTGTTTCTAGTCTACCAACTACTCAAAGCACTGTACACCACTTTCACCCATTCACACACACACACACATTCATACACTAAGGTGCAGACCTGCACATGAGGAGTGATACAGTGCATCGCCTGCAGACTAAGTTCTGTCCAAACTTTAAGATTTAAAGAAAAGATTTAAAGCATTTTTAGAAAATACTGTAAATTATATACAACATGTATACATATTTACGGTGACTTAGAAGTTATTTTGGTGAACGCTCTCCACCTACCTCATTCTGGTCTTTCCACAAAACATCACTCAAATCGTCAGACTGGACGCTTCGCACCTGCAAGCAAATACATTTCATTGTGAATGAACAAACAGGCAAAGTCATCAAACGATAACGATAAGCTGAGCAACTCCCTGTGTTGTAGACTGTAGGAGAGGGAAGTGTGCAACTATGAGTTGACGATCAGAGAAGTGCTTTTTCTATCCTCAACAGTTTCTGAGAAAATGTATTTACATGAACAGCACTATGTGCTGAGTGCCTGATTTTCTAAGTCAGTCTGCTGCAGTATCTAATAAAGCTCTCTTGATTCACGTCTCTTGAATAGGTTTTGAGAAAACTAATTATATGTTCTTATGCCGTAAATGATGTGAAGACCACACCATGAAAATTTCATGTAAATCAAATGACAGATGGTTTACTTCCTATTGTCAGCAGGCGACACCATCACTATTATTAGATATTGAAATGTAGATGCCTTCAGGCTGGAGCTCTTATCCAACATATAAAATTTGGACCATGGACAATGGACATAACAACTTCCTGTTTGAGGGCGAAACATCACAGTTCGCTGCTCTGCTCTAAAACAGACCATAGATTTCTTTAAATCTTTTGTCCTATCTTTACCCACAACCTAAAAGGAATTCATTATAAATTTGTCTTATAAAAAAACAAGCATGTGGTTGTTTAAAAGTCTTAAGGATGTAGGAGTCATACATGTATTTAAAATGAAAAGGTAATTACCCACCTTTCTTAACGCTATCCCATCTTCACACTGATCGAAAGGACTGGCATCTGAGTGAAGAACACATGTGAGGACTTGTCAATGTTTTCATTCACAATAAAAAAACTTATTCTAAGGCAGGATCTCAATGTTGTTGATAAAAACATCATTATCATAAATGCATTATTATATTTATCTTATATTTAGTAAAAGTACACTTGGAGAAATCCCTGTTGCACAATAATAAGTCCAAGTGTGTTTTTGTTCCACAAAAGTAACTTAAAAGTGATTTTATTGTAGTTAATTGTATTTTTATGTGTAATTGGAAAATTTGACAATAGCCTCATTAGAACTGACAGTATTTTGGTACCATACTAAATTTATAGTGACTCTATAACCAATATAGCTGAAACAACTTGACATAGCAAACTCAAGTTACAATGATGGCAAGTAACTATAAACAAGTAACATAACAGAGTTTAATTTTGAGATACTTTGTTTGGGAATTTCAATTTTATTCAGCACCCAGACTAAATCCTGAATTTAAATAACCTAATAACCTAAACCCTAATCCTTTTGCTGATTACATGTAACAAATGATCTGGTAGTAAATTAGAAAGACACAAATAAATAATAATTAATAAGTTTCTTACTTTATAATTTTCAATTGTAGGCTATACCTGACATTGTAGGAATTTATGGTGAGTATGGGTTACTTGAATAGCATCTGTCAAAGAGGCAACTTAGAATGCTTTACATAATGTCCCAATGCATTCATTAGAGGTTGTGAATGATCCATCCAGTCTGAAGCTGTAATTATTGCAGATGCTTTGCAGATACTTTCATATTTACAGCAGATACCAACAAACCAACATGCAAAACATGTACACCAAAATGTTTTTTTTTCCCCCACAACCTGGCAACTTAATTATTCCCCTTATTAATGGCTTAGTTCCATAAAGTATTAATGAATAATATTTTAACAGCAATTTATAAAGACATTACTTACAAAAAAAATTTAAATAAAAGTACGGAATGCCTTGTTAGTCTTTAAATTACTTTAAGATGAAGTTTAAATGTGATCAGCAGATTTAAGGGAGAAGAACAATGAGATCCATAATTCAAGCCAGTGGTTCTCCTCATTCTGTCACACTTGTCAGTGAAGGATTCAACCCCCAACTTTACTCAATTTCACACTACAAGAGGAATCATTAGTCTACGCCCAGGAGAATATCAGTGTAAGGTTTACTTAAGTATGTAACAGCATTTTTACTTTAACTCAACCTGAACATACATAATGGTGTTTTATCTGCTACCACCACTATGATACTTTAGATATAATGGGGTTTTTTCTAAAGTCAGTTGTAATCTTACAAAAAATAATTATTAATGAAATGAAATGAAATGAAATGAAATGAAATGAAATGAAATTAAATTAAATTAAATTAAATTAAATTAAATAAAATAAAATAAAATGAAGTTAAATTGTATAGACTTATTTTTAACAAAATGTGAGCACTACAGGGATAGAAAATCCTCAAGGTCCAATTAGTATAATTCTGGACCACAATATAAGCTACATTTTATGTATTCATATAACCAATTCATAGCAATTAAAACAACCCAAATCTTTACACTACTGACATAAACAAATAATAGTTTTAAAGGTTAATAAAGCATTAATTTAGATGTAGTTTTAATCCTTGCCTTTGAAAGACCTGCCAGTCAAAAAGTTCAATATGATGGCTCACCTGTTGTGGTCCAAGGTCCAAGAAACCACAATAAACATAGAAGAAAAAAATGTCGCACACTTGGAAAAGTCATGACTCTCCTCTTGCTCTCTGGTTTTGCGGAGCGCGGTTCGTTTAGCTGACAGCTGTGCGGTCTGAGCGCTGTGCGTTCTGCCCGCAGTAGTTTAAAAGCGCGCAGACCGGCATCCTCTCTTACGCAGAGGTGACCAATCCCACCGACCCGGTCATCACCAGCGCACCCGCTTCAGCAAACCCAAAGCACCCTCTCTCTCTCCCTCTGTGTGTGTGTGTGTGTGTCTCTCTCCCTCTCTCTCTCTCTCTCTCTCTCATACGCACTCATACACACGCGCGCAATTTTCTGGAAATAACTGCAGTGGGAATAGAGGGCTGTTCTTACTATCTGATGCAACCTTATGTGTGCTGATGTCAGGAATGACTGGAATCTCCTTCAGGGTGCAGTAAGATGATGGTAAACTTGATATAAAATCAATCGATGAACTACAGATAATGTTTGTAATGGAGACTCAGGTGAAATCAAGCTGTTACATAGAATATTTATTAAAATATATATTTTTTAAACAGACTTACACATATATGGTAGAACTTTTCTCTATAAATTTACAGTGATTGACTGGCAGCTGCTTCTCCTCCAGTTTCTTACAGTATTTTAGAATGACAGTATCAATAGAAATAAATATGCAGGTCATTACTATCTTCTTGTAAATTTACAACACAATACTGGTCATAATTTTGTCATTAAGTTGCTGTGTATTTACAGTATGTAAACTGTATTTTAAGATGATTAAATAATGTTATTGTAATACTACTATACTAAATTGGTAAATGGCATGTAGAAATACACTACACAGATTTATATGGTGCCTTTCTAGTCTGGCTGACCACTCAATGCTCTTTACAACAGCATTTACCCATTCACACTTAGAGGCTCCCATACAAGGCATCAGGTCTGATTTATACAATCACTCACACACTGATGGAGCGTGCAGACTGCAGGCACCGAGGATCGAACCACTGTCTTTGAGGTAAGTGGATTACCACTCCTGAACCACAGCCACCCCTAATGAACTAAAGCAAAATAATAATAAAATACTAAAGATAATAGATGATTTTTGAAAAAGCTTTGACAAGGATAATGGTATGACTTTTCCTAACATTTTGACGCTTGGAGGGAGTGTCAAAATGGCGAGTTACTAGTTACTCAGTCGAGGCTGCCTTATCAATGCAGCTCAGGACATCTGTCCCAAAAGGCTGAACAGGTTATACCATGTCTGTTATTTTTCAAATTTTAGTTTTCACTCTGTTCCTTCACCCTCCCATGATGCTCTGCTGTTCACAGTTTACAGTAAAATTCCTGTAAGATACAGATTATTTTTGTATCTTACAGGAATTTATGTGAAACAAAGCATTAAAGTCAAAGATCTGCAAACATCCAGGTGCACTACTGTTAACTGGGAAATAGGAAAAGCTGCTGAATTAAAAAAATTTTGTTGTGAGATATACTGAGGTAAGGTTTTTATGGGTTTTTTTTGCTCATTATATGATGATGTAAAGACTACTTATTTGCAAAATTTCCCTTATCATTGTGGTGGAATTCAATATATATTTTAGTACAATATAACTCTTGTGTGAACCTCTGTTATGAAACACTGCATGTCTTATATAGTCATGTTGTTCTGTATGTGTGAATCATGCGGGAGGGTCCCAATCTACCAAACTATCAATATATCAGGACATGCTGAGCTTAGAAGGGGCAGATAAACGGGAACCCATGTACTCAAGATATGAAGGATGTGCAAACATAACAACTGTCTGGAGGGTCAGCTTGACCTAAGTGTGAGACAAGGCGCAGATGTGAATGGCACACGCCCAGGCTGACATTAGAGGGATATATAGACTGTTGGGACCAGAGATCGGGGTTCCAGTTTATTGCTGTGTATCTTGCATGAGCTGAGAATAAATTGGGAACCCACATGACTTGAAGTTCCAGAGACTCCTGTGTGTTTTTCACGCCACAACATCATCACAAAAAAAGACATGTCTTTAAGGAATGGAGCCTCATTTTGATGGATTTTATTCACAGAGACTTTGTGATGTTGTATTTAAATAATTTTTTGACAGATGTTTCACCCCTGCCATTTATTTAAATGTCATATTCATGTAAGTTGGGTGCTTGTATATGGATGACAAACCACTGCTATTACAACAGACACATTATATATGTCCCACTAAGTGACTATAATGATAATGACCTCAGTGAATCATATTTGTTGGTAGTGACTCAGGCACAAATGTTTCATGGAAATCGTAATTAGCCTGCACTCCATGATGTAAATGTTTTGAAATAATGTGCTGAATCATGTCAACAAGTGTAACAGCGAAGAGAGGAAGACGACCCAGGATCTGACATTTCATCTGAGGGTAACAAAGTGCAGAACACTATGAATTTCAGCTGCTATATCATATAGATTATAAAAAGGATGCCAAGAACGGCTGCTGTTGTAACTGCTTATTATAGAAAAACTGCAAGATAACGAGCTAATTATCTAGGTATACTGGAAAAACTAAGTTAAATAGTTTTTTTTTTAGCCACTTTGTGAAAACAACATAACCTGTTATTACATTATACCAAGATGGAGATTTGGAGCACATCCTCCAGTGCATCATTTCCAAAAATGTAAGAACTGCTCCTGTCTGTAAGTCTACAGGAAACTACCAGGACCTCTTACATAAGGGCTGTCTGACTACAAATGCTGTCCCATTCTGCCTCTCCGTCCCTCCCTCCAGCCTCATTTCCACGTCCCTAGCCCCCCTATCATACCATTCCATACACCATATAGAATGGTATAAACAATGTCAAAGCTTTGACATTGCCAGCAGTCCACAGGAAAGAAAAAAATAAAGAAGACAGGAGGTAGATTTCTACTGAGGAGCTGATGACATTTCTACTGGACGTGGCTGGACGTATCTCATTAGAGCCTGGTGGAAGTGGCAGCACTGGCGGCCTTTTTTCTTTTTTTTTTCTCAGGTTCTGTCCCTCACCCACAGCTTACACAAAGTACCTGTGGTTAGGTAACGCAAAGCAATATGTACTTTCTGCAGGACTGTAGGTGCACGACTCTAGTGGCTCACTGGGGACATGAAGCTGACACAGATAAGTCATTCCCTATGATGAGAATCTATATCTCTCATATGAAATATCAGGGAAAGTGAAAGGGCTTTACCGGTCTCTGAACACTTTGCCCTCCAAAGAGGCCGTCTGACAAGCTCTATTGGATCCTGTGCAACTGGTAATGTTTTTATCTGAAGAATTGTTTGGTCAGTGGATAACAGATCTATCTTGATCTGCTATTTAGAACATACCTGCTCTGGAAAAACCTGAAGTTACCACTCTAACTCCATATCCTGGAACCCGAATCATAGCAGGGGCGTCTGATCTGAGTGGCAGAACTTTCAGCTTCAGTGCCTGTATAGCTGATACTTGTGGGATGCGCTCACAAACAATCGAGCATTATTGTAAAATATCCCACAGTCTGGTGGTTTCCACTACAGCCTTTAGAACTGATTGGTTTGTTGCAGCATCTGCTCTATCACTGTGAATGCTTTGTGGGTTTTTTGTTTCAGACATCCTGATGTTGGATAGTCCCTGATTGCTGCCTCTGCTTTGATTTGCTGCTGCATCCTCTTAAAGTAGAAGGGTCGCTGCTGATTGCATATGATGGCGGAGATAAAAACGATGTTCTCCTCCACGGTGTCACAGAATAAAATGAAGAAAGCAAAAAGATCATTTTCTTTTTTCTGCTACGTAAAGGATAAATCTGACAAAAGTTTATACTTTCCTTGTTGTCAACAGATCCCCCAAATGTTTTGTTTCATTAGCTGTGTGTGCATCCAAAGCCTGAGAGCTCATGTGCACCAAGCTGTTGCTCAGGAAAGCACCAAATAAATATTAATCCACAACCTGAAATAGTCTCCAACAAATGTAACATTTGCTTGTGATTAATTAACATGTGCTACAAATGATTGTGTCCAGCTGTTTTAGAAATATTTAAATATTTAATTTAAATATAAAATTTAGTTTGAAAGATTTACATGTTCAGAAATATCTACTGATTTTGTTGCTCAGTCTCAACATATGAAAATGCGAGATGAACTTTTCTTGAAATTGCTTGACAATGATAAAAAAATGCAAGACAGCACTAGCTTTATCTGTGAAGCAACATCCCTTTTATATAATAAAAAATTCTAGTGCAGTGGGAAAAATCTGTTAGCATAGATTTGGCTGTGGAGGGTACGTGAAAACTACCATCTTTTCTCAAGAGTCGACTTTTCACAGAAAAAGGAATTCTGATTTTTCGTTGTTCTTTCTGCTTTTTGTTGGGGTATTTATCAAGCGCCGGCATTAATGAGCGAATCCACATCACCACCACGCTGTGGTCGGGGCACATCAATACTTTTCCCTTTATTAACCCCATAACTCAGCTTGCTTTGCCAGCAGACCGCACCTTTAAAATGACCCAGACTGTTACATCCCTCATGGTCGATGTGGTTCAAGTGCTGCTCAGGGAACGTTAAAACACACACAATTCAAAGGACACTGTGCAGCACATTACAATGACCATGATTTGTGATCAAATTAAGCTACAATGTTGTGACACTTGGTAGCACCCAATTTCAAATTTACTTTTTCCTCTGTCTTCTTCTGAAATGATGTGGAGAAAACGTTAACACACATCGCTGTTCATACCTGTGAGAAAAGGTGATTGTAGTGGAGCAGGTCTGTCTTCAGCCTAAAGCATTAACTCGGACTGGGAGTGTCCCATTCTTAATAAATAATAATATATAATATGTAATAATATTGTTTAACTCTTTTTGTGCAAATGAACCTTTTTATTAAGTGCAAGTGTCATTAGAATTTAGCAGTGAAATACGGGTAACTTGTAAAATATGAAAAAGAATGGGTAATTCTAAGCCTGCAGACAAAGACATGGTAAAAACAAAGCAAACGGACACATTACATACATGATGCAAGTTCTGCATTTGTGTGGGATGCAAAGGTGTTTGATTCAACAGTATGCAGCGGTAATATGTGATCTGCAAAAAAGCACCTGTGAAAAGAAGACGATAACCTTGCAGGTGAGTTATTTATAGACAAGCATAAGGTAAAATAAAATGGAACTACTGAAGTAAAGTTATCTCAAAATGTAAATGTACTCTACTTTCTTACTTTGAAGTTTTGTTATGAGGCACATTTTATACTAACACTATGCAACAGCATGGATTCCACACTGCCTTGTTTTGGGTATTAGTTCTCATCAAAACCTGTCTTACAACAGCTTTACATACTCAACAACAACAGATGTTTGTTCCTTTATGTCAAAAACGAATTAAAACTAATTGCCATCCTTTACCCAGAGACTGTGACTATGTGTGAATGTGTATTTGATCAAATTACATGACTTTAAAATGTTTGCCGCTGCGTCTCACATCGTCACCGCTGTGAAGTCTCTAACAGCGCGGTGGCTTGTTCGGCCGCAAGTCGAACGTGTGGAGACAGATGCTTTCCATTAACACGCAGTGATGTGAGTCAGAGGACAGACACAGCTGCCGCTGGCGAGAGGGAGGCATAAACCAGAGAGGAGAGAAAACTACAGCTTGTGTGCAGCAGCTGGATGAAAGGATGAAACAACACAAAAGGAAATGAGACATTTTCTGCATGTGACCATTTCCCATGTGCTAGAATTTCATTGTAGGCCTATATGTGCGCTGGAAAAACATGCAAAACAATGATATTAGAAACACTAAGTTGATGAAACGGAACATGCTATTAAACTTTTTTAATTAGGTTGAGAATGATTATAAAGATTTGATTGGTTAAAAACAGCTGATTAAAATCTGTATTATATATATAATATCATAAGCTCTCCAACTAGCCACTAAGGAGTTATCACACCTCACCTGGAAAAGGAACCTGGAACCAGACCCTGGAAGGGGAACATGTTTGTTTTGTCAGTTTTACAGACTTTTAGATGCAAGCAATCATGAAATTACAAATAAACAAATAAAGAAATCTTTGGATTAACAACATACACGAATGCAATATTGGTCCAACCGAATGAAGCACCTTCCCCCACAGCTTTACCGTACGTGTCAAAGGAAACCAGGGTTTGTAACTCTGGATATCTAATCTCTCCACAAGTCCACCCAACTTCATGAAAGTGCAATACCATACCAAGCCTTTTTATCTGTACAAGAACGTCCTGTACATTTCTTCTACACCAACGAAAAGTTATTTTTTTTCTGAGCAGCACAAAGGGATCAGCCTGTTCAAAAGTTCATGTCAACACCATGGTGTCACATACTTGTACGGCCTGATTAAGCTCGCGTTAATGTGAGTCAGAGGTGTTGTCATTGTGGTGTCATTGTGGTGTCAAGCAAAGATGAATGTATAGAAAGTCTGAGCTCGGACAGCCATCAACGGAAAAGTGTTGATTGGTGACATGTATGGGGCATTAGCTGTGGTGTGTCAGCACCCTACACTGTCGCCGTGCAAAGTTCAATCAGAAAACTCAAATGTCTGCCCTCAACTAGTGTTAATAGGTTGCTCTGGTCTGGATCCTATTCACTGTCCAGAACAAGCGAGGTTAACATTCCTCTACTCTTTCGGTGTTCCTTCGCTGCAGAAATAACAGCTTCTGAATTATTATACTGACCAGTTTAAGCCCACGTTTACCTGACAAATGACCTTTAGTGCCTATGGAAATCATCACGGATCTCACCAGAAAAGCAAATGCCACTGAGCCCCTGAAACCCCAGTCGATGGTATTTTTTCCTGTCTTGTGTAAACAAAATGTCTTGTTGTGTTTATTTTTGGTATCTTACCTTCTTGTGGAAAGTGAAAAATTGACCTTTTCGCCTACAGTCTACCCACAGAACCTTAATTTAATGTAAAAGCACAAAAATGATCCTTTTAATGAATTGTGCTAAGTAAATGTGGATGGGTGTATGTCTATGCGTCACTAAAAAAATGGGTGACCAATGGAATTGTGTCCTTAATCTTGTTAAAAACCAATGGTGAAGGAATTTTATTGTACAAACCCTTGAAATATATCTAATTATAACATTCTTTTTATTGCAGCTTCAAACCCACGTCGCCACGTAACTTTTTTCAAGTTCAAAGCAATGACATTTTTGCGTCATTGAACTTCAAAAAGTGCTTTGTGTGTCTTTAACTGATTTTACTGCCTACACAGAGGGCAGTGGAAGCGTCAAAGCATGTCTCATATATGTCAGTCTGCTACAGGAGCACACATTCATGCAGTGACTCATGGTGTGAGAGAACAAAGTCTATCTTTACAACCTAATTGGTGAAACCACATTCTGAGAATCAGACCCAGCAGTGTTGTGAGTCTGGTAAGAATCGATTTGTCGGAGGAATTTTAGGCACAAGAGCTTAATAACAGCCGAATAACCAGCATCCGTTACTGGTCCATGCAGCTCAGGGACATCAATGACATATTAAACATTTATTATTCTGTCGGTAGGTTTAGCATGCATTCCTTTGACAAGCAGAGTAAAAGTTTTCCGAATGAAGTATTAATGCTCTAAATTGCCGCTGAGAATACATTGTGGATATAAGATTAAATAGATCAATACTTCTCAGAGATATTGAGGAATATGATATGGGATAAATGCAAACTTCATATTACAGAACATGTAATACAAATAGATCATTTTGATAGAAAGTGGCCTTTGCTGCTTTCCTTATATCTCTCGACATTTACTCTATATCTCAAGTTTCATCTGCCAATCCATGTGAACCTGACTAAACTGGACTTCCAACACCTGTGTCTGAACCAGATGTTATTTCCAGAATCCAGACTGCCATCTTGTGTTCAGCTCAGCTGCTTGCATGATTCAAAACGTGTTCAGCTGTTAGATTAATGACATAATTGCGGGTTACATTATAAGTGTGCACACTAATTATCTCATCAAATTTAAAAAAAAGGTGACTTTACCATGTTAACAATAAAACTATTGAGATTAATGACATAATTGATAAAGCTGAAATAATAATAATCTTCAGCAATGAATACTCTTAATGGACAAATTCACTATTGTATTACTTCAGCTATTATAGTAACACTGTATACTACTACAGTATTACTTATAGTAGTACTGTAGTTCTATCTGTGGAGTTTACTGAATTAGTTATTTATTGAAAAATGTAAGTGTTGATAGTATGCAATGCAATTTTCATTGCTGTAAACATTTGTGATAATGTAAGTACACAACTCAATAAAGTATATAACAGAAGTCTAGCTGTTTTTAATGAACTAATTTTAATTCACAAATGTTAGATGTTGTATCTTTAAACAGGCATTGAGATCATTGAGATCAACAGTTTTTTTTGTTTGTTTTTTACAAGAGAGACCTGTGAAGGCAGCACGAAAGCACAGACAAATACAATTCAACACACAATTTTCATACAAAATAAACATCTTAGTTACATACAAACAAAAATAATTGCAGGTGATATTTCAGGTATTTTTAGTTATTATCAGTGAGCTGGAACAAACGCCCTGGAAATATTGTGACTTTGAAAACCAGGTTAAAACTCGACTGAACAAATGACCCATTTTTTATCCACCTCGCAGTTAAATCTTGACTTCTTTATTTATTTCTTGCTTTTTTGCTACTAATTACATGTTTAATGAACAGATAGCATTCAAAAACAATTTGCTGAGTTTGAATGTGTGCAGTAGTCCAACTAAATTCAGATAACCCAGCATTATTATTACTACGTCTTAATGCAATTTGATGGCAGAAATAGTGAAACAGATTTCAAAGAGGCTTGAATTTAAAATCATAAATTATGTACAAAAAGATATCAGGTTGAGTGATGACTGTACCAAGAGGACTTGGGGTGCAGGAAAAGTCATGCATATTATTCAAATCAAATGCGCACATAAATGTAAAGGGGCGTGGCCTCCCCTTACGCCATGCATTTTCCTGAAAATGCAGGCCCTCAGGGGAGGAGGGAAGTTCTGAGGATGAGAGAAGGAGAAAGAGAGAAGGAGCAGGTGTCATAGTATCACACTGCTCATATTTGTGTTTAGGTTGAATTACTGCACTCTTTGATTTATCAAAAAAATAAGGTTTGAAAGGCTATTTCTGGTCTTATACAACAGCTCTATATGAAATCTAACATAGCTGTATCACATCTGCAGCTTTGACTTGCCTATGTCTGCTCACCTTGATGTGAAAGAAAACACCAAGTTATTAGCTGAAGAACTAATAACAAAGAAATTATGCACGTGTTTGCATTGGGTAGGTGGATAAATCAAGCTAGCACAGGCACCATGGCAACCATGGGAATCCCCCTTCCACCTCCCACCCGCTCTCTGCTGCATGTGTGAGAGAACCAGCAGGAGGAGCGTTCACATGTTGCTGCTCACAGCTCTCATTATTCATTCCCCGCGACTCCACAAACACTCAGTATTACACTCTGTAGCAGGAGGACAGGTAGTGCTGTAGGGGTGTGTGTGTGTGTGTGTGTGTGTGTGTGTGTGTGTGTGTCTGCAGTGTGGGCGCATGTGCCTTTACTGAATGGTATTGGAGCCACGTGCTGGTGGCACACTGTGCACTCGGCAGAGTTTCAGTTACACAACCATTTCTGTTTGATATCAATGGAAGAAAGGGAGCTTTGAGAGCATAATTACAGTCACTAACTGATTAGGAAATGATATGTGTAAAAAATAAAAAAAATTATTCACTATTCATTCATTTGTCTGTTTTGAACAGCTACCTCAACAGGACTTCTCTTACTTTCCTCCTTCTTGTGTGGGGAAGGAGGAAGGGCAGTCCATACCAGCATGTATGAGGTGGCGTACATCATGGAAAGATTACTGATCTATTACATACAGATCTTCAATTTTTTTTGTTTTATAGTTGTTAGACCTAATGTTTTTTGTGTGTCTTTGTAAGCATTACTGATGATGAACACATGATGGCAAATTCTGGGAGTAGGTTCCCAGGGTCAAGGAATCATGTGGTCTTATAGTTGATTTGTCATGAGGTAGATACGAGTAAAGTGACATCATCATAGTGACATCATACCGTGTGCTATGCCCTGGGTGCATAGGGCGCCTCTCTCTGAGTGCTTTCTCATTTGTTTTGTTCTTTTCTGAATTTTTTTGTGTGTAATCTTTATGTTTCCATCAGGTTTATATTAGTGAAATGTATTTGGTTTTATTTATATACAGTACATATACTTTAGGTTTTCTTGTACTGTATATTTTCTATAATATGATCTCTCTACTCTCATACACTACTCTATTTTACATCTTTTATGCAACTTCGTTGCCATTGAAAATGAAATTTGCTTTATAATGATCCCTTCCAGAGACTTCTGAGGGTTCTCTCTATCTTATTAATCTGTCTGTTTCTTCTCTCTCTCTGCTTTGCTTGTATGTCACTGGCAACAAGTCACGGGACAATAAAGCACTGAAAACCCTGGGATACAGTAGACTTACAGAAACTATTAAGGCCACCCTCGCCCCACCCCTCCAGCTCGGAAGGCACTGAAAACCATCTGTACTTCAGCGAGGACAGCAGGCCAAGCTCTCACGTGTTGCTGTCTGTCTGGATAATCACACAAAGTCAACTCTGCCAACTTGTGCAACACTCTGACCTGAGGAGACATCTTGACTGAAACAACACACTCTGCTTGTTTGTTGGGAGCATTTTTTAAAAATATTTTTCATGTCCATTTTGATGTCCAGGCAGTCAGTTGTTTTCTGATAAAATGTGTCAGCAGGGTGGTAATTATTTCTTTGCATGGTAATGGAATGGACACGATAAACGAATACAATAACCGTTTCATGCTATTTACTCTCTAAATCACCTAAATGTCTGATCATTAAACTGAAATGACTGGTTTTGAACTTTTGAATAACTATAAAGGTTTTTTAGAGGACTTTGCACACTCCATATTATTGGAATAAAACCATGGCCCACATTAAAATTTAGGTCATACTTTTATACATACCTTTGACTCCTAGTTAAAGGAACCAAGTCAAATAATTAGCAGAGCATGCATAGTGTAAATACTCTGACTTAGTAAAACACCACAGATGCTGTTTCTATCACACTCTAAATGGTAGGAAATGGAAACAGCTTGACGGACATGGCAGTGTATGACACAATGATGATCGTCGGGTCTGTTTGCATGCTTTGTCATGCTCACATATGAGGAAGCTCACCAGACAGTGGGTGTGTGAACATTTAGATGCTAGCTGTTAATCATGAGTCAGTGACTGTTATGGTAATCCCAAAGAATTACAGTTAAACAGAGGAAGGAAGGTGTGTGTTGGGATTACCAGGGATTAAGACGTGAGATGTTGGCAACAGTGATTTTAGATGTTGGGAGCTACGGTGCTCTGTGGGCCTCTGATCAAGGCTCGGGCACAGGTCATCTAAAAATGAAAATGAAATTATCACGAAATGAAAAATGCCATGACAAATGTGATTCCTGCTATATTAAAGGTGATAAGTTGTTGGCATGATGATGCACTGTAACAATACTTTGTTCTGATTGGGTCATTCAAGAGAATTTATATTTAGTTGGGCTTACTTCTAACAGCCACTTTTCATGGCAACGGTAACTTTATTTATATAGCACATTTCATTACAAGTAAAATCAATGCAGTTTCCATTTTAAAGATATATATATTAAAAATATAAAATATATCAAATCAAAATAATTTTGCTAACAAACAGTTTGCACTTTTTTCATTCTGTTCTCTCATATTCTGACACTATGATTTGGCACATATCCCCTGATGGGTAGATAAACAGATGATTGTGGGTGATGCTAAAATTGCTGGTTGTTTTCTCTTGCTCTGTTCTTAGTGCAGAGATGACCTACTGCAATGGGCGGAAAAGCCACCCCCACCTCTTTGTTTGATGTACTTTTCCACCACATCCTTGTAAACTCCTTATGAATTGCTGATGTCTATTTAAGTTCAAATCTGTACGTGTCATTTCATCTCAAGCTTGCATAAAAGAAAATAAGTGACTTGTTTTGGAGACATGTGCTGACACACGATAATGGAAGGCTTTGGTACAAGGCAGCCCAGCATGTCTATTTCAAATGTGACATCCGTGTCAAGATATTACAAAGCGCCAAGGCTACATGTACAAAACGTGTGTCACCAAAGCCAGTTTTATAAGATAATGAAGTAGAGCAATGTAAGTCTTGTATGATAGCATGAAAAATGGACTGTGTCATAAACATCACTAAGCTATTGTTATGAGTTCAACACAATGTTACATGAGGCAACCTATTTAGTTGAAGTTCCTCGTTGAATTAAAAAAAAAAAAATTCTATAAGGGTTTACAATTCTGTCTGCCTATGATATGTTCAAAAATGTATATCTATCTGCATATGGCATGGAACAACCACAGACAATAACCCCTATATTTACATTGTATTCCTTTTATTTCCCACTAATAATCATAAATCCCTATTAATTCCCATGGGACGTCCCCACCTTAAATATTTCCATAATTTTTAAACCCTAGAAGTCATCCAAACTGAACCTTGGACTCAAGTCGCAATGTAAAAAATTTTTTTTTCAAGATTTTCCTTGAGGTGTCTCCAGCTGTGCTTCTCTGATTCCATTAAGCCTGACCTTGTAGTGTACATCAACAATCCACTAAATATGAAGCAAATGTAGTTTGCTATTAGGATGCTGACATCTTAGTAACAGGGGCACAGGTCTTGGCACTAGATTGCCTAATTTTTGAAAATGGAGTAGATGTTTGATGGCCCTAAGAAAATGCAAGTCTCATTTTCATTTTGAATTCTCACCCTTTCCTAATTGAGAATGTTATCAACATGAAGTTAGGATGCTGATTGTCATAGATGGAATCATTTACTGGAATCATTTACTTTGGGTTTTCCAAGGTTTTCCATGGTACTGTATCCATTGTTTGTTGAGTACATAAAATAAGAATAGGAACATAATTCTGCTGCAGCTGTATTATATCTAAACATCAAAGTATGCCCATGGGAGTCCATATGCAGTGAGTCAATGATTTAGTCTGCTCCTGGGAGCAGCATCAGCACAGCCTGCAGTTCCTCTGAAGTGTTCCAGATTTGTGGACTTGGTTCTGTGGAGATTCCCATCCCTGAAATGGGTCAAAACTGCAGTATCTGAATGACACCACAAACATTTATTCAAATCCAGAGGGTCTGGAACTGATTTTTTTCTCTCTGTTTATATTGGCTCCAAATGATAAATCTGAACAATGATATGTATTGAACATTTATTCCGCGAAGAGTGAGGCCCGTGAAACCGTAAACACTGCTTATATAAAGCATTACATAAAACAATGAATCACAGCCAGAACTACAGGAGTAAACCTGGGAAAAAGTGGTAATTCAATTCAAACAGAATAAGATAATTACTAAGATTTCATATGAAGCAACGTTATCGTATTATCACGTGTGAAACCTTGATAAAACCAATATCTGTATGCATGTTTTGAGGAAGCTCACAGTCAGCCGGTCTGAGGTTATACAATATCAATGCGTTATATAAGTGAGCCACATACTTGGCCAATAGGAGGCCGTCTCGTGCGTCACATGACGCCAAGCGCTTGCTTCGATGATTTGTACGTGAAATCCAAAGGGGCAACAACCTCAAGCATATGAAGCTAGCTGGCTAGCGACCAAGTATGGAGTATCGGAGCAACCGCTTCGTTTTTGTTGGTGTCTTCTCGTTTTTTAAGAAGAGGAAATGATATCTGGATTCGTCATAATATTTGGGTTTTGGGACATTGGGTTGAAAAGAGTCCGTCTGTGGACGTCGACGAGGGGAGATTTATGTAAGCTATTAGTTAGCCTGCTGTAATGTTCGCTAACGCTAGCTCTCGGCGTTAAGGCATCTGGGTCTCTTACATAAAAACAACAGCCGATCAGCTGCGGCTCACTGGAGCAAACACGGGATTGCTGGTCTGTAGCTGCGGTATATTCATTTTATCACCGTCTTTCATTTACAGTAAACTGTTTTTAAAACAAAGTTTTAATTATCTTGGTTTTGAACAGTATCTTAACGACGAGTTGGAAATTAATCTGCTTTCTTGCGAAGCACCTAGGACTCCGCGCGCTGGCTCTTGACTAACTCTTTTAAACATAAAGATAATGTAGAATAATTTTTTTTTTGTTGTGTTTTCTTATCGGGAAAGTTGCGCTTTTTCTGGGAAGTTTCCAATTGTAGCAGAGAGACGTTATTGGACCCTTGTAGGTAAATAAATGGGACGAGAGTTCTGACAAGAGGACACAACCTTGCCTTGCCTTCAAGAAGCCAGAGCCGGTGTTGGCAATGAAAACACGTCCCTCGGAGTGAGGCCACAGGTGACTATTTGTACGGCTTTTTCCTCTGACACGCAATGTTACACAGACGACATATGTAACCGGGTTGACGTCGTATGAGTCAGAATCAGTCCTAACCTACTTTTAATGGCCACGCGTGAGAGACGGATACAATCGGAGGTTTGGTTTGACAGGAAGGCATTAGATGATAGCCCAACTTTGGGTGATGATTTCTGAACAGCCTGGAGGTTTAGGTCTTCCTTTGCAAAACTATCAGTGATTCTCCTCGCTGTATGCGTTGCGTCTTTGGAAGAAAATGGAGACGGGAATTAGGTCTCATCAGGGCGAGCTGTTCGTCCACCCGCTTTCTAACCCTGGAGCTGCAGGAATCTGCCCTGAAATGCTGGAGGTGGCAGAAGAGGCTAACCGTGCTGGGGACTTTAACCTTGCCGTTGAGATCTACATGTCCCAGCTCGCAGACCTCCAGCAACCGGACAGGGGCTTGTGTCTGAGGAAGGCCGACTCTTTAGCCCGCGCCGGGCGGATATCTGAGGCGCTGGACTCGTACTGCATAGCGGCGGGTCTTGGCAAACTGCGACCGGAGGAGCTACGCCTTCTAGTGGAAACTATCGCCCGGACTCTCCGGGAGAAAGAGCTGGGCATCCCCGGGACGTTAAATGGACACGGTAAAAGCAGCAACGGGGAGGATGGGATTGAAAATGATGGGGAATGTGCAGAGGATACAGCACTGGACCTGTTCTCCTGTCGCCTCTGTAAGTGTCTGCTCTATGAACCCACGACCGTGGAGTGCGGACACACTTTCTGCAAACGCTGCTTAGAGGACAACTCTGTCGAAGACTGTATAAGCTGCAGACAGAAGATCAACAAAAAGGACGGACTGCAGAGTCGTCGGAGGCTAAACGTTGTTCTCAGCGGTCTGCTGGATAAACTGTTTGCAACTGAGAGCAAAGCCAGAAAACTCTGGATCGAAGGAGAGGTCATGTGGAAAAAACAGAGCCTTTCTGATGCCTTGGAGAAGTACAATGCAGCCGTAGAACTCGGTAAGAGAACACCGCCTTCATGTATGCAGCAAAACATGTTGTATGCAACCCCTTTTGGGTTAAACGTGACACGTTTTCTACTAAGTGATAATGTTGTGCATAGGTGACCTACTTTTTTCAGTCCAACTACCAGGTGTCACCGACATGTGGCGCCACCACCACCTATATAGACCTATATGGACTGAGGTCAAACGTTACATGATGCAGCTACTTCGTTACCCAATTAGTATACGTAGGCTGCTGATCATCTGCTGCCCAGTGACCCCTTCATACAATGCTCTGCAGGACTGTAGTGTTTACAAAGATCAACTATAGGGAAGGAATATGCGATTTACTACCTGTTCATAATAGCCCAATGTGTTTTATATCCTAAGTATTGCATTTATTTGCATAAGACTTGCGTAATGCATGAATACATTCCTTAGTAATGACAGACTGAGTTTTACCTAAGCCTGGACCCCTCCCTTTACTGGGGGTGTTTTATAAGCGGGCAGTTCAAGGTGGGTTGGATAACATTTATGGGAAAGGTTATGTGATTAAAGGTAACTCTTACTTAACTATATTAGGAAAAAAACAACAACTTTAATACGCAGAGTTACTCTTTTATATGGTTAATTTTTTTAAATTGTGTCACTTTACAACTTAAGTATCTTTCTGAAACTGTTATGCCAAAAAAAATGTTCTGAAGAATCCCATTGTGTGTCATTAATTGTGGGTATGGGTTGCAAACTGATCTATTTATTAGGTTGACATTAAAATCAGTTTTATTTGAATAGCTCAGTGGGTGGAATAAGGCACTAAGCACCGCTGGCTTATCACAGGTGTTCACAATGATGTTGGTTTTAAGAAATTGATCAATTGCTTTTAGAGTGCTGAAAATGGCACATTGTCAGATATTTCTCTCCCCAAATCAATATTTATTCACGCCTTCTGTGTCGTGAAGGATTTGCTCTGGCTCGAGGGCACAGTGCCTTTGCAGCTTTGTCGCTGCCAGTCAGTGTTTTCCCAACAAATGGATCAGGAGGCCTTCTGGTGTCCATGATGCAGGATGATGGGTGAAATGTGCTCATCGTGATATCAGCACAAGTGTGTGTTTATATATATATTTAAAAAAACGGTTTGATCATGCCCACAACATGACATTCTCCCATATAAAATAGTTCTCATGTTGCATGTTGCATTCTTGTCTTATCTCTTCTATTCTCAGTAAAGCCCTGGATGCATGTTTAATGATGTTTTTTTTGCTGCTGTTTGTTTCCCCCTGTGACGTACAGTGCCCTCTTCAGGCAGACTTCTGTGTCAGCGAGCTGAGTTGCACATGGAGATGAGGAACTTTAGTCAGGCCGTGCGGGACGCCACCAGCCTCTGTAGTATTAAACCTCTCTGGACAAAGGTGAGCCACACATTTTGAAACGTATGTGCAGGGCAGAAGTAGGTCATATCTACTAGTTCACATCAGACAATTGCAAAGATGGCTTTTGCTCCTCACATATGAATGTGTTGAAATTAATGTAATTTCAACATCACTTGGAAGTACTGAAAGCAATCATACATTTTGGATTTTTTTTCTTAATACCCTGCCAAAGGGGGCATATCACTCAAATGTTAAGGCTGTTGTTTTCAAACTTACTGCAGAATTCAAAATGTTGATTAAATGAGGGACATTTGGTTTGAGGACGGGGGTTTATATTGTAAGGCAATGCATTTGTTTCATAATGCAACCAGGGATACTGATCCATCACAACACATCCTATAGAAAAGCCTGTTTTTCTTCTTCCACGTCAAATGGGTTTGCTTTAATCACACCATCGCACAATTTCTTGTCTACTTTTAGGCTCACTGTCTGAAAGCCACGGCGCTCACTAAAGCTGGCCGGAACGACGAAGCCTTGCAGGAGTACTTTATGTGTGTGGCATTAAAACCCGACTGGACCAAAATCAAACTGGAGGCTCAGAAGGTAAGACAAGTGCCTTTAGATGGAAAAAAAATGGTCCTAATATATTCTTTAATTCGCCCATAAAACGCTTTTATGGAAACTAACACTCCATTCTTTCCAAGTTTGTTCTAATTTTTGTTCTAACTAACAAACTTTTGTTAGTTTGTTCTATTAAGGTTCTTATTGAAAGCTCTGGATAGCTGACAAATATCCTTCTTATACCATATATTACCATATCACCCATCCTTAGATTTCTAATGGGTTTTGGTACAAAATATTACACATACAAAACAATGGAAAGTGTGGCTGCCGTGGCTCCACACATTAAGGTGGGGACAAATGTCGGTTCGTCTCAGCTCTGTCCAAATCAACTCTCCATGCGTACTGTGAATATTTATCAAGTGCCTTGTCTCGTCTCATCCTGCAGGTCCTTAGTGAGCTGTTCTCCTCTGTGTTTGAGAGTGAGGACCTGCCAACGCCGCTGCACCCACTGCAGGGGGGGTTGACCAACCGCCTCATCAAACCCCCCACCTTGCTCATGTCCCTGAGGCCGCTCACGCAGAGACCTGGATCATCCTCGCAGGTGACTGCACAGAAACGAACACACCGAGACCAATGGGAAGATCTGTACTAAAGGACGTTACGTCTAAATCAGGGACTTGGAGTCATTAGTGATATAAAAGTAGGGCATGACCATGCTGTGCCCATGTTGAACTAGATCATGCTGATCTTTTTTGAGCACACATTACAGAGTGTTTTCACGCTGCTGTTCAGGCTTTGGTTTACCTGCTTGTAGAAGAATAATGGTTATTTTTAAGTCCTTTACCCCCAGGGATCTGAAAATACTTTAGGTCCTTATTACACTGATTTATTTGGAGATGTGTGTATGTCAGCATGTTCATATCTGGGACATGGATTATTGTGATAACTATAATAATTATACTGATAACTTTTGATTCGATTTGCTGTTTCCCCCCCCCCAAAAAAAATTCATTCGGGCTTCAACAGAAACTGCTTTAAGAATATAAGTACATACCTTCATAAGTATCCACCTTTTAATATTTCACTCTGTGTGTCTATTTAGGGTTCAGAGTTCAGTGCAGCTAAAAGTACTGCAGTGGACGCCTCGTCCTCCAGATCTTCTGCTCCGTGTCCTGGTAAATCGGACCCTAATCCAGGGGAGGACAGCACAAAGAGCCTGGCCACTGTTCTGGCAACACTGCCAGCTCCCCCCGGTGGCCTTAAGAGGAAATACAGCGGAGATGGACCCTCAGCAAATTTTGGTCCTCCTTCAAAGCTGCTCAGACCTGGTAGGAGAATCTGAATTTCATTCCAAAATGAGATAATTCACTGTTTACTGATGACTCATATGAAAGCATAACAACACTGATAAGTTCTGAATATTTCTTCATATTAAACCCTGTATTTTCTGTGTTTTCTTTGTCCCTATTCGACATAAGTTAAAAAATACTTCACTTTCTTTGGCGTTAGTGATGGGTTACCGCTTTCACTTTGAGTCTAGGACCACCTGTTGTTTGTTTCGTTAATTATAAGTGAATTATTAACTATTAAATGGACTGATTAATGATAAAGTAAGACCAACGTCGAACACATCATTTTAGAATGTAAAGCAAAAATAAGGGAACAAGCAGTACAGGTAATTTTTCACTGAGTAAAAAGTGATATCAATTTAATGGAGATGTCCTGATCCTGCCAAACAATCCAATCCTGCATCATCCTGCTGTCTGCATCTCTGTACTCAATCACATAATCAAATTAATGTTCAGTGCAAAGAACTTTGTTCATCCTAAAACTGCAATAACTAAATGTATTAATCATCAACTGCAGTTTCCATGGAAATCAAATCAAACAAAACAAAGCAGAAAAAATAGCCGTGTTATACAACCTGTGTGCCAGGGACTGAAAAAGAAATGTCTTCTGACGTTGTGATGTTTTGTACAGATGAGGCGAGCAGCGTTCAGACGGCTGCAGCGTGTGGAGGGAGGACAGTTCCTGCTGAGCTGTTGGACAGTGGAGATATGGAGTGTTCACTCTGCATGAGGTGACTGACTGCACTCAGTCTAATGCCCCCCCAACACACACACACACACACACACACACACACACACACACACACACACACACACACACACACACACACACACACTCGCTGCACATGTAAACAGTATCTGTTAGGACTTCAAAAGCAAAAGGAATAACTTTGTGTGCAGTATGTTTGAATTTGTTTTTGCCATTTGTCTTACAGATTGTTCTATGAGCCAGTAGCCACTCCCTGTGGTCACACATTCTGCCTCAAATGTCTCGAGCGCTGCCTGGACCACAACCCCAACTGCCCTCTGTGCAAGGAGAATCTGTCTGAGGTAAATGTATACCGCATTTTAAATAATCAAACATGCAAATACACTACAGTTCATGAGATCATCAGTGGCGTCAAATGTGTGTGGTTTGTAGTTGTGCTGAAGGTATTTATCATTTATCAGTAGATGAACAGTAAATTTATCAGTTTTTATAATTCACTAAGTTTTAAAGTCATGTATCCATCAAAAATGGACTGTTGGTTGTACGAAACAAGCAGTGCAATAGATATTTATCTCTGATTATCTGTGTATTTCTGACATGTTGTAGGTCAAAGAATCCACAGACTAATCAAGAAAATCTTGCCAGATTAATTGAGTTATTTGTAGCATGTGTTTGATGGCATACTAATGGTGCTTGTGTGTTGTCATTGCAGTATCTGGCCACCAGGGGCTACAAGAAAACCCTGCTGATGGAGGAAGTGCTGCAGCGTTACTTAGGAGAGGAGCTGGTGGAGAGGAAGAAAATCCATGAAGAGGAGATGAAAGAGCTCTCCAAGTAAGTTGTTTACTATACATCTGAAAACCTTCGTTACAGGATCAGAAATCTATCTTGAAATGGCTTTTTTAAGTTGAAGCAGTAAAATTCAATACCCACACAATGTACACAGAAAAGCGTCTCAGATAATGTGGATCTAAAGCAAGTGTAGAAATGCAGCTGTTACAGGTTTTGTTCTTATACCTCCACACCATGGCTACAGACATTATCACTACATGTATTCATATGAGCGTGGACACGCATGGATGTAAATGTAAAGTGGCTCATGCATACGATACAATTCAAGTTTCAGTAAGTCGTTAACATCCTTTTGTCTGTTATGTATTTCTATTCAACAAAACAAAGTTATGTGAAAACATTTGCGATTGTGAAAACGTATTATTTGAAACAACAATAATGAAAAAAATCTGTTAAACTGGTACAGTGTTTACTGTATTAAATGTGACTCCTTTCATCTGAGCATTTCCAAATATTGCACAAACAGGACCGTGTCTACAAACCCTTCATGTGTCTTTTACAGCCTGAACCAAGAAGTGCCCATCTTTGTGTGCACCATGGCCTTCCCCACCATCCCCTGCCCGCTGCACGTGTTCGAGCCACGCTACCGCCTCATGATCCGCCGCTCCATGGAGACGGGCACCAAGCAGTTCGGCATGTGCATAGCCGATGATCTCAAAGGCTTTGCCGACTACGGCTGCATGCTACAGGTGTGTGTGTGTGTGTGTATAGCTGGTACAAGATGTCGCTCAGACATCGTCTCCTCTCACTCTTTGGTATGAAGTCAAATGGTAGAGATTCTGTCGGTGTAAATACAACATAATCTGTGTTTCAGGTGCGAGATGTGAAGTTTTTTCCCGACGGCCGGTCAGTGGTGGACACTATCGGTGTGTCGCGCTTCAAGGTCCTCAGCCACGGACAGAGAGATGGATACAACACCGCAAAGATCGAGTACCTGGAAGATAAGAAGGTAATAATATAAAAGGAAGTCTGTGTGGGTGTGTTATGCCGCTGTCAAGCACAATTCAGTAGAGCGGTGGCAGAAAAGCAATCCTGTATATCTATGCTTCTGGCAAATCCAGTCTTTCCAGAGAGAGAGAGAAACTTTGCTCTGCCTGCAGCAATAAACACAGTTTGTGTAATGTGCTATGCAACCGCAGCCATCTTTCCTCTGGTCGTTGACATTAAAAAAAACATCTCTCTGTCCAATCAGGTGGAGGCGGAGGAGCTGGTGGAACTTCTGAAGCTGCACGACTCTGTGTACGAGCAGGCCAACAGCTGGTTCACCTCCCTGAAAGACAACATGAAGAGCCAGATCCTCAGTCACTTCGGACACCTTCCCAGCAAAGACCCCGACCCACAGGTCTGTAGATACCTGCGTCGCATAGTTTCACTACTTTTACCCCCCATCACTGCTGATTTAAATACAAACACATGATAAAACAAATTAATTATTCCGGAAAGGATGAATATAAACATTATTGGAACATTCGGTGTCCAGCCAGTGTCCTCGCATTACAAGCCCTCTCTTGGCTGCTATAGGCTTTACTGTTTGCTGTTCACACTGAGGGAAAACCAGCTCCATATAGCAAATGTAGTGAACACTGAACAGTTATTGACAGATTCAGTAGCAAACAGACACGTAGTCATTCAGGAGGTGACGCAGATTTTAGTTCCAGGAGCTAGATGAAATGTTTTATTTTGAGGTGAAATGCAGGTATCCGGTGTTGAAATGCGTCAACTTCAGTAATGAACAGAGACTGGAACAAAAAACAAAACAAAAAAAAGAAAATGCAAGGAAAATACTGGAGTACCTGGTATGTTAGGAAATCACTATGACCTGTCACAAACCCGCATAGACAGAGCCTCTGTGTGTTTGTATGGCAGACTTCAATTCACTTCTTGTTTGCAGCTATAAGATTCAAATGTGAGAACGTAGTTTGAGGAAAATGTGCTTTGAGCTGTGTTGGAAAGCAGACTGGTGGGAGGGAGGGATTTCTCAGAACAAGACAAAAGCGATATTCTTCTGCTAAGGCACCAGAGACATAACTTTTTTCCTAGCAACATTCCTATTATTTTGAAGTCATGTTTTTGTCTACTTGGTAAATGTCAGTTATTTATGTCAGGGTTTTTTTTTTTTGTCTCCAAATCTTGTGAGAAAATATCAGAACTAGCCGGTTGTCATTACCCAAGATGGTTTGATCAAATGTAGCCGATAGTCTATGTGGATGGGACTTTGATATTGTCTCTAGATTGAAGATTTAAACTGTTGTTGCTGGTGGTTCCCAACCCTTTTCAATGACACCTATGATTTATAAGACGTTTCCTTCTTAGTTTGTTGGATTTGCCTATCCAGTATTTTACTCTGTGAAAGGACATGCAACCTTTCTAGAGTCCTGACAGCAGTGACAGTTTAATAATACTACTTTATGTGTCTCCCTTCTCCTCCAGGCCAGTCCCAGTGGTCCCGCCTGGTGCTGGTGGCTACTTGCTGTCCTTCCACTGGAGAATCGAGCCCAGCTCACCATCCTGGCCATGACCTCCTTCAAGGATCGCCTCATCGCCATCCGCCGGGTCCTCATCTTCGTCACGCGCAAGAGGCCGCGTTAATCGGCCAGCTGTTCGTGGGACAGACTAGAATCGCTGGGGCTTCTATGCAGTTGAGCAATCAATCGTGCATTTGGTTGTTCATTCTCTGTGTCGCTCATGGACCGATTCATTGACTCATTTACACGTGTGCTCGCTCGTTCGTTCATCCTTACATCGGTTTGTTCTCTCAGACACTCGTAAATTCCTCCTCTCTTATGCAGCCTTTCTGAGCACACGTTCTGTTGAGCGTTAAATGGGTCAGGGTGCTGGCATGCAGACACTACTGGTTTCTTATCTCGTTTGTTCGTCAAGACTGTCTGTTCATCCAACCACCTCCGCACCTGCATCTTGGATGAATAACGATACGATGCTGTCTAATGAGTGACCTCTCATCTCCAGTACTTTGTTTAAGCAGTCAGACTAAGCTGTTTCACCTTTGTTTAAGGTGTTACGGTCACTTCTGGGGTAATTTGTCTGACTTGCGTTTATAAAGGAGCAAAAACCCCTAAGCAGTGTGAGTAACAAGGTTCAAGAGGTTTTTTTTTTTTTCCTACACACACTTTAAAGTACTCCACATAAATTTAGACAGAGGTTGGCCTGCCAGAGCCTCCACATCCACCATTGTGACAGTTTGTACAGATTGTAAGCAAAACACAAAGTCACCTCCTTCAATATGAAGCAAATACCAAAACACTAGGCATGACGGCAACAAGCAAAATTGAATGTACTGGTCCGGCGGTAGTATGTGGACGTTTTTCTTTTTTTTTCTGTTTACTACATTTACAGACTCTGTTTGGCAACTTGCACACGTGGGCAGATTCCTAATGTGTGCATGCGCAATACCTCCTCCACTGTAAATCTCAGCGACTGAGCCAAAACTCATGTGCATGAACCTGGAGCTTCTCTGTCTGTTGTTGCCACACCCAAAGGTGGGCATGTACCTCAAAATGTCTGATAGAAAGTAATGTGTCGTAAAAGTCATTGCATTGAGATAGGATTGGGATTAAGCCCATGCTAATGCTACAAAAGCACTTAAAACACTAGACTCTAATATTGAGAAGCAGCTCGATTCTGCAACAACATAAGTCTACTTGTTTTGAAAGAGGTTTCAAGTGAGATTGAAGTACAAGTCAGGCCGTTACACTAGTTGTACTTAGGAAAATGCAGATACAGATGCATCCTCCCAGTTGATCTGGAACTTACTGTCCTGTTGTAGCATATCTCTGGGACTTCAAATGCAGACTTAGGTTTAGGGGTTGATGTAGTTTTTTTTTGTTCACATTTTTGTTTCTGCTATGCCCTTCAGTGTATGTGTATGGTGAAATCTTATGTTGGGTGATTTATATGTATTTCAATGTATCTCTGAGGCCTTTGTAATGATTTATTTAAGGAACATTTCTCTTTCTCTCTATCTCTCTCTCAGTACATTTACATTCACACTAATGTAATGCAATTACAGTGCTTAATGTTGCCCGATTGGAGTTTTTATAAACTACACAGTTTGAGTTTACAGCCTGTTTCTCTGTAGAAGACATTGTGTGTCTCCTTGAGCCAACACCTAAGTTTAAATGATGATTGGATTAAAGCTATCATGTGGAATTTCTTACCATTAGGGGCGCTGTAGAGATGGTTTTTTACGATACTGGCCCCTGCTGGCAGTTTCCAGCTGCTCTACTGATCAACAGCTGGTCACAAGATCATGTTAAAAGTGAAAATGTGTCAGCACATTTCAGACAAGAATAAGATGGTTATCTGATCTAAATACTGCAGGTTTCAAAATGTTGAAAACATCATATATGCCCTTGTTATTATGAGGATTTACTTTGTTTGGTTTTGAAACACTGAATGTAAACCCAACTGTGTTCGGTTTGCAGTAAAATCCAACAGCACACCTTCAAAGGAATGATGAATGGTGAAGGAACCGTGGATGGCTTGAACTGAATCTGAAGTGAAGCATTTACAAGCCGCACTAAATCCGGAGAGTGAAGGGCAGTCTCAGTCGCACTGTGCTCAACTTCAAGCTGGTCACGCTGTTTTTAAGAGGAGAGTTGTGTCTGAAATTGCACACTTAACGTGTCTGTAAATGCACCGTTTTCTCTGTATAATTCTGTCCTTCCAAATGTTTGTGACCCCACTACAGTTACTGGCTCTGTATGGGGTTGGGATTCACAACATGCTGCATTTCCCTGGTATATTTGTAAAGGGAGATCTTATACCTATTTTTTATTGCAATAAAAAAAAAAATAGTACGAAAAGTCCTGTCTACCTAGCTGTTGTTTAGTGGCAGCCGTCATCAGAATATCACCGTGCCATACCATAAGTTGAACACAATGATACAGGTTTTGTTTTCTTGTCCAGTGAAAGTGAGCTGATGAATACTCCCATGAGACTTCCTCTTGTACCTGTATCTGACTCCGATGCCCACATTTGTGCATGACATAAGGTGCCAGTGAACTATCAGCCACCTTCCGAGGCTTATAATGATAAAAGGAGCAAGTCTCTTTAACTAACGTGATGATAGCATGGCATGCTACTTGTCAACATTTTGTACGTTCTGAAATAACATTTTGAAAGGTGGCGTAAAACACTGAATGTGGCTCTGTGATCATGAAGTGAAGTTAGCTGAGTGTTCAGTCTATCATTCGTTAGATTTTAATTCATTTCACTAGGTGAGAACAGGACAGATTAGATTCTACACCAGTCCATTACATCAGATCATCAGCATGCATGTTTTTCAACATTGTGAGGGTCTTTTTGTAACAATTTCACAACATATGAAATAGAAACAGGCCAAAAAAAATGACAATTTTTATTTTTTTTTGGATTGGTTTATTACTTTTCATGCTATATGCAAAACGTTTTTTTTTAAAAAAGAAGGAAAAAAAGGCAATCCAGAATCCACATGCGTGCCTGGATCCACCTCAAAATTTAGTCAACTCTTCCTCGGCACAAGATCCACTTCTACACAAAATTTCATCAAAATCCGTTGACAGCTCTTTGAGATATTGTATCTTGCGGACAATTAAACATGGCTGATGACAACAAGGTTACAGAACATGACATCTGACTCATCACATAGAAGCAGATATGAACTACATAGTTGTGACATCTCACATCTTCAGGTTTTATGTGGGCTGTCAGGATGGGCCAACCTATTATAATAATGCTTCAAAAAGAGACACGCCCTGAGGAAGGAGGAAGAACACTTCTGCTTACTTCTATACTTGCTGTTGAGGCTGCAGTCTTGGCAGGTGTTTGTATCAGACATTGTAATGCAGACAGTACTCTCCTCTCAGGCTCTGCCACTGAAGGTGTCTCACAGAGTCTGCACAGTGTGACTGTTGCTGGGCAAATTGAGTTTGAAATGTCTTTTTTTAAACATTTCTCCTGTAATCCCTGCTCGACTGTGGGACACTAGCGTCTGTACGCCACAGGGAGGCAGAGTTTGTTTGTGAATAAACAGTTGAGATTAATTGCAGGCTATTGAGTTCATAAAAGGACAAGAAAAGAAGTCATACAAACCAGAAAAGCAGATGTCCCAGATAGCAAATTCTGGTTCAAATGGAATTCTGGGAATGTTTTTTTTTTCTTTTTCTTTTAAAGGTCTTGGGAAAATGCTGTGAAGCTGAAGGGAACCGAAAGAGTCCAGTCTTTATCTATTAGTATCATTATTATTATTATTATTATTAAAACATTGATTACAGTTGCTTTAAAGACAATCATTTGACATTGCATCGTCTAATGATGTTTGGTGTGATGCGAGTGTCTCTTTACAGAACAATAATCTGATATTTTGACCAGAGTTGGCAGGAATGATGGAAAAACTACATGAAAAATCCCTCCGTCAAATCCTTAAAACAGGATTGAATCCTACAGTGTTAGTTACTCTATGAACTATGCAGAGCCACCCAGAGATGCACCCAGAAACCCTTGTAATATCCTTCCTACAGATAATAGATGAAAGCAGGGCACACCCTGGTTTAAGGTTTCTTTGAATACTTTTTTTAAATCTTTATTTTCTACATGATTTGCAGGTGTACACCAACAACCAGCTGGTGATACTTTGAGTCTGTGGGTCGTCCCTCTCCATCACCATCAAAGGAAAGACTCAACAGTACAGAGCAAAGCATAAATTATAGGGCAATGTTCAGAATTTTATATTATCTCTAGCATGACATGATACAGCAGTTCTTGCCTTTAGGATTTCACAAAATGCTCATAAGTATTTCAAATCAGGCAGATATATGAAGCACCAAATGTCATCTGAAGTCTTCATATTTTATTTTGGTCCACTTTTGCTATTTTATTATGCTCTGTAGAATAATAATCAGTGCATATATGCTACTCTGTGCACATTAAATGACTGTAAATCCCTGTGGTTTCTGTTCCTCGTGTGCCAACAGATGTTCATTTTTTGGCATGTGTGGACAGCAAAATTAAAGTGTGTGAGGCAGCGGTATAAGCTTTAATCTGGATAACCAACGTCATTAACAGGCAGTGGTTTCCCATCGCATCGGAAAAGACGACATTCCTGTGGAAAAGAAAACAGAAAGCACTGAAGTGAGAGGACAGACTGAGAGGAGCAGAGGGTGGGGATGTTGGACAATATGCTGTCGATTTACATTTAAAAATCTAAAAATGCTGAAGAAGTTCTGAGCAATGCAGCCAAACGTTTTTTTTTACAAACTGGAAGAAGAAAGAGAACAGATGCAAATTTTGAATCATTGCTGAAAACTGCATATCATGTCAGGTAGCCCGTGTTTTTTCCCCCTCCACATTATCAGCATGGACTCCTGAAAGTAAGTGTGTTTTTTATGAGTGCTGGGATATGATGCAGTCTGTGTGGATATCATATCCTCCAATAGAAACGCACAGCAGTGACAGCATTAATGAAAAATGTATCACTGTTTTCATTGCACATGCTCTGTTTGCCCTCTATCTATTTGATAGCGAGACAAAGGAGGAGACGCACAAAGACTGGGAGAGGAAGAGACGTGGAGGGAAAGGAGGAGCACACGGTGGTTAATGTAAAGCATAAAATAATAAACTGACACACCTGATCATACATACCGAATATATAACAAGTCACAGAGTGTGTTCTCAAAGATTTCAATGAGGCACTACATTCATTAAAAAAAAAATTTCTTCACATGCGATGGACACACAGGCTGAAAATGCTCCAATTATCCTTGCGCTTGTCAACACGGCTCTTGATGAAACAAGAGGCTCTGGTGCAGAAACGTGAACATACACCTTGGAGAAGAATAATCCGACATCATTTTTTGCACTATTGCAAAAGACATCATCAGACAGGTCAAGATGCAAATCCGCAAAAAGAGATAAGCCCTATATCCAAAATCCCTCAAGATTGAAGAAGTTTCCAGATCGCCACCAGACTGACCTTGAATGGAGCATGGATCATGCTACACATATGTATCCTGATGTGTTCAGCAGATTTGACTGAAAGCATTGAAAAGTAAACATAGCATTGATATTTACTGCTCCACCGAAGGTTTAAAAGCACGATCGAGGAGAGGAAGTATGAAAACTCATGAAACTCCTTCAGTTGGATTTTGCCATATCATCCCCAGATGAGTCACCGCGTGCTGAAGAAAAAGATTACGTGTGACCTAGTTGTGTATCCAAACGAAGGAGTCAACTGGGTCAAGCGTGTGCCATGTTATGCTAGGGTAATAAATGAGGCTCTGAGGTGGATGTTTCCTTTTCAGATTTAAAAAAAAGAAAAAGGAATCGACTGTCAAACTGGTTAACCTAGCATCAAGATCAGGAAGAACAGTGTGCACCAACCCACAGAACACTGCTCACCCAAACGCATAAGCTGAATGAGGATTAAGGCAAGAGCAGAAGAGGAAACACATCTCTGCCCACGGTGATTGAGTTTATCTGTCCACCTTCTAAATATAAAGTAAATGGCAAAAGTGTTGGTCTCGGTTCAAGCAGTAACCGCACAGATTCACAAATGTGCTTTGCATTATGAGGATTAGTTGTACACAGAAACCTACAGTTGCCCAAATATAAGGTTCACAGAGGTCGTTCTCTTTATCTGAGGAAAAGTCGAAACCCGAACCAGTTCAGCAAACCCAAAGCCACAGCTTTTTCCTACAAAGGTTACAGTAATTTGATGCCATACAACAAAAAATAACAGTTTTCACACTACTATACTAATTATCATCACACTCCTCACCTCTCCCAGGAGGTGACAAAGGTTTATAATACCTTGAGTCTTATCACTGATAATATACAGGATATGATGTGAAACATACGCCTGGTTATTCATTTTCTTCTATTAGTGTAACATAATCCATCTGCTTATCTATGCTGCAGGGTCTCTTGTCATTTCAATACTGAGGTGCTGATTTAATCTGCTGGAGACTTTTACTTATGCTGTCCTGACAATGTTTTATGATCCTGTATTTATGATTTATTATTATTATTATTATTCTAAAACTTTCTGCACACTTTAATCCTGCGGTAAAAAAATAGTAACTCTGTATTAAGATAATGTAACATGTGGGTTTTGTATGATATTTTCTACAGTGTTCCATATTATAACAGTGTAAGAGAGCAGATGTCACTGTGGTTCCGTTACAGTACGGTAAACAGGATGCAGACAGACAATTAAACCTCAGCACGATCAAAACACTGAACTTTTCAACCAGCACCAGACGGGCGTGGCTCATCTGCAAAATGTCACCGAAATAGACACAAACAACTGCTCTGCTTGCACTTGCTTGCTTTCGTGTAATTAGGCGACATCTATTCTTTGCCTTCAGAGTCTCTTCCCACACATGCTATCTCTGTAGCTCGTCTAGCCCCAATGTGTTGCTGCAATTTTTGAAGAGGTGCGTGTCAGCAACGCCGAAGCTACGTTGGCTTCATGAGTATAGGTTCAGCTCTTAGACTTCAAGGCAACCATGAATCCAGCATCTGTAGCCCCTTTTATACAGCCTGTTCAAGGAGAGACTATTCTACTTGTATTGATGTCGACGTAAAGGACGCATCTGTTTATGTACGTAGAGGGAGCATGAATGGGCCTTTAGGGGTTATTAGGGGTTATTGGTCAGGTTTACAGTTCCCTTGTTTGGGGTGGGGGGGTTGTAGTGGGATGGCTTGGGGTGGGGGTGGGGGGGGGCTTGGGGGCCAATAGCTTTTGTTCAGGGCCTCCAAAGTCTTTGACTGTCCCTGTGTGTGTGTGAGAGAGAGAGAGAGAGAGAGAGAGAGAGAGAGAGAGAGAGAGAGAGAAGGGGCGGAGAATGAAGAGCAGAGAGGGAAAGAGAGATATAAGGACAGACAGCGAGGAAGAGAGGGCGGAGAATACGGGTAGAGAGACATACACACAGACAGGAAGAGAGAGAGGAAGCTAGAGAGAGAGAGAGAGAGAGAGAGAGAGAGAGAGAGAGAGAGAGACACAGTGCAGGCAGGGCTCAGTCAGTAGGTCGGTATGTAGCAGCGGCGGAGCGTCAGTCCGGGATTACAAAGAGGGATACTCGCGCCTTGGATCGAAAATATCTCCAGCGGGATTAAACAGAAAACTACCCGAGGATGAGACACACACAGTCCGCCTGAAGGAGACTAAAAACACGCCTTTATTCTGCCGATAAACACCGTTTTTTTTACAAAAATGGCGAACGACTCTCCGGCTAAAAGTCTGGTGGATATAGACCTGGCATCCCTGAGGGTGAGTGTGTGTCACACAGACGTTTTCAGAATGCATTTTATTCTGCTCGTGTAAATAAAATAAATTCTACACAGCCGTGCTGTAAGATGTGCTGTTGTTGACACAACCCTGCGGTGGCTTTTCTTTGTCTAATACCCGCTAGCATGGGAGGCGAGCAAACCGGACGCACCCGGCTCTTGCATCGAACGAACCCGGTTGTAAATAGTACTGGAAATCAATTAAATATAAAAAAAACAACAACAACACTTGTTTGTTTTGTATGCTTTTAAATGCAGGATCCTGCTGGGATTTTCGAGTTGGTGGAGGTGGTCGGAAATGGCACCTATGGACAAGTCTACAAGGTTGGTGTGAGCCTTCATGTATCTCCCTCCCTCTCTCTCTCTCTCTCTCTCTCTGTGTGTGTGTGTGTGTGTGTGTGTGTGTGTGTGTGTTTGTGCGCGTGCTTAAAGCTTCGACGAGAGAACAGACGGGCGGAAACTGGAGCACAAACATGCATTTATGTATTTTCCCCTCTCACGGTCTCAGGAACACGTTTATTATCTGTCCCCTCCTTCTCTTGGGGCCAGTATAGTGTCTGGACATGCATTATCTCCCTGGTGTCGCTTTGGCCTGTTACTGCTTCACGTCCATTCATATTTTGTATTGCAGCGATGCAAACATCATCCCACTAAACCTATTTTGGTCCCAAAGAGGTCCCTCCTCCTCCTCCTCCTCCTCCTCCCCCCTCCTCCCCCCGTCCACACCCCAGTAAAATATTCCCTGCATACTGGCCGCTTTGCATTGCACTGATCAGGCCAAATCCATCCGTGCATGACAGCGTTTACCACGCTGACCGACTCGTGCGCCATTAGGTGGGCGGTGTTTCATTGCGCATTTGTGCATAACATTGCCCAGCAGGCCTCTTGGTGGTGTGGCTTTGCGTTGCATTGATGGGGATGCACACACACACACACACACACACACACACACACACACACACACACACACACACACACACACACACACACAGTGATAAAAAAGCATTTAATGGAGATCTGGTGCTCTTACAGCCCAGATCCCCACCTCCTCCAATGAGACGGGCTGCACCGCCATCCTGCTGTTGTTGAGTACAAATGAAAGAGGAAAGAGTAGGAGTGGGTCAGAGCTGCTGGATCTATCCAGGCTTCTATTCTGCTTAGAAAGTAATTCATGCAGCGCTCTCTCTTTTAAGGATGTGCATCTCGCTGTTGTGTGCGGCTGAGTGGAACCATGCCTCCTGTGGTTGTGTGTACTGTATCCCCGAAGCTTTTGCATCTCTGAACGCTGGTGTCTGCAGCAGGAGAATGGTTTGTTTGCACTTGTGTCATCTAAATGTCACGTGAGACAGACGGCAGCTATACTGTAGGTAATATTCCCTTGGTTATGACACCATCGGATCACTCTGTTAGATGAATACCACACATTTCAACTCCAGCTGTGATTGAATCTCCTTTGTTTGTGTCTGAAAATAGAGCCATGTGCTTTTTTCTTTTTTTTTTGGTGATAGTTGTGGCTGGAGGTAAGATTTTTTTAGGTTGTCCGTCCGTCCATTCCATTCTCATGAACATGACTCATGGACTTGAGGAAGAACTGTGGTTTTGCTCTCATTGATCATGTGATTTTCGTTGCACCGAGTGTTGAAGCTCAATCCGTCACTACATCTATTATGAGTCATGGCAGGCATGGATAAAACCACTATGAGCTCATTCTAGTGTCTGACTTGTTGCATTGCAGCAATCTGGGAAGTCCAAACCTTTGAAATAGGGTTTATTTATTGAGCGTAAGTAGCAGATAGAGTTGGTCGTGTAAGAGTTAAAATCAGCTTATACCATAAAAGCATTATATAATGATTTAATGACTTTGAATTATGGGTTTTTATTGGAAACGCCCAATGAGAGTCGTCCTTAAATGCGTCAGCTTCCATGTGACATTGAAAGCTGCTGTAGTGTAGCAGAGCCAGAGGTGACTGTGTCACTGCATGATGAGAATACACACCTGGAGTCCATATTGTGGAGGCGGATAGCAGCAAGATCTTGAAATGCCGAAGCTCCATCCTCAGGCTCTCTTATTATTTCTGCAGCAGTGACACTCGATGGTTTTCTCACCAGCTTTCTCACCAGTTTGACCTGTGCGAGTTTCTTCAGGCGGCTTGTGATGTAACAAGGCATCGAAACTGCAAAAAGAAAGAACATTTGATCACAATCCTAATAATCGTGCAGTAAACGCTTGTGTCCACATGGACCCTCGCAGACAGGAGCAGATGATGTGTGGTAAAGAAAGGTTTTACTTGTGCTCTGCACTTTTGCAGATTGAGGCTCACGATTAACGTCACAAAAAAGTAGCTATCATATGGTAACGCTCCAGGAAATCATCGTAAAGCACACATGAGGAGCCAGTTCGGGGCCCGGATGTGGAGTCATAGCAAGCAAAGCTGAGGAGATGTTACACACCTGAATTGCTGCATTAAGATTTGGGCGTATGACTTTGACTCATCACTGTTTGGACGTCACCTAGCTGTGAGCTCAGGCACATCTGAACCATTAGGAGTATATAGGAACAGTATGGAGTCAGCGTCCACAGAACATCCTCACGGTCTTCTGCATCTCCAGCGCTGCCTCTGTGACGAGGGTCACTTTTGAGTCACGTTGTTTTGGTGACAGACGACGAGGGCAGCCCCGAGGCGAGCCTCAGCCAACATCCTGCCCTGCTGTTACCTCCACAGCGTGGACCAATGAGACGTCTCCTCCTCGTTGAGCGCGGTGCCAGGAGGAGAAAACGGTGCCACTGATATCACATCTTGATTCGCTTTTCTTTGTTTTATTTGTGGGTTGTTTTTTTTTTGGGGGGCCCGGGGGAAGGATGACGGCTGCTGTAAGTGTTTCATCAAATCAGGGGGACAAGTGGTTGTGCAAATGCTCCGATGCACTGCAACACAAATTAACCTTGACATTTAAAGTTTAGCTCCTCAGTGAGGAAGAAACAAGCTTTTTTTTTCTGCTTTTTTTCCTTTTCTTTTTATTGGTCTACACTGTCTGCCTCGCAAACATCTGATGCAAAAGGCGTGCGTGTGTTTGGGTCTGCACATGTGCACTTGATTCTCAGCACTTGGTGATTGGTTGGGCTTCCCAGGCTAGCGAATAGCTGCAGAGTGTGAGCGACTGAGGCTTGTTGCAGCTGTGTGCACGGGTAACAGCTGTTGGGATGGAAAAATAAAATATAGGGGAGGGGGAGAGAGAGAGGCAGAGAGAAGGAAGAAAAAAAAGAAAGAGGAACTACAAAAGTGAGCAAAGCACTCACCCACTATGGCTGTGATTGTGTTCTGAAAATGTAACTTTGAAGGGGAAACATCTGTCTTTATGTTTTTGATGCCTCTAATTTCCCATGCAATTTTATTTTAGCATTATTCTGACTTGCTCCAAGAGGGTAACCAGTTGTATTTTGAGAAAATGCATCGAGGGATTGTTGGAATTCATCCAAATTTAACTTAATGTCTACATCTCTTTTGCCATATCCCCCTATGAATAAGCTATTATGCGGGAAATGAAACAAAATAAGATCTAGAATCAGCAATAAACAGACATGACTGATAACAGAAACAAAATCATGAATGCAAAGAAATCCTGCATATATAAGGTATAATAACCTGAACCTTATAAGAGGGAAATGTTCAGAGGTCACAATGTTTGTGTTTTTCCATAAAACTGTGGGAGGTAAAGGAAAAGTTAGATCAGAGCTGAGGAAAACTGGGGGGTAAGATCACACTCGACATGTGGGGCTGGGAAACCCCCTCTCTGAGGAAATGGTTTAACCCATTTATAACATGCATGAGTTTCAGACTCACCCAGCTTCTGTCCCTCAAACCACAGCTGTAATTATTTTAGCCTCACTGAGCTGAGCTGCCTTAAATTTTTATAAAGATTTATATGTGCAAACAAATCAATAATCAGTTTCCCAAAAAACAAAACTCTGTTTGTTACCCGTCCTGGTGTGTCGGCAGAGAACGAGGGGATGTTTGTGAGGAAGCAGTGAAATGCAGGAAGTCATCAGCGGCCAAGGAGAAGTCAGTGGTTTTGCATAGATGACCAGATTAGAAAATCGCTGCCGTCGCTCTTTCATCATTAAAATGTGCGTAGTGGTGGAGCACCGTGGGTTTTCAATGAATGTTTTTGTTTTGATTGGACTATTTTTATTTTTCACGATGTTGGTAAAATGTTAAAAAAGGCTTTATCTGGTAATGTTGATCCAGAATCTGCATCCGTACCCAGATCTGCCTCAAAATGTAATCAACCCCTCCTTGGCCCAAGATCCACCCCTGCTCAAAATTTCATCTAAACCAATGGACAACTTTTTGAGATATCTTACATTTGTCTAATAGCCCCCAGCATAAATACGGCTGATTCTTAACGCACAGACAGCAACATGTTTTATAACCCTCAGGCAGGAAACATTTATACGTTGTGTTTGGTTGCAGCTCGTGATTATTTGCACTATTTAACAATAAATCAATCTAAAGCTCAAGGCGATGTCTACAGATTGCAGTCTATAACCCAACTGTGCTTATTTCACAATCATGAAAAAAAAGGGAATCCTCACATTTCAGAGGATGGAATCTGGATTTCATGAGAAACGATGTGTAAGTATATGTAGAGATAAAACTTTTTTTTTTAAACAGTCATTAAAAGCAGTTTCACTTCCTCAGCTTCTCAGCATTCATGCTTTATAACAGGAAAGATGCTTGTTTGTGTTTTCCTGTTGGTGATAAAAAGTGAAGCTGGCTCTTCCACCAGCAGCCTCTCAGCAGGGCAGAGCATCACAGCATTTCACTGAATGCATGGTATAGAGCTCTCTGAGTACCATGCTACTCCCATACTCCTGTAAGGTCATAGAAACGATCACACAACTACTGATGTGTCAGTATTTAAGTAACTTATGTGCATGTTAGGATGTTATTCTGGCTTCTAGAGCTGTAAACATTCAAAAAAATGTCTTGCCCTCAAATGTCTAAAAAAGGCTGATAATAATGATTTTATTAACTAATTGTTCTCTCAATTATTTGAAATTTTATGTACTAGATTACCAAATGAATAATGAAAAGCCACATAACAATTTTTAGAGCCCCAGATGACTCAAAGCCCAAAACATTCCGTTTATAATGATATGAAACAGGGAAATTCCTCACAGTTTAGAAGCAGAAACAAATGAATGAAACGAATTATTCTACATTGTTGCTTCATAAATGAATGAAATGATTCATTGATTAAATTAATGGCGTCAGCAATGTTATCTAGAGCAAATTCCTGCGGGAGAATTTTCATGAACTTCTCTATCAACGTGCTTGAACTTAAAAATACACCCAGAAAAAAAAAAAAAAAATCAGTCATGAAAAAACATAGTATTAAACACCTCTTATATATCTATTGTTTTCCACGTCTTCCAGTTGCATGGGGAGCTATTTATAGAGTGGCCCCAGTCTGTAAAGTGGTTGGGACTACAAAGCTGTCAGAAGGAACAGACTCACGCAAAGCTGGCTCACACACCTTCCGGCTATTCAAACTGGAATGTTAGTCGTGTCTGCTCTGACCTTTCACAGCACAGGAAGTGAAGTATGGCCGCCGCTGCCGCCGCCGTCGCCACCATCACCGCCAACAACAACAGCAGCAGCAGCAGCAGCAGCAGCAGTAAAGCTGCATCTCTACCGGGAACCTTTCTCTACAGAAACCACTGTTACCTGCTTTGACCTTTCCAAATAGAAGAAGTGGAAGCTCTGCCACCGATAGCAGCAACAGGAACTTGACTGTGTCCTGATTTGTGATGGAGAAGTTGGAGCTGGCGTTTCAGTGTTGATGAACAAACGCCGATTGTTTTTGTGCTGAAGTTCTCCTCAGGTGCACAAACACCCAGAACAGTGCTAGGAATTGGAAACATTTCAAATTTGATCAATTTGGATAAGTACGTTGCCAAAACGTCACATATGGTGAGAGAAGCAATCTAAAAATCAAAGAACTGTGAGATACATCTGTGTGTTAAGTGCTAAGAATACTGCAGGAAAGATAACACGCAGAGGATATGTTGAATGCAAACACAAATGGTATCAAAGCGTAATAATAGAAAGATTTTTATTTGTATTTTACACAAATGTGACATCTTTCCTGCCCTCGCTAATGAGCCAGTTAGCTACGAGCAGCTCTGCCTGCCGGCTACGTTTAAGCTAAAATAAGACACAGAGGCTCAGACGGTATCTGGGTCACGTTCTGTGATGCTCTCTGTATGGACCGATGCACCGACTGTGATGCTGCTGCTGCTGCTGCTGCTGATTCTTATACAAGCAGCAAAGATTCTATGGCTTTTTCACACATTTCTGTCACAGATGCCATTAAATTGCATTTTTGTTTTGCGGCTACTTTTTACGCGATCGCCATGACAACAAGAGGGACACCTTTAGCTTAGGCGGATCAAACGGGACTGCTGGGCCTTGGTGGAGCGATTTGCTCATCTCAGTTTCCTCCTTGTTTCATTGCCACATTCATTATAAACTTATAACATTTACACTCTATTTACTAATGAGTATTTTATCTTGGTTTTCACCTTGTCGCCGTCATGTGGTTTGACACCTTGTCCCCTATTATCTGCTCTGGGTGCAACTCACAAGCTATTATCACCCTCCCATTTTTATTCTTCACTTTTTTTTCCTTTTACATTTGGCAGCAAACTGCCTGGATATATGTTTTATTATCCAGCAGGCAGCAGGGTGTGAAGTCACAGAGAAGGAGAGGCTCTGACAAAGATCATGACGCTGGAAGTCCACAGTGAAAATCACACACTTTTAAAACACAACTTTTGTGGACAGAAGAAGTCTCCGTCTCCTTTTTCCTCCTGCACCGCCAGGCCAGTCATCCACTCAGGTCTAATCCTGAACCCAGATGAAGATGGAAAAAGCTATCCCTTCTCTCCTCCGGCTACTTTTAGCCCATCCTTGATGTGGAATGGATGGGTGGGGCTGCAGGAGGAAGAGGAAAGATGTTGTGTGATCAAGCAGTGGAGGAAAAAAAAAGTCTTTGAAATGAGGGATGGATTCGAGAGGTGGGGGGAAAAAGAGCAGCAGAGGATGGTCAGTCAGTCCAGAGCATCCCTCCTCCTAAAGCCCTGTCATGTGTGTGTGTGTGTGTGTGTGTGTGTGTGTGTGTGTGTGTGTGTGTGTGTGTGTGTGTGTGTGTGTGTGTGTGTGTGTGTGTGTGTGTGTGTGTGATGAGGAGATTTGGGGGAAGGTAATGGATGGAAGGCCCCATGGTGGCTGTAATCCCTCAGCATGACACAGCACATGTTGAGAGGAAGAGGAGGGAGTGATCAGGATAAAGAGCAGAATATATGGAAAATATTTTACCAGCTGCTCCTCAGTTTTCCACATAAGAACTTACACATATTTTTTTTTAGAGGTAACTGCTCAGATTTGTACGTCACAAGATGTTTGATCCCTTCTTTTTCAGTTAAACATTATCTCAGTTGATGAATTCTTTTATTTATTGGATTATCAAGCAAAATGCCAAACGTTCACTGCTTTCAGTCTTTCAGATGTGAACATTTACTATTTTTCTCTGGTATTATATCTAAGTAATATATCTAGTAATATATGTAGTAATATCTGTGATGAGCAGCTTACACGCTTTAATAGATCAAACAAAACACAAACAGATTTATTGATGATGAGAATAGTGTTGATTACAGCATAAGTCAGAGATTTTATAAGAAAAAAAGACGTAGAAGCTTATTTTACAGTCTCTAAGGATACACTAAATACTGAAATTGAAATATAATTACAGGCGGCAGCAACAGCTGTGTGTTTGTCCTACTGACACTAATATTAAAACCATCACAATTAACAGATGACCCGTTTTATTCTTTGAGTTTAGCGTCTGCTGGCTCCTGTAAACGTGGTTATGATATAATGTAACTACAGTATTTGTTCGTGTGGTGTTGGGTGGAGCAGTGGATGCATGCAGACAGTGCAAACAGATGGCTCGTTGTTGTAGCAGCGAGGCAGTGATGCTGAAGAGACTTAATCTCTCTGTCTGTTGGGTCAAGAGGAGCAAGTGCATTGTCTAAAAGTAACAGAAAACAATTAGCGAACTCTTTAAAAAAATGTTTTTTTATTATTGTAAACCAATGCAATGTAGCCGTTAGCGCTAGCTATCTAACTTGCTTTTTGATACCAAATCCATACCACCATGAATCAGAGACAGAAATGTCTGGTCAGTGTCCTAATTATGTTTACTGATTCGCTGATCTGATTTGTAGAAAAGTATGTTTGTCAGTCTAAGCATTAAATAAGGGAAAGACCAACCAGACCACAATATTTAAGCTTAATAAAAAAAAATTAAAAAAAATCTTTATATCTAATGTGAGCAGGTGGAAGTGGATTCTAGCCAGCATATTGAAATAAAATGATATGTTCTTTTCTCCCTTGTCCTTGTCTTTAAATACATTTGAATATCCCAAACTGCCTGTCCAGTGATTTAATCTTTTTTTCTCCTTCCTCTTCCTCATCCTTCCCTCCATTTGTCTTCTTTTTGTTCCTCTTGTCTTATTTCTAACACTTTTTTTGAAAAACTGCTTGGAAATAGAATTTTAAAACTCACTAACCAATCATCTGAGTCCGTCACTTATTCCTATGTTTCATTCATTGTCTCACATCAGACCACCTCACATCATGCCAGGCTTTTAGGTTTGATCATCACTCTCTGAATGGACTATACCTCTCTTTGCCTTCTGTGTGTTATGTTAGTCTTGGCTGTGTCTGTTTCTTTTTTTAGCCTCAGTGGTTTTCATTTTACATCTATATCGTCAAGATTATCTAAAGGTCTGGAATCTTATTTGAAGGCTGAGGTTGTGGGTTTGTGTCTCTGCATGAGGAGGCTGTTGTATGGCATAGAAAGAAAGTGATTTGTCGTTTATTAGGTTTGCTATGCTGCTGTTACAGACAGACGTCCCTTTGTGTTTTTTTCTGCTGCCCTCAGCTGCAGTCACCCTGACAAGCAGATACGCCAATAGAAACATTAATGAAGGTTTGTCAGATGGAGCTTTTAAACTTCAGCCCTACATTTAAACACTATTTAGTGTTGGGATCAAAGAGATTCTATGATTAATAATTGCTTCAAGCAATAGAGAAATGAATGATTTTTTTTGTCCTCTAATTACTCAACATCCATGTGACCTGAAGTCCAGTTTCAGTCCGTTTCAAGCAGTAAAACGAAAAACCAAAAGGACAGATCCATCTGTTTGATAAGTTGATCATTCTTTCTCAATTTTTCTGCTCTTATGATTAATTAGTTTTGCCCTCATTGACCCATCAGTTTCATTCTCTCCGCTGTGGACCTTCCTCTGGCACAGCCTCAGCAACACAGCAAAACATCCCAGTTCATCTCTGCTTTCTTCTTACAAATAGTGGGAACGAAACAGTAGTAAACTGGCGTATATTCTGACACGCAAAGCCAAACATTACAGATTGATAGGCTGTAAGATCTTTTCATATCAAGTAAAACTGTCCAAAGCTCATCATTCTCAACGCAAACTTAAAAATGTATCTCCTGTCAAGGACATTTGATCATGTGGTAGGTTAACGGTGGGCCTGAACCCCAGAGGAAATAAATGCATCCGTCCAATTTCTTGAACGACATCATGAAGGAGAAAAAAATAGAATAGTGGAATAAAATCTAGAAAATCAAATATATACATGATATAAATGTAGTCACAAATTTAGAAAAATTAGCAAGGGGTCTATAGCCGTGCTTGCAGCATTGTGAGCCTGTGCAATGGGTTCAATCCATGCTCACCATCTTTGTTTAGCACGTAAGTGTGCTAACGGTAGCTCGTTATCAATAAACAGCTGAGGCTGGTGTGAATGTCATAATAAAAGCAAAGCAAACCACAAACCAGACTATTGGACCACTCAGAATGTTGATCTGGTGCCGGACAAAAAGCCAGGGGATCACAAATCTTAATTCATCCTCGGGTGGATCATAAAACAGTCCATTTAATCTGTTTAATTTAAGACAGCCCAACATCACCATATAGAGCCATGGCCGAAATGATTGAATTTGATTGATTTCTCCATTAATATGTAATACCATCAATATTAATACCAGATTTTTAAAGATTAAATTACCCTCATATCCTATAGCTAACTACCACAGCTAATATAAGCCATCCTCTCGCTCCGTTTTGTTAGCATAGCATTTAAGCGACAGTAATGAAAACAAGAGAAAAGTCCGTAAGGTATTTGAATGCGGCTCATTGTTTGCCATCTGTGGGCGCTTGTGTTCCAAACCAGATGGCAATCTTCCAGTTAAAGCTGCTCGCCCAAGTAATGAAGTGGGAATGTAGTAAGCGAGGACACAATGAGAGCACAAGTATTTATACCTGTGTTTTATGTCCTAATAGAGAGGCCTCAGCAGAAGAAATAGCAAACTAATTAATAATTTCATAGACTTGATCTTGACGAGTGAGTCCTTCAGTTCTCCCATCCTAGATTTGCAGCTCCAGCAAAGTGTCATGGAGTCATGAGGACACACACTTCCACGCTCGCACACTCTCTCACACACATCACCAAGGTCGGATCATCAGTCATGCATTTTCCACTGTTTCTAGATGGGTTTCATGCCTCTCCCTCTCTCCCTCCCTCTCTCCCTCTCTCTCCTCCCAGGACTCCATCATTATTGATTTTCCTCAGCACTAAGCTAGCATCTCACACAACGGCCCCTTCATTCTGTTATCTCTGACCTGCCCCCCCACTGCCTGATATAGCCGAGTGAAAGCTCCTCTGTTAAGAGCTGGAATGGCTGCCACCTGGGCGCTACATGCCCTGAGTCGGGCCTGTGAGGCCATTATGGGGGGTCAGGTGAGCATGTTTGTGGAGTAAACATGCATTGAAGCATGCTTTTATTTTGAAAAGCTGTTTGTCATATTGATAAAATATCTCCTGTGATTATTTCACTAAGACACAGTCGTCACCTGTTGTTATGTGTGTAGCTTATATAGCTCTGTATGCCAGTGTGAACTGGATTAAAACTGGATTAATTTAAGGTCTGGTAGAAATCAGGAATTAGACATCCAGTATGGTGTTTGCACATCTTTGTTGGCAAAGGAGGGTAATATCAAGATTATATCATCATATTGTGTTTTTATAAAAAAGAAAATGTCATGTCCAAGTTAAAAAAAGATAATTTTTAAGAATAAATTGATTCAAATCAAATTTATTGATTTGTCGCCTGGCCCTTATCGTTGTTTTCCCCATGGCTTTATATGACCTGATCATTGACTGTATGTAAGCTACACATGTATGGTTTAAAAGAGATTTCTCGAGGACTGACATTTTGATGCTTGTGCCTTTTGTTTTCCATCCCTTATCCTTTCCTCGGCTCTGATTTGTGTTAACATTCATGTGGTAGGACGTCACCACTGTAGGCCTTAGCCTTAAAAAGTGTAAGAAATACAGAACTGACGTTTCTTCTCGTTAAAAGTTTCTTTCCGTTGTTGACAAAAAGTTCCCTTCCATGAAATGATCTTTTGATTTTTAAAAAAAAGAAGTAAAATAAACAAAAATAAACTCAACATATGGACGTTCCTCAGGCCACGAGCTGAATGCTGTCTCTGTTTATGACCAGACTGTACAATTTGTAGATCATACTTCAAACATTTGGCTTAAAGTGTCTTGAATCAAACACATTGTGGTAAAAGGAGATTAATGACCTTGGTCACAGTTTGCAGAAAAGTGATCTCTGATCTTAGATTTATTTTTAAGGTCCTGTCTGTAGAGTAAATTATTTCTTTTACACACATTTTTGCCTGAGCCTTCCTTTGGTGAACGTGGGTCGGGCTAAACGCTGGATTTATGAAGAGGCGGACTAACTGTCCTGCCAGTTAAAGGCACAACACAGTGTCCCCCTGTAGGCTTATTGAAGCCCCTCCCCTTCGACACACACACCACCACACACACACACACACACACACACACACAACCACACACACACACACACAACCACACACATATGAGCTAACTCTCAGCGGCTGGTCGAGGCTCTTAATGACAGTTGTTGGCCTGTCTGAGCCTCTGAGGTTTAAATAGGTGGACATAGTGGGCCAGTGTGTGTTTGTGTGTAGTGTGAGTGTGTGTATGTGAATGTGTTGGGGGGGTTGTTACTGTATGGGTGGCCATCTGGAGAGGGAAAACAAAGCTGCCACTGGAGATGGTGGGTGGGTTCTGGTTGTCCCGGGTACAAGGTTAAGAGAGAAGTCTTAGAGAGCCGTTTCCTGAAGTGAAGAAGATGTTTGCCTTTTAGTTCAATGTGATACACCTGCACTAATCATCTGTCTATGATTATTATCATTATTATTTTTACAATTATTTTCACAATGGGGAATGTTGTTGTTGTTGTTATTGTTCAAATGGGAATGTTGTCGTCTTTGTTATTACCGCCACCATGGAGGTTATAGTTTTGCCGGCGTTGGTTGGTTGGTTGGTTTGATAGTTTGTCAACAAGATAACACAAAATGTTATTGACGGATCTTGATGAAATTTTCAGGAGAGATTTTGGTGGTGGTCCGGATCACCGTCTGGATCCAGGAATTTTTTTTTTTTATAGTTTATTAGTTATACCACATGTACCGTTGTAATGTGCTGATTGCAAGGCTCCATAAGATGTAGCTCTCTGCAACAAAATGACTGTAGTTTTGCTTTGGAGTGAAATGGCAACATAGGGAAACTGAGCTGCCTTGGCGGAGGTCTGCACTCTCCGAGTGCTTTCTAATTATTATTATTATTATTATTATTATTATTATTATTATTATTATTATTATTATTATTATTTGGGGTTAGGGGGGTCAGAGGCATCAGACCTCAGACTCGGGGCTCATAATGGGAGGAGGGTTGACTTTAGTTGAATAACCCCCGGAATAACCCATCTCACATTGGAGAGGCTGTAACTGTAGAACATTTGACATTTTTGCTTTATAAATCACCAAAATGATTAATTGATTATGAAAATATTTGCCAATTATTAGAAATAACTTTTTTTCTTCCAAGAAATGTCCAAGGAACTCAGAGTATATATGTTCTACCTTTCATTCACTATGTACCTTTTTGTCTTCACTTTACGGCCTCTCTCTCTCTCTCTCTCTCTCTCTCTCTCTCTCTCTCTCTCTTCCACCCACACACACACACACACACACACACACACACACACACACACACACACACACACACACACACACACACGGACACACACACTTGTTGCCGTAGCAAAAGAAATCCTGTTTTCCTTCCGTGAAGCTGTGTTGGTTCTTTCAGCCCGTCTCACAGGGAGGCAGCTGGCAGAGTCGACTGACAGCCTCATTAGCTTTTGTTTTCATCTGCTTCAAAACACTGCCAGCCGGTCTGGAGCCGTCACCTGACCACAAACCCAGCCGCCTGATTGGATCGCACCGATGAACCTCAGTCAGCTGACCAGAACCGGGGTCTCCGATTGGGCCAGAGTTTCTCAAAGCACTTCCTTCTGTAGCCGGGCAGAATCTGTGCAAACTCCCATGAGTACTGAAGGGTTTGAAAACACACATAGGCTGCAGTCAAGAGACAAGTAAAAAGGTCCGTTTTACACATGAATCCTCTGGAATAGACAAGCATATAGTGGCCTGGTCAAAGAATGTTAAGATTAATACCTGCCAGATGATTTGTATCAGTATATCAGGAGCTACAAATAACAGTATATATGTTATTTAATATGAGGGGGGGTGCTGTGAGATGAAGAGAGACATTCATTCATCTTAGCTGTAAACTAGTAAATAATCCAATCTTAGGATAAAAGGTTTTCTGTGCACTTTGCTGAAAATGCGCCCGATGTTGTCGTGACTCTGAGAGTGCTTGTGTTACCGGGCAGATAAGAAAATCAAACGCACCTCATTTGTTGCCCATGTGGGGCAGGAGAAGCTGCTGGGACTGCTTTTGAGTTGTTAAAGGGACATGCTGGCACACGCAAGCCTGAATAACAATAGAAGATCAATATTAATCTAGTGGTGTAGATGAGCTTAGCACAGTGAATCAGGTAGCAAGCAGGTAAACACTCAGTTCTTCAGTTGACATTTGTATGTTTGATCTTTTCTTCCCTTTAAATTAGAATAGTGTCGCTTTGGTTGATGAAATTACTTCTAATGGAAAACTGAGGAAAGGAAAACCCACACAGCCACAGTGTTGGGTATCATACCTTATCAGTGGCAACCAAAATGTGTTCATAGCAGCTAATATGGAAAATTGTCATGTGCAGAAAGTCGGCATCCAAACGTTTTGAACGCTTGTTTCTTTAATGTTATATTTTCTTATGCAAAACTATTATTTAAGGTTCCAAAACTGAAACATTTCAAACTAAAGGCCCAACAGTCCCTTTTAATTAAATTAAACCCGGTGACTTGCCCCACTCTTCTACCAATCAAATGAAAATCAAATAATTCAGTTTAGTTGCCCGATCTTGTAATCTTAAAGGATGCAAAAGAAATGAATGGATCCATCCCTTTATCCAGATCCACTCCAAAATGTAAGGATTTCTTCCATTGCACATGCCCCACCCTTCCACCCAGCTCCACGGTAATCCGTCAAGTAGTTTATGTGTAATCAATAAACCAGGTCAGAAAAGCTTGCAGCATCCTAACGCACCCTTTGTTGCACGTCATTTGCATCATGTTTTTTTTTTACTGAGAGCTCTCAAAGACATGCATCAACAATCCCCCCCAAAATACTGGAGACACTAAGAATTCCATTATCTACAGATTCACCTCTGTTGCTTCCTCTTCCCTTATTCTTGTTTTGTCTATTTCGGTTATGTCACCATTGGACACAAACACACTCACAGTTGTTGCCGATCACACAAACACACACACACACACACACACACACACACACACACACACACACACACACACACACACACACACACACACACACACAAACAACGCTTTTCTCCTCTTGTGTGGCTGTGATCATGACATACAGTCTGTCAAGAGGCCAGTTTTTTGTTGTTGTTGTTGTTGTTGTTGTTGTTGTTGTTGTTGTGGGTGTTTGGCTGATCGAGTGCTTGCTTCTAGCATGTTAGCAGCAGCTGGTACACGGGTCACTGTAGGGTTGATGCCCACCTACTGCTGTTCTCCTGTACGACCACCCTCCCTCTGATCGCTCTCTGATCACCAGATGATTTAAAAAAAAATATTATTATTGAGTATAGATCTAGTATCAGAATTATAACAGCCTTTAATGTCGGTGTGAATAAAATAATTAGGCAGAAATGCAGTTTTGAAGCATAAAATGTGTCTTATGTGAAATTTGTATAGCTTGTATGATTGGAAACATATTATCAGACCCATTTTTTTCCCTTTTTTTTTTAATGTCTTCTGCTCTTCTAACACAAAACAGAACGGGACACAAGTGGGGCAGCAGGAACGTATCCCAAACACTGATTAATTGTTAAATTGCATGTATTCAGCTCCCAGGTGGGTGTGAGGACTGCTTAAGGCTTTCAGTGTTCATGTAGCTGTGAAAAAGGGAGTCTTCTTCAGCCACTTGGGAACACATGATCCATAACGAACTCTTTTTCTGCCTTCCCTAACTTGACTGACACACCGTCAACATCAAGAGCAGGTCTGGACAAGTGTGTGTGTGTGTGTGTGTGTAACGCTCCTGCTGCACCTGTGAGTGTGTTTTTGTGTTAGAGATGCGTTTTCACTGGCGTAAATAATATCTTAGTTTCCACTTTTTCAAACACCCAACAGCAGTAGATATTTTATAAATATTATGGGTGTGATCCTGGTGTTTTTTTGTGTAACTTGTCTATTATTTTGTGAAAAGTACAATACATACTGATTGACTTAGAATACTTTATACAAATAAATTAGATTAAGTCAGTTGTGATGTTTTGTTTTTATCATTTAATGTGTTCCCTTACATCATCTTTGGTTATGGTCCACTATCATTTTTGGTTGAAATCGTTCTGGAGAACTTTTTGAATTTCTAATTCGAAACAGAATCTTTGATATGTCTTTTGCATTTTCATTGTTACGTTGTTTTGAAACTTTTGTCACATCTGTCATTTTACAGCAATGGTGATAGTCGATGCAATCTAAAGTAAAGTTAAATTTGAGAAGGAGCCAGAGGGACCTGGTGTATAAAATGAGTAAACGCTGAGTAAATGCGACCCTGCAGGGGAATAATGTTTCATGGTGTGTGTGTGTGTGTGTGTGTGTGTGTGTGTGTGTGTGTGTTCTTGGTCATTCAGCTCAGTGCCCTTTGGAGATAACTTTGACCCTCTCTACATCTGTCTTGATGGATTGCCTATTTGTCTCTAATCTGCCCATATAGGATTTTCTTTGGTTTTACGTTTAAATGTATTTTAAAAAAATCTTCCGTTGCTCGGAATTCTGGTCTAAAATGTTTGTCATCATTTTTGCAATATTCAAGTCAGATCACAGAGGTGCATTCAGGACTATTTTTTCCTAAGTTTTGCCCTGTAAAAATAAACTGAAACCAAATGTGGTGGTTTTACTGATCCATTTTGACATATTCAATTTAAAATAGTACAAATACAAAATATTGATTGATTTTTGGAAACATCTGTTTACCACAGCGTTCCGATCTCTTCTGATTAATCTGTGAATATTGATCCGTGGGATAATAAACTTAAAGTTTTCATGCCTGTGGAGGTTTCAGCTCTGCCACATGTCTCAGTTTGCAAAATAAAGTACTCAAATAGAGGGGTTTTAAATATCTCATATATCATCTCTTGTTATTTCTATGGATCAGAGGAAAACAAAAGCTAAACTGTTTGAGGTTTTGTCCTGTCTGAATAAAGCATTGTAGGATCAGGTTGTGGTGGGTTGGTTACAGATTGTAAATATCTCTGAGATAAACTTGTGGTTTTGTTATCCCTGCACAAATGACCTGACTTGACTTGACCACAATGGAAAGACAGTGTCTTTGCACGTATGTGTGCATTTGTGGTTACGTGCCTGTGCATATTTACACAGCAGAAGCCTGTGGAGGTCTGGCACTTTCTCAACAGTAAAAAAATAAATAAATAAAATTTCTGCATGACTGTAAAATCAGACTGGTCATAAATCAGTCTTGCAACACACTGCAAATATCTCAGCTAAGCCAAAGGGTTTATTTTATATTCATGGTTTTACACTGTAGTGACATCGTCTATTGTCCTTCCTAACAGTCGGACCACTCCTCATCCTCCTCTTCCTCCTCCGTCATGTGATTAAAACAGATCTTTTTTCCACCCCTTCTCCCCTGTTGTTTGATCCCATGGTAACATGTGAGGAATGCTGGGATTCGTCCTTTTTTTCCCTCCCCCTGCTCGGCCGATGATCCCTGGATAGGAAGAGGTTAACGCTTTCAGTGGAGGTGTTAATGGCAAAGTAACGCTGTGCTGTTTTCTGTCTGCCTCTTCAGGGTGAATAGATTTAATGCTATGACCTACAGGACGTGTTGAGCGGTGGTGAACATAGAATCTTTGAGGTTTCAGCAGCAGGTCCGGTTAATGGGTCACATTTAGTCTTATAGGTAAGAGCAGTAAAGGGTGAATCACGTCTGTGTGGACGGCTGTAAACACCTCTTTATCTGTGCAAAACATCATCTGGGATGGAACTGGTAACCCCCAGAAGTGTCGCTTCAGAAATATCATATAACATCATGAATGGCTAATTCACGCTAACAAATTACATTTGAATCAAACCTTCTTCTTAGGTCGTATTAAGTATTTATATGTTTTTCTTTGTCTGACGTGACAGTAAACTGTCTCTGCTTTGGACTATAGGTCAGATAAAATAAGAAATTTGATGCTGCATTTGTCATTATAAATTACATTTATTATTCTCTTTATAAATAAGGATTTTTCACCATAATTGGAAATGAAGATGTTTAGCAGGAGGAATTCTTCACACCTCGCTGTAGAAACGGACCTTGAAGAATTTTAGAACAGTTCTTTGACTGAACCCTGTGTTGATATGAAAGCTGCTTTAAAAAAAAAGGAATCTGAAATCTTGTGTTCAGATTTGAAGAGAGTTTTTCTTCAAAGCAACATTTCAGGATTTGCTGTAATGAATTAGCCGGTCTTTCTTGGCTTCACTGTCTGGATGAGAAACCCTTAAGCAGGGAGGGTGGCTCATGTCGGACATGGCTATTACCTCGCTGCCAGCCAGAACGTCCTGCTGTCTAGCCACACAGGGTCGAAGTGGGAGCGCTGTAAGCAAATGAGTGACATCATTCCCGAGGTTAAAAATGAACCAGAGGCAGATGTTTGGTGGATGATGTCAGCCTGGTGCAAGTCCAACCTGAGAGGAAACCTGAAGAGCCCAGCAGGGTTCAGTTTTACTCCGCAGGGCAGTGGATTCCGACTCTCTCCGTCCTCCCCTCCTGTCTCCCCCCCACCTCCTCTGCTGTAATCCCAGCTCTCCTCTTGCTGGCAAAATAAACCACACAAGGCTTTTCCAGTGTCTGAGCAGCAGAGGGTTTGTGTTGTCAGATGAGAGGAGCCGGGCTGCAGAGATTATCAACCAGAGCAGAACGGAGGACTTCAATGTTCCTCTTTTCCTCTGTTCAGCCTGCAGCTCCTAAATCCGATGTCTGATTCCTCCTTTACACGAGTGGCTTTATGTGTCTTTTTTTGTGAGTTGCATAAACAGAAAAAAAAAGTCTGCATGGCTCATTTTGTGTTCGAGTCAGATGAACGAGCAGAGTCTGATTTTTTAAATTTTTTTTAAAGAAACTGTAAACTGCAGATAATTTTATTGACCTCTAACACCGTTTGAAACTTTGATGTGTTGTGTTGTTTTTTAATGTACATTTTTTCTTTCATTCAAAGTTCTCGATTCATCAAAAAATATGAATCAATTAACTGATGTTGAAAATATTTAATTCATTGCAAGAAACCTTGCTGCATCCCTCTTATGCATCTTTCAGCGGCTGCTTGTTATTTCGAGTCACCGAGCTCACGATCGTTCTAGCTTTTATTGTCCGTTTTAAGAGGACGTTTCCTTGATCTTGTGACCAGCTGTAATTCCTGTCCGTCTACAGTCGTCCGTCTAGTGAAGCAGAAAGGCCGCCCTGTCACTAATGTGTCTGGAGGACAGATGAATGTGACTTCCTGCGACTGCTGGTTACTCACAGGTCTTTTCGACATTGCCAGTGCTTCGTGTTGCGTCTTCCACCTGCAGCAACAATATCATCCAGGACAAATCAGATACATGGGCGTCAGTATCATCAGGAGCACAAAGACCTCTACGCTCACATTTGTCTCTGCCCTCTTTATCTTCCTGCGCTGCCCTTTCATTTTCTCCCTCCCTCCCTCCCTCCCTGTAGGTTAAATCTCTCTATTTATAGCACGCAGCAGCAGAGCTGAATTGTGGGTCAGTATGTTGAGGGGGAGGAGGGGCCGCCGCTGCTGCCGCGTGGCGCATCATATAGCTTGCACGGCTTCACGCCTTAAAGGAGGTGAAAAGATCGATATCGATATCGATAATATTGTGAAGTTATGATATTTAGACCCATGTATTTAGGAACATTTTCCTAATTTTTCAAACCTCTTCTTCTGGGATTAGTCAGGCTGAAAACAATGATAATTTCATTATTCTATGCATTAAGCATAACTTGAACATGTTTTTTCCCCACTGTGTTTAAAAATGTTTACCCATACAAAAGTTATAAATCAACAAAACCAGAACAGTGAGAACCAAAAAGAGGATCTGTGGGTGTCAGTCGTCTGGTTTCAGCAGCACAGTTGGTGTTTTCATCATGTGGCTCTTTATATACCAGCAGTGTTGTGCTAACAGCTAATCTGAGTCAAATCTGCCTAACTCCCTCATAGTGCAGCTCACCCCGGAGCGAGCTAGCTTTTGTGCACTTACTGTTGACTTTAGGCTTTGACTGAATTACTCCCTACTCCTCATAATCCCACAGCTTTATGCATAGCAGCCCTGCAGTTCTTTAAAAGCAGCATGTTCATCCTTAAAACTGAAGTCTGGGCTGTTTTTCTCCCGTGCCTTTTGAATTGATCTGGTTTTTTGTGTGGCTGTCATTCCTACAACGGTCTTTTCACGGCACTGAGCCCCAGAAGAAGCAGCAATAATATTAGATTTCATGGTTAAAGTCAAGGCCTCGTTGTCCTGTTCCACAGCAAGACAATGACAGGAACGTGGCCATTGTGGCTGTGATTGTTCAGCCAGGTGTGGCACTGTGGGTGGAGATTACAGTTCTGGGCCCGCCCTCTTGTACAGGTGGCCCATCCTCAATAGCAAGTAGAACTTATGTTTTCTTAACCTTACAAGGAGTCGCTAGAATCACATCAGTTTCCAGCTGTGTAGAATCCAAGTAACACTGGTAATGATGCATTCACTGTCCGATTTTTATATCTGGAAATGAATGCAAGATCTGAAAATTCCTTGGACGCATATCGACTGTTTCTGTAAAGACAAGCCAATGGATTGACAGCTCATCTGCTCTCTCTCTTGTAAAGAGTCGATCACTCTCTTTTCACTCCAATCCCTCCTGCCAGATCATCCAAACACGATGGCATTTCCTTCAATAGAAATAAAATGTCAGAGTTCGGAGTGAATAGATGTACGTGTCTACGCAGCAAAAAAAGTCAGCAAGATAGATGGGGGTGCTGTTTCACATTGTGTGCTCCGTGTAATAAAATACAAAATGTCCTGTAGTCACCCCTGTACTCCAGAACCTCCACTGGCTCCCTGCCCCACAATGCATCCTTCGCCTCCTTCACAAAGCCCTCCATAACCAGGCCCCCCCCCAAACCTCCCTCACTGACTCACGCTCCAGCCTCGGCTCCTCTGATGCCAACTTTGAGTATTGGCTGCCTTTGAGTGTAAAAAGCGATATTTAAAAATGAAGGCAAACTGCGTTAACGTCTGTAAACGAAGGGCGCAGCTAAAAACGGAAATCCTGGTGCTGCTCCTCTGTTGTACAGCAAACGATGCTGACAGAACCTTTGGAATTAAAAAGTTAACTTGCAGGTAAATTAGGAGGGTTGTGCGAGATGTTTATTTAAATCCATTGTTGTCGACCTGTTGGTATATGGCAGCACTTTGAGGAGAGAAATTAAACACCATTATTCCTGTGACTCCGGTGTCTGTAGGCGGTCCTTCATAATGGTTGTTACACGGGCCGCTGTGCAGAAAAACCCTCTATGTGTTGGTTTGCTCAGAGGTCCAACAGAGTTAGCATATCCTAATGATATCATATAATATAATAGCTGGTGGTTAGACACCAAATTTCCATGGTTGTGTCATCTGTATGTTGTCCAGTTGTAAAGATTTCAAGTTGCTATCTTAGTCTGTCCTATTTCATCTGCTTTCACTTAACATTTTTAAACATCAGTGCAGATACCTTTTCTTTTTTCTTCCAGTGTCTTAAATGGTCAAATTCTAAATGTGCTCTACAAAATAAAAAAAAAATAAAAAAATATATGTCAGAAACTATTTAATCGAAGAAGTAAACACAATTAGACACTTAAACATTCTGCGATACTTTTGCTAAGGCTTTAGAACACTTCGAAGTTCCACAGATTTTAAAGGCCCTTTTATTTGATTGATCAACTGGTAGATTCTGCTCACAGATAGAGATCTGATGCACTGCCAACCCCTGACCTCATGTTACTTTATATAAGAGTGATCCCGAGGTGTTCCAGGCAGTATGGTGTACAGATGTGAGGTTATGGAGAAAGGATGGCCAGTGTTGAAACCGGTGTTTGTATCAGCAGATTCCCTGAGTAGTATCAGGAGAAGAGTCGCGGGATCAGTGCAATCTGAACAAAATAACGTCTCAAAAACAGGCAAAAAGCTCAAATTTATTCATCTGTCACTGCAGCTAATCTTCTTCTTTTTTGTTGAGGTATTTAGAGGGGAAGCTAATCTCCAAAGTGCTTCAAATGTGAGCTGCAGAAGAAGAATTTCTTTTATTCCTTGTTGGGATTTTGATTCAATCAGTTCAATCAGTAATTTCTTTCAGCATTGAGGTGAGAAGATTCTGCAAGATCTCTCCTCGTTTTCATCTCTTTCTCTAACTTTCTCTCACTCGTCCAAACAGAACAGAGCCGGTGTTATCCGGTGTTCGGTGTTATCCGATCCTCGGTGTAAAGTTTCCCCTCTCTGCTCGCACTGCTCGCCGCCAAGCTTTTCTTTTTTCAGCCCTGTGTTTTCACTGGCGGTAAAAACATCTCCGTCTTAATTAAGTGAGCCTCACCCTTTTCCCTGCGCTGAAAAAAGAGCAGCTCTCTTTTTTTTTTTATTGCGGCCCACTGTGAATGTGAAACCTCCTTCAGACCTGACTCCTCGCCGGCACAGGGCCCTATATTTACCAGAGACAACCCCCCCGTCAAAACCCCCTAATTACTCTTACAGGCCTTTGAAGAGGTGATAAAAATGCCCGTGTAGAATAGAAAGTTCCAGTGGTTTGGATATTGCCGTGCCCTCGTGTCTGAAAATGGAGCGTGTAGTTAGCATCCCTGGCCACAACCTGCTAAACGTCATTGCAGAGAGATGTCACTGACTAAAAAAAGAAAAAAAACCTCCAAATCATCAGATTGTCCGTAAACATCTCTCCGTGGCAGCGTCACACCCCCCCCAAAAAAAACAAACCCCATGAGTTTGTCCTGAAGCTTCCTGTCCGGACTGATGCAGAGATGAAGCTGCAGAGGTGAACGTTGGTTCACAGAGCAGGAGGACAGGAGCGATCGTTTTCCTTGGCCCTCCTTCCCTGAAAAGGCTTGGGCTCGGTCTTCCACACTTTGAAGGTCTCCTTGCTTCTCTCTAGAGGTCTTCCTGCTTTCTTCCCTCCCTCCGCTTGTATGTTCAGAGGATTGTGTTTATCTGCTAGCTCTCCCTGCACAGTAAACACAGCAGTACCCTGTGCACCATCTATCAAAGGGCCAGATCTTTGCATGGAAGCAGGGGGTCAAGTTTGGAACTGGGTCTCGATGTTTGCCCCCGGCAGAAAAGTTACCCGATACTCAAGGCGAGTCGGGTCCAGTAGAGACGGAACTGCGCAGTAGAAATGCGGCTTTTGGATACATCTACAGTATATATTATACTACCCCCATGTAGCGGATTCATCCTCTCTTCCTGTCTTTTCCTGTGTCCGTCTTTGCGTATCATGTAAACCCTGATGGGGCTGTTGGGGACAGGAAGTCTGTTTGAATCATGGGGCCAGAAAAATGCTAATCTAATCTCATCATCGTTCGGCTGAATAAAGAGGCTTTTGTCTTTAAGTAGAAGGAATGGTTAGCAATGTGACAATATCAATATATCATTGGCCCAGACAGCATAATCGGATTTCTCATTTGTTTGTTAAATGCTGGTGACGAGGCATATAATTACAAGGAAATACAGACACACACTGCAAAAATAAATAAATAATATAAGTAAACATATGTAGTTCCTGACCTGTCATTTAATGTTTCAGAGTAGGTGACCTTTTCCCCCAATTTAAATTCACATGTTGCCTCTGCAGAGTCACAGTTTGTTCCGTCTCCACGGTGATCCAGTATACAATGCTGCTACCCCCCTGGAGGGGCTGATGCATTATGGGAATGAAAACACCCCCCCCCACACACACACAAGAACCAACAACCTGATTAAGGAGAAACACTTTTATTCATAGCCTCTGCTCAATTACATTACAGCGCAGTGAGCCTGCAGAGCCGGACTGATCTGCTCCCGTAGCTCACATGTCAGTCTCCTGTATTACCGGCTGATGATCAGCAGTAGTGATGTTTATATTGTAAAAAAAAGAAAAAGAAAAAGAAAAAAGCCTGCCATGCCATTTGCCTGTGTTGCCATGTATGAACAACGATGCAGTCAGAAAAAAAAAAAAAACTTGATATGACTGAAAACGTAGGGTTTGCATCATAAACGTCTCCATCCTTTTTTTTAACGTTCTGTCTGTTTGCAAACAAATGCAAAACACGAAACTGACACCTTACGACTATTTATTATATCTAGATTATGGCGACTGATTTAATTATCAACATTAGTCTATTTTATTACTCTGTCTGAGCCCATTCTGAATACATCCTGCTCTTAACAGCGGCCATGTTGCATCACATGCCGGTGAAAGTAGGCCACTTTCATGCAGCACAGACGAATGGGGCCCGAGTGGACACACAGCTGATCGCCCGAGCACACGTGTGTCGTCAGAACGAGCCGTGTCCGACATGGCCGACCGCACACACGCACACACACGCACACACACACACATGTGTGCGTTTCCACTCGTGCTGCGTTTGCCACCTCAGATGGAGCCGAGCAGCTGAGAGAACAGAGCGACCCTGTGTGACGAGTGTCGGACTGCGTGTGGTTGATGTTCCACAGTATGGAAATGTTGTGGTCGATTAGTTTCACACATGGTTCGATTGTTTAACCTGCTATTAAAGGGACAAAGGCACAGGTTTGAATCAGGATCTTCTCTATAGTGTCTTTTTTCAAATTTATCTATAGAGTTCTTTTTTTATTTTTCTCTATTGCAGATTTTTTTAACGGTTTATCTGTCAGACTGAACACTGTGTAGAAAAATGTCCTTTCCTCTTTGTATTTATTCGATTTAAGTACAAATTTTCTTTCTTTTTCGATTGTTTTTGAGGCCAGTTGCAGATATTATCATCAACTGAAGGTTTTTGCTTCTCAAAGTAGTCACTTCCATATAGTTTGCAGATGAGTGACTCTTCTAGCACTGAGATTTCTGACTGTACTTTTTTAACCTCCTCCTCCTCATTATTTGACTTTATCACTGTATATTTTAATCCCTCAGATGAAGCATATATCCGCCCGTCTATAAGAGCATTATGGTATCATTTTAAATGACGACATGAATGCCCATCTCTTATAAATAAAGGTTATAGTAAAGCAGAGGTTAAAACCTACTACTGCTAGCTACGTCACCTGGCACGGCCCTGCTCTAATTAAGCTCAGCATTGGTTTCCAGAAATATAAGCAGCTTCTGGGACCTGTGTATTAGTCAGTGCTCATTCATTCCCTCTTGATTTACCGCTAATTTTCACTCGCATCATTTGGATTTTGGCGTTCGTCAAAAATCAGGCTTTGAGCCTGCGGTGGGGTAACTCGAGGATTTAAATCCCCGAACTATGATGGAGAAATTAAACAGCTTAATCTGCAGATGTACGTAGACTCTGCTGTTTGATATCCAGCAACCCTATAGATACAGAATCTGTGGAGACTTTTATTAGTCATACATCAAATTGTGATTCTTTTCACAGCCATAGTCACGAAAAATCAGACTGTCCTCCATCTATTCTCACTTTTTTTTCTCCTTTTTTTTTCTCCTGATTTCCCTGTGAGGCAAAAGCTCACAAGTGATAATAAGAATCAGTTGGTTTGAGCCTCCCTATTTATGAAGCTATGCTCCTGTTCCTCAGCTGGATGTTAGCAGTCACAGTCTCTAATGTAGTGCTGAGTTGCTGCAGGTGAAGGTTTTATGCATTAACATAAAGTGTGTGTGGGAGTTGTGGGTCGCTGAGGGAGCTTCAGAAGGCAGTGAGCCAAGCAAGGGAGATCAAAAACAAATGCTCTGTATTAGACACCACCTGTGTCTGAGTGTGTCTGAGTGTGTGCCTTATATATTTGACCAAAAAAAAAGTCACTATATTATACAAATAATTGCAGGTAATGATTTAATTGCCTTCATCTGTTCATCTTATCCCACTATCTTATTATAAGTCTAACATATTATTTATATATTTTATATATAATTATATTCCGACTCCCATCATTACCAGTTTTGACCGCTATCTATGTGCAAGTCGTAGTAATAGTAGTACTTTTTCATTTGCCGTTGGCTGTGGTGTCTCCTGTGGACGAGGTGAGGACGGCGTGTGTGTGTGTGTGTGTGTGGGGGGGGGATCTCAGTAACAACAGACGTAATAGCGTCTGACAGCGAGCTAATTCCTGCGGTGTACTCAGCCGCTTCACCTGCGCTGCAACAAGAGGCTTTATTAGGACGAATTTAGAACCCAGGACGTTTTGAGTATGTGAAGAAGACTTCATTCCTGATATGATGGTACACTGACTCGGACAATTATGGGGTCTGATATTCAGCATTTTTTATGATTATCTGAATCATTTTTTTTCCCTCTTCCATCGCTGGCAAATTAATTTGAAGTGTGCTTCTTTGGCTCCGACGCAGCTTCCACTCTATCTGAACCACTTAGCTCTCAGGAGTAATTGCATATCAACACTGCATGAGATGAATTTGCAAAAAATAACTAGTAGCTAAATATATCAAATGAAGGTAGTGGAGTAAAAAGTGCAACATTTGCCTCTAGAAGGTAGTGTGTAAGTAGTGAAACCCACTTTTAATACCCGATGTCTTTTGACCTCTTCGGTTGAACATGACTTGCATTTCTTAGCAACCAAAAACAGCAACTCATTTTCTGATTTGAACTAAATAAATTAATGACATTTATCTGCTCGTCTTTGTCTTTCCTCTCTCATCCAAGTCCATCTCTTTGTCCTCACTGTCGCGTCTTGTTGTCTCTGCTGATCCCCCCTCGACTCACAGGACTGATGGAGGAATGTCTGGATGAAAGGGGGGCGGTGAGAGGACGTCTGGTCGTCTCGCCTCTGGACGTCCTCGGACTTAATGCTCAGGGTTTATAGCAGCTTCTCCTCTCGTCTTTTTGTCACTTTGAACTTCCACTCGAGGCATGAAACGGAAAACACGACACATTTGTCTTTAACCTTTTGAGAATGTTCAGTTATTATTATTTGTGTCACCAATTTGTTGTTTTTTTGTGGTATTTGCCTTTGTCACTGTTGGCTTGGTATGATTTGGAATCCGTTCCAAGAACAGTAGGATTCATCTGTAGGCGTTCATGTTTACTTGGCGTTGATGCTACCCCTTGCGAGGCTTTTGAAAAGTCCTGATGTTGTGGTTTGTCAGTCTGGTCAGAGGCGATATCCGTTTCCCTGACGGTCAGTCCTCCCGTTGAGTCTAAAAATGGGGTGCTAGCCCATTACGTTATGGAAAGTTGCACCAGTGCCCAGAATGTAACCCCCTTACTACTACTAGATCTGATTACAGTAGCTATGCAACAGCCCGTCTCTCTAACTACCTGTCTCTCCTCGCTCTGTCGCTGTCTCACAGCCTGTCTAAGACTCTTGAACCTCCTTCTCTCCTGCTTTTCTCTGGACACTTTTTTTTTTTTTTTTTTTTTAGCTCCAAAGATCCGGCTTGAAAAGTATCGTATCCTCAGTACGTCTAATAAATAAAAGGACACCGATAGAAAAACAGCAAATTATCTTTTAATTTAGAACATTTTTTTTTTTAAATAAAAAAAAAAAGTCAGAAATGACATGTTGATTTTTCTTAACAGCGTAGCAAAGGAGCTCCACAGTGATCAGTCGGCTGAGCTTGTTTGTCGCTCTGCTCGCTGCTGGTGTTGATGAATGTGTGACAGGATCGAGCAGCAGCTGCTGTTTATCTGCTCATCTGGAACCTCCAGAAATATTTTACCTCATCCTCTGGACCTCATCGTTGTTCACATTTTTCCGCATGTGTGTGTGTGTGTGTGTGTGTTTATGCTGCGTGTCCAGCTTGTAGTGCTGTTCGGTGGAAGGCCGCCGTGGTGTCGAGCAGCAGCCTTTTCATAACTGCATGGATCACTGGTTCGATCAATGAAGCCTTGTTAGTGAGATGATTTCCACACTTGCTGAGCTGCAGAAATAGGAAGTGTGTTTGTCTGTGAGTGTCTTTCCATTTGCCCCCCCCCCGTCTCTGTGTGTACGTGTGTGTGTGTGTGTTTGTGTTTGTGCATCTGTGCATGTGATTTGTGTGTTGGTGGAAGTGTGTGGGTACACCAGAGCTTGCACCTGGCTCCTTTTCTGTGCCCTAAAGCCCAGAGGGATGAAATAAAGAAGGCCTTGTCCGAAAAACCATGATGCTCACACACACATGGACACACAACACGTTATTTTGTGGATTTAATGTTTAGAAATTGCGGTTTCCCCTCCCTTTATAAGTGCGTTTGTAACAGCGAACAGAGGAGAACTATGCTGTTGTGTTTTATTGTCATTAACGGCCACACTGCTGCACAACACAAACTCAACACAAGCTATGCAGGTTGGTTGACAACTGATTATTATGTGAAAGCATATATTAGCTGAGATGGCACATAGTGTATAGGCGTGAGAAACTTTTCTCCTGTTTGTTTGTTTGTGTGTGTGTGTGTGTGCGAGTGTGTGTGTGTGTGTGTGTGTTTTCCAGGATGACTCCACTCCCCTGGCATTTCCTTCGGGGGAAATCTCACAGCTCCTTCTTTCCTCATCTTGGTTCTCTGTGGCCTTTATCTTCTACACACACACTCACAACTCTCTCTCTCTCACACACACACACACACACACACACACACACACACACACACACACACACACACACACACACACACACACACACACACACACACACACACACAAAAAGACAAATAATTGTCCCAGCCTCTTCTTCCTCCTGCTCATCTTCACTCGTTCCACTTTGTCTCTCGAGACTTCCCGTGTTTTCTAGCAGCAGCCTGAAAAAGCAGAGAAAGCAGAGAAGAAGAGAGGAGAGGTGAAGAACAGCGCCACGATATTTTGAAAAAAGTTGTTTACTTCTCAACAAATTGAACTGTTCTGTGATCCCTTCAGCACATAGCAAGGAAACGGGCCACAGATCGGTATCTTGATTGAGCTTTGGTTCTGGGTTCGTCTTTGGTCTTTGGTCCGTTTTGATGAGAAACCCAGATCACTCAACTCCTTCCTTCCCCCTTAGAGTCACAGCTATAGGTCAAAGGTCTCTCCAGCTGAAGGATCATAAGGGGAATACCTTATGAACTCTGGGGTCAAGGCCCAGCAGTCTGAGTCAGGGACCTCATTAAAACTGTTGTCTGCTGCCTCGATGGCTTCTGATTGGAGTGGAGGAGTGATCTGAGTTCAGGGAGCTTTAAAGGATAGGATGTGACCTCACCCTTTAAAATGTCAGCTGTGGGCCTCATTTAGGCTCAAATATTCTTCCTTTAATTACTTGCTTTAAATTTTTTTTTAAATTGCTGCAATGGGGCAAGTGAAACTGTCAGCACATAATCAAATGGTTCCAAATGTCTCATGGGCAGGAGGTTATGAGGTTGATGAGCATCTGTCAGAGATACTGGGTCTAGTGTTTTACATGGGACCCCATTCACAATGCACATAGTTGACCAGTTGTCAATATGAATCTTTAAAGTGAAACACTGCATAGATAATTGTGGGAATCTCTTCTTTCTGTTTGGAAAAGCTGATGAGTATAAAAAAACAAAACAATGACATCATAGCAGCTGGCGATGTGTGGGGAGGATGAGCCGACCACTGTTGGCAAACAGCATCCGATTAAAATGCCTGTTAGTTGCTCGGGGGAGGAGACAGGCCCGTCAGCGATGCCCTGAAAACCAAAGCAGAGTCTTTAAAAGAATCACAACAACAGAGTGAATCAACCCACCAGCTCCTGCACATGTGACCTTTTCAACATGGAGATCATCACCGGTCTGCTGACTGAGCGTTTGTCATGCATTCGCCACAGCACATGGTTAAGACTTTACATGTTCAGTTCACATCCATGTTTTACACAGTTTAATTTCTCACTGCCGTCTAGCTGTGACAGGACGAAGGCATGTCAGTCAGGGGTGTAAGAAATGATGCGATACTGAATTGATTCTGTATTGATTTAAAAAAAAAAACTTTACATGCAAAGATTTGTGGCTGTGTTGGAATCTGTCTTCAGCCATTTGAGTCTTTCTCTCCAATGTTACAATGTCATCTGAGATCGGAAGCAATTAAGCATATGTCACAAGTGTAAACACAAAGAGCACAAAGGCCTATGCAATCAATATATTGTCTTTCTTACTGTATCCAGAATATATACTGTATACTGTCAGTGCTGGTCATCATGGTATGTATCGTATCATCAGATTCTTGCCAATACACAGCCCTAATGTCAACTTGGGAAACTATAAATATTAGTCAACATCAACTTAATATCAAGCAGTAATATCTTTGCAAAATAAAAGCTATCAAGGACTTAAGACAGACGTCGAAATTAAGTCTGATCAGCCTTCAAAAATCCACTTTTGCTTAAACCAAGGATGCATTGTTATCTCAGACTGACAGGGTGCGAAGCAAAGCCTCTCCCACAAACACTAACTTCCCTCGAGGACATCGGCAAAGACCATGTGAGCTAAAAAAGTCTTGACTGAAACCGACTCGTCTGACCTGTTGCCTCCCAGCCCCTCGGGCTCTCCACGTTATTTGGAAGACTGTGGTCCAGGCATCCCACAGAGACTTGGACAAACACGGTGGGGATAGATCATGGTGCTAGTCATGGGAGAGTCGGATGACAGAAGTAAAGTTGTATGTGTGAATAGAGCGTGGAGTCAGCTGGGAGGTGTCAACAGAGGGATTTAGTTAACGGCATTATTTGCGTTCAGGTTATAGAGGGTCTGGAAAAATGTCAGGTGAAGAATTTAGTGATTGATCTTGTGATTTTACCATCAGATTTGGGATTCCTAATTCAGATCATGTGGTTAAACTTAACGCTGGTCTTTCTGCCCTGTGGGACACCTAAGGACATCGCTGTGCCTCGAGGTCTCAGTAATGAACTTGATTAGGGAAATCCTAATTTATCTTAACTGATATGAATAACAGGGAAGCAGTGCAAATAAACCCCAGGGTGTAGAAAATAACCTTAACCGAGCTGCTGGACCTTCCCTCCATTGTTTCTCTCTTCTGTTTGTCCACAGAAGGGGGGGGGGGGGGGGGGATGGGGCAGAACAGGGTAGGTGATATTTTGAGGTGAACACGAAGCATTCTGAGGCCAAAATGAATGCTTCTCCTTGTATTCTTGGCTGGAAGGCGACACATCGAGTGAAGTTTAAATAGTGCACAACATCCCGAGGTCTGTTTGCAATGATTCATAACCTGCCGTGGAAAAACAAAAAAGTCTACTTCAATGGATGTCTGCAGATCACGTTTTCTTGGCATCTCGCTAAATTTACATGAGGTCACAAGATATGTGAGAATCTGGTTCCAAGTCAGCTGATCCTGTATATTATTAAGCTTTATGAACATGTGGCATGTAAACAAGGTGGTGCAGACCCTTTAACAGCAGGTGAAGTCAGAGCTCTGATCTGTTTATTTCATATGATTTGATATTTTGACATAATTGTATCGCAGGTAATGAGCAGACATACGGTTTACTGGCATTGCCAAGGCCGGAGTGGCATTTCGAGGGCGCAGCATCCCTGTTACCCAGTTTAGAAACCAGCCTGGTCCACATCGGCCAGGTGTTGGTCTGAGCTTTGTTTCTGAACAAAAGAACCAGAGACGAAGATGATGTCATCTTTTAACTGTTGTATGCCTGTCTGTGTGTGTCGGCGGTTTGGGGGGGGGCTCTGTAATTATTTCAGTGTGCCTTCTGAGGTCATCGTTCTCACATACGGAGAGGAGACACACACACACACACACACACACACACACACACACACACACACACACACACACACACACACACACACACACACACACACACACACACACACACACACACACACACACACACACACACACACACACACACACACACACACACACACACACACACACACACACGAGAATCTTTCATCATTTAGACAGTGAAAAATAGCAGATATTTCCCAACATGATCTGAAAATGGATGAAGGAAAAACTGTAATCTCACAGTCAAAAACAAGTGATAAAAGACACACACACACACACACACACACACACACACACACACACACACACACACACACACACACACACACACACACACACACACACAGGTTGGTTGCCAGTCATGAGTGGTTTGTGTTCACTTCAAGGACTCTTGTGAAATTAAACCTTAGGAAGGAAAGAGACGAGGTTGTGTGTGTGTGTGTGTGTGTGTGTGTGTGTGTGTGTGTGTGTGTGTGTGTGTGTGTGTGTGTGTGTGTGTGTGTAAAGACATTCATTCATCAGCATCTGTCATGATGTCATTGGCATCCATATAGCTTCTGCTATACAATATGTTAGCCTCTGTGTGTGTGTGTGTGTGTGTGTGTGTGTGTGTGTGTGTGTGTGTGTGTGTGTGTGTGTGTGTGTCTATTTGAGTGTCTGCTCTTTGTCAGTTTTAAAATGTGTAGCACCAGTTGTGTGTGTATACACTCTGTGAGACTAGATACTCAGATGCTGTGTGTTTGTGCAGACATTCGCACAACAGGTTAGACAAATGATGTACACCAGACGTGCAAACACTTCCTCTGTGTGTGTCTGTGTGTGTGTGTGTGTGTGTGTGTGCTTATGAACAAACCCTGTCAACACACATTCTTACTTCTTAATAAAACTGCAGAGTCAGCTGAAATACTGCATGCTGCCGCCACCCCAACACACACACACACACACACACACACACACAATTGTAATTGTGAGTCCAGTAAGCTTATTTGTGTGTATTCTTGTGTGCGTTAGTACGTCAGATATACATTCTTTGTGTGTGTGTGTGTGTGTGTGTGTGTGTGTGTGTGTGTGCGTGTGTGTGTGCGTGTGTGTGTGTCATGAGTTAAAAAGCAGTGACTCAGCAGTGCTCCAGTAAGATGGATCTCAGACTTTAATGGAGATAATGGAGGCCTGCCTCTGTTGCCCTGCTGTGGCTGAAAAGACAAGCAGTCCGCTGTATTTCCATTGACTCCACAACTCAAAGACGACCAACTGACTTTGGAGGACCCCGTCCAGTTGTGGGATTTAGTCGGGCTGCTTTTGATGTCGTTTCGGCATCGACATCCCGGTTATTCCTATGTGCAATAGCCACATAGCAGCACGTGCAACTTTTCTCCTGCTCGACACAATAGAAAACTTACAAGGTTCTGATTTTCCATGACTGAATGTTTATCTTCCACCGCATAGATTATAGATACTTTTTATAATTTTTTTTTACCATCATCAGAAATGATAGTTTACATCGAAATAACACAACTGTGACACATGAACCCATTGGCAGCTTTTATTAGGGCCGTGATTCCCTAAATGTTTCACATCGAGGAAGCTGAAACTGAAATGATGCTTCGTGAAACCATTTCATAAGATTTTTTTTTGTGCATGGGATTATCGTGAAAGTTGATTGTCGCTCATTTGCTGGTTCCTCGGTGTTGAATTATGTGGGAGCTTTTCTATGTTAAATGTAAATAATAATTAATAAATTGAACAAAGAGCTTAAAATAGCTCCACCATGCAGGCACTCTGTTAACGTCCCTCGTTATTTTCAGTCTCCTCTCTGTGTTTGTCTTTCCCATCCGCTCCCCCTACAGTTAGTTCTCTCTCGACTGTCACTCCCTTCTCTTTGTTTTCCACGGCACTGACATGGTTCGGCATAACACCAGCCCACTATACAGTTTGTTTGTAACTGATGTTTTCCACATTCGCACACCGTCTACACTCCTTTCTCGTCAGATTCAGATTAAAGAAACATGCCCCCCCCCGCCATTGTTTTTACTACTTCTTTAATCGTCTTCCTGCTTGCTTCATTTCTCTCCTCCTGCTTTTCTTGATTTTTTTGTATACAGTTTTTGTCGTCCTTTCACCTTTCTGTTCATTTAGTTCCCACAGTGAGACACATGCAGAGATTTGCTTCCTTCTCATCTTTGCTGTCTCACTCAGCCTTGACCGTATCAACAACCCCACCTCCACACACACACACACACACACACACACACACACACACACACACACACACACACACACACACACACACACACAGACACACACACACACACACACACACACACACACACAGACACACACACACACACACACACACACACACACACACACACACACACACAGACACACACACACACAGACACAGACACACACACACACAGACACACACACACAGACACACACACACACACACACACACAGACACACACAGACACACACACACACAGACACAGACACACACACACACAGACACACACACACAGACACACACACACACACAGACACACACACACACACAGACACACACACACAGACACACACACAGACACACACACACACACACACACACACAGACACACACACACACAGACACACACACAGACACAGACACAGACACACACACACACACACAGACACACACACACACACACAGACACACACACACACACAGACACACACACAGACACACACACACAGACACACACACACACACACACACACACAGACACACACACACACACAGACACACACACAGACACACACACACAGACACACACACAGACACACACACACAGACACACACACAGACACAGACACAGACACAGACACAGACACACACACACACACAGACACACACACACACACAGACACACACACAGACACACACACACAGACACACACACAGACACACACACACACACACACACACACACACACACACACACACACACACACACACACACACACACAGACACACACACACATGTCCCCTTTGGTTAAACGGGTTAATCCTTCATCACTCAAACTGTGGACCAGCAACGTATTCAGGACCGGGGGGGCTGGTGGCTCAGGTGTCCCAGTCCTGTTTCACACAAAGGAAACCGGATCATTCAGCAGTTCAGACACACATGCACAGACATAAGCTGCAAAAAATAATGCACACATCAAGGATTGTACAGACTTACATTTGAACTCGTATTTTCTCATTTTTTTCATTCGTGGAAACATTTGAGCTCATGTTTTTCACGACCAGAGGCAGATGACACCTTTTTTTTGGTCTGGATCGAGGGTGGGTCACCAGGGTCTCTGCCTCCCCCCCCTTTTTTTTTGTTTGTTTTTTTGCTTGTGTTCAAATTGTGTTAAAGTTGTACAACAAAGCTCCTTCATGGAATTGTTAGAGAGTTCCAACAAAATTGCTCCATGCAAGTTAGCCCTTTCTTCTTCTACTTCCTTTACTTGCTTGAGGCTGTACCTCTCTGTGCCCCCCTCTCCCCCACATCTCTCTCTCCCTCTCCCTCTCTTTCTTTCTCTCTTGTAACCCAACCAGACAAGGCAGATTGCTGCTCACCTAGAGCCGGGGTCTGCTCCAGGGTCTTTGCCTGTGAAAAGGCCCTTCTTCCTCCTCACTGTTGCCAAGTAGCTCATGGGGGACTTTTTGGCTCTCCTAATTACAGTACGGTCTAGACCTGCTCTGTTTGGACCTTGTCATGACATAACTTTTGTTGTGATTTGGCGCAAAATAAAATTGACTTGAGTTGACTGAGACAAATCTACATATCCATTTTTTTAGCCTTTTCCTTCAGGAACTGCATTACCCCTCTTCTTGGATTGCTAATATAGAGGAAAATGGTATCATGTTAGCTCAGATGCTTTTAAAAAAAATTATTTACAATCTGTCATTTATGACAAATTCTTACAGTTGAAAAACCTGATGGAAGAATTAATCTATGATGCTTGCAACATTGTACAGCTGCAGGCTGCATAGTTACACACATGTAGCTTCCTGTTAGCATGTCATTTATGTGTCTTGGTTCTTGTGTTATACGTTCTGGAAAATTCTGTCCTGTTAACTTGGATTTTGAATGTTTACTCTGTGCCTAAAAAAAAAAAAAAGAAGACGAGAATCACACTTTAATTCTTCGCACCAGTCACACTGAAAACATGTTTTCTTTCAAGAATTGCTGCAGGCAATATCCTTGTTATTGTAGAGGCAAAAAACTTGTCGTGAATGTGGTTTTCTTTTTTTATGACAAATTGAATCATCTGGTTTGTTTACGCTGCCCATAAAACTACACTGTCTGGAAAGCGTTTTGACTCATGCCAACACTTTGTGCTGTAAATCACTTTATGTCCTCTTTCACCGACAATGGAAAAAAAAAATTCCATTGTCATTGTCCTCCGGTGATCCTCACTGTCTTATAATCGAGCTGTTCATACTTTAACACTTCTCCTAGATTGATAAATGACTGAGGCGATGTAAAAGCTGCAGTGGGCACTAAAATCACAAGCTAACCGTTTTATTTTTCTCTCCTCTCTTTTGCTTTTCTCTCCAGGGTCGACATGTCAAGACGGGACAACTGGCGGCCATCAAAGTCATGGACGTCACCGAGGTCAGTAAACCGAAGTGGGCAGGTTTCCAGTCAAAATTAGCGCAGATTTTAATAATAGTACTTGAGCATGATTTAAGCCCATTGAGGGATTGTGATTTGTGATTTTTGGGTTGTATAACCACAACTGACTGAACTTAAACGCATCAAAACAAAGAGCTTATTCTCCAGCTGGATGTCATCGGGCCATTGCAGAAGAAGACACGACTAAATTACATAATTACTACATAATTAAAAGAGAGAAGTCAAACCTGAGACAGTGGAAAACAATGGAGGAAAACGGAACTGAAATAAGGCATTAGTTTTAGTTTCATGCAGTAGGAAGGTTACAGTCTGCTCATTGCTCCAAACAGATCTAATGTTTTTGTCTGAAACTATTTTTAGTCAGGGGATTTCAGCGGATGTTTAATGTTCGTCGTGATCTATTAAATCTGTTTTCCTTGCAATGCATCTTACTTTTTCTCCACCGCAGGCAAGCAGGAGTCTTTTTCCCCCCTAAATTTTTCAGCATATCTGCTTCTCATGTGTAAATTCAAAAATGTGCAGACAGATGGAAAAAGGACTTATTGTCGTCAGTGCAGAAGTCTCTCTCTTTTTTTTTCTTCCTTTTTTTTAACTGCATGTTGGCTAAAGTGCTGCTCTGGTTTTGCATAATTAGTGAATTCTGGAGAGAGAATAAAATGTTTCTTCCGTCGACTCAGTTGTTTGAGAGATGTAACGGTTTGATTTTTACACAGCGACGTTCAAACAATCCCACTTTAAAGAGAGGCATGAATGCAGCACTAATATTGGATATGTAGGTGCATGGAAACAGCATGTGATGCAGCTGCAGCAGTTACCAGTCTCACCAGCAACCACAAAACCCAGCTTTTGCTGATTTGGAACTGATCCAGCATTTAGCTTCGTTGCATGTGTCAGCCTAAATCAGCTCTAATTCTTTAACCAACGGTTCACTGTGGCACCAAAAACAAACACTTTCTCTGACTCCCCTCCCTTTCACTGCTCTGCACCCTTATGTCAATGTTTTCTCTCCACAAGTAATGATCATTTTTAGGCTCATAATCACACAGCTTCCAATCCTTTTCTTCTTCGTCGGATAAAGCGGGGATTGCATTTGAGGCTCTGCAGATTTTCATCCACTTTAGGGGCAGTTTAGGCAATAGTCTTAAAGACTAAAGAGAAACTTGTTGTGTGTGTTGGTCTGTGTGCATGCATGCACAAGCGTGTTGTTGAGCCCATGGATGCATGCTTGCCAAGTCCCACAGAGTTGAGTCAGCCCAGAGGGCTTTTTCTGCCTGAGTAATTGGAGCCTGTGTTTCTCTGTGTGCACACATGCATAAAAATTTATCTCACTACGCTGATGGTTAGGAAGGCTTTTATTCCTGACTTTTTGTGTTACTCATCATTGAATGAATAGCTAAAAGCGACAATGGGGAAAAAAAATATTCACCAACTCATATTTGAGGTCCAGGATTATTTCCTGCCCAGACGCCTTTGAAAGGAAGGAGTGTGTATCAAGGCTGTCACATGAAATCCTTTCATCTGGGTCAACCGCTGCACCGAAGAGGATTGAACCGTCTGTCATTTAGGACCCTGCTGGTTTTAGCTGTATCTCTAAAAAAACAAAAACCTAATACTTCAACTCATGTCCCATTTTCAGGACAAGGTATGTAAAGGCACCATTTCCACTTATCATTTTGAGTTTTGTATCCACATAAAATCCAATTGACACCACACATATCTGCAGCTCTGTTTGCCAGCAGCCAGCTACATGAAAATCATGGTCGGCCCAGAGGGTTTTTGATAACGGCCCAAAAGCATCAAAAACAGGCGAGACAAAAGTTTTATCCTCTTCATAAACAAAGTTCTGTTGACAATTAAATTTAGGAGGCCTGAAGAGGTGAAAAATGAAAAGAAAAAAATGGAAATGGGGCTTTCCTCAGGAGGTGAACCACTGATTTAAGACATCACAGAATTATTGTCAAAGTCTGTGAAATCATTATGAAGGGGTTTCTGGGGCACGATCCCCTCAAAAGCCTATTTGTATATTCTATGCAGGGAAACGCATGAAAATATAGATGTACCACTTACACTGATAAAAGCACTTCTATTTGGGAAAAAAACAGCTACCAATATCGAATGAAGTGTTTTGCATTCTTCTCACAGCAGCATTTTATTTTTAGACTATTGGATGTTTTTGCCTCCTCTGCAGTCTTTTGCCCTTTTTTTCACACCCCTAATTTGTTTTCCTATATAGCTGCAGTCTGACAGTCCCCCTATAAAGGAAAGCATGACCACAGCAGTTTGAGTCTGTGAGGGAAATCGGTCCATTATGAGACATTTTAATGCTTCGTTTTTTTTTATGCATGCAGACGAATGAACAGGAAACAGAATCAAATGTAGATTTTGACAGCTAGGCCTCTTAAAGAAAATTATAGAGCGACTAGTCTTCAAATCATGTGGAATTAGAAAGAAAAAAAGATGCTTAATTATCTCAATTGGTATTTCATAATGATTTAAATACCTAATTTAAGCTGACAGTGGGAACAAGCTGTGAGCACAATATCGACATATCATTGCTAAGTCGATATAGGCTACAAACGTGATATTAAACATTAAACTTATTCATCCATCCAGTAGATATTGAGCAAATTTAGATTTGGTTTGGAGTCATGTGTCCGGCCACTGAGTGAATAAGTCCATTATATCCACTCTCTTGGAGCTCTGTTTTCAAAGCTTTCCCCTCATGTGCTGCGGGAAATATTGTGGCTCTTTGGCTGCACTTACTTTATATCCGTCATGTCTGCCGTTTAGCGCTGGGCAGGTAGTGAACACTGGGCTCCTGGAGAATTTTCTCCAATGCTGCATCTGAAAACGATGCTGTGAGAGCAGTGAGTGAACCAAAACTGTTAAATCTTATAGAGCTCAGAATAACAGCTTTTTATATACAAGCAGTCATGTGGTCCATAATAATAATAATAATAATAATAATAATGATGTATAAATATTGATTATAGCTGCTTTAGAGGCTTTCTCACCATCACTGGATATTCTATCAAAAGGTTTAGGGGTCAATTAATGTTTATTGCTGTGCGGATTAAATAGTTTACACTTTAATAGTCCTGTTTAAAATCCAGTTAATAGTAAACTATTAAAAAAGGCAATATTTAGGAGTGTACTGAGGCAGGCAGGCACAGAGTCCCTTTTGGAGAAAAATGAAGACGGATCAGGAACATTTGAGGGGAATATGTTTATGTACTCTCAGGAGATGAAAGCCTGAAGAGAAATCCACATGTAGGGAATATTCGAGACATGCTGGGTCATTTCTTTCTTTTTTTTTCTTTTTTTGCCTCATCAGAATGTTTTTCGAACGGTCCTTTTGCACGCGGTTCAGCCGTTTTTTCTCTCTACTCTCAGAGTTCGTCTGGATGCTTGCCAAGGAAGACGGTTGAGCAGAGGAGGCTGTTTGTGTGTAAAAGGCCGGAGAATTCCACGTGCACACGCACACCGATCCCATACAACGTTTATTTTTTTATGCACCGTGAGACCTATGAAGGGAGCCACAGGAGCCTTCATGCATTCACGTGTCAGGGATGCAAATCAGCACAGCCATACATCTCCCTTCCTGTGTGTGTGTGTGTGTGTGTGTGTGTGTGTGTGCATATGTCCACTCTCTGCTCCACGTGCACATCGAGAGCATATGTGCTCTGACCCACATACCACTTCCTGTTCCATATACACAGTGGGAAGCAGAGGCTGAGGAGAGAGAAAGAGAGACGCTGCAAGAGAAGCAAAAGAGAGTGACGACTGAGAAGCATTAAAAAAACATCTGTGCATTAAAGCGGCTCGACTCCGACCGGCTCAAATGAATGAGAGCGCTGCCTTTTGTTCACACAGGGCCCAAGCAGAGGGAGCTTACCCATAACACCCTTCTCTGTCTATTGCAAAGAACCTTTACGCGCATCTTTTGCAGCTTTAATGCAAAGACGCATTCGTGATTCTATGGTAACAGTTGCCGTTCCTTCCAGAGAATGGGTCTAATTCCTGGCGTTTGCGATTGTATAGTCTCTCTCCCCCTTTTGTGTGCGTTTTTGGATGTTATAGTGTTGCGGGGCGACGAACTCAATTTGTGGCGTTCTCTGTCTTTGCTGGTGAATGTTTTCAATGGAGTTTCCATATATGCTACACATCAACAATCAGCATCCCAAGACCCGACACGCCTCTGGTGTTTTTTTTTTCTGCCTCGTCTCTGCAGAACAGCTCCTCACAGTTGAGGTTGTTGTTTTTTGTGAGTGTGAGTCATAGGACTGCCACACAAGACGGTTAGAAATAACATTGTTTCTGTGATGTGATTGGCTGTCAAGCAACGTTCTCTGTAATAAATGTAATAAAATATGTATATATATATATATATATATATATATATATATATATATATATATATATATATATAACAATGCCTGTGAGGAGCTTCTGATGCCTTGCAGCGCCTCCTCAATGTGAACAATCTTTGTAAAAGACTACACTTTATATAGAAATTATTATATAAGGATTAGTATATAGCAATAATTTATATATATTATATAAAACGAATAAGATTTACCTTCAAATTACAAAGAAAAATCTTAGATTTTTAGTACTATTGGCATTACACTTAAAAAAAACAGTTTAATTTACAGACAATGTCCATCATTTTACACAGTTTCATATTAAATTAAATAAATATCTTTCGGTAAATTAACAGCGTAGGTTGGAGACTTTTAAACTTAACAGACACATAGTCTCCCAGGGTTAGTAAGAGAAGACTAAAATGCAGGAACCGAGTAAGTGAAACCTCCGACAGAGAGACGGTGAGTAAGAGATCTTAGATAAGGAAAAGAAATTCCCTTTTCTCCTCTGAGAAGGTTCAGCTGAAGTGCAGTGGGATTATGGGAGGCTCCACCATTGCTCTCTCTTCACCTCCTTCTCTCATCTTCTCTCTCCTTCTCCTTCTATTCAACACTCTTTTTTTTGTTTTTGCATGCATCCAGATTCTTGTATTTTTCCCCCCCTCCTCTCTTCCCTTTTACAGCACATACCCATCTTGTGTTCTTCTCGTTTCCACCCTTCGCCATCTTATTCAGTCTTCACCTCAGTTTTCTTTGAGGAATGGGAAATGTAGGCTGCCACTGACTTGACGTAATCCAGTGGGATTCAGCGGGGGGGGGGGGGGAGAGTCAAAAAAAGACAAAAAACAACAACTCCTGAGTAAGCATCTTTATCTGCAGGTTTAACTAGCTTTTCTCTCTCCATATTTTCCTGCTTGTTAGTTCTCTTTCTTTGAATTCTGCACACGAACAAACTAAAGACGTTAAAGCAAGTCAAGACTCCCCTCTCTCCTCCCACCCTCTCCCACTGCTCCCTGCACATTCAGAAGGTGTGAATGTGAGAAGTGGGAAGGTGTTTGAAGGCATGGAATTGGTATGTTGTCTTAAAAAAATAAAAAATAAAAATTGAAACAAATATGCAGGTATATAATGATATTTTTGCTTTATCATTTTTATGAGTTTTCACCCAGCAAATAATGATTCTGCTGAAACTAGTTAAATTCCTAGTCGGTCAGGTTCTGTCCGTATTTGGTCCATTTTACTTTTATCACTAGAAACCAGAAATATGAAATGCTTAGTGAGATGTTGCTCTTAGAGATGAGATTCACAACAAAACAATCAACTTGACATTAATGGAAAAACCTAAATTGTGATAAACCCAAAATGAGGTTCCTCAGAGGTGACAGGAATACTGTTAGTGTTAAAATAATCCCTGAAGCTCATGTTTCCCTCCAGGTTCCTGGTCGTCAGTTAAAGACATGTTGCCCTCCGTTGGCCTTTGTTGAAGCCAAAGCCTCCCTCCTACCCAGCTCCCATTTTCCATTAAGCTTCCATTTTGCGGCCGTCCCCCCCCTCCCCCCCCCCGGGGGTCGCGGTTCTGTTGGCTCCACTCACTTTGCGTGCTGCAATACTTTAGCAGCAAACATGGCTGCCACCAAGTCTCCCCACCATTTCAAGCCAAGGAATGATAATGATTAGCTTGAGGAAGCCTCGTTTCAAACCGACTGCAGACATTTACTGCACATCGGGGGGGGGGGGGGAGTCACGCAAAGAGTATGAAGGAGAGAGAGAGAGGGAGAGAGAGAGTGTGAGGTGTCGTAGTGACGGGATACAGCATACATGTAATGTCATTATAGGAGAGAGTAATGGGATGAGATGGAGAGGAAGAGAACATATGATGGAGAGAGAGAGAGAGAGAGAGAGAGAGAGAGAGAGAGAGAGAGAGAGAGAGAGAGGATGATGTCATCGTCTTCTTGTAGAGGCAGCTGTATCCTGACATCCACGTTGCTTTCTGCCGCCTCTTCTCCATCTGTATGACACACACATTCATTTCTTTATTTAAACAATATACTCTTCCGTATTAACAAAACAATATAATATTCATTAAGATATCACCCAAGTGACCATCTTTCCCAAACTTCTACCAAAACAGTTCACATAGATCACATTTCCTGACCGACAAATTGAAAATAAGTTGTACTAACATTAACCAAAGTGCTCTTGCTGTTGCTTAAACCTAAACACAGACAGAAATAGAAGCTCTCAGTACCGCTGATAACCAACGGTCTCATTTCGTAAATGACCCAATCAGTGATTCCACATCTGAAACGGAATCTGAGGTTTAATCTGCCCATATGACACCAACTTTAAAATGTTAAAAGTATCGTATTAAATACAGGATATTTTATGGTTCTAACCTCTCAAATGCGAGGCTTTTAAACTATTGGATAATCGCTTAATAGCTTCCGTTTTCGCCATTTCCTGCTATTTTATTGACTAAGCAGTTTATCTTTTACATAGACAAATAGTTACATTATTAAACTATAAAATTAGAAACGATCAAAGATGAATTATAGACCCATACAGTTGAAAGGTTTCAGTCTAGTTTTGGAGTTGGTTACCATAGTGACTGTTACCATCGGTGGCTTCTCATGCTGCCTGATGCCTTTTTTCCTCAGGACACCACTGTGGTTAAGGGTCTCCTGGCCCAACGTTTGAGGTTCCTCTTGCTTTCTAGTCTGACAGTCCTTTCCACCCTCAGCCCATGAAAAAGCTCTTTCTCTCCCGTGACTTGAGATTGATGACATCTGTTTACTTTCACAGTATCCAACATATGTTTTATAGCAAGGAACAACCATCTGCGCTTCTCCGAACATAAAGGAATTCAACCACTCTTTATGTGTTTTGTCTATTGAGGTGATTCTTTTCTTCCCCTCTCTGTCATTTTCAGCCTTTTTTTGTTTTTTCATTTCCCATGTTGAATAGCTCTGCTGTGGTTGTCCTCATCCAGTCTTTTCTCAGCGTCTGTAATTATGCTCACTTGTTCCAAAATCACTCACATGACTGACGGTCTGTGGGAGACGGTGATGCTCTTGTTGACCACAGAGGGAACATCTTCGAACGTCTTGCGTGGCCATATTTTTTATTTTCACATGAATATTGTTTATTGTTTGTTTATTGGAGGGACCGGTCGACCGGTCCATTGAAAGGTTGGCCGGCTCACCTGCTGGGTAACTGGCTCGCTGACTTCATGGTGACTGGTGGTCTGCTGCTGATGAGTGGATTAACAGATGGACTGACTCACTGGTTGACCGACTGCCTGGCTAAATGACCGGCTTCCTGGCTGAAACAGCAACCAATTGGCCGGCTGACTGACTGCGACTCGAGGGATTGGCTGACAGGCCGGCTGACCGACTGACCCCGTCATCTGTGCAGACAGTCAAAAAGTCTTGTTGAACTCTTTATAAACAGCCTCAGCAGATTAAAGCACGACAATGGGCAAACGGCTCGCTGTGGCTTCCATATAGGATTTCACGTGGTGATGTGCTCTCTTTAGCAGACCCGTTATTTACTCAACCACCTCATTACAACACTTGGTTTCACTTTTGACACAGTAATAACAACCTAAGTGCATAAATAGCTAGAGGTAGAACTTAAAGAGGAGCCGGTGAACGGTTTTGAACCAACTGGCGAATACTCTCCAGCTGACTGACAGCTTTAGAATCGTGGCTTTTAAATAATCATAGGTGTGTTCATTCGAGCAAACGTCAGATTCACAGAGTGGATGTATTTTAGAGATAGTGAAACTGAGCTGCGAGTGATTAGAGAGACTTTATAGATAAGTAGAAGTGACTTTTTTTTCCATCTTGAAATGCTTTTTTTTTCTTTGCTGAATTGCCCTTTAAGCTCTTGACCAGACTCAGAAATGTCAGCAGAATTGCTGGCTGCCTGTCATGTTTTTACTACTATAGAGCCACAGTGCTTGATAAGACACACGTGTTTTAACATCTGCTATGCGACAGCAGTTAGCGCCAATCATTTCCCCAAGAACGACAAATATATGCCACGTGCTGAATATGTTTACGGATGCAAATAATAGCATGCAAACACGCCAAGCTGAGACAATGATCAGTGATAACAGTGGAACAACAATGACCCTCTGTCACACCTTTTTTTTTAAACATTGATTGCCTCCAGAATGATGGGGCCTAACAGCCCCGCCTTGAACTAAAGAGCTGCTAGTATGACAGCCTAGTCTTAAATATAGTGTGGTCTCTGGATAAGTAATTGTCAGAGCCTAATTGTGTTCTCAAATAGAGCGAAGAGATTCAAGTGCGAATGAATGAACAGGTGCTCCATCTTTCAGTGTCAATACGAAAAAGCCAAACAGTTTTTCCTCTTAGTTCCTCCGAGCTTTTCACTCGTGGGACATACGAGGTTCCTGCAGCGCTCAGTTTGCATACGAGACATCCAGACTTCAGCCGCCCGTCACGCTCCTCCTTATCGACCCATCGTAATAACAGCGAAAATGTCAGGTCATGTTCGCACCGGTTTGCCCGGCGGGATGAGACGCACAGGTTCGGCCGATGCAAAGCAAATGTCACACGACCTCAGCGAGTAATGGCTCGATCTTTGTCGTGCATCTGTATGCATGTCTGAGTCTGTGCTGTAATATCCGGAGTGAGAGGCCGGGCGGTGGTTTTGTTTGGCTCTGTTATCATTTGGAGTGCAGGCTTTGTCTGCCTGTTTGTTTGGACTGATATCCATTTATTACACCGACTGTTTGTTTCCTTGCTTGGCTCTTCTGCATGTCTTCTCCGTAGATGCGGTGAAAACAGCTTTGGAGAAAAGTTCTAGAGTTGTAGGTTAATTTGTTTGTTTTGTTTTCTACTTTTTACCATTAACATAAGCTGTGTTTGGTTTTTATATATATATATATATAAATTTATTGTGACCGAAAAACATTACTCAGAGGGTGAGGGGTGAAAATCATGAGCTGGTTTTTCATAAACACAGTGGAGGAAATGAAACTTTTACAGAAAAAAAATTGTTTTCAAATAGGTTTACTATTTCATATGCTAGGAGGGGAAATACCACTTTGTAACTAAGCAGCTGTAAAGACTGTGGCTGTGTAAAAACACAAAGAACAACAGGAAACCCTCAGGATGAACACAGGCCAGAAAAAAAATCAGGCTGCAACTCATGTTAATAATTAAATTGATCATAATCTGCTGATTTTTTTAATTAATAAACTGTCGAGTGTCCTTAGTCTAGTAGTCAAAATACACACATATTGCCAACGCAATTTCCCAGAGACCAAATTGCTTGAGTCCAAACAAAACAACAGTTTTAAACCCAACAATAGGAGTTTTTTTTTTTTTAGGATCACATAAAAAATACAAAATCCTTACATTTGAGAAGTTGTGACTGTAAAATATTTGACATTTGTACTGCTCAGCTGGAAGTGTGTGGAGGAACCCATAAGATCAAATGCAACTGCTTACTGCTGTGCATTTGAAGGTATATACTGTAGATATAGGAAGTCAGTATTCATAGTTTAAAGGACGCTCTCTGAGATTCAGACTAAATAAAGTGTGTTTATGAAGTCATTTTAAATGGTTGATGTTGGTCAGCAGTCATTGACTAAAACAGGTAATATTAACATATTCATGCATGTGTAAGGCTGCTGTATTAGCTGCAGATTACAGACTTGGGTGTCTTGATGTTTGTGTGTATGTATTTTAGTATAACGTTGTGTCTATGTGTATAAATTCACTATAACAGGCTTAAGCTCAATGTAACAGGATGGTGTAAATTACAGTAGTGTAGAGGAGTTGCAGCTTGTGACAGTTCTCCAACCTCTGAATGGAAACTGTCCGTAGGCAGGACAGAAAGAGACCTGATATTTCCAGAACTCAGCCTGTTGGAATGTTGGGACCTTTTATTTAAAGTTCACTACAGTAAACCAAGTGTGCAAAAGGCAGGAATGATGAAAAATACATGTAGACTGTAATAATTGTATGAGTTGAGCCACATTTTACTGACAGAGAATGTAAAATAAAATAAAAGTTAAAACAATCTTGGTATCAAACTTTTGAGTATCTAATGATGGACTGTAGACTAACTAAATATGATTTACCCAACCATTATACTGAAGGTATACTATCATACCTAGTACTATCATAAACAATTATTTTTAAATCAATAAATTTTATCGGCAATTGCACAAAAAACACAGATAAAATGATCTGAAAAATGCAAAAGCACAGAGTCAGATAATCTAAAGTAAGTATATCTGTAGTGTTTACTCCACACTGATGGGTCTCTCTCTCTCTCTCTCTCTCTCTCTCTCTCTCTCTCTCTCTCTCTCTCTCTCTCTCTCTCTCTCTCTATTCCCCCCCCATCTCTGTTATAGGATGAAGAGGAGGAAATTAAGCTGGAAATCAACATGCTGAAGAAGTACTCTCATCACAGAAACATAGCCACCTACTATGGAGCCTTTATCAAGAAAAGTCCACCGGGCCACGACGACCAGCTATGGGTGAGTTTCTATAGTTTCTACCATTAATGATACTGTAATATCTTTACAGTAGCGTTATGTTCACATTGGCCAATCCAAATGTCTGATGTCCTACTGGTAGCTCAATGAAATAAAAAATCACAAGCACTGAAATAGTCAAATAAGAGAAATAATAAGAATGTGACAGAATTGCAACTGAAGTCAAATTGTAGCCGAAGCTGTGTTGATAACAGACTAGAGGGATATTAGAGATCAACACATTCTCCAACAGCCCAGTGTTTGCGTGGCTTCATTGGGTCTCAATACAGTGACTATGTTTGCACATAACATAGCCTCTCACACGTTTTATTGCTCGGAAACAATAACAGATAATACAAGGTAACTGTGTCTCCCTCCCAACATTCAAGCCCCCTACTGGCCCATAAACACAGGAGAGAGGAGAGCGATGCAAAAACAAAAGCAAATCAAATATGAATCAGGAAAGGAATAAAGCAAATAAAGCAAGACATGAGTAACAACAGGGAGAGAGTTGATCGGAACAGGAGGAGGTAAACGGCAGCAGCAGGACAGATTTATAGCTGAGGGCCTCGGTTTTACGATCCAGCAGCTCCTAGAGAGGAGAGATCTCACTCTCACCACAAAACTCAAGCCTGTATTTGTTTTTACAGCTGCCTCCATGACCCCAAAGCGTTACTGAAAACTGCCTACTGACTGAAGGAGAGCAGATTGTGGATCCGTGTTTCCAAATGTGGGACACAATCAATGACGGGCTTTGTGATGATTCAGCAGATTGTAGTTGAATGCTAATAAAATTAGCTTTCAATAATTATGCTTTACACATTTGAAGAGGTTTGTCTCATGAAACCAAAACCGGTTCAGTGGATTCAAAGCCCTCCCTTCCTGATTATTGTTAAACTTTAAATTTAAAATATTAACTTATTCAAATATTATGGATTTTTTTTTTAAAACCCCCCAAAAAAACAAGGTAATGAAACTCTTGCTCAAACCATGTGAGACACATCCTGTTATTATAAGCAGGATATTTAATATATGTAGTAACACCTGTCTGGAGGGCATCTTTAAACATCCATTAGTTTTTATATTAGTTTGCATACATTCATTTCCCAGTAGGTATCATTTATATTCTTATACTGATATCATGATATTGATTTTAACCATCCGTCAGTAACCTATTTATGCAAAGGAACAACCTTTTAATCGTTACGTGTTAATGTAAAACCATGATGAGGAGCAGCTGTTAAATGTGTTTCATGAGTTCTTTTCCACATTTCCCATTGGGCCATTGCTTCCAGTTTCACATCCCAGTCCCTGCACAAGGTAAAAATGTAGGCAATGATGTTTCCATCACACTTTTTTTTTTTTTTTGCCATCAAGATCTGTCCAAAGAGGAATAAATGGAAAGCTGGAAAACAGACAGTTTTTTTTTTCAGTGATTGTCTTATTTGTTGACGGTTCGACAAAACGAGCGCAGTAATGTTTGTTTACGGTGTGTGTGTGTGTGTGTGTGTGTGTGTGTGTGTGTGTGTGTGTGTGTGTGTGTGTGTGTGTGTGTGTGTGTGTGTGTGTGTGTGTGTGTGTGTGTGCGCACATGTATGGAAATGCACAACAGTCCTCTGAATGTCTCCTGTTCTCTCCTCCAGCTGGTGATGGAGTTCTGTGGTGCCGGTTCCATCACAGATCTGGTGAAGAACACCAAAGGCAACACGTTGAAGGAGGACTGGATCGCATACATCTCCAGAGAGATCCTCAGGGTCAGTCCCCTCTCACAGCGTTTCAATGTCCTATACTGAGTCAAATACACTGTAACGGAACTATTTGCAGCAAATAGTGGAAATCTCTTGTGTCTGTTGTCGCAGAAGCTTTCCACACAACAAGGAGTGGTGTTGCTGTTGTTGCGGCCATAGCCGCTCCGTGAAGCATCCTGTATTAATAATAATATGTTGTTTGTTTTCTCTGCACAGGGTTTAGCTCACCTACATGCTCATCATGTCATCCACCGTGACATCAAGGGACAAAACGTGCTGCTGACTGAAAACGCCGAAGTCAAACTGGGTATGTGTTGGTTTTAACTCGGTCGGGCTGTGGTTAGACTGGCCCGGCAGACTGGAAACACAGCCTGCATTGAGGTTTCGACGACTGCACTGCAAAAAAAAAAAAAAAAAAAAAATACTGCAGCGCCAGATTTGAGTCAGCACCATGCAAGTGCCAGCTTGAGCTTTTTTCATTACCGGTGCTGTTTTGTAATGTTTCACATCGTTGCACAGTTTGAGGCCTGTATAAAAGTCTCATTCAGAATTCTAAATCCGTGTGAAAACAAACACTTAATCTTACCGGAAAATGTTTGCCTTTTGATTTGGCAAATTTAGGACAGAACCGCAGCCGAGCTCTTTGATATAGACTTACGGTAGATATTTATTGATATGCTATAAGGGCCCATTAATGCTTTAGTGATTGACATTCGAATAACACAAAGGAAAAACCCATATGTTGAGAGACTTGCAGCTTGAATGTCTTCACATGCCTCTCCCTGCTTGCCGTAGGGCTGACGCACTTAAACCTGATTCGAGACAGGTGCACCAGCTGGCAGGTGGAAACCAGCCCTTTAAACACGCCAAGTTTCGTCTCACGTCTGAAAAATGTTCAGTGCTCTCCTCTCCTTTGTGCTGCTTCTTGATAAAGTTCTTTGTGTGTAGTCGTTCTAGTCGTTATTCGACCGAAGGACTTCATTTTCTGCTCGGTTGAATTATTCGCCTTTGCGTTATCAGACTTCTTGCAATTTCACTTTTTACTTCAAATGCAGAATTACTTTGTATTAATGTGTATAAAACAAAGTTTACTTTGTGTAACCGTAGTCATGTGTGCCAAACATGTATGGAATTTCTTAATATGAATTTTACTGTTTTATTTGCTTGGTTCTCAGATATTTTACAGAAATGGGGCTTTTAACGGTTTGAATTAATAATGAAGGGTCTTGTCTTTCTATTTCCCAGTGGACTTTGGTGTGAGTGCTCAGCTGGATCGCACAGTGGGTCGAAGGAACACCTTCATCGGGACGCCATATTGGATGGCTCCGGAGGTCATCGCTTGCGATGAAAACCCAGATGCTACCTACGACTACAGGGTACGATCTGCATCTTAAATGACCAGAAACTGGACCTGCTGTTTTACAGTAAATCAGGGATAAAAGCAGCAACTGTCAACCAGCTGGTTGGGTCCACCTACCTGTAGACAGTTTCGAATCTATTAAACCAGATTCTGGGTGAGACTTCTGCTGCCACCCCCATTACAATGGAGATTGAAAAGCTTAAACCCTTTGCATGAAGTAGTAGGATTATCTTAAATCACCAGGACACTTGTCTTTGCAGTCAATCTTTCTCTGTAAAATAGCCTGGAAAGTTAGAGAAATTGTAGTTCAGCATGTCCACATCTGTTGTTCTTCAGAGTGACCTGTGGTCCTGTGGAATCACGGCCATAGAGATGGCTGAAGGAGCTCCCCGTAAGTACACATCACATTCACCTAACAGCGGTTTGTGTGGAAAAATCATGCAAATTCTAGTTTTCATAAATAGAAAAGTAAATAATTACAGTTATAATGCAGTTTTTCTACAACTTCTGCAAAGAAAGCTGAAGGTTGTAGAGTTTCTGGTGTTGGCAGGTAGTTAAAGGTGTAAAAGACTGTTTCACACAAGCAAATGATGGACAAGTGGAATAAGACAGAAGCTAAAATGTGTGTGTGGTTTTTTTTTTAAGCTCTCACCCATCTCTCAACTTTTTGTTTCCTCTAGCTCTTTGTGACATGCATCCAATGAGAGCCCTCTTCCTCATCCCCAGAAACCCTCCTCCTCGACTCAAGTCCAAAAAATGGTGGGTTAAATCTTAAATATTTATCCTCTTTCCTTATGAAATAGACCTGTGGCTGACTATGTAAGGCAACAACAACTCCAAACATCACGTTTGAATTTCACCGAACAGGTCAAAGAAGTTCTTCAGTTTTATTGAGGGCTGCCTGGTGAAGAATTACACTCAGCGTCCTCCCACTGAGCAGCTGCTGAAGCACCCCTTCATCCGGGACCAGCCGAACGAGAGGCAGGTCCGCATCCAGCTCAAAGACCACATCGACCGAACCAAGAAGAAGAGGGGTGAGAAGGGTGAGTCCCCAAGGGAGATCTGTGGCAACCTCACCTTTAAACAGCAATGTTTGTCAGTACTGGACGAAAACGAACTAATGGATCTGTAATCAGTAGCTCCTCTATGAAATCTGGAAGTCGTTTGTTCCTTTGTCAGTTTAATAGTAACATACATGATACAGCCAGAAAGGGTCATTAAAGAGAATCCCGTTCAATTACACATATTCTTATGTTACTTTAAGGTTAAAGATTTATGATTTTATCATTGTTTCATTCACAGGAAGAGAAGAACGTTTCCATCCGTAGCTTCTCATGTAAATGATGTGTTAAGTTACACAGTTCAAACATGTTCATTTGAACTTAGTTGTTGTTATTGTTCCTTACTATCCTCAGATGAGACAGAGTATGAATACAGTGGCAGTGAAGAAGAGGAGGAGGAGGCATCTGAGCAAGAAGGAGAGCCAAGGTAACATGATAACAGAGTATGTGTAACCAAATCAGTGCACTGTGCATTAGACAAACTGAACTACCTTTCTTTTGTTTTCATTAGTAACTGTTTAATTAGCTTGATGTGACAGAACACACCAGGTAAAGCATCTCTTCGCATCCCCCATGTAGCTCCATAGTCAATGTGCCGGGTGAGTCGACTTTGCGCCGTGACTTCATCCGGCTGCAGCAGGAGAACAAGGAGCGGTCGGAGGCGCTGCGACGTCAGCAGCTCCTCCAGGAGCAGCAGCTCCGTGAGCAGGAGGAGTACAAGCGCCAGCTACTGGCTGAGAGGCAGAAGCGTATCGAGCAGCAGAAGGAGCAGAGGAGGCGGCTTGAGGAGGTGAGGAGGAGCACACAGGCCTCGAAAATGACCCGACTTATCTGCCTGAATGGATCCATACGTTTTTGAACTTAAAATTTTTAAACTAAGTCTAGGCTGTTAAAAAACCACTAGCTTTGTTAGAAAAGTCACCTGTTTCATATATCTACTATTTATCAAGCATCACAGGAACCTTCCAGGAGCTGCACTGACAGATAAAATAGGACTAAAAATAGATAAATTGATATTTATGACGTTTCCTACACATGTTGAAATGTCGTTTTCTGTTTCTGCTTTTTAAACAGGCTGCTTTGGGTGTTTTTGATGCATGAAAAATGAAATGCATTGCGGAAGATGGCATGTTTTATGGATGTATGACAAGCTGCTGTACTTGAGATAAATTGTGTAATAAACTGCTTGATAAATACAAGCAATAGAAGAAAAAAAAACATACTTACATATATACAGAACACACATTTGGGCCTCTTCTGGTGTGTGTATGTCTGTTTTCATGGTGAAAGAATCTAAAATACAGGTGTTACATATTAATAGTAATGTAATTGTGGATAGAGGGAACGTCTTTGGAGGTAATCCGCAGCCTTGGAAGTCTCTGAGTGCTAGAGTTGACTCTAAAAATCAGATTTAGTTTAGAATGGAAGAAAAAAAACAATTGGTGTCCCCAAAGGATGAGTTTGAAAACCCTTTTTGTAATTATCGTCTGTCTCTTTGAGCTTTGGTTCTTTTCTATTAGCGTCTGTGCGAACATGGTCGCTTTTCCTCCCCACTTTTCTCATAGGAGAGAGGAAAATGTGCAGTGATAGATGTGAGAGGGGAGTCGAGAGGAGACGGCGGCTGCAGAGAGATGATTATGAATTTGGACAGAAGTGTTGGGCTAAAGTAAATTCCCTGGAAGGAAAGGAAGAGATAGAGAGAGAGAGAGAGAGACCTAAATACCATAAGAGGGACTGACAAAGGAATGCATAGAAGTCGAAGGGTGCAGATATTCGCTACACCTCAGAGCTGCGAGGCCTCTGTGGCAAGAGAGAAAACAAGTTGTATTGGTGCTCATGTTTTCCCACCGCAGCCACAGCTTGAGGATGTGTTTTGGATTCGTGACAGCGCTTGTAGATGAATTAGACAGTAGAAGCCACAGCTGAACCCATGCCATGTCACAAAAATACCGCCGCACAAGTGCTGTCCTGTCCTCCAGTAGAGAGATTACCTCCTGTGGAATCCTGAACGCTGAGTGTGCACAAAACAGAGCCGATGTCCTTCCTACCGCACCGCTGACAGACGGGAAGCAGTGTGAATTCTTTATCTGTCTGCTCAGAGGGCTGAGTGTTAGAAAGCTGCCTGTCAGACTTAAGATATTACTCTGGTTAGATGTTCAAGTCTTAATGCAAATCTTGACATTTCAGCTTGGTCCTGTCACCTCAGCTCATCACTGTCTGTATTCACTCAGATTTCCCTCCACTCAGACTGGTCAGTGCAGGGACAGTATTTGTGATAGTATTGACCATACTGATGGTCAATACTGTCCCTTGGTCATTCAGAAGTGCCACATGTAAGTTTTGGGATAGAAGATAGAACAGACAGGATAATTTGCAGCATTTGAGGGGTGAGCTAACTTTTATTTAAGCCACATTAGCCTTGAAGACCCTTGACAGTCTCTGGATTTGAAGAAAACATCATAAGTCCTTGAACAGATGGCATTGAAGGTTATGCATTTGTTAAAATCTGTTAATCTGCCTATTATACTCAATATATAATTTTGGGGCCTTTCTTTCTATAAAATGTAAGAAAACAGTGAAATATGCCCAAGGTGACATCTTCACATTGTCTGTTTTGCTGAAAACCCCCAATTGATACGTGACAAAGAAAAGCATAACATTTTAGAGTTTGAGAAGCTGGAGACAGCAAGTATTTTTTTGCAAAGGAAATTATGATTAGTACATTTTCAAAATAGCTGTTGTCTTATTGGTTTATAATCAACTTGTCAACGTATTTTTTTAAGCTTAATGTCTTGTCAAATTCACATGAGTAAAACAGAAGAGTAGCTAGAGGGGTAGTCAGCAGAGTTCATACTTCCACCAAGGCCCAGCAGCCCCTTTAAATTAAATTAAACCATAATCCATATTCCAATAATTAACCTAACATAACATGTTTCATGGAAATCTGTCATGTAGATTATGAGTAATAGATAAAAATGCTTTAAAAAGCCCTATCTCACAATGTTAGAGGAAGTGAAAACACTTCATGGATTTATGTGTATCCGCTCTAGACTGTAGACGGTTTCTTTCTTCCCTTTCCACCCAGTTTCATGGTGAACCATCCAGATGTTCATGCATTATAGATAAAAATGTTTAAAAGACAACTATTTTATTCTACTGTGACTTGCACAGCATTGGAGCTGTATATTTTGTGTCTTCACTGCCTTTTTTTTTGCATTTTATAACTATGAGTATGACAATGTAAGTGGCATTAAATGTAACCAATAGTGTTTTGGATTATTCCACCTAGACAATATCACAAACACAAAGAGGCTCACCGCCTGCTTTCTTGCTATTTATGTGTCTCATTTATACTAAATGCTGCTCATCTCTGCTGTGGTGGCACTAAAGATCACTATTAGGTGAATAACTGAACACCTCCGCCTCCTGTGTCCACCCGTAGCAACAAAGGCGTGAGCGCGAGATGAGGAGGCAGCAGGAGCGCGAGCAGCGCCGACGTGAGCAGGAGGAGAAGAGGCGAATCGAGGAGATGGAGCGACGCCGCAAAGAGGAGGAAGAGCGGAGGAGGGCGGAGGAGGAAAAGAGGAGGGCCGACCGTGAACAGGTAAGAGCCAGAATCATAGAGGGGAATAAAACTGGGGGAAAGTATAATTCTAAGAATTTGTTCAACAAAAGACGTACAGTATATACGGTGTTTATGACGATGAACCATACATAATGATGCTTCTAATGTTTTTGTGACCACGTGTATGAATTATTCATGTCTCTAAGGTATGCTCCTTAGAGGATGCAGCTATTTTACAATAGATTTTTTATTTGGCTTCTCTTGGATCTCACAAATTTCCCCTTTTTTGTTTCTTTTTATCGTGGCCCCAGTTTAATTACATTGCTGTGGCTTTTTCCCCTTCAGAAACCTTGAAAGAAATTGGTACCATTTTTGTGTTACTTGGCAATTAACTGTGCTAATATAAAAAAAAAAATAAAAAAAAAATCTACCCACATTTCAGGAAAGACCTGTTCAGGGAAACAATGTCTTGGGTTTTATTTGATCACTTTTTTTTTTTTTGCTAAACAAACATTATGTAAATTGGTTGAATTTGTGTCAATTGTTATAATCATAAGATCATAACATCCTGCTGGAGCTCCTTATTGTTGCCACACAGATACATCTTCGACCACATTTTGCAGACTTCATGACGAAGATGCTTGATGTGTGAATGAAATATATCATTTCCTGACACTGACATAATTAAGGCTGTGTTGGTTGTGTGTGATTAACAGGAGTACATCCGCCGTCAGTTGGAGGAGGAGCAGAGGCACCTGGAGATCCTGCAGCAGCAGCTGCTCCATGAACAGGCCATGCTGCTGGTGAGTGTTTGGCTGCCCGGTCTAAACTTCAGACATCACACACAGTTTGTTTTTTTCCTTTTTACAATGTAGAATATTCCCATTTTCCAAGTATTGGTATTCTGCCTCCTGCCCTTATTCCCTCTAAATATACAATATTTCCTTAATATAATTTAATAGTTCCTGTGTCCTAAGTGGTTATTTAAAATGATTCCACAACTTTCTTCATGATTTAGGTACTTATTATTAACCTGTTACACAAACTTTCCTGATTCCAACGGGAGCCATTCACCATTGAGGTATAAACGTATTAAGGATTCTCAGGGTTTGTTTTTTTCTGGGGATGTTTACAGGGCCCTTAGTTATGGTGATGTCATCACCAGGAAACCAGCCATCCAACGGAAACAGAGGGTTTCCCCTGTTTTTTGTTTTTTTAAATATCAGATGTTACAGGTCTTTTGCCAGACAGGACGAGGTTATTTGGAGGGGTTTGTATGTCTGCTTTGCTGTTCTAAATTTTTAAAGTCTTAAAATCCTCTTGGGGTTACAGAGGATACTCAAAATAATGAAAGGATATGACCACAGATATCCTCACATCCAGGCTTCCCACCACCACTCCACAGTTCCTACACAGTCACCATTTGTAAACGTTAGTATGAAAAAAGTTTCCTTTCCATCATGATTGGCTTCCACACTACTGCACTCAGCTGTTAAAGCTGATATAAAGTCCTCAAACTCTTTCTTTGGCCGGATGTATGAGAATAAATCGTATAGATGTCATTTAACAGCATTTTGCTAATGAAGATGTAGCTTCTGGCTATTGCCACAAATGTCAAAGAATGAGCTCAAAGTGGAAGAGTGTTGCTCCTGATACTGTACAGCATTAAGAACGTGTTTACTTGTAGCTTTCCTAATGCTTTTCTTTCATGAAGAGCAGGTGGACTTTAAAATGCCTGTAGGTCTCCCAGCAGCTTTTTGTCAGTGGTTTTGGTTCAACTTGACCCTTCCTGCACTCAGGAGTATAAATGGCGGGAGCTTGAGGAGCAGCGCCAAGCACAGAAGCTCCAGAGACAGCTGCAGCAGGAGCAGGCCTACCTGCTGTCCCTCCAGCAAAACCAGAACCTGCACGGTAGCAAAACAGCCCAGCAACAGAGCACCAAACCCTCACAGACCCCTGAACAGGACAAGATAATACCCCCGCAGAGCCCTGACCCGGATACAACAAAACAACCGCAGAGCGCTGACTTTGAAAAGACAAAGTCCAGCCACAGTCTGGAGAAAACTACAGAACCTAAGCTACCTGTCGCTGACATCCAAGACCCCGCCCCTGACTCTGAGCCAATCAGAGAGGTGATACCTCACAGCTCGTTGCCGCCACACTGACTGCTGTAGAATGCTTCTTCTGCTTGTGTGTACTCACTCCCACCGCTTTGGGTGTGCAATGTGTCCATGGTAATGGCTAGCTGCTGGTATGGGATGCTTTGTAGATGATCCAAGTGACTAGAATTTATTATTGTCTCTTTCTGAATTCATGTCATAACAATAAGACCAAATATACCCGAAGGCCTTTTTAACCCTATATAACAGCTACTAGGTAGACATTTACATTACTACTACACTGAAGTCGAATATAGACCCAGTTTAAAAGCAGCCACATTCCATCAAAGACCTTTTCAAACTACTTGATTTAAATTGTTCCTCAGTTCCTCAGAGCCTCTGATCCTTCAATTTAAGCAAAATTATTCAATCCCCATTGATTATTAGGTTGTTGTTTTTTGGCAAAATATGCTATTAATCAGCTGTTTTCAACAACCAAATCAGACAAAGACAGTTTAAATAGCTCAATACAACAGATATGAGAAGTATTTTTCACAAATATAACACGAAATGCTACTTTTACTGACTACTGCAGTCTCAAAGTCATTCAATCCCTTAATGACAACCATCTCTAGGGCTTTATACAGCATCCTTTTGCTGCTATGACCTGCTGCAAACATGATGCATATCCAGACACCAGCTTCTGGCAGCGTTCCATTCCTCATGGGCAAAGGCCTCCAGGTCTGGAATACTCCTGGATTTACATACTGCAAAGGCCCTCTTCCAGTCCCACCAGAGATTTTCTATGGGATTCAAGTCAGGCGACTGTGACGGCCTCTCTAGAATGATCCAGGGCTTCTTCTGAAACCAAGCCTTGGTGGACTTTGAGGTCTGCTTGGGATCATTGTCCTGTAGGAACGTCCAATGACGGCCAAGCTTCAGCTTCCTCACAGATGGCGAGACGTTGTCTTCTAGGATTTCCTGATACTTGATGGAATCCATCTTTCCCTCGACACGCTGCAGGTTTACAGTGCCTGAGAAGCAAAGCAGCCCCAGAGCATCGCCGAACGGCCGCCATGCTTCACTGTATTTGGGGTGTTCCTTTCAGCATATGCTTCATTCTTCCTCCTCCAGACATACCGCTGATACATGCCCTATGCCCCAAAAGTTACAGTTTGGTTTCATCACTGCACAGAACAGCATCTCAAAACTTCTGTGTCTCATCTAGATGGTTCTGAGTTCTGGTTTGCTTTTGCGTCATGGAGTTTGAGCATGGAGCCCTTATGTTAGTCCTTAACAGAAAAAAAGCCCTAGAACTCTACTGCGTGCCAAAGTAAGTGTATGAAGGTTGGCACAGTGTTTTAACAACATCTGATTTGCAGATGTGTGCTCTTATGAAGGATGCTGTTCAGGTGTTTGAATCGTTTTGAGACCGCATTGGTCAGTCAAAGTAGCATTTTGGGTAGAAATCTGCTGCATTGAACTATTTAAACGGTTCTTGTTTGAGTTGGTTATTGCAAAGAGCTGACGCCAATGAACCTAATATACAATGGTGTTGAATAATTTTTCTTCCAACCGTATCTCTAGTCAAACTGACGACTGAACCTTCCTCGAATTGTTTGAGAAAAAACACCATTGGATGTCTTTGAATCACTTTGGATGAAGAGTTTGCTATTGAAGCTCACCTGAACAGATCTTTCTCCTCAGGAAGGGCACTACTGCTCCTCTAATTAGCCTCACTATTGTCTTTACTACCAAATGAATGAAATTACTGTAATAATGAGGCGCCTCAGTGGGACTCGCCTTCGTCTCTCTTTTTGGCATCCAGCTGTTGCCATTTAGCACCAGGTCAGGAAGGAGAAGCAGATCTTAAAGTACCTTACTGACCAAATGATGTTTGCATGTGTTTTTGCTGGTTTTCCTGCAGGACAGGGTGGGGAGTTTTTATTATACAATGAAGCAATGCAAGAAATGCCTGGATTCTTTTCCCCTAAAAAAATTTTAAGACGATGCAAAACACATGCACACATGTTGGAGGATGAACTTGGACAGCATTGTCTATGAACAGCAGGTGTTCGAAATGTTTAGTTGGCTGTTCCAGCAGAAGCCATTCTGGAGGAATAAGCCTGGTTTATTGCTACTTAGGTTGTATTCCCAAAGTTTAGTCATCATCCCTGTCGGGAACAATAACTATGTAATCACCAAGTTCACTGCGGAGACCTGGGAACGCGGCAACGTCTCTAAAAAAAAAAAAAAAATCCGATGGGAAAAGAAAGCGTAATTAAGAGGAAGAAATAAAAACGTATTGCCAAACTCTGTGTTGTAAATGTCCAACACAGCTCATAGACTTGACTTCCTGATTCAGACTGGACCTGCCGTTCTCGCCTTAGTTGTGTGTGCACAGTTTTACTATGCAGTAAAGTTGTCAGCGCCCTGAAAGTGAAGCGCACCCTTAGGCCAATAAGAATGAACTATTTTCAGTTGACATTTAATTTTCGTTTTCAATTAAATCAAATTGAAATTTAATTATTTTGTTTGGCAGAACAAATTTGATTTCGCCAACAGTTTACTACAATTAGCTCCGACATTTCTCTTTCACACACACACACACACACACACACACACACACACACACACACACACACACACACACACACACACACACACACACACACACACACACACACACACACACTCATAGTATTTACTATGACAAATGAAAAATGCATGACACTCTTTAATGCTTGTGGTGCTGATGTCCTACTACATAGCAGGGATGTGGGAATATTGTGGCAACAATAACACAACTCGCTGCCCTTGACCAAGTGCTTTGTCATCCCTGCTGGTGTGCCTGTATCAGCAGGTGACTTTCCGATGTGCTTGTACCTCTGCTAGTCCAGAACATCTCCCCTCTGCAGGGAGGGAAGGGGGGGGGGGGGACTAACAAACCATAGCTCCTAATGGCTTCCGTTCACTCCGTCCCTTCTTAATGTCCTCACACACACACACACACCGACCGGTGCTCTCTAACCACTGCTAATGCTGCTGTCTGTGTCTGCCCCTCATCCGTCTCTGTCCCTCCTATAGGCTGATGAGCGATACCGGAAGAACATCCAGGGTTCTCCTCAGGCAGCTCAGACCAAACCACAGCAGCCTCCGGTGCCGCCGCGCTCTGAGTCTTCCTACCCCAATGGGAACTCGGCATCTGAGGCACCCGCCATGCACCGGCCTGTTGAACCACAGGTAACCACAGTGTCATCAAACCCCTTCTCTTATCTCTATTTACTGAAGACCTTGTATCTCCAAAATGCAAATTTATTGCGAATCAAGACAATCCTCCTCGTTTGTAGCTTCACCTCCAGGTGGCAGTAACATGCATCTCCTGTGACGCCTCATTTTACTCATCATTATCTCTTATTTAAGGTTCTCTTTTTCAGGTGCTTTAAAATACTTCTGCTCTTAGGTGTCAAAGGTTTAGTAGTATTTTTGTAAATAATGTGGGATGCTTTCACTGGTTCTGCTGCTTTTCTCTGACTTATCCTTCGTGAATTGTGTCTTAAGTTCAACTCTTTTTAGGTTGTTTCAGTCTGGATAGAGGATCTGACTTCTCTATGCTCTTTTCAACTTCAGGGCTGTCATCGATTCTATTCCAACCGACTCATTTTATGTGTAAATTCCGAATCTGCATTAAATTTACAAGCTCGTTTTCAGACTGAAGAGCTTTTTTTCTGACAATTCCAAGCCAGTGGTTGTTTGGGAAAGTTTTCTCCTTTTTTACTAAACATTTGATGGCAATGAAACGATCACAGCCCTGATCATATACTTTTCCTCCATGATTAACTCTTTGATTGACATGTTGTCCTCCCACTTTCCAAAGCAAACAAAAGTATTTTTCAAATGTGTAATTATTTCAGAGTTACATTTTCCCCAAGTGTGCGTTTGTGTCTGGACATGAGAGATTATTCGGTGGTACGTTAGGGATTTGTGCGCCTCTGCTCCACATTCTGTACCTCCTCATTGTGTGCTGCTGATTAAATACATACATAATTCATGGGCACCCAGATTTGCAATAGGGTGACTCAGACAGTATTAGTCTTCTTCCCAGTGAAAGGATTCAACCCACTAAGCGTGAATAATCACAGTTCATTGAAGTCAGTCTTTTCTGATTATGTCACATAGATTAAATTATACAAAAATGATCTCGCAACTTGGTGAAATGTGGGTGGGGGGGTTGCCATGATGATATAATTCACTGGTATTTTATCAGCATTACTAATATTAATGATATCAATCATTTAAGTGAATTAATCAGTTTTCATTTTCTACAAGTCAAAAATCTCATGTTTCAACATGCATACTTACTGTGTATTGAATCAAACTTTTTTTTTTAGGTCTTCTTATTAGAGCTAATTGAATACAAAAATGCAAATTGCATTCTGAACTACTTTAATTTCCAAGAGGCAAGAAGGTGCAGCCATATTCACGATTAAAAATGGATGTAAAACCTGATCTCATGTTGCCAGATCCAGGTTCCAGCTGATTATTTAAGCTGTGTGCCGTACAGAACACCACACCTGTATTTAAATGGAGACGTTTTTTTTAACTAAATGACGGAAGAAGTTGTTTCTAAATGACACACATGTAACACTGATAGCGTGAATGAGGCCAACGAAAACTACTTGATTAAGGTTAGTGGAAGACCACTGTCATGTTCAGGCCGACAGAAATGGTGTCAAAAAGCTTTCTCACCCCGACAGTGAATGTGTGCATGCTCTATGACAACAGGAGAATATTAGAGGGGGGAATAATGCAGGGCTGGCAGCTCCCACACGTTGGCCATGAGACTCTTCTCACACTCGATGCATTGATTTTCTTACAAAGTAAAGAACAGATGAATAAATGATAACAACACTAAAGAGGACACTGACAGCGTGTGAACAGAGAGGAAACTCCCCCCCCCCCCCCCCCCCTCCTCTGGATCGTGCGTATAGGCAGGCAAGAATGACAGGGAGATGCTGTTGTTACGGTGACGCTCTATGTTTTAGTCGCTGTAAATCCCAATAAGAGGTTATTAAATTAGGTAATTAAATTAGCACGAACATGATTGGAAGATCCCCAGTTACCCTTGTTATGGTTGTCGTCTCAGTTTAGACTATAATGTCTGGAGGTAGGAAAGAATTCTATTCAAATATACTAATTTGTCATCAATGTCATTATTGATATGATAATTATGACCCTGAGCCCTGCGGTAAGTAATGTCACAATAGGTCTATTCAGACATTGTTCTTCATCAATGCTGAATCTCACTCCAAAGTAAAATAGAATAAATAAAATCTGATAAATAAATTAGCTCAGTTAACTGTGGTTCAGTTGTTATGTATTTACATGTTAGGTCATGTTCATGCACTGTCACTGCAATCCATCGTCACGACTGGTAGGTGGTGCTGAGGCTGAATCCTAAAATTTGGGGAGATATATTTCACGTGTCTGATTAAAAGATTATGAGTTATTTGTACAGATTGTCCAGAAGAGGTCAGAAATCATCTGAATTGAAAATGCCTTAAATTATCTTGAAGTTGCAACATTGAATTAATGATGGATTAGTGATGACATTAAAGTTTGCTAAGGGTTAAGGTCATCATCTTGTCCTTTCTGATATTGAAAAGCTCTTAAATGTAGGTAGATGACACTTGTAATTTAGATTTAGACTTCGCTAGACTTCACTGTTATGACAAACATACTTCAATACATTTTTCCAAACATTCAAAAAGTTGAATACAAAATGACATATACCAGAATGCTACAAAGACTGTTTAACCAAACCAGGTGATTTAAGATGATAATGATTAGGGCAAGATTTAAATGAGTCAACAGAAAAGTCGGACCCATATTTGTGTCGGGATCCTGTCGGCTTCATCCCTCCATTAACACGCTGTGCTTTTTGTTGTTACTGTTTTTTTCTTTCTAACTCTTTATTTACTGTTCATCTCAGAAATCAAAAGTATGACATGATAAGCTCTTGTTGCACAGGCTGCACCTTTTCCCACCAAAGGATTTGTTAAAAATATGGTAATAATAGCTCTTAAAGTGGACCTCATTGTGCCTGGTTACCTCCTCCTGGCCTCCTTTCTGCTCCCTTAAAAAAGTGCAGCTCAGCAACAAGTACAACATGGATGCACTTTGTTTTCTGAGTGTTTCTTTTCTCTTCCTGTTGCACTCTAAAAACTTGGGATCTTTTGGGGGCACTGATATGAGCTGCAGCCATACTTTTCAACTATGTGTGACCCGAAGCCAAAAGGTCTGCAGGCTTTTACTCAAAGCAGACACGCTGCTGTGGTGTGGAGCTAAACCAGCATGTACCTAAAACCAGTGGCTCCTAACCTTGGTTCTTGTATTCAGTGCTGATGGATTTATATTCTACCAGATCAGTAAGTTTGAAATGGTATCTGACTGGATGTGAGGACTAAGATTTAAAATCAAGGGGTTTCCACCTAGAAGCCTTCTTCAGACCTACACCTTGAACTAAAGTGAGTGCCTTCAATTTTACGGAAAAGTCATGATGGCAGCTTTACTCTATTGGTTGGACCTGTGACATTTCCATCCTCCCTCCGTTTCAACTTGGAAGAAGTCTGAATTGAATGCCGTCAGATTATTAAAGGCTGCAGGAGTGCAAGGTTAAATACACAGAAAGAGATTACAGTAAATGCACATCACATTTCTTCTGCTTAATTCTTAAGTCATTAATCCATCACTTAGTTCTAATCTTGAAATGTTAGCCGTGCCAAATGCAGAGCTAAAACACTTCATATACAACATGTCGGCGAGTAGGAAATAAACGAGGAGCTCAGGGCGATGTCTTGTCAATCTATGCTTGTGCATATTTTTTTTTTTTCTTAAAGGCAGCTTAATTCACTCTCTAATAAATAAATATATTTGTGGATTCACTAGGGAGAGCGGGGACAGGAAGTAGTCATCAACGGCTTCAATATCGACATAAAATACATCACTGATGCAGCCTGTGAGAAGAAGAAAACATTCTTCTTCTATGATATCATTACTTTCCTGAACCACTCCTTTTTGCACATAAGCTGCCAAACATTTGTGGCTCTTTAATTTAATGTACCTGAACTTTGCATGGCATTCGGTGCTCCTGAAGCTTTCACAGAGGAACAGTTTAAGGCTCTCATATGGCTCCAGTCTGAAAAGATCCTCTGATGCCCCTGTCCTTGTTTAGAGTGCACTGCATGCAGACTGACCCGTCCTCCCCCCCGCTGTGTTTTGTTTTGTTGTCTATAAGGTCCGTTCCCACCTCGCTGCTTTAAAGAGCAGCGGCAGCGTGGCCTCGTCAAACTCCGCCACCACACCGCCTGTTGTGTCGCGGCCGCACTCCTTCAGCGAGCCGCTCGCTCCTAGCTTTGAAAATCTTCATCTCCGCAACAGCCAAGAACCCCACCAACACCATCACTCTCCATCTTCATCACCATCCTCCTCATCATCAACGCCTGCACGCACTGACCCACAACCACAGTCCCAGCTTAGACCCTCGCCCCATGAAGTGGCCCCCACAGAGGAGGTCCCGCCCAGGGTAAGGAGAATAACCCCTGGTGTAGACTGGCAGCAACGGATCGTCCAAATTCACAGATCAAACTGTCAATTATTCTGCATCAATTCATTACTTTAGTAGCTTCCCGCCTCTGCCTGATTCTTTATGCAATCAATTAATTTGATTTTCTTTTCTTGTGTTGCAGATTAAATAATTTGTTGCTGAATTATAGAGGATTTAATTGAATCCCCGTTAAATTAATTTCTAGAAATAAGCAGACATCTACGTTGGTTGGCAGCTGTAAGTTATGCCGCTCCAAAAAAAAAAGTCAGAGGAAAACATTTATTACACCAAAAATACAAAATCTAATTAGAAAAATAGGAGGCTAATGTCAATCAGTCGATATGAGCCTCAACAATCCTCTTTGTAAACCGTAAACCCACCTTGAAAGCTGTAATAATCCTGAATATGAGGAGAGGTTAAAACAATCCCCTCATGAGTCTAATGAAGCGTTTTACTGCAGTCACAGAGGGACATAAAGAATAACTGTGGAAGGAGAGTTAAACAAAAGGAGCAGAGAGTTCTGCATTTAGAGAAGACTTTTTCCTGCTATGTTTAGGGAAGTCATGTGGTTCTTCCTTCAAATGTGGAGTCAGAATCCAAAAAAGTAAAAAAAAAAAAGATTAAAAAAAAGTCTAAATTCTCATCTAACTATATAAAAACAACAATATAAACAGAACTGTTTCCAAGTTGAACCCACCTTACTGTGCAGTACATAGAGCTTCAATACCACTAGTGAAACAGGGGAAGCATGTTACTAACATCAGACAACATCAGCATATTTCTTCCATTTTGCCTCTTACCTAAACTTCTAAACAAAACTAAATGAATGGCTGTTTGTTATTTATAATAATTATGCTGGCTGTTACAACTGGACGTTCTCTCTTCTGCACTGCTGTTTGTTGTGTCTCTGTGCGCTTGGGATGCTCCCAAATGTTCTGCATTGGTCTTCCTAAATTCACACGCGAATCAGGAGTAGTTCTGGTGTGATGGTTCTGTTTGTACAGCGGTGCTCTGAATTATAGTCGGGGTTGAGGTGAAGGTGATGCAGGTTCATAACATGTGTTTTGCGGTGCACGAGTGGAATGAAAACACAATGTGGACACAAGTGTCCTGTCTGGTGAGACTGCAGCTATATGAGACATCCATACCTCACACGTTATGTTAATGAGTTCAGCATGGTTTGTGTGTTTTATGTGTTCTCTGCACAATCCAGCGCGTTCATGCTCACAGGGTGTGTGTTTGAGCTGGTCGCTGTCTTTATCACAAAAGGTTCCTGTCAGGACTACATCAAGGTCTCCGGTGTTGTCAAGGCGAGACTCGCCTCATCAACATGGCAACGCCTCACACAGTAGCCATGCTGTGCAACGCAATGCTGCCAGGTAACCTGACATAACCCCCTCTTCATTGTGTGATGCCATGTTTCTTTGGAAAATAGAATAGACCTTTTAGCTGTGTCTAAATTCAGGGGCCAACATCCTTTGAAGGCTGCAGTCAGAGCTGTTGAATGAGACGGTCTGGTCTGCGGAGAACTTCCTGTTGATGTCACCAGCGCTTCCTGTCCTTACTGCTCCTGTCGCCTAGCACCATTGACAGCCGGAGTTGATTAGTAGCCATAGTTAAAGTCGCTGTTGTCAACACTGTGTGGTAGAAGAGTCAAATTTGTTGTAATTAAAGCTGCTGTAGTGGTGGAAGCTGGACTAATAGCAACAGAAATGGAGCCGGAGGGGGGCATTATGCTGTTCTGTTTTGGCAGAACACGTGGATGCTTTACGGCCCTGGAAAAGAAGGAATTTTTTGGCTGGCGGTTGAAGGAACCTCTGAAAAGGGACGGCCTTGTCGCGCCGCCGTACAGCCTCGCAGCCTAATGCAGCCTTTGAAGGATGCTGTCCCTGAATTGAGATTGTGAATGTGTGTATCAGTGGTCAGAATGCAGATGAAGTCATTTAATTTCATAGCAGCTAATGCATTTCCAATTGAGACGAAACGTTCCTAGAAAACAATGTAGACGAGAGACGAGAGGTAGAGCTGAAAATCCCCGCCTCACGTCTCCTTGTTGCCTTGAAATAGACTGTTCCTCTTGAGACAAAATGATGAACTGACAATGCAGCGTGCCGCTCTCTCTCCTGTTCAAAGTAAACGTAGCTCACCCTGCACTCCATCACTCTCTCTCTCCCTGCAATCAACTTGAAGATACAATAATCCAATCAGATCATCCAAACAAGATGGCATTTACTGAAGTAGAATTAAAATGCTTGTATTCTAAAACGGATGGATGTATTGGTCTATATAATCCACAGCAAAAAATAAACATGATAGTTGGTATATTTTGTTTTTATTTTCACATGATTGACAATGTTGACGTTTTAGAATCAGATTTAAATGAAGCAGAAACGCTCAAAGCCCTCCAGAGAATCATAGTCATTTCTGTTTTAGTGTTTCTCTAAGATGCTGGCAAAAACACCCTTTCTTTATTTGGAGATGATCTAACACACAGTCACACACACACAGAGGATTTTGTGCATTCAGTCTGTGCTGCTATAGTCTATGGAGCTGTGTGGGAGGGTTTATGTAATAGTGCTAGCTGTCTAACCTTGTGATACTTGGTTACTTGTGTGTGAACGTGTGTGTGTGTCCACATGCACATCCTTATTTTTCTATTTCCAAACCACAGGCCTTCTCACAAGATTCTCTGAGTCAAAGCATTGAAGCATTTTATTTTGGGGGATTTTCTCAAAACAGAAAAAAAACAGTGGAATTTGGACAAATTTCCTCTGGAATAGAATAAAAATATGAAAAAAAAATGTCTTTAAATGATCAATTATGGATTTTCCATTTATTTATGATTTATTGCTCTGAGATTTTTCATTTATTTTTTTGCTCTTTTATGCTTCACTTGAGATCATATTCTGAGCTACAAGAGGAAAATATGAATTAAATTTTAAAGATACTGAAAACAGCTCAAATAGCAGCTTAAAATTTTATAACAGCATTTTATGTGTCAGGAAAAAAAAAAAAAAAGAAGCTTCATCTCTGACTCTCTTGACTCCGGTGTCTGTCGGCCCTACAGTGCAGCAGAGCCTCGGCTGCTGTGGGAGCGAGTGGAGAAACTGGTTCCCAGACCAACCAGTAACAGCGGCAGCGGAGGCTCCAGCTCCTCCAGCAGCTCCAGTAACTCCAGCTCTCATCCCGGTTCTCAGTGCGGCTCTGGAGAGAGGTTCAGGGCCCGCTGTGAGTCCACACACTCTTGAACAAGTCAGCACTTCCAAACATACAGGAAGTGGACAATATAACTGAAACACCACCTTAAAATGTCTGTGCTGAAGTAAAGGGGCAAAACACATCAAAACATTTGGATTTGCCTCATTTTTTTTATATGATCACTTTTTAAAATAAACCAAAAAACTGACCTTTTCACCTCCACCTCCTTCAGCCTCATCTAAATCGGAGGGCTCGCCCCTCCGACGTCCAGAGAATGCTGGGAAAAAACCAGAGGAGAGGAGGGACTTGGTCAGGGCGAACAGACCAGCGGTGAGAGTTGACTAAACGCTGACTAGCCAGTACTGTAGCTCGCTAGCTGGGATGGATCTAGATCTAGAACTCAGTTTGTGTAGTCATGACATGATGGGTTTGTGTAAAAGCTGGACTATGTGTGATGACTTGGTGTGGCCTGTTTCTTTTGTATGTGTATGTGAATGGCTCCTTGTATTATAGAATAGTATTGTGTCATGTGATCTGCTCACCATCCAATAGAAATGATGACTGTGAAATGGTTCTGTCTTTACGTTGAGCTCACTAGCTGAAGGATTTTCTGCACTTATTGCTTCCTTTCTGTCCACTGGTCTTTCTGCCCGGGCGGTGGCCTTCCTAACTCATGCCTTCTCTAACCTTAAGAAAGAATTTACATAATTCGACTTTCCCATCTTTGCAGCTCTAATACTGTCTCATTATTAGAATTAATAGAATTAATCCACTAACCTTGCCCACAGAAGCTTGAAGAGCAGAGTCATCTTTTTCCCCGCTTCATCTTCTAGCTTTGCAGCTCTCGCGCTGTCTCCTCATTGGCTGGCGTACCTCTTTAACCACTCTTCCTCTCCAGCAGCTTTCTGTTTCTGGCTTTCTGAAAATTAACTGAAAGTCTTCTATGACATCTTAACCAAACTTCAGACATGGAGAAAAGTAGACATTATCGATCTAACATGACTTTGACCTAGGTTTTGCCTTTCACCTGCTGACCTTTAGGACCTTACGGCTCTGGCCAAGGAGCTGCGTGCAGTGGATGACGTTCGTCCTCCAAACAAGGTGACAGACTACTCATCCTCCAGTGAAGAATCAGACACCACTGATGAAGATGACGATGAAGAGGTAGACCAGGAAGCAGGTGAAGAGTCCACCTCTGGCCCGGAGGACTCTAGAGCAGTGTATGTACACAACAGAATGTCTCATTCCTCATGTTCTACCAATGTGGTAGTATTTTTGGAAAATTGTTCCAAATGCAGCCAGAACAAATGCGTTGTGTTGACTAGCTCCTCCTCCTCTCCTCTCCTGCAGCTCCTCCAGGCTGAGTAATGGAGAGACAGAGTCGGTGAAAACCATGATCGTTCACGATGAAGGTGAGAGCGATGCAGGCTCAACACCCTGCAAAGACAGCACGCTGATCGTCAGACAGGTACTGGCTAAAAAGAAGACAAAAAATTACCACATACCTTTTATTTCTTCTGTTCTGTGTATTTTGTTCATTCACACCCCGAGTTTTTCCATTTGTTTTTTCACAGTCTTGATCGCGTTCTGTTCTTGTTTACATTGTGGCCGGTGGAGATCAGCTCAGTGTTACAAAGCGTAGAAGCTTAGGATATAAAGATATAAAGCATCATAGCTTTTAATCATGCAAACATAAAGACCACTAGCTAATTAATTAATGGCGATTATCAAACATTTTATTCAGGTTTTGTTACAGGTTCAATCCATTTAGGACATTTAGATTTCTAAGTTATTTAATCAGCAGTTAGCATTTTTCACCACAAAATGATTTATATAATATAATTTTAGCATATATTTGACGACTAACGTGAGTTTTCATTCCACCTGTAGAGTAGCCACTGTAGTTTGCCCTTTGCTCTTGCTAGCACCTTCCCGTCCCCTGAACTCATCAGGAACACACCTAGACCCAAAGTCGTCTACCCCTCTTTCTACTTCCAGAGTGCAGGTGACAACAGAAAGCGTCCGAGCCCTGGCCCTGGCCCTGGCCCCGGCCCTGGCCCGGGCCCGGGCCAAACCCAGACCCCGGGCCTGCTTGCAGGCTTCGCCCCAAGTCCCGGCTCGGGCCCGGGCCTCGTACACCACACCCCCAGCCCCCACCATCATCATCACCATCATCACCATCACCCCACACAGCATTCGGACAGGAACGGCTTTGCCGGCCGCATCCATCACCTCCCAGACCTGATCCAGCAGAGCCACCATTCCTCCCCCTCCTCCACCGCATCCAACTCCCCTTCCTCCTCCAGCCTTGCCAGCCCCTCCTCCATGTCCCCCCAGAGTCCGCTGGACAAGCTCGGCATCCTCACAGAGGTATGTCCCCCAGCTTAGGTGTGTGTAATCTTAAACAAGAGGAAGCAAAGACAAGTTGAAACGACCGCGACCTTTTTACTCATTCTATAGTAACAAGTGGATGTTTTTTTCCTGGAGTGGGCTGAATAACAGCAGCAGCCAATGAAACGCGACGACAACAGCAGACAATGTTAATATAAAAAAATAAGTGAAATTCTGCTCTTATACTGTAGCTGCTGTTTCCAGCGTCTGATTGGCCATGATGACGATATCGTCTCCTGCATCTTTTTATGCACCATTGTTTTTTTTCCCCCTTTACTGACATAAGCTTCCTGCAGAGAGATGGAGGTGTGGATTTTAATTTTAAGGATCACTTTGAAATATTGCTGCAAGACAAAACTGATTTTTTTCTCTCTGTGAACAGTCCTTATTTTACATACTATTAAGTGCTCTTCTTTTCAATAAAAGGGGAAAGAAATACATCTGTAGTCCCATCGCTTCTCAGTGAATTTTGTATTTATGATCTCAGACCCGTTAGTTCTGTTTTAGATTCAGTGTCCTGGGAGGCTAGTTGTGGTTTACATTCACTCTCCCCAAAGCATCTAAAGCTCAATTTATTCCTTGATGTTGCTGATTTTCATCATTCCAGTCATATTCTCACATTCCACAGACAATAGATCATAGCAAACAAGGCAGTTAGGAACCCGACGGCAAGTATTTTTCCATGGAAATCCTTTTTTTTTTAAACAACATTTTTGTTTCTCCTTTTGTTCTTCCTGTCAGCAGCTTTTCCCTGGTTTTTTATGTTTACCCTCCACTATTGTTTTTTGCCCTTTTACTCAGTATTTATAATTTACCCTTTAATTGAATGTCTGTTATTTGCATGCAACAAATGCAGAAAAACCTCAGTTCGCCTGCTTGTTTGACCACATTGTCTTGTTAAATGTTTCCATTAATCGTTATTTGTAGGCATTTAATGCTGTAAATATGTTTTTGATCTTTCAAGAAAACACATTCAGTCGTGATCATAAGTCTTATTCTGTCTCACTGTAGAGCCAATCTAGTAACAACATGCAGAAACACAAGTCTTCTTCCTCCTTCACTCCGTTCATCGACCCACGCCTCCTCCAAGTCTCTCCATCCACCGGCAGCGCCCTCAACAACATCGGTAAGTCCGTCACCCCACTGGCTGCTGGGAATAATGATATCAAAAAGTTCACAAACAAAAAGAGTTTTGGGTACTTATCTGTAACTTCTAGTCCCGGGCCTCCACAGGTCTTATCATCAAAAGATCCAAGGCCCGGAGAAAATGTTGGAGCTGTGAATTTAAGAAACCCCCCCCAAAAAAATATATATTTGCACCTCAGGTTCAGGAACATTAACTTTTGGTAAATCAGAAGATAACAACAATAACAACGTTTGCTTTCTTTACACGTACTTTTTTCATTTTTATAAAATTTTCTTTAAATCAAAAAGCACTCAAAAACAGGTTCTCCTGGTAATAACAGCGGTAAACATCCTGAGTGAGTAAAAAAAAAAAAAAAAATTCAGAGAAAAGTTCAAAACCAAACCCAAAGCAGTCTGTTAGCACGGAGCTCGTTAGCTGCCACAGTTAATAAACGAGGTTTTCTTATCAAGGCCTCCAGTTCCCAACATCCCCCAGAAGTCTGGCTATCATCAGGGCCAGATCCTTCCAGCCCTAAGGAGTCTGATATGCTGAACCATTACCTCACCTGATGCAGCTGGTGACCAGCCATTGACCCCTTTACTATACTGGATTGTTCGTTCAGCATTTATTAACTGATCTGATGAGTTTAGATCTTTCTACAGATGTCTGAAGTCCAGATGTTGATTATAGATAGACAGAGAGAAGGATGGTCCACTTTCTGACACTATGAAATGATCTGATGCGATGGCTGCACAGGCTTTCTGAGGCTGAATAGCTTCTTATCTGTAATTATATATAACAAATGAGAAACTTTTCTCTGTTGCTCTAAACTAAGTTGCTGTACCTTGACAGACAAAAGTCTTTAAACTTCGTAGTTGCTGGATTCCTCTACTCAAAATTAACAAAAGCAAAGGAAGAAGATCCATCCATCATTCTAATGCTGACCCCTATCCTGCCCGGTAAATTCTACCTAAGCCCTTCCCGTTGACCTTTTAGGCTACGGGAACGACGCCCGGCTGGCAGAGGCGCTGAGGGCCGACCCGTCTCGGAAGGGATCTGTGGTCAACGTTAACCCGGTAAACACTCGCCCGCAGAGCGACACGCCAGAGATTCGCAAATACAAGAAGAGGTTCAACTCTGAGATCTTGTGTGCTGCGCTCTGGGGTAAGAAAAAAAATCTAATTTTAGCAGTTGCACATCAGTAAATGAATAACATGTTAATTAAGTAACTGATGTGTCGTAGTTTGTGAGGTGATTTCAGGATTAGATCATTATTTCATGCTGTTTTTTTCACAGGTTTAACATCCCTAAATTATAAGCTCTTTTAGTAGAAAAACATTTATAAACAATAAAGTAATTGAGATTATTATTATATTAAGTCCATTATGTCATAGCTATAAAAATCGTTACCACCTGGTGGCAGCAAAACCCTAATAAGGCCACATGCTGACATCTCTCTGACCAGACAGCATACATACGAGCTCAATAATTGTCTGTGCATGTGTGTGTGTGTGTGTGTGTGTGTGTGTGTGTGTGTGTGTGTGTGTGTGTGTGTGTGTGTGTGTGTGTGCGTGTGTGTGTGTGTGTGTGCGCGTGTGTGTGTGTGTGTAGGGGTGAACCTGTTGGTGGGGACAGAGAGCGGTCTGATGCTGTTGGATCGCAGCGGCCAGGGGAAAGTTTACCCTCTGATCAGCCGACGGCGGTTCCAGCAGATGGACGTCCTGGAGGGACTCAACGTCCTGGTCACTATATCAGGTATGCACACACAAAGACACACACAGACACACACAGGTGCAAGAGCATGCACACACATGTTAAAGATGGTTTTAATACACTTTGTGATTCCACTCTGTGATGAAGAGTTCCATGTTAGTCCCTTGCGTCAGTACTGAGACTGATGAGCAATCTAACAGTCAGCCGGCAGCGCACTGTCATGCAAAGTATTGGTGTTGCATAAATATGTGCAGAAACTCACACACCGCCATTAATTGTGAAAGCGCATCCATGTTGCCACTTCTCCTCTTTCTCAACGTCACACACACACACACACACACACACACACAGACAGACAGACAGACAGACAGACAGACAGACAGACACACACACACACACACACACACACACACACACACACACACACACACACACACACACACACACACACACACACACACACACACACACACAGACAGAGCAGCCATGTGTCACAACTCGCATCTTGAGACAAAACGGATGTTGGGTAAATCTCAGCTCAGTAAGATCACATGTGTATGACCCATATGTAACGCTGACTATGGGAGGAAATGCCACTGTTTGCGTTGCTGGCATGTAAAGATAATTGTCATGGAAAAGTTGTATCCACCACAGTGTTTGAGAGGCAACCATTCAGGACAGTGTCTCCTCTTTTGTGATCAGGTTGCTAGGAGACGTTAAGCCTCACACACTGAATGTATGGCCATCGAGTGTCAAGTAGATATGTTATCTACAATAGTGGCAGTTCAGTGTTTGCGTCAGTGTGTGTGCAATTTCGGAATCAGGCGTCATTAGAACCACTTTCAGGTGCATTTTGTGAAGAGATGTTGTTCCACAACATATTCACAGACAGATAAATAAACGCTTAATATTAGCTTTTCAAATGCAGTTTTTTTAATTCATTTATTGTATTATTTCAGAAGAACCACTCGCTCTAACTGCATACTTCTCATGTGTAGAAGTGTATTTCCATACAGAGATAGATTATAATGGGGATGTATGGAGGTCTAATTTAATTTTGATTTTAATTTATTGCAAATGCAGCTTCAATTTTTGAATTTTAGAGACATCGAATTATTTATTTGTGCCTCTTCACTCATTCTTAAAAAGTTGGCATGGAAAACTGATTTGACCCTATTTGACCCTTCCCCCTCAACAACAGGTAAGAAGAACAAGCTCCGTGTGTACTACCTGTCCTGGCTGAGGAACAAGATCCTGCACAATGACCCCGAGGTGGAGAAGAAACAGGGCTGGACCACCGTAGGAGACTTGGAGGGCTGTGTCCACTACAAAGTTGGTAGGTTACATTCTCATAGTCATCATTTTTGGCCATGAATACTGTTATGATTGGGCTTCCCTGTGCCTTAACATAATTGCAACCTCCTGTTTTCAACTTCCTCGGAACTATTGCGATGCTGTTTTTTTCATGTTGCCTGTCTGTCTACTTCTGCTTTTACTTGTCAAATTAAGGCAAAAATGCTGAATATTGTTAAGCTTGAAACTTTGAATTTTGTTTATTGTTGATGCTTATTTTTAAGTTGAAATTGTAAAAGGCTGGTGTTTGGTGATTGTTTGGTGTTCTGTGAGTTAAAGTTAAGAATATGGCTCTAACCTCATGTGATTTACTTGGTTTTTAACTTACTTTGGAAATAAGGGTATCTGTTGAGCTTACATTTGTGTTTTATTATGAAGGCAGGTTTCCTATCAGCAATAAACCAGACGGAAGTTTACAAATGTCCCAAACTCAGGTTAATATGCAGTCGGTGTATCAGTACAAGATAGGGAAAGCCCTTGATTGAGTAAGAATCCAGGAGAGTACATTCGAGTGGGCATGGAACTACACTGTCCTGTCCAAAATTCAGAATGTTCTTAGTGACAGTAGTGCCACTGTACTGACGAGCACTTCCTGTTGGAAACCCCTCTCAAGAAAATCATTTTCTGTCAGTGTTTAATTCACGTTTGTCCATCGAAGTCCTGCCGCATTTACTATTATTTGTAATCAAATCAATTGGCAGATTTTGAACCAATTTCCAAAGTTAAAAATAATGATTTTTGACAAAATGTCCCAACTCTGCAGACTTTTCTGTGAGTCTGACCCTGTGATTGGCACATTAGAAATACTAAATTAAAAAGATATTGTATAGAAGTTAAAATTCTGGATTTAAGTGGTGGTGAATAAACTGTCAGCTAAATGGTTAAAATTGTAACTAAAACTTCTTCCAATGAAGGATTCTCAGAAGTCACCTTGTACAGGTAAAAAAAACAACTTTTTTATTTAAATACTTTTATTTTTAAACGGTAGCAATGCAGATTAATTACATCAAAATAAGCACCAAATTACTGAAGGTATTCTGAAATTTTCAGATTTACTGTTTTTCTTGATAACATGCAGGGACTGGCAGTTTTTGGATTTTCTGTTAACTGCACTTAATACTGTATCAGAAAATGATCTAATCATGGATGAGATCATGCTACCCAAAAGAAACATCAGTTAAAATTTTGAACCTGACCAACATTTTAGTGTGATGCTTGTTTCCCCCAGCCTGGGGCCATTTATTCTTATTTGTGTTCTTCTAATGCTTTGACTTTTATTTCTCCAGTGAAATACGAGAGGATCAAATTCTTGGTTCTGGCTCTGAAGAACTCTGTGGAGGTCTACGCCTGGGCCCCCAAGCCCTACCACAAGTTCATGGCCTTCAAGGTAAGTCAGTCCGTTAGCTTAGCCTGTTGATGCATGTGTGGGTTTATCCTTTACAGTGGGGCGTCTCTAAAGTTGCTTCATTGAATTGGATCTTTATTGTGCTTATGATGTATTTATAATTGTTTTTCTGTATTATCATCCAGAATGAATGTTGCTGCCAAGGCACACTAAAATCTTAGAGAGTTCTATTATTTGTGTTTTAACTCCAAATCCGTCGAACACTGTTTGTTCATCTGGCTGTTTTGATATTGATAATCTCTGCCCTGGTAAATGTTTACTGATCAAGCTTCTGCTGATTAAAGAGGGGGGAAAACAAACTGTTTTTCTGACCTGTGTGCTTCAGTCCTTTGGTGACCTGGTGCACAAGCCCCTGCTGGTTGACCTTACTGTGGAGGAAGGCCAAAGGTTAAAGGTCATCTACGGCTCATGTTCAGGCTTCCACGCCGTGGATGTCGACTCTGGGGCAGTCTACGACATCTACCTACCTACACACGTAAGAGCAAACATACGGAATATCTCGAGTTAATGCAGTTAATAATTTCCTCAGATTGTTCAGCACTAATGTGAAAGAGAAAAAGACACCATGTTGGTGTTGTTTGACCCTCCAGATCCAAACCAATATCCAGTCTCACGCCATCATCATCCTGCCCAACACTGACGGCATCGAGCTGCTGGTGTGCTACGAGGACGAGGGCGTTTACGTTAACACCTACGGACGCATCACCAAGGATGTGGTGCTGCAGTGGGGCGAGATGCCAACCTCAGTGGGTGAGTCACATACATGAGTAAAAGCTAGACAAATACACACCTTACAGTTGTCCTTGATGCACGCTAAAATGAAGTAATGTCCACTTCTTCTTGGATATACCGTTTCAAGGAGGAGAGAACTTTTTTTCTTTCTTTTTTTGAGGTTGTTGTTATGAATGAGTTTTAATTTAAGGCCTGAAAATGATCCATTGAATGAGATTTTCAGAAAAGTAGAGTTATTTTCTGTCATTTAGTGTTTGTGTTTGACATGTTTGGTCCCCTCATACTGTAATTCCCTTGCGACCCCTTAGAGAGACCTGACAATCTTAAATACACAATCTTTTCATTCTATTTTAATCAGCAGATTTTTACTTCATTTAATGTACAATGTTTTACATTATTAGTTAATATATTCTGAATGGATCAATTTTTTCGTGATGATTTGTCAATCATTGATTAATCATTATCTAACACGTGTATATACGTGCACACAGCTATTGTATTTCACCAGCATAAGCCACTTGTATCGACCATTTGTCTTGTGGTTACAGAGGAAACACACATTCAGACAAACACACACTTTACTGGCTTTGGAGTAATCTGTATTACTAACACTATAATCAGTTCAGTGTTCAGAGATCTTAAAACCTGATCTGAATCTGTTTATAAATAGGTCATTCCTTTTAGATATCAGCATATTGGTTAACTCTATTCATACGTCTTTGCAGCCTACATTCGTTCCAACCAGATCATGGGTTGGGGAGAGAAGGCCATAGAGATCCGCTCAGTGGAGACCGGCCATCTGGACGGCGTCTTCATGCACAAGAGAGCCCAGAGACTCAAGTTCCTCTGTGAGAGGAACGACAAGGTGAGTCCTTCACGTAGTCCTTCATCAACGTGCCCCGATCTGATCTGTAAACATTGAGAGAAATTATTCATTAGTGCTAGAAGTCATTGGTTTGCTCAATTCAAATGAACAGCAATGAATGAGAGCAGCTTAACAAATAATTAAAGGTTTAAATCATCCATTCCACAAGACGTTTGACTTTGCTTTTGGGAATTCCTGCAGTGCATTCACAGTGGGAGAATTATCCCCTCACCATTCAGAGTGCATTAGCTTATAGATTTTAAGGCAATGCTGCTGTCTGGTGCTCGTCTTTGTTTAACATGAAAATGGTTATAATAGCAGATATTGAAGGTGCCTCTTTTTTTGCATCCGTTTATTAACCTTCCACACTCCGATTTCCCAACACTGCATCGGATGTAACTTTCCGTAAAACTCCCGGAGGTCTTCCAAAGTCACTTTCTGTTGACTCAGCCTCGACCGGATCAGCGCAGTCAGCTGTGGAAGTAACCTGAGACTACTCTAGTTTCTGTTCTATCCATGCTGTTGTCCTTTTTGGACTAACGAGAAGTCAAGAAACAGAGATGAGATTTGTTCCCCTACCTGTGATTCCTTAGCTGCAAATGATGTGACCTTTTTGAGAACTGTAGCTCAGTCAATTACGACTAATTTACTAATTACGTTTATTCAGCTAAGAAATTTTAGTCAATTTCCATAATTTTCCTTCCACATTGCATAAATTTATTAGGGCCAGTAATACTGGAAATATAATTTGAAAGACCGGGTTGTGTTTCAATTCAGCTTTTCTTGTGTTCAATGTCAAACTGAAAATGAGTAAATGAGCCTTTGATTTGTATAAGTATCCAAACCTCCATCCATCTGTTCCACCTCCTCAGGTTTTCTTCGCCTCCGTTCGGTCCGGAGGCTCCAGCCAGGTCTACTTTATGACGCTGGGCCGAAGCAACCTGCTCAGCTGGTAGAGGTCCAAACCCCGCCCTCTTCCTCCTCATCCTCCTAGTTGTTCTCCACCCTCACTAACACTGGATCTCAGAACCCACTGTCGATGACTTGTCAGCACTCGGGACAACCAAAAGAGAACAAAAACAACACAGAAAACCAACCGGCCCTTTGAAGCAGTCAACAACGATGACTTCACCTTTCCTCTGGAGCTGCAGCCCCCATCCATCACGGCTGTGACGCGACCGGGCAATACGTGCAGTCATCGCCACTGAATCACCTGAAGTGGTGACGACTTGCATACAAAATGAAACCAATCATTGCTTAATTAATTATATATGAAAGGAAGTAGAAAAAAAATGAAAGGTGAATTTAAGGAAAGGGGGCAAACTCCTTGTTTCCTTCTCCGTTTTGTTTTTGTTTTTTTGGTGCTCATCAGATTGCGATGGGATAGATCTTGAACCTCTACATTATTTCGTGCTTCTGGGCTGGTCAGTAACCTTGAGGTCTTCTAACTACTAGTACTGCTACCACTCTGATTACTACTACTGCAAGTACCTTCTGCAGGTTTGCCTCTCATAAGAGAGTTCCCCCTCTGCCCCATGTTCCTGCCCCCTGCCCTTTCTTATGAGCGTTTCATGGGGCCAGTGGTGTGGGGGTGTGTTCAATTGATGCTACAGTAGTGTATGTAAATCAGCCAGGGGTAAACTGTAAAACCCCTGAGCCTGCGGGGCTTGTCACGGTGACAAGCAGGTGAGAGGGGCCGAGTATTTGGGCTTCTACTGTAAGTCTGATTGATGGGACTCGACAGGACAAGGCGCGTGTGTTGTGAAGTATAGTGTTGTTCGGACAGGTGCTTTAAACAAAGGGGATGATAAAGAAAGAGACATTGAAGCAGATGGATTTCAGGATAGTATTTTTTGAATAATTACTATTATTATTATTATTATTATTCCTTGAAGATAAGTGTAACTATGTGGAGTAAAACATGTCTTTTAGATTTACGCACATCCACCCACAGTCCGCTGTTTGCTTGCTTTTACTCTGAACCCACAGAAGTGCAAGGTGTGTTTGTCTAAGAATAAAGTGATGTGGGTGTGGTCTAATAAATAAAATGAAATAAAGGTGTCTATGTACAATAAAATGTCATTTAATCTTCCAGATCAGTGGTCATGTTTTTCCCCCACCGGTCAAACATGACGACCCAAACTCACCTCTGGAAGGGTGGTCAGTCGAAGAGAAACTTGAACTGCTGAGAGAAGTCAGATATGAAATGATAATAAGATGATAATGGACCGATAAAGTGGATGAGAAAGTTCGGTGATGTGTGTGCTCGCGTGGATGAAGAGTTGAGTGTCATCTGCAAAAAGGATTTTCTAGCAGAGAAGAAAACGCATGGTCAGCAGGTTCAGCAGTTGTTCTTTTTTCCCCTGAAAGACATTTATCTATCTTCCATTTCATTCTTTGAAATCACGTCATTTTTCATTTGTATTATTTGTATGAATGCAATGCACTAAGTGTCAAGAATGTAGAAAGACGTATTACTGTGTGGTGGTCCAAGGCATGAGATGATGTTTTTTTGCTTTGTATCTTGTCACAAGTGATCAACCTAGGTGTTCAACTTCAAGCAGCGGAGCCTCTACGTCAGGTGTAGATATTTTATGTAAAAGGGGGGGGAGGGACTGTTCTGTATTTGTTTCACAACCTTTTCAGGATCTCTGTGGGAGCAAACGTGAGTGTGTCAGAGCTGAGGAGGGTTTTCTGGCATTCAGCGAGTTCTGTCACAAAACAGGCGACAGAGAGAAAAACTTTTTCCTCACTCAGCTGAAGAAACCGAAGATGGAAACCCACTTTTTTTTTCTGGGAAGGAATTGTTTTCTCTATTTTGTGCCCCTCTCCCACCCCACTTCCTGCTCCAGCTGTTACTTAAGTTGTCTGTATATGTGAAATACTGAATACTTCAGATTGTATGTGAATACAAACTGCAGCAGCGACCTCCTGCAGGCCGGCATCTGCCGAGCCGGATTTTCCTCTGTTTCCACAGCAAATCTTCAGGTTGTTCACTGAAACAAAAGGAGCTAAAGAGAGTCCAAACTGTGTTCAAACAAGTCCTTGTCAGGTTACAAACAAGTTTACCTTGGGTGTGTTTTTCCCCTGATAACAGCGACACACGTGAGCAGTGTTTTGACTCGTGAAAAGGTTACTGCCAGTAACAGTATCAGGTTTTCTCACAAACGTTACTCCCTCTTCATACAGAGGCGTTTGAACCCCAATGCTGTGTCATTTGAGGTCTACTGTATGTGAGTGCAGTAAAACCAGGTGTTTCTCTTATTGCATTAAGGCCTTGATGAGTGGCTGTATTGACTTCATTAAAAAATGGTGGTTATTAGTGATATTATTAAGGGGCTAAAAAGGATGAAATATGAGTTTATCTGAGGAGGTAAAGCAGTCGTTTGCTGACCCGCATTGGAAAAAGTTCCCACGAGGGCAGCATTTAAAATGTGTAAACCTATTGTTATGAAAACCACTACTTGGAAATCCTTTTAAAAAAAAATCACTTGAAGCATTGTGTATTAAGTTTTAGCGCTAGTCGAGAAGCTTAACAATAGTTTCTGTTTTTTCTGTAAGTCTATGTACACGTAAATACAAGACTGCGGTGGTTTATTATTATTACACTCACCTTAGGTGGAGAAATGTTTACAGAGGCAATTTTTGGTTACACTAACGTGCATCACAGTATTTATGTTAAATGCATATGTCTTGGTTCTTTGATTTTATGTTTTTGCTTTTTGAGCCTGGTTTTTATTGGATTTCTTTTTTCTTTTTTTTTGCCATCTCTCCCTACCCCACTAAATAACCTACTTACAAAACAAGAAAGAACACACACGTTGTTCATTTCAGGTATTCACATAGCGCTGCTTTAACGTGGAAACATTGCAGTTACGTTCCCTGCAGTCTTGGACGTGAGGCAACGCGTGTTATCTCTGCTGTTTCTGCCATGCTACTCTAACTTATGTCCTCTCTGTGTATGACAGGAAGTCATGTATTTTCCTGAAGGTTTTTTTTTTTTCTTTGAATAAACTTAAAAGTCATTTTAAAAGCAGTGCGTGTCTTGTCTCTGAGAGGCCTCTGATGCTGTTTGTTCCCCACACACACACACGCGAACATGTAGAAAAGAGAAATGTTGTAACATATGTTGGCAAACTGAAACACCTCTAACACGTCAGCAGCACCTTTTGCTCCATTTCTACTCAAACCGCTACTTGATATTTTATGGACACACCATTTTTAAACAGGTGAGGTGTCTGTCTGTGCGTCAGTCACTGTTAATGCAGTAATGTTGAATTAGAATTACTTAATTCTCATTAAGTGAATAGTATCATCTCTTGATTTCTTGTTAAGTCCATTCTGAGGTATTTGTATGTCTGGTGGCAGTGGATGTCTGAGCCCTGCTTAAAAGACGAGTAAGAAAGTGTAATTTTCTGAGGTTCGTACAGTTTATTGAACACCACACACCCTTTTCTTAGTTGCCGTATAGCTGTATCGTCAACGACGCCCAAATAAACTGTGAAATTAGATTATTTTATATGTATTTACATTTCATAGACATATTAAAGTGTTGTGAAAAAAATGTTGTAACATAAAGATTTTGGACCATGGTGGGCCCAAATGTGCCAAATGCCCAAATTGTTTAAAAAAAAGTTTTTTTTAGTTTGAAGGATCTTTGAACACAATAAAAAGTGAGATGTTGATTTCCTGAATTTCCCCTCAGTATTCATGATTATATATGGAAATGTGATGAGCTTGTTGTTAATGTTATTTTGTATTAAAGTGGGAGATTAGGTGTTTATTTATACTAAATGCTATTTAAATCATGGTCTTCTATCAAGGGAAAAAAACATGAAAGCTTTGCTAAAAAACTTTTTTATTGCAGCCTTCCTCTACAATTTGCACTTGGCCTATAATTACAACCATTGCGCTATAACCCATGTTCTACTTAAGGTCTGCCACACATTTATTTATTTATTTATCTCTATTTCCCCTCAGGTCATTTAATTTAAGTGTCGTTACATTTGTTTAGCCATGGTTTAGGCTTTTGCTACGTTTCACTACCCTGGTTGAGTCCATGCAGCCTGTATTTTGCCATGTTGATGGCTGGTTCTAGATCTCTAAATCACTGTCCACGTGTAATTTTTTTTTTGTTTGTGTAATTTTTATCTGTCTTTTCTTTTCTTTTCTTTTCTTTTTTACTTTAAGTGCTCCAAAAAGCTGCTGCCTCAGATTCCATCTTGTCTGAAATCAGTGGGATGGATACTTCAGCTGCTACTGATTGGTTTCAACTGTTTCATTTGATATGAACAGGTTGAATTAACAAAGCGTAACAAAATGGCTATTCAGTAAGATGATAAGGTTGACTGGAAACTACAATTATGGAGGGGTTTGTACTGTCACATCTATAAAAAAAAAAGTTATAGAATTATTGATGTTGAATAGATATTGTAAAAACAAGTTAGAACACGATTGAACCAGGTATGAATTTTTTATTTTGTGATTGTAATATTTAAAAGTAGCACATATTTGCTTGTTAAATTTCTCCAAATCAAAAAGCACCTTTCATCTGTGTTCATTTTTACAAAGTTTAAATACATAAAGGCTGTGTTTCCCCTTCATACAGTATCACGTTCTATACTATAACTCACCAAAGCTACTTTTGGCTCACTTTGTTTGAAAGTAGCATGTTACGCTCTCGGCCAAACATTGACTAATCCTCATATGGAGCACATGAAGGAGCCGCTGTTCCACTGAAGAGGACATCTCCCCTCATCTGTTTCTGTCTGCAGGTCTAATCTTCTCTGTCTGTGCTCAAATCAACTCAAAGCTTTGCCTTATTTGCCAGCTTTCACTGTTTACCTTTCAACAGAGATTCAACCTGCGTAAATTGCACAACCGTCTCATCAAAGGGTCACTTAAAACTCCGGGATGGTCAGACATGATGGTTTTAAAGGGGTTTTCTTGCGTAAACAATCTACTTTAGTGGTTTGCACAGCTCCAGAGTGACTGCATCCATTCATAAAGCTGAAAAAAATATGTAAAGGTATTTTGTCGTTGACCATGTTGGTTTTGGAACGTTAGCAAAGAGACAAAAATGTGTTTTATCATATGTTTTATTAAACATCATCTAATAAAACGCATCACTGCAATGTAACTTTAGGCACTAAAAAACAGCCCAACAACAAATAGAATTTTTTTCGTTACTTTTTTTACTTGATTTCCAAAAGTTGACAAGAGAACATTTGTGTAGCTCAAGGATTGTTCAGGCCTGCAGACCCAGATCAGGACCAGATTAATGTCTATATATCTTCAGGACGACCAGTTTCAGTTTTACTCCTGACTTTACTAGCAGTCTTAAAAAGGAGCCTTTCATATAGACCCTTTTAGTGTTTGTAAACATTTCGTTAAATGGTGCCATAAGCTAAGCAGACCACAATACATTTTCTATGGAGGAATGAATTAGCGTTAGCTACCAACTACTCAAGATGGTTTTGGTAACATTTTTTATTTTATTATTTGGAAATACCAGAATTTGCACATTATTTTATATTTTTGTCTGTCTGATTACATCATTTCTAAAAAATAAATCAGACATTACGATCAAACAGTTACTCAGTACTTGAGTAGTCTTTTCACCGAATACTTTTTTACTCTTACTTGAGTGATTTTTTGGATGACTACTTTATTTTTCCTACTTGAGTAATATTATTTTGAAGTAACGCTACTCTTACTTGAGTACAGTTTTTGGCTACTCTACCCACCTCTGATGACAACACAATAGCATTTATCGTCCATGTAGTTTCCTGTATGAGCAGCTATCTGTAGGACACAGCTTCGCGAATCTCCCCATTAAGTCATACTGGATCTTCATTGCAACGTGCAAATCTAAGGATGTAAGAACAAATGGCTCAGCTTCATTCTTTGTCTTTGCAACCAGGAGTCACTGCTGGGTTGGGCTTACAGTTTAACTTGCTGATATGAGAGGGGATGAAAGGTGAATTCCTCAGTTAATGAAAAACTACGCAGGTCTGTCAAACTGTTTAGTTATGTGTCCATCAGGATATCTAAGGTACTGTACCAATGAGGTGATCTGGAGAATTCCCACAATATGCAACATCTCATGCTTTCTCAATGGCCAGGAGCTTAATGAACAGCATGTTCTATGTTGGTCAACTTTTAACCTGCATCTGTTAAGGATATTGGTAGAATAGTGTTATGCTTGCATGTTGCTCATTTTGTATTATTACCTCCCCTTGCCAGAAATCATGAAGTCCAGTTAATGTCAACACTTTGCATGTGAAGATGCTGCCCAGAGGCTCAGACATTAGCAGCAACTGCAGAGGTGAAAGTTCATGTTGTCTGCTTTGTTTGGAATAAATGTCATGATGCAGGTCAGATTCCAGAAAAACTTAACGTTGGTCTGCTTAGATCCAGGAGCAGAAGATGAGAAGATCATTTGTGTTGTTCTGGTTTTCAGTCTTTTAGAAGACATTTTTTTCAGGTCAACTAAAAACAAACATCTACAACTGACCTAGAAATCAGGAGATCATTTGGGAAACAATGGCTAAAAATACAAAAAAAAATAATGGAAAGAATTGGAGATCAATTGTTATTACTGTAATATGTAAATAATATGATTTATAACGCTGCACATCAAAAACCACATTGAGGTCTTGGGAGTACCTACTGCATACCTATATATGAAACAAGCATTAAATATTCAGGATCCCCCAGCATGGGTGCATGTTTGAGGAAAGACAGAAAGAAGTTTAGTTGTTCATGTTAATTGCACATTTTTCAAAATTTCCCAAATCTAAACAATAAATAATGGCAGATGTGTACATAGGGTTTAGTGAAAGAATATTGAAGTGTTTTTGAGTTATGCCCTGAAAACTCTCATCTGAGACAAATCCCATTCACAGAGGAGCCTGAGTTCAACTTGTAACCATGGAAATGAAAATATTTCAAATGATAAAAGTTTCTTAATCGCAAAATGCTCCACTTCAGTACTTTTCTGTTGTGTGTAAAAAGTTTAAAGAAAAAAAAACCAAAAAGTTTTTGACTTATTCTCTGGAAATGAAATATGACAGACGGGACAGGCAGAACCCATTCACTTTGTTCATGCTGGGTGGATAGTAAGCTGTATAAAGCCTTTTGTGGCTCCAGAAGGACCTACGAAAACCTGAGCGATTGCCTCAAGTGATGTCACTCGAGTCCATGTTGGATGACACTTGAGGTTATAATATGAAACATCTGGTTGTAAGGAAGAAATTAGTTCATCTAAACGCTACAGCCCTCTCCTTCACCGTTTGAGACTGAGAGGCTCTAGACTAATGTGGCTGCACTCTGACAAGATGACATCATCTGATTAAATCTGTCCATTAAAGAAGATACAAGCACATTTTCTTCTTGTGATCGATCTGAACAGACTGAATACAAATTTAAACACAGCAAACTTTCCTGTTTTGCCTCACATTGAATAACAGCACTTCCCCTCTAAGCTTTGAGACTGTTTCCATGTCAACCAAGCCAGTCTACAGCTTGCATCACTGAAGAGTATGTATATCAGTCAAAATGAGTAATGCAGAAGAATGCTCAATAATGGACACCATAGTTTGTACACAGGGAGATGACACAACACTGACTCACACTGCTGTGAGTGAACATTTGCTTATGAAGGGAGGCTAAACGTAGCACTCATTTTTTTTCATCTTCTTCTGTTTTTTGCAACAGCTGCTTTCAACCCTCAAATGTTAACTTGTTGGCTGCCTTGGTCACAGAAAACTATTCGATGGGATTTCCCCTAAATATATTAAATAAATGACACAAAGTTCATGCATTTTTCTTTTTATCCAAGAACTGGAAATTCCTCAATGCACAGATATTCTGTATCCATAACAGACCTGCTTTTTACCCCACATCACAGTTATCCCACTTTTTAATGGATATTATTTTCCACATAATTGGCTACTGAGTACAAGCATACTGTCCCTAATGTATCATCATCATATTTTACCCATGGGGCTTAGCTCTCTGACCATCTTATGTGTCGTTTAATGTAAAAGGTTTTTAAAAGTTATTGACTTCCGCCAAGGAGGAAATGTTTTTACCCATTTGTTAGTTGGTTTGTTTGTAGTTGGCGTGTACATGTGTGTGTTCTTGTGCTAAAACAAACACAGACATGTCCACCATTGACGCAAGAGGCAGACGATGCGAGAGGAAAAGATTCAACAGTTGTAAACACTTGTAAAACTATTACACCACTGGCTTTTTTTCCTCAATGAAACTGCAGGAAATCTCTCTGTAATTTTAGCCCTTCTTGCATGCAATGTACAGGTTATGAGTGTGTGTGCGTGTTGAGTGGTGAGCAGACATTAGTGTGTAGTATTCTGAGATACATTGAGAAACCTGAGAAATTTCCATTTCAGTGGGGTGGGAACCTTGAGAAGAACGTAGATGTCCCATGAAACGACTGGAAACTGACCACATGCTGCTGCAGAACAAGCTGTCAACACATCTGTCTGCCATCACTGCTGGTACCACCACGCTCACCTGAGCACTGTGAGTAGACTGGACTGCTGTGTTTATGCATGTATCTCTGTATCCATGAGTATACAGACATGTATATATTGAGGATATATAGTATATTTGTATATATTTTTATTATTTAATTTTATATATAGTGCATTCTATTTTTGTATTCTATACTTTATTTTATATATGGTATAAATATATATATTTCAGTATATATAGTATCAATGAACATTACAAACTATACCAAGAATTTCATATATTCTTGACATATTGAATTAAAGACAATTTAAGTAGGATTATTTTGTCAGTGGATATGAGCAACAATAATAAGTCTTTTCATTTCAGAGTTCAACAAATTATAGGCTGAAAGCTGACCTTTATTAAAAAGTATATATTTATTGCATTTAGTGTAAATCACATGTGCATTTTAAAGATATTAAGCTAAAAGTGTTAAATGTTTATTGATTCTAAAGACTGTAATGTAGGCTAGGTACAGAATGCAGATAAGATCAATTGAATACAAAAAGTAAATTAATCAAAGTTAGAAAGACAGTAGGCCTATTGACCAGTTACTTACTCTTCATGTGTAAAACCAACAGTAACATTTTCTGAAATGTTACATACAGTTTATATTGAAAATATTTTACATATAAATTGGGCTTAGTATTTTAAATGTATGATGTGTAAAATGTAAATAAGAACAGAATTATTCACATTTACAAACCCAAAACTGTGTGTACCACAGTTACAGTGTTCGGTTTTATGAATAGTTCTTAAGCCGATGTAAAAATATTCTTTAAAGAATGGTGCTTGTGTTTGAAGTGCTGTAAGGATGCCAGTTTCATATCCAATCATCATGTTATTAACTGATTTATTAATTAACTAATTAATTATATTGACAAAAATCAATGAAGTTTTTAAGTGTTTAATGTAAAACATTAACTATAATGTTTGTCGGTGGTTTTCAATTGAGAGTATGTGAAAAGGGATAAGCAACTTATCAATGCATTCATAAGCCTGCAATAATAACTGCATACATTATATATATATATATATACGTATATATATATATATATATATATATATATATATATATATATATATATATATATACGTATATATATACGTATACATATATACGTATATATATACATGTATATATATATCCGTATATATATATATATATATATATATATATATATATACGGATATATATAAAACAGTAACACTATGTTGTATATTTATACACATCCATATTTGTTTATAGCTTGATTGTACTACATTGTTGCTTTTGAATTGTTTGCACAACTGCTGGTAGCAGCAATAATATGTCTACAAATGTACATGTCAAGAAAATATTGGAGTAAATATTTACCCTCTAAATTTAATCAATCAATCATTCCACATGATCCATCCATAATTCATAAACACATATATTTGTTTATGAATCCCAGACAATGTTACAGCATTGAGCAATGAGTACAACAATGACCCCCCGGTTACATGAATAGGATTGCCGTTTTGACGACACTGAAATTATCAGGGGAAAAATGTGTCATGTGTGTTAGTGTATGCGAGTCTGTGAAAGTGTTACCAGCTGTCAGCTGATCCCTGGAATCAAACATAAGCAGAAGTGAAAATCAGTTTGTTTCCATGGAGATGATTTAACTCAAAAATGATCTGCAAGAATCTGAGAGTTTACCTTCCATGATATAGATTGTGTATAACATCTTCATTTAATGTATTTAATACATCCTCCAGTGTGGAATATATTACATGCAGATGTGATGGAGTATAATATAGAATGATATACATATTTACTACTATATGTTTATAAACAGAATACATCATATAGTGTAATATAGAGAGATAATATAGAGTATATATATAGTATAATATAGTATGTCATATGGTACAATAAGCCTTACCAGATTGATTATGATAATTCTCATATGAATTATTTTCAAATGAATATTTAATCCATTTCATTAAATGCCCTGATCATCATGGGAATAAAATCACATTTATACTTCAAAATAAGGGACCTTCTGGAACCAGTAAATGGCAGAAAAACAGGCCACTATCTTAACTATAAATATGTAGTTAAATAATGTTACATAAAGATGAATTTTTTTTTATCCTGTTACTATTATTAGTGTGATTTTTGCTGATCTTTGATTAAAGTGGCCTGTGACTCACCTCATGTCCCTTGGTAAGCCCCTGTGGTTAAATTTGGCTGCTGAGCGTGGGAGGAGAAACGGGAGTGCCGGCGTTTTCATGACGACTCCTGTTATGTCACAAGTTTTCCAATCTACATAAGAGTTTAGATAAAAACTAGGTGTCATTAAAACTCTGAGCTGCTTGAGGAAACATCAGCGAAACATCTTCCTTTATCAGTATATAAATTGGTCTGCTCTTCACTTACACTTAAGCTTTTATTTTGTCAGTATCAAACTCAATACTCTGCATTAAAAGCTGAAAGCATCACAACAAACCCTGAAGCCTCATTTGATATTTTCTCAGCAGATCTTTAAGTTCAGTTTTTTGTCAATTCAGACTGCCATCATGGTCCACCTAGTATTGATGTTTGCTGTGATCATCATCGAATATGTCTATGGAAGACCTCCACTACCTCCTCTGCCTATGAAAGGTGAGTATTTTTTATTTAGATTTTTTTTTTTTTTTTTTTTAAAGATGGAGATTTCATCCATAAGTCTTTGCATGTTTCCCCTGCAGATGGCTGCCACCTGGTGTATCCAGAGGTGGGGAAATTCAGAGTGGAGGGTGAGGCTGTAATCCTCTCCTTTCCAACGTTCGAGAGAGTCCTTGAAGTACGCAAGATTGCCCCTCCAACAGCAAATTACATCATTACCATGGACAACGGGTCAGAGGGTGTGACCTATCAGGGCGAGGGGCGTGTCCAGCAGAGTAACAAACAGTTGTGGTTCCTCCCAGCTGAGGCTTCAGACTCGGGGGAATATATCTGCATTTACAGGTAAGCAGAGGTCGGTAGAGTAGCCAAAAACTGTACTCAAGTAAGAGTAGCGTTACTTCAAAATAACATTACTCAAGTAGAAGTAAAAAGTAACTGTCTGATCGTAATGTCTGATTTATTTTTTTTAGAAATGATGTAATCAGACAGACAAAAATATAAAATAATGTGCAAATTCTGGTATTTCCAAATAATAAAATAAAAAATGTTACCAAAACCATCTTGGGACAGCAGCTTAACTTGAAGACCAGAGCAAACCGTGCCTACTACTGAACATGCATTGTGAACCGAGCAGTGTAGTCACAGCTGATGTGCCTTTAACAATGCGCCGTGCCCCTGACTAAACCTTATTTTAAGACCAACACTCCCATGGCTGAACTGATGGGATCAAGTACATTTGGTGCTTGAGCAGGCTGTGCTTTCTTGCTATCTATGATTTAACATTTATTTCCTCAATTGTGTCTGCAGAAATGAAACCTACTGCATAACTGGGAGCATCAAGCTACATGTGTACCAGTCTGATGCTGTTGACATGAGGAAACTGTCATATCCCATTTCAGCCGTGGTGGGAGAGAAGCTATCATTCAGATGTCCATCTGTTAGTGACTTCAACAAGACAGACAGACTGATCGAGTGGTACAAGGTGAGAGGAGAGATCCTTTGTGTACTGCCTGCTGAGTAGCACCAATAGTATTCAGACTTTAATCTTGTAAAACTAAGTGTTTTGCACTTTATTCTGTTACATGTTTGAAACTTGATTTGAGCAAAATGTTGACAGGAATTCACTGTGTATTGAACCAGAACGATTTCAACTATTTTCTAAAATTAATGTCATGTTTGTTCTTTTAATGCAACAATGTTTTTTCAAGATTTTACAAAATAACTGACTATAAAAATAAATCTTAATTATTTGACAGTAGACAATAAATACACATTAAGATGTAGAGTTTTGTAAGATTATCACTACATGAAGTCAAGTTCATTTTATTTATTTAGTCTAGAATCACACTTTGGTTTCTGTGAGCTTTAAAAATGTGCATATTGGCAAATTTTAAAACTGGTTTCATTGAGGACAGCTGCGCTACAAAAGAGTAGCTGTGCTGCAGCTCATGTAATCTCAACAAGTAGCTCAAGCTGATATAAACCTGTTTAAGGTAATAATTATTTATTATTGTAATAAATTATAATAACTTCACCAAATGCAGCACACTCTTCCCATGTTAGGGACACTTCAGACCTAACTAAAAACTCATTTATCAGTAGTTAACAGACAGTTTGGATCATGGGACGTAGTTCAGTGGAGTTCTCTCTGTTAGTTCCTTGACGCAGTGTGTTGCTTCCTGACAGGACTCCAGCCCCACTCGCCTTCAGCTGGGCTCCTTCCCCCAGAACAATGGAAAACTACTAATCCCTGATGTGAGGCGATCTCATGCAGGTGTCTACACCTGCCTGTTCCGAGTGCTCATCAACAACCAGCAGTACAAAGTCAGCAGAAGCGTCCCGCTCTGTGTGCAAGGTAGGCATCTGTGCCCTGTCACTATATTTTGAAACCCAATTTGAAATACTTATTTCTATATTTAGGGTTAACCATCATCAAATATTATTTTGTATTCTGTCTTTCATTTATTTATTTTTGCCAGGTGTAAAAGTACAACCAGCCAGCACATGGTGTGTATGTAATACTTGAGAATTAACATAAAATCCTCTCCAGTCACTTATAATTTATCAATAAAAATAATTTTAAAATAACAGTTGATTTTTATTTTCTTGATCTAAAGTTAAAAAATAAGAATTATAATAATAAAAATAATAATAAACAATAATAATTTTTTTAAAAAATCCAGAAATCAAGTTAGCACAATCACAACAATTTAGAAATAAAATAGACAAATAATTCATCACAAAATTTTACTACATTTTGAGTAAGAATCATATAAATTGATTAATTGGAGATGGCATCAGTTTTCTTCCTGACATCATAAATCTTGAGCATGCCCTGCCCTCCACTGGCCGAATAGGTGCAACACAGTCGTTCAGCTACAGGAACCAGCTTAACTCAAGATGCATAAAAACACCTGGTTACCTGGTATGAATTATTATTATTGAGTGAAATAGGTCATCATTGTTTTTTTTTTAGACGTCACCTGTTTGTATGTGTTCACACTTGTTTAAATGCTTGTGTATGTGTGAAGGTCAGGACCCTGCTGTCGGTACAACTCCCACTGTGTCTGACCAGTCCAGGACCTCTAACCCAGGAACAATCAGCAGCTACACCACAACTCAGAGTGAGTTTTTTTTATTTATTTAACTCTTGGCGTTAATGTTTTACTTTATAAACTCCATATGTCACTGTGGAGACAATAAAAATGACATCATACTAATTACATTTGTCTCCTTATGTCATAGCTCCAATAATTCAACCACCTGTGATTGTGTCGCCACTGAATGGAACCATTTTTGAAAGTCCTCATGGTGAGTTAAGCTATATATATTTAAATATATATATATATATTCTCTAATGACAAGATAGGCTATTTAGATAAAACAAAAGTAAAGTTATTACTGTCTGACTTCATTTAGGTTCAGGACTGGAGCTGTTTTATATATATATATATATTCTCCAATGACAAGATAGGCTATTTAGATAAAACAAAGATGTAAAGTTATTACTGTCTGACTTCATTTAGGTTCAGGACTGGAGCTGTTTTGCAAGGTGCTCACTGGATGTCAAATGGCAGATTCCACTGTGGTCACATGGCTAGTTAACGGCCAATCAGTGGAGTCATCATACCTTGATGGGCGGGCTCAGCAGGGGAGAAGAAGGTAATTGATTTGTTTAGCCTACAAAAAGGCTACACCACAGGCTTCTTATCAACTATAGGAATTAATGCACTTCAGAGCTCATAGAGGTAGAACTGTCGACTACGTTCAAAGAAAAAAAAAGAAAAAAAAGAAGTCATTTTATGATGGATATTGAAATTTGTGAAGTAGGTTTCATTTTTCAATTATAATACAGTAAACAATGAACAAAAAGAATCAAAACAATGTTTATAAGTATTTATAATTACCTGATCACATACTGCCATTGAGTAAGAACACTTTTGACTGTAACGTCTTTCTTTGTGCTTAAATTTCCAACTTGTGATTAAATCTACTAACATATGACTATTGGTGCATTAACATATTGCCTAGTTTCAGTCTTGAGGTGCATTGAAGTTAAGTAACATTTTTCCACCTAAGTCATACCATGATAACAGATGTCTTTCTCATTGTTTCCAGGGTAACCAGCTTGTCTGAAGGGTGCCAGATTGAGCTGAGGCTTATTATTGTGAAGGTGACTGAGGAGGACGTGGAGGCGGAGCTGAAGTGTGTCACTCAGAACCAGGGAGGGAGACAGGAGGTTGTCACACTGCTTCAGCTAGAGGGTGAGTTTTGCATATGTGTGTGTACAGTATATATACAGTAGTATGCATTAAGTGTGTAGATTGTCCTTCAATCAGGTTAGACACTGGAATCATCTTCTGCCATAATAAATACAGCCAATGGCCTCTACATTAAAACACATTTACCTCCGTCTCTCTCTTCTCAGACTCCACATCTACATGGCTGGTGGTCGCTGGTGTGGCCGTGTTCTGCTTCCTGACCGTGGTTTCTGTCTTCCTCTATGTCCTCTTCAAACCTAAGAGGAAAAACAAATTGGATTACATTTTGGCCCGGCAGAACAGCACCTTCTAATTCTGCTGCTCTACCCACTCCCCACACAGAGACCTGTTTTAATGGCTTCACTGTTACATAAAATCAGTGTTTCATGCACTGTGACACCACCATGTCATGTTTGGTGTTCAACACTCCGTCACTGTAGATGCATTCAGTGACATGTGACATGCCATTACGCACTGTCGTACACACTGTCACTTTTGTTATTGTGTGTGCGAATGTGGTGCAGCCATAGCAGAGGGATTTGTTTATACACCTATTCGTATTGGTGCAGAGGAAATATTCTGCTCAGTGTAATTCAAAATAATCAAACTGATGCCAAACAGCAGATGTTCTAATATATGCTCATTTTCAATAAAGGCTTCGACAATGGCGACATCTGTATATAAATGTGTACAACTTACCACAGATTCTACGTTTATGAAGATTATCATGTTCAGTTTTTATCGACACCGTCACTGAGGCATTCATTTAATAATGTTTATTATAGAGGTTGTAATTTACAATTTTATGTTTTTGAACTGGACTCTCAGATGGTGTGTGTTTGTGTTCAAAATATAGATACATGTATTTATTAAATGTGTGTCTGAATATGTGTAAATGTGTTTTGTTGTTTTGTTTTTTTCCCCCCCAAAATGCAATAAAAGCTCTCAGGGAAGTATCTTGTAAAGCTGAGGTGTTCAGTCCATTTGCAAATCTGCACGTCTGCACATGTACATGCTAAATGGGACGAATCAGACGAATCAGATCTTTCAGTGTTGATATGTCTATTTGATTGGATGAGGCCTTTATCCTGTTATAATCAGTGGCGGATCTAGAATTTTTCTAAATCAGTGGCCATAGAGGGGCCACATTTTTTACAGAGGGGCCAACTATATGTCCAACATTCATGCACATTTCCTTATTCAGTAAGATGTATACACAGAATATTTCACCAGTCATTCATTGTTTGCTGTTGGCTCCATAGCTTTTAGTAAAGACACACATAATTGAATATATTATGCAAATTGTGCCTTTTTCAAGCACATTGTGTTCATCAAAAAAAGTTAAGCAATTATTGAATTTTAAACTAGGATGCATAAATAAATATAAAACATAAGACACTTTTTTACAATTATGTTACACTTAAGTCAGTGTATGTAGTAAGTCAAGTATTCAAGTTGACAGGGGTACTTCAGGGGCCAATCAGATTTCAGCTGGGGCCAGTGCCCCTCTGGCCCCGCCAACGGATCCGCCCCTGAAGTTATAATCATATAAGATTAATGGTACATTAGAATAATATATAATAGGATACAGAGTACCCTACCAAATTTGCAATTAAACACAGTGGTGTATTTTCTAATCCCTTGAGTGTAATTTCTAAATACTGTGTTGGATCATTGTTAATGGTTTTTGCAGGTATTGTGATCTTAAGCAGCATCTCTGTCCACCACCAGAGGTCTCAACATGACAGCATTCCAACAGCCTCATCTGACAGTCACATAAACAACATGTGTGGGAGAAAGTTTCTCTCAGGAAACAGGAATCAGTGCTGGGAATAAAAAGACTCATCTGACAGAACAGATGACCCACCCAGAATGACATTTAGGAATAATGTTATTTCAACTGTTGTATCCCATATAAAGTGCTCTAAATTGCGTGTGAATCACATGGGCAGGAGGATTAAGCAGCTCTCCTCCCAGTTATTGCTCAACAGATTTGGACACATGCTGGCTTTCAAAAGATTTCTGAGGAGGAAATTGCAACATGTGCTACGGTTCCCCCCGAAGAGGAAGTGGAGACTGGAGAGAACACACCCGCGGGTAGCTTTCTTTTTCTTTTCTTTTAAAAAAAAAAGATTTTCATGTGGCCTCAGGAAGCGGTTGACTAGAATAACATCAGGCTGGTGAGTCCTCAGTTTCTTTTACAATATTAGCGAGGATCTGGGATCATTTCAGTCATCTCAGTCTAGAATCCCTGACGTCTCCATTAGTGACGTAACGCTGCAGCACCGCCTGCTTCACATCTGCACGCAGTTCTTTTCAGGGCTCACCAAGAACCAGAGCAGGTTTTAACATGTTTTTCTTCTTTTTCTTTAGTCTGACCTCAGTTTGTCAAGGAGGTTTTTTTTTTCAGGGGCAGAATGGAAAGATGGAACATCATTATAAATTAAATATTTTTTCTCAGCCACATTGATATAGGTCAATCCTCATAGGACTGAAAAAGTGTTTCCGCCTCTCTGGATCTTTTATTTATTTAAAAAAGAATTAGGGCTTTAATAAAAGGTATTTGTCACCAAAACACATTGTATGCCTCATTTAGTCCTAACTAATGTTGTCACTGTAACAGAATTTTAAAGTTTGATACGATACCGTTAGAACAATGATACTGCAAACCTCTTTTGATGAAAGGGGGGAAAAAAGACAGAGGCACACAAAATGACATTCCTTTCTTTTTTATTAAAAATCCACTCACAGAAAAAGAAAACGTCACTGAACACAAACCTGCACATCTGTAATAAAGTTAACATGTTAACGAAAATGAAAAAATCTTTTTATTGTAATAGCATCAGTACTTTCTGTACTTTGAAATGCGGCTATTGTTTTATTTGTTTTTATTATTATTTGTATTTTAAACACGTTGTATATAAAAAACAAAAAAATATTTGAATATTTTTGACAACTCTAGTCCTGACATAAGTGTTCATCACATCTGAAACCTGCATCATTTAGACCCCATATCTGTACATGTATATACATTCTTGCGTATGGTAGTAGCCCACAGCAAAAGAAAGAAGAAGAAAGAAGAAACCAGTACATGATCATCTCAACATAGAGGTCACAACCTCCACTTACGCCTCCATTTAATTAATTTAACTCAGGTTTAGGAGCAGGGCTGCACCCCATCCTCTCATCACTGATCAAGTCTACTTGTGCATTATTAACCTGTCTCTGCTCCTATTCCTCCTTCCTAGCTGGGATGTTGATTTCAATGTCCTTCACAGATTGAGTTGTTGAACAGATAAGACATTTACTTACTTATCTTTTGTCCAAGCAACAGTCCAAACCTCAAAATATTGACTTTACTCCAACAAAAGACCAAAAAAAAAAAAAAAAGCAGCAAACTCGGGGTCTGCCAAGGTTTGACATGTTTGCTTGGGAAACGACGAGAAAGATTATTTAAGAGTTTCCAGTTTGTTTTCTTTTGATCAGCTTTTTGATTAAGAGACTGTTTCAGTTGCAGATCAGTCTGGTACTCATTCCCATTCATATTTAATCAATCAATATTGATCATTTGACCTGTTTTTGACCAACTAGATCTTTTTCAAAGCTGTGATGTTAATTTGAATTTTTACATAACAATTCTTCTGTGTGTGACTTACAATATTGTACCTTATATATTGAATTAATTACTGAAGTCAAGGCTATGAGACACAGAAACAACAGAGACTGTGACATGTATTTAATTGTATTTAAGTTTCACATTCTTAGTGTATTAATTTGATTATTCAAGAATGTTTGTGTGAATCAAGCTTTAAGTTTCACCAAGTTTCTAACACTGCAGGTTATCGTCGCTCAGAAAATTTCGACCCATGTGGCGACGACAATAAGCAGTAAGAACCAGCTGAGACGATCACTTAGTCAATTATCTGCAGCGATTTTGATGATCAATGAATTGTCTGAATAATGCAAATGCAAAAAAAGATCTTTGGTTAAGAGGATTAAGTGATTAATAACAGTCAGCAGTTGCACCTCTGTTTGTGAATTTGCACATTTTTAATGACGGGTTCAATACCAAAGTTGAAAAGCAAACATAATAGGTTTCCAGTTAATTTCATGTATTCAGTCTCTCTCTCTCACAAACACGTTTCCCACACATTAGCTGTGTGGGCACAAAAGTACATCAACACCAACCAAAGTATATTTAGTGAGCCATTTTGGAATTTTCTATATTCGTTCATTACATAATACAGATTGGACACTGTGTCCCAATGATGAAACCACATTATGATGTTTTTTGTCATAGCATAATAACCCGTGCACCAAAGTCATAATGTGATGATGTATTTTGTATTTTACTCACTTTATTCACACCCCTCTGCTTTTACACTGGTGTTTGGAAGCAGCCCACAGCTCAGCACTGCTATTAAGTTTGAGCAGTTTTCAGATTTATATATGATACTTTAGACAGTAAGCATTTTTAATCCTTTATCTTCTGAAACTGTAGATTAAAATCTCAACATGTTCAGAGCACAGATTTTTCACTCATACCTAAGAAAGGAATTATTTTCATAATGTCACCATAAATTTTCTTTAAAGAAATGTGTGAATATGTTTTGTATGTAAATGAACATTTACATTTTGTTTTGTTTTGTCACTTAAACCAGAGTTACAAACTTACTGTTATATGACTCTGGTTAAATCTAATAGCACAATACTGTAAGTACTGAACAATACTAAAGGTTGAGATAAGTTATTTTATGCCAAGTTCAGGCAAGTTATTTTTAGGGGAGGGATCTTCTGATGATTTAACGATGTGTTGAAATGCGAGGGGAGGCGAACAGAGAGTTGAGAGGTGCAATCCAAACACAATCTTCCTCTCTTTGTCTGTGCTGTTTGTGCGTTCGTCCCATGGAGGTGGGACAGAAGCTGTTTACTCATTGGCTGAGTTGCTGGTCGAGGTTTCCTCTGTTAGCTCTGCTCTCATTCTTCCACCGCCTGCCTGGTGCCTCTGTGTCTATTTCTCTGAGGTGAGTCGATACATTCTGCTCACTTTTGCATTTCTCTATATACCAACACTCTCACCACTGAAGGCACATACAGTATCTGTCCCAGATCGCCTGCTCTTCGTAGACATATGAGGGTCGTTCACCTTTCAAGGAACACATCGTTCAGGGCTGCATATTGACTGTGTTACAGAGAAGTGTGTAATTCTAACCACAAAGGAAACACGCTTTGTTTCCTTCCTTTTAAATACTAGTGAAAACCTAATTTTAAGCATAGAGAGGAATATTGACGGTCCTTTTCTCCTTTACACCAACAGAAATGTACGTAAAATCAGTGGCATGCCAAATATACATTTATATATTTTTATGGAAAAGCAGGGATTATTATAAAAAAAACAATCATAAAACCTCAAATTTAAATTGAAGTAGTGATTATAGTTTAGATGCATTTTGGATGACTGGTCAGTGTTGGTGTGAACTCTTGAAGCGTCTCCTAGATGCCAGTAAGTTATGTCAAACATTTTCTCTCTGCTGTGCACATGTTTATTCTATGGCGTTAGAGCACTTCATCATTGCATTTTTTTTTCACACCCTGCATATCTGAGCCAGGCAGCTGGCAGACTGCTGGTTGGGCACTTCAAGCAACCACGAATTAGTGAGCTCATTTTACAGCAAGACAGAAAGCTACACTATGTGTGTGTGATTTTTAGACCCTTTTTTTAAATAATGGTTGTCAAACATATCAAAATATTGATACCTTTTTGTTTCCACATGTTTAAAACAATGCAATATCTGCATTGGATAGTATTGAAAGTACCAAGGCTATAAAAAAAAACAACATTATTGCATGTCTGTTCACTTGTCTTAAGTATATTTCAGTGTTTTCTGTACCAGGACTGGGGACTGAATACAGGTTAGAATTATGTTACCTGTGCATCTCCTGTCCTACACTTCTCTAACTTTACCTGGTACATTGCAGTTTGTTAAAAGAGTTTAATTATAATTCAATAATAAATAAAATGCAGACGAGTATGATAGACTCCTCCTTTGCAGAGTAAAATCTGTCTGGCACTGTAAGGCACCCAGATCTTCATACTGCATGCAGAGGTTGCTGGACAGGACAGGTAAAAAAGGAAAAGAAAAAAAAAAGAGGGTTTAATTACTTTGATAAGTCAGAAAACGGGATTATTCTGTTATTATATTCTGCTAATCAGACAACCTCTTATATTGTAAATGCAGCTCATCATACACTGCAGTATGTTGTTAATACATATTGCTACACCTATGATTTGCACCAAGGTGGTTCATAGAGCAGAGCATCACAAAATGAAGCGACATCTTTTTGAGAATCATACCTTTTTTTTTCCATTTCAAGCTAAAAACAGCATTTCCCTGAGAGAGAAATATGACATTCAGTCATTTTCTCATGCTCTGCTGTGGGAAAGGTGAATCTCATTATTTTCTCTTTTACGGTATGTAGTTTGACAGCCTCCCACAGGCTAAACAGCTTCAACTTATCCTGATTTCCAACATTAGATATTAGGTTTCCTCAGTGTCTCACTTAGGACTGACATTAGTCTCTTAGATCATATTATTCCCATGCTGTTGAATCTCAGATCAGTCTAGCAGAGTAGAATATCCTGTTTCATCTCATCATATCTGGTGCCTGTTGCTACTGCGTCTTTCATTTAAAAGCTATTTTCTCAGACATGGTTATAAATAAACTGTTTCAGAGGAGGACTATGAGAACCAGATGTCGAGTGCTCCTCTAATGGCCAACATGTCTCATCTGAGCAAATAAAGCCGATGTTTGACAAGGTAAAGGTTTATTGACAGAACAACTATGTGATGCAAAATAATATATACATTTATACGGATCAACGTTAAGTTAAATAGTTTACTCAAAGTAAGTCCTTTATTTGCAAATGATGAGCTGTTTGTTCTAATCCAGAGGCTATACTGGCTCTGACTTGTGGTGTGACTAGTATGCTGGAAGAAAGGGTCTGTCTGTCAGAAAGTTTCTGCTTGTTACATGTTGTATGATGAACATGCATAGGAGATCTGGGTTTCAGTTCTCCATCATCATTTGGTAACATATCCTCTTCTGATCATAGACATGTTTTTTTGCTTTGCTCAGCACTCCAGGAATATGAGTGTATTAAACATAGCTGACACCTCAAGTTTAGTCAGATTTACATCAGGCGACATCATCTCAGCGCTGCAGAGTATCGACACCAGATTTGGGAAAAGTCCTCAATGCACTTCTGAGAATTTGGTCCAACGTTTTTGAACTAACTCCAAAAACTAGTTCACTTGAGGTCACGACCAAATTGAATGCACTAAATGGGTTCAAATGTTGTCTAGAAATGTTCTCAGAATGAACAGAGCTGTCTATCTATACAGAGGAGCTGTTCACAAACTCAGTTGTCAATTTAGATGGATCAATTAGTTGATCAAAAGGAAAAGGAAAACACAAATTTGTATTAAAAATTTCTAAAGCCAGAATTTCTTTGCATTGCTTGTTTCTCCAGTGTGAGGATTTGCAGCTTTTGTCCGTTTTCTATCAATTACAGCTGAAACAACTATTTTGTTAATTGATAGTCAATAAACAGAAATTTTATTTGTTTATTTGTTTATTTGTAAACAACAAATAATGTTGTGGACTCTTTTTTAATTTTCTCCCATAGATCACTGGGTCATGATGAATTGATTTGATTAAACCTCTTCATTGATGTGGGGTTATAGGGACACAGTGGACCAGATGACGTCTTGTGTTTATTGTCATGTTCTGCTTCCCGGAGGTTAGAGCTGTGTTCCACTCTGTTAGTGGTTCAGTGTAAAATGTAATTGTTGTTAGCAGGTGAAAGTGCATTTTGCTGCTGCCGCCTCAAGTTTGTCTTGCTGGTGAATCATGACTCATGAAGTCTGCATGTTTAAAAGGAGATAACACCAGAACTGAATATCAGTGGGCTGCAGTAAACCACAGCTCTGACCAAATCACTGCTATCGTAGCTTCCCACTTCACTGTGTCCTGTCATCAAATCAATCTTTAATTGTGGGGATTTTCTAGAATACAGTCTACATTACTGTAGCATTACTTAATTCAATACAATGCTTCATAATTGCACAGTTTTCATAGACAGACAGGGTTATTTACATGAGTTTAAATGAACTCTACAGTAACCATAAGAGCAACAGTAAGGATCTTTATTTATATTTCATTGCCAACATAACGAGGGGTACAAACATGTTGTTTATCAACTGATTGTCTGTTCTGTAGATGTTCATGACTTTGGACCTGTGATCAGTCTTCAGCTTTTGTTGCAACAGCTGCTCCAAAAACAGATTGCCAAAGATCGCACGACAGAGCAGATTAGTTGGCAAACACGGCTAATGGCTACTTAGCTGAAGGCAAACATAGGAAATGGCTACGTGTTCCTCTCTGTCAGTTTGTTTTTGTGAAACGATCAATCATAGTAACTGAACACTTACTTCTCTCAGCATATCCAGAGTTATGCCACCAAAGGGTATAAGGAGGGTCGGCAACTAAAAGAAAGTTTAATGTATTTGTATGTATTATTCACTCAATAAATCAATCTTTAAACTGTGGAGAAATGTGAACATGTTATCTTAATGACAATTTAGAAGTTTTTGTGGTCGTACCCAGTCCATGAACAAGTGGAGAGAGTAGAAAAAGTCCTCACTAGCAGGAGAACCATTGACTCCTCTGTATCTTGAGACTTGAACACGGGTCGTCATCTGCTTATGAAACAGGAATGCTGGGCCTCCTGGGCATTTGTCAGAGCTTTTTAAACAAATGAGTCCTGAAATATCATCATGTTTGTTATCCATGTCTGGGAGAGAGAAAAGGGAAGGAGGAAGCAGAGAGAGAGGAAGAGGCAGAGGTTCAAAGAGGTATAAGGTAGGATAAAGTTTGGCTTATAAGGGAAAGAAAACAGTTTTTGCCGATGATTGTTTTCAAGCCTCTTGTGAAACTGTCACTCAACACTTAGTGTAAGCGTTTGTCATGATTTCAGGCTGCTGTGTTTTTTCTCCTGTAACACTTTCATCCTGGCTTCATCTCTAACTGTTGTTTGTATGTATGTTTTTCAGCCATGGACCTGCGGTCAACACTGGGAAGCCTTCTGTTTGGCCTCTGGATATGTGAACTTTGTACAGGATTCCTACAGGGTGAGTAAAGTCGATGATGATGATGATGATACCTTTATTAGTCCCACATGGGGAAATTCTTTCTCTGCATTTGACCCATCCCTGAGGAGCAGTGGGCTGCCACTACACGCGGCGCCCGGGGAGCAAATTGGGGATCAGTATCTTGCTCAAGGATACTTCAACTTGTGGACTTGCAGGGGCTGAGGATCGAACCACCGACCTTTTGTTCTGTGAACGACCACTCTACCCCCTGAGCCACAGCCGCCCTCACGTTGTTTCCTCTAAATAAATACAGCTAGAGCTCCGAAACTCTTTAATACAAACCTGCATATACATCTACTCTGAATACATATTTTAAGTTTTTTCAAAGTAAGTCATTTCTAATGTTCTTGCGAACCCTCACGTCTGCCTCCAGTCTGTACAGAAGCATTTCACTGTCCTCTTGTGACCCCTGGTGGAACTGCAGCACCTTGTATAAGTTGTTTCTGACCAATTTGATCTCCTCAGGAGTCTCATATTGATTTATGACTTTTCTTGGGGGATAAAAAAAAATTGCCAGGCACTATCGTGATCTCACCACGACGGTCCTTTGGTCCATTTAAATGTAGTAAATTACCCAGCAGTCAGTGCTGCAGCTTCTTCCACTTATTCTGGGTCATGTCATGGTGGCAATAGGCTAGGCAGGGTATTCCGCACATCCCTCTAGCCAGCATCACCTTTCAGGTCCTCCTGGAGGATCTGGAGGCAGTCTCAGGCTAGATGAGATATGTAATGCCTCCAGCGAGTTCTGGGTCTACTCAGGGTCTCCTCACAGGGTACCTGGAAAAACCTCCAAAGGGAGGTGCACTAGAGGCATCCTGATCAGATGCCCCAACTACCTCAACTGGCTCCTTTTGACGCGAAGGAGCAGCGGCTCCTCTTCAAACTCCCTTCATGTATGTGTGTGTGTTGTATATGTGCTATATAAATTAAACTGCCAAGCCCTGCATGCCAGACAATTTTTACAGGTTGCAAAAATCTCCAGATTTCACACGGACAACTTCGCCCAGAGCTCTTGTGGAATAAATGACAAATCAATTGTTCACTGATGTGTGTGTTGCAGAGAACTGTACCGAGCGTAGGTTGGGGATTAAGAGGAGTTCCTCAGTTCCCGGGTATATGGCTGTGCTGGCAAGCACCCTGGTGTCTTCAAATGTCTTCAACGTCACAGCTGTCCCTTACAACATCACCTGGTACGACTCAAAGACGGGCCGAGAAGTAAGAAACCAGACCGGTAGAACCCTGGTGCTCGGGGAGAATCTGTGGTTCCTTAACCTAACGCTGGAAGATGATGGGCGATATGTGAACGTACTGAGGTACGGCAGCATCAGCAGTGGAAATAATCAAAAGAGGAGTTGTCCTTCTGTGTTTGTGTGTCTGTCTACACTCAGAATTACTATCTACCACTGAAAAGTAATATATTGTACATGTTTGAAGCAGGAGATTACAGCCCCAGTTTTGTGGATTTGAACATCTGACTTTGGAACTCATAGCGATATTAAACTAAAAATGAATATTCGGTAGGGAGTTGATGTCATGGGTACTGAACTACATTTAAAACACACTTTCCCTGAGTAATAAGTCTTACAGGAGCATGTTGTCCTAAATCCGATAAGCTCCAGCAGGTCATTACTTAAAGCTGAAAAAAAAAAATCAACTCTGTTCACTGTTAAAAATAAATGAAAGGTAATTTACTAGTTGATTTTCAACAGAACTCCCACGCAGTGCTACAGACAGGCCACCAGGCTGGTGGTGGAGCAGCCAGTTGCTGAAGAGTGTGGAATGCCAAAGAAAGTTGATCAACAACTTAGAAAGAGAGACACTGACTTCCTGCCCTGCCCTTTGAAAGACTATATCAGAAAACTGCACAGCTACAACATCATTGCCTCAATTAAGTGGTACAAAGTGAGTAATGGGAAAGTCATTAATATTCATTATCCTACTGTGTTTAAACCAGACGCTGTAGAGTCGTTTTTCTGGGTCACATCTATACAGGCAAAACAACTCTCACTTCTTGTAATGGAGCTAAATGTCCTCTATGTCCTGTAGGTATAAGATATAACATTGGTGTAAATAAATGATTGAAGATGAAAAAGTAATCTAATACAGATTGAAGTTACCTTGATATTACAGTGAATTTCACTTCTATTTATTTGCCACTATTTCTAGCTCTATTTTTGTTGGAAATGTGTTTGACTCTTTGCAACAGCCAACTTAATAGGGAATTACATAATTATAGATTAAGCCCAAAAATCAGACAACATATGTGCCAATACTGGTGCATCTGTAAATGCAAACGTTGGCCAATAAAAGGGGCCAGTCTGGCATTAATCAGGACTCATACTAACCTTAGTTCCTTTTCTGCCAATTGAATACAACTTTGTTATAAATTTGTTTCTATTGATAAGTTGATTGTTATTTCAACGTACAGTGAGCGTTTCTTTTTAAGGTAGGAAAGTGTTTCTTCTTCCCCTAGATAGACAAAAGTCATCTCCAATAATCATGCGGCTTGTCTACCATCATTAAAAAGTACTTTTTCTTTTCTTTTTGTACATATCGTCTGACTTTATGTTTCTGTTCCTCGCCTAGGGCTGTGACCTCATAGTGGATGGGATGGGCAGGTTTGCCTACAGGGAGGAGACTAAGCTGTATATTACCAAGGTGGAAACTGAAGACAGCGGCTCCTACACCTGTACTCTGACCTTCACTCTCGGGGGGATCACAGGATCCGTGTCCGAGACCATCGATGCATCGGTCACAGGTCAGAGCACATATGAGTACTTAAAAGTGAGATAGGGACTGTATGCTGCTTGGAATAAACTTCACTTCCTACAGCTGAATAAAATCCAGGTCCAACATATTTGAACGTCCTGTATTTCTGTCTCTTCAGAGCAATTCTCTTTTGTTCCACAAGTGCACCAACCAGCCAGTGAGATAATCAAGGCAGAGATGGGTGAGCCTCCTGTCTGCTACACATTCTTACAGACATGTTTGTCACATCTGCATTGTGTCAAAAACCGCAACATCTTCATGCATTTTAGTGACACCACTTTGTTGGTGGTCACGGAGTCGTAAAATCCTGTCTCATTGTAGACCATTGTGTAACGCTTTGGTGCTTTCAAACAGTTTGATTTACAGTAGACTGTCTAGTTAATCAGATTTAATCGCTTCACTGGCACCTACAACATAAATTCACACAAACACAGCTCTGTTTTAAGCCCACTTAACAAATTCGGAAAACATTTATAAACTTTAAATCTAGGTTTATAGATGAAGAAAATTGTTTTATCACATTTAACTCATGTAATTGTTTTTCATGTGTTTTTAGGGTCCCCTCTCACCAAGAAATGCCAAGTGTTTGTGCCGTGCGTTGGGATGCCCGATGCCGATATCTTTTGGTTTGTCAGACAAAAACGCATTCAGACTACCAATGCCTCTGACCATGTCTACACAACAGAAGTACAGTGAGAACCCTTACCTTACACTTCCTTTTATTTTAGCCGCTTTATCTGCTGCTTTTGGGTTCAAGACAATGAGAAATATAGAAGTTCATATGAGCTGCCTGTGCTGAAAAAAATCACAGGTTTCGTGGGCTGTATGAAGAGTTATAAGCACAAAGTTTGTCGGCATCAGAGGTTGTCTGCTGTCTTAATGTAGCCTGATGTTTCATTCTTCTGTACAACTTCATGCGGAGAATTTTCCAGGGGAGCATGAATGCTTAAAAAGACACAAAAAAAAGACTCTGCATTGTTGATGTTAAAATTCTCTGACTTCCTTATTTCAAGTATCATCTGTTTGTCCTCAACAGCTCGTGGAGCCAGGAAGTTCCCATTAAAGGTGTGTGGTTGGAGCAATACCTCATTTTTCCGGAGCTGAGGGAGGAGGATTTCCACGTCAATTATACATGTCGAGCTTTAAGTTCAAAGGGCTCTGTTGACGGATATTTTACTCTATTGCCAACAGGTAAAAACGCACAGTAAACCTGTCAAATGAACAAATTTTCTTAGAAAAACATACACTTATTAGTATTTTGGGTGGTCAGGGCACATGTCTAGTTACCGTTGGTGAGGATCTCATGCTCTATTTTCTGAAGGCCAAGTTGACACCTCACAGTGGGCCTCATGCATGAGTAGTGATGTACACAGATTTCATCTTACATTTTGCATGCTAACAGTTTGCAGCATTTTTCAATACTTTTATGCTTGACACTTGTTCTGAGATCAGATTTGAACAGTGTCCAGGACCAGACGGAGATCAATTCACGAAAAAACGCAAAACTGCACTTTGTACTGTAAAATAAGAATAATGACAAACAAAAAGCAACTTAATTTTTTTGAGACACACAAGAAAAATATTTGACAATTATTTATTGAATTTTCAAGGTTACACAACAAAATAAGTCTAATATGTACACAAAAACTTAAAGTATCTGTTGAAACCCGACATCAACTCATTTGATTTTTTTTAAACATGTAAGCAAATCACTTTTGTGTTAAATCAGAGGCAAACTCTTGGTGAAATATCCATACGTTACATAAAATGTGTTGCGGAGCGATGTCAGTATTTTTATGACTTGTCTGGGGAATCAGATGAATCTGCCAGAGAAGGAAAGGAATGTACGAAACACAAAAGCATGAAGGACTCTTAATGCTAAAGCTGTATGTGTGGTATGTGTGGTATTCATCTGCGCAGATCCCAACATCATACTCCCCATTGGATTGGTGCTTTGTGGTGTGATGGTTCTCTCCATCATCAGTGTCATCATCTACTACCTCTTTAAGGTTGACATCGTGCTGTGGTTCAGGACAACATTCCCGGTCGTCTATACGAATAAAGGTAATACGCTCTTTATTATATACAGTATACAATTTAAAGATAATGTCAGCTCACAAACAATGACTGTTACACCAAACCCACAATGATGGAAAAATCACAGTAAGTAAGTGTCAAGAGTGAGAGCAAGCAAAGGAAACCAACTAACCACAGGGCTTCATGATGATTCAAAGGTCAATAAACAAAGTGTGACGAGGGAAAACTGCCACAGCAACTGGTGCATTGACAGCAGAATAATGAGCACTGAGCAACAGAGATGAAGAACAAAAACCGAGGTCTGTGCAGGTCTGTCGCTATCTTGCAGTTCAACAGAATTGCAACATGGAATTCTATTTTCCTCTTCAATACTTTAAGAGAAAAATACCTACAGTGCAAATGAAGTCTCATAAAAGTAGGGCTGGATGACATATAGAACTAATATAATGACTTCATACTTATGTTTTTGTATGAGGTGCAATATGTCTACATTGTTAATTTTAATTATAATATTTTCTTATTATTATTGTTATTACAGATTGACATACAGCTGCAAGGGTTGCATCACAGTTCTTCTTAGCAGCTCTGTTATTTTATATTTGACGTTGAACAACAGAACCACCACTGAAGACACACTTAATGAGCTTTTCTGATGTCCCTTTGCCAGATTTGGATGGGAAGCTGTATGATGCCTACGTGGCATACCCACCGCCTGGAGCCAGAGGATACGGCAATGAAGTGGAGACCTTTGCCATTCACACATTACCTCAAGTGATGGAAAAGGCCTGCGGATACAAACTCTTCATAGCAGGCCGTGACTGTCTGCCCGGCCAGGGTAAGTTGGAGGCATTATTGTAGTGTTACTTGCTTCATCAATTGTGTATTGCTATTTATGAGCTCCATTTCTTTGCCTCTTTTTCGGTGCAGTCAATAAAACATCCCCTTCCTTTAAATACTAATTTTGAAGTTGATTACCTTGGCATTACCATAGCCCTTGAAACAAAGCAGTTTTTCTAACTTCACTCCACGGTGTGTTTACTCACTCCCCTGCAGCCACAGTGGAGTCAGTGGAAGAGAACATGCAAGCCAGCCGCCGCCTGCTTCTGATCTACACCGCCTCCACTTTCATCAGCAAAAGATATACAAGCAGCACAAGTAGCAACAACAACAACATCCCCTCTAAGAACAATAATGGCAGCAGTGAGCCAGAAAGCAAGACCGGAGATGGCAGCATGAGTGTTGATGCTGGCGTAGAAGTCTATACAGACACGAGGCAGCAGCTGGAGCGTGTGGCAGCGATGCACAGAGCGCTGCTGGAAGGATCTCTTAAGGTGAGAAAATGAACTTAAAGCAAGGTCTTGATAGCAGATTATTACTACAAAATACCTGCTTACTTGCATGGAGCTGTCCTGTAAGCTGGCCCTAAATCTAGGCTCCATGAAGTCCAGTCAAACTTAATTTTCTAATTTATTTTAAGTCCCCCCCATTAAAGCCCTGCTTTGTTAGAATGCTCACCACACACAACTTGATTTATCGAATTATAACAGCTCAAAAAGCAAAAACACAGAGTGATTTTGTGCTTTCATTAATTTTGTTAATTTTTTTTAGTTCCATTTCAGTAATCTTTAACAACAACAACAACAATAATACTACTTCTAATAATAATACCTTTATTTATATAGTGCTTTTCAAAATAAGTTACAAAGCACTTTACAAACAATAAAATATATAAACTCAGCAAACACCAATAAAACATTATGATAATAAAATGAAAGTAACTAAACAGTAAAAATCAATAAAACTAATTAATAAAACAGTGATGAAATTAATAGAAGGCCACTCTGAAAAAGTGAGCTTGTAGAAGTGACTTAAAAGAAGACAAAGTATCAGTTTCCCTGATTCCAAAACAGAAAACACCCGGTCGCCCTTAGTTTTGAGGTTTAGTAGAGGGGACCAAGATGGGAGGAAATTAGCTGTTTTGATGAGTCTGGGCCTATGATGATATATCTGAGTTTAACTGTAAGACATTTTTAGCTCATTGTCATTTGCTCAAAAAGGAATACTATTTCTAATTCGAGTGCTGCTTCACAGGTGATTCTGGTTGAGTTGGAAGAAATCACCCCCTCTCAGCTGGCTCTCTTCCCAGAGTCGGTGCGCCACCTGAGGAAGAAGCAAGGTGCTGTGTGTTGGTGGAAGAACCTGAGGCAGAGGCAAAGATGGAGGACATGTTTGAGGAGGAGAGAGAGTGAGGAGAAAGGTGGACAGGACTCAACGTTTCCACCGTCCCACTCCCCTTCCTTCAGGTTTTGGAAGGAGATGAGGTATCATATGCCGGTGAGGGGCAAGAGAGCGGTGTACCCTGAGAAAACTGCCCTTCTGAACATATGATAGGATTATTGTTATGTATGTTTCAACGGTTGGACCAATAGTACAAATGTGTATGGTGAATCCCCTCACACAGACGAGAGTCTGTGAGGTACAGTCGAGAGCTCCACCACAGATGGGTCAAAAAAATACAAATGTCATGTCCAAAATGTTTCAGTGAAAGGTCCCTGACTGTACCTGAAGGCAGCGTAACTGATCAGTAAAGGGTTGAAGATGGTTTGTCAAAAGACTCAACAGCAGAAGCTCACATCTGATGTGCAGAGCATCACAAAGTCTGCACTATCCTGAGATTGCCTGAATTGAACTGCTGCATTCCCTTCATGAAGAGACTGAGGAATAATGTGGACAAGAAGGACATATGTATGATGAAATGTCTAAATATGTAAAAGCAAAATTAATATTATAGTATCAAGAAGTCAAGCAGCAAACTGTGGGTTTCATAATAAAATTACAGCCAATAATTGAATGTTACTGAAGAGCAACAGTCAAGGAAGGACAATTTTGATTTATTCTTATTAAAAGTTGCATTTACTTCAAAAAGGCAGCAAAAAAGTGAAAATGAGGTGACGCATTTAATCCTAAGGATTATTTTGATTTCATGCTGCGTAATTTTTAGTGGTTTGTGTTTCCCTTAGAATTTTGTCCCTCGCAATATGCAAAATGACTCTTCTGCTGAACAGTTAATAGAGTGTACTGTGAATTTTAGATGAGAGGAAACACATCTGAAAGAAGAATTAAAGGTCTAACAATACCATATATATAGATATATATATGTATCTATACATATATATATCTATATACAGTATATCTATAGATATATATCTATATAGATATATATATACACACATACACATGTATATATTAATTCTATTCTAGGCCTATAATAAAGGAGCAGTCACACCCCATTCAATGTATTTACAGGTGAGATACTATTATACTTATACTGGACAACATCTCTATCTGTGTTTGTCTGCAGAGAATATGTGATTGCCGTTAGATGTGAGGGGGAGAGCGAGGGAGCTTGTCCCCTAGTTAATAGATAACAGATAGCATCATCCTCTCATATAGATAAAAATAAAATCAATATAGAAAATGCTAAATATATTTTGTCAGCTGCTAATACACCTGTGTGTCTGCCATATTTAAGTCTATATTGTGAGAGAATGAGGGAGGGCAGTGCACAGCTCCAAAAATAGAAAATTAATATATGGTTAGTGTTGATATTGAAGACAGCTGCCATAAATTAATGATGGTATTGGAAACCCCGACAGTTCTATGTGGAAAATTGATAGACTTTTTTATTGAATTGGGGTCGTATAAAGCTGTCATTTATCTGGAGCAAACGCGGTCTGTTGACCTATATTTAAACCTAAGCTCCATTTAGCTCAGGATGAATCATTGCAGTGTACCTGTACTGCAAAGGAAGTTGATTTTTTTTTCCCTGGTGGGTGGAAAATGAACGCAAAGGTCAGTGGAACAGTATAAAGGAGGTGCTAAAGCCTACCATCTCATCAGATGATTAGTTACTATAACGAGCATATAATGCAGCTGTCTTTAAGACTCAACATGGTAAGTTAACATTATCAAAATTACAGTTAGGATCCCTGCATGGAATTTACTGTTCGTGGTGAATTTTCATTGTGGTTTATGATTATTATGCAGTATATATAGATTATTATTTAAGTAAGTATAGTATTTAAGTAGGTATAGTTTATTTTCTATACATGAGGACAGTGAAGTTGGTTTCATGTTGACTAAAATGTTATGGTATTTCTCTCATTTCATATAATGTCATAATATTCTCATAGCTCATTTTGTGCCTTTTGTTAGTCAATACTGAATCTATACCCCTAATTAACTTATCTAATGAGGCAAAAAAAGTGCTAATATGTTCCACTAGGCAAACTATTGAATATTTAAAAATACTTCTGCAAACCTCCACCCCTCTTCTTGTTCAAGAGAGATTCCACTATTTAAAAACACTATCATGTGCTGTGTCTGCTGCAACAACATTGCAACAACTATTTGTCTCTTTATCGCCGTCTAGTGTATGTTTGTAATTGAAAACTAGTGGTGGTCAGAAATGATGTGCATATGTGTGAGAGGTCCTTACACGGATAAGAAAACTGATTAGTTACCTGATAATTGGGTTCAACCCTGACACTGACCCTTGTATGCATTTAGTGAACCGAGCTTGTCTTCCTCAGACGCTCTGATGTGTGCTGAATAATGAAGCTAAATGTGAATTCATTTTGTGATGTGCTACTTGTTTCCTTTTTTGATTTAAAACAAATACTAATAATAATAAAATATCTTCTCCACATCAATTTGTGAAGTATGTATTATTTATTGATCCCGAGATAAATTACAACCTTCTCCTGGATATAATATAAATATCTGAGAAAAAAACATGATATCTAATAATACAATACCATACAAATATACCATATTGTAAATTTAGAATATAAGTACTGTAATGCATGTGAATACAGCCGACTCCGTTCATTAAGATAGAAAGACGGAGAGAACGATAGAGAGACATTTAAATGTTGACCGTCTTCCAAAGGAACATTAATCACTGGAACTTCCGGGGACTTTACAAGATGTTTTTCAGCCCTGCCTTTCTTCTATCAGCTGTGTAAACTGACCCTCTCACTTCCCTTCTCAGGAATCTCTTCAGTCACACTTCACCCGGCAGGAAGTGTGTCAAGAAACCTTATTTATTGCAGAGAGTCAATCAGTCATGTTTGAGAAATCACAGGGGATTTATCAGAAATCTAACCTGTCTTCTACCACAGAGAAGGACTATGGCAGCAGCAGGCTGGTTCTTCTTGCTGGTTGTCTTCCTGTCTTTGGAGTTGCCTGTGGCAGACAGTGAGTATTGATCATCACAACAACAAAAAAAGTGTCTGCTGTTAGGAATCATTTCTGAAATCAAACTCTAGCTGCTTTACAGGAAATTAATCACATAACACTGTTGTCTAATTTTTGATTTGAGGTTTTTTATGACTATTTGAGCATTTTCAGTTTCAGTATTAGCCAACGTTTTCAGTGTGGACTTCTGTGGGTTGGGTAAAAACAACTTTTGAACCCATATAGGGTAACGATATAGAATAACACATGTAAAGCGTAAGACTATCAATCAATTTTAGCACTTGTATAAATAACAAACAGAGTTCTACAGTAGCACAGGGATTGTGTTTCAACACTGCTTTTCCTTTTTATAGCCTGTTAACCTTTAGCACTAAACCTTGCCATCTGAACATTACATGTTAGGAGTTCCTTTTAAAGCCGAGATATCCAGCAAACATTTCTGTATTTAAAATGCATTTTAAACATGACAGATAATAATATTAACTGCCTGACATGATTGTGACAGTTAAAGCTTTCACAAATCTTTTCAACAGGGTAATGTTTGTAAAATACATTCTATAAAATTAAGATATCATTGAAATCGCAATATGTTCAAGAACAATATTCTAATCTCAGGAGCTACACATTTTTAATGAAGGTAAAATGAGTCACAACACTCCATAATAAATAAATCATTGTGGTGCTGCAGAGATGCACCAGACTACCAATCATATTCTAAAGACTTAAGGGAACATCCCACAAAAAAACAAACACATGATCATTTTTATCTTTTTTCAGTGGAATATAAAGTCATCATTCCTTCTAAATTTGTGACTCATATATCAACTGCAATATCTCAATCGAGATTATTATTTAACCCAAACCCCTAACCCTAACCCCCTAACCCTAACCCTTTTATATGTTATTTATTATTATTTATTATTTATGACTTATTTAATTATATGAATTATTCCTTGATCAAGAAGCACTACACATATGTACACAGACGTACCTATATATACACCTACTTTGCATGTAATTTTATATTGTTTGATTTTAAATTGAAGCACTTATTTATCTTATAATGTTTATGACGGTTTTAGATGTGTGTTGCATGAATTTTAAATATTATGAAATCACTTTAATTGTTAAAGCACTTTTACAGGAAGTATATATAGGTATACCTGATTATCTGTGTAAAAAACTTCTTTTTATAAGAGCACTTAATTTTAATATTTTGGAAAAATAACCACCACCACTCTAACCACCAACCATCTGATTGGGAGGCGTTCGCTCTACCCCTTGGCCACAGTCAACTCAGAAATAACAATATATCATCCAGCCCTAAACCTTCATGTAGGAAAAATGAATAAAAAAAAAAACCTAACCCTAACCCTAACCTTAACCCTAACCCTTAAAACCTAACCCTAACCCTATGAAATGATTATTTGGTATATTGTTCCAGCTGACTTGACTGCACCCTGATGTCCACCACACCTGCCTGTCTTCAGCACAGACAATCTGTTGATCCTGTTTGAACGATCGATAGTGCAACGTCTAAAGTACTCAGTGCAAGTGCATTTAGGCTATGTCCATCTCTCTTTTGCTATTTAAACGGTGAAAACTCTGAGCCCAAGGTAAGGCACTGATTGCAAAGGGGTTTTGTCTCTAAAGCAACAAGAGTGTCGTCTCCCATTCCCATAAAAAATAGTATTGCTATTGCAACAAGCGCAGTCATCTTGCTAAGGGACAGACAATGGTCCTTGGCCAGTGGCCCTCTACTTGTGGCTCTGCCTTCTCCTTCACCCTCTGTCCTATTAACAACACCATTTGACTGCATATGACTAAATGCACCGATAATTATCTGAGGAAGAGGGCTGCTGTGTATCCCTGTGTGGGTAAAAATCCACACAGAATTAAAATCCATGGATCAGGTGATAGAAATGATCAATCTTTCTTAAAGTTTAAGTTTCTAACTGCTGCTTTTTGTTTTACTGCTTAAATGTCCCATGTTATTTGCTGCAGGAATATCACTGTGAGCATGGAAACATGCGCGTTGTGAACTTGCAGGTATTGGCACATCATCTCAATAATGGAAATAGCAGGAAAACATGAGCCATTGCTCAATTGCAATGGGAATGCAAAAGCAATGTGTCAGCATTTCAGCTGACCACAACATGCGCTTGTGCAAATATGGGCACAAGTTAATTTGTTACTTGCACAATGTGGGTGACATTGGCAAGAAAAGAAAGAATGTAGGCTGAAGTCAGTGTGTCTACACCACTGACATTAAATCTTTCTAATCTGCTCACACTCCTAGCTGTTATACCTGGTTTATTACATGTCTACACGGACTTCATCTGTGGATCCTGTCAATCTGCAGCCTCGGTTAATTCAATATCAAGAACACACAGGCAGAGAAATACACAAACTCTCGCTTGCCTAATGTTCAGAATTGGATATACTGTGAGAGCAGAGAGGCCTGTGGGCTGACACACACACTGGAGAGCACTACTGTGTATACTTCAGTTCTGGTAGCCTGCATACATCTGTGTTGAATGCAAACCAAAATGAGAGTCCATACCTCCACAAGCACCTTTGTATGTATACACCCTATGTGTACATTCAAGTCTTCACCCTGGCATTGTATGACGAATGACTAGCCTTCCTTTGCACCATCACTTCCAGACCACAGCGGGGAGGTAGAGACCTACCATGTGAGTGCTGGTAACCTTTTTGTGCTGAGGTGCAACGTTGCTGGTGCTCACATCAATGTGACCTGGAGGAGAGGAGGGAGGCACAACCAGAGCCTGCCCACTGGAGTGGAAGTCAGGGACGGGTTGTTGTGGTTTCCACCTGTGCAGATGTCTCATAATGGATCTTACACCTGTGAGAAAAGGTATAGAAATGCTTAGAAATTCTCCAGATTGTTGTTTTTACCTTTTTAGTTATGCATGGCTCCAAAAAATGAGATGCAGTACCCAAATATGGAGCTTTTCCTTCAAAATTAATTCAAATATTTTTTTTTTCTCCTCTCATCTTCTTTTCTATCTTACTCTTCAATAACTTCTTGTTTAGGTCACCCTTTTCTAAATAATTCCCTGATGGACTGCACACAAGGATAATTTAGAATAATTTACAATACAATGATCTGAATTAGTGAAATCATTCCCATCAAAGATCATCTTGTTTTTTTCCACATCAATAGAAACAATACCTATGCAGTATCATCTACGTTACTGCAGCTCAGGTTGTCCTGCCCTCCAGCTCTTTCATTATTTATCTCCTCCTAAGGGACGAGACCAGGCTGAAGATGAAGTTCTGGTTGTCAGTGTCCAGTGAAATGTGTCCTGATCCACCTGAAAAAATATCCATCCCCCGGGGAGTATATGGAGGCCTTCCTTGCAAACAAAAGGAGATCTTGAGATTAAATAACACAAGGAACATACGATGGATGAAGGTATGCACTGCTTCATCATATCCATGTGCTGATTTCACTGTATTTATGTGCCTTGCTGCATGTCATGCTTTATTTAGCTCTGAGTCTAGTTGGTTTTCGGTAGAAAGTAAAGTTGTGTGGGGTGGGGTGTGTCTCTGTGAGTTTGTGTGTGCGGTGGTGGGGGTGATGGAATTTATTTCTTATTTCTGACTGAAGATAGATAGCTAAACATCTGCTTTTGATGCTGGCACTGGTTTCTATATAATTCTGCTGTTATTGTAGATGTAAAACACACCTGGATCTAAAAGGGGCCCTTGCTGTATGTCACAAAAAGTCCAATGGAAAGCCAAAGGGGACATTAAACCTCTGCTAGTGCACTAATACCTCTACAGCAAAGTAATCCTCAAAATCCCTATCCTAAAATATACCGAGAGGCAGTGCAGAGAGCTAAAACAGGAGCCATGTGATCACATCTCTTAGCTCTACGTACTTAGAATCCTGACAGCTGAGTTCTGGACATTCTGGAGCTGATTAATAGATAAATACATGTAAAAAAAAGTTCATATGGATCATATTTTTAAAAATGTTTCTAAAATGTTAAAATTAGATCGTATGAGCTGCTCAAAACTGAGATTACTGTCAAACCACATGCCAAGATTCTTTGCAACAGGTTCGATATGATTTAATATGGAACCAACAGATGGCAGAATTTGTTCGGAGTGTGCAACCAAAGCATGATATATCTTATTCCTCAGAACAGCAGAGCTTCACTACTGTCAGAAAATTATTGCGCATTATTGGCATTGCCAGACACACAGCCGCTGTCTATTGAAGCCAATCCAACATGCATGTGAGCGAAACTTTTGAAGACAAATGCAAACTTCAACTCTTTATAACTAAGAGTATTTCATATAAACTGTGATGTCAAGATGTTTAAGGGATTTATAGCCCTTTTAAAAAAGAGACAGCATATCTGTGAGCTGTGTGTTGGGAGGCCCGTTGTCACTAAGTACTCTTTGTGTGTATAGAACTGCCAACCAGTGGAGCGGGAAGGCGATAATATCTCTGTGTATGAAGATGGTTTCATGGGACTGCCTGCAGCCTCAGAGAGCGATGCTGGGAAATACACTTGTCTGGTAGACATTAGCTTGGATGGCAGGATGTACACCAGCGCACGCAGCATCCAGCTGACCATTAAAGACGGTACTTACTGTAGATCACTTCAAACTGAGGCGTCATCAGATTGAATCGAGAGAGAATTATTCATTTCTTTATAACTTTTCATTTAATTCTCCAGTTTCAGATCATTCATGTTTTTTTTTTTTTAATGTAGATACCTCCTTAGTTATAATGGAAAATATTTATAATATCTATAATGCCATTTGTCCGAAATAAATGCAGTGGGTTTTAAAATCTTTTAGGATCATCATATTAGGACGAGATTTAAATTTCTCAGAGATCATCTCAGTTATTCTGTCTTTTCTCATAGATTAAGTGTGTCATATTTTTTGTGTGTTATTTTGTGTCACTGGTTATATCTTTAGGGGTTACAGATGAATTCTTTCCAGAGCCTAAGGTGGTGTACCCTGAACAGAAAGTGGTCACGGTTGAAGTGGGTGAGTAACACTTTTCACTAACTTTCACTGACTTCAGTCAGTCATACGAAGTTTGGGTTAAAGTCATAAAAGGCAATTATAATTTTGACAAAACAGGTTTCCAGTTTTTCATCAAACCACATCTGAAAGTAAAGATCCTTTTGAAAAGGAGGTTTTTTCATCATTTTGATTTTCAGAGGTCACCCTTTCTGGATATATAAGTAGGCTGACATGTTTGCAATTTACACTTTTTCCAAATTGGTTTTTAAAGTTTCATCTATTTTCAACCTATTACTGTAACTGATTACAGTGAAATTGGAGTTTTTTTCCCATTTTCACCAGTGACAAAGTCATCAAACAACAAGATGTGTTCCAGCTGTTTTACTTTTTTCATTTCACCGACGACCAGGTTCAAAAGCAGAGCTGAAGTGTTTGGTCTACATAGGCTTCAGCGAGGACAGCGAGATTTTAACATACTGGACTGTTGACTCGGCCTACGCCGATGACTACGCAGAATTCAATGTGTCATGGAAATAGTGAGTTTCTGCTTCATGTCTTGCTGTTGTAGTCAGCACATGGGCCTGAAAGAGGCTGTAAACAACACAAGATAAACACATGCACACTTCCTGGAGAACTCTGAAGTTGCCTAGTTGGAAAACAGCAAACACTGCACTGCACTATATTACGTATAACAAATATATTTGTAACACTGTTTGATGGATTGATGGACTGATTGATTGATTAAGTGGTCCTGCCTTTTTCAGTATTCATGAAAGAGAGAAGGTGTATCGTCTGTCCATCCTGTCCATCTCCAAAGTCCTTCGTCAATTCCTGAATGTCCCTTTTGGTTGTCATATAATGAGCCCAGCGGATCAGAAAGTTGGCTTGGCGTGGCTTCAAGAGGGTATTTTTTTCTTTTTCTTTCCTGTCCTTTACTTTGCTGCCATTTCCTTTCCTTTCCTTCTTTTCTTTTCTTTTAAACTGTACGGTGTTATACGGGAAACATCAACTTTAATATCAACCCAAAGGAGGAAAAACGTGCTTTGAACTTATGTAATAAAAACATTTCAGTTCAGTTTCAGTTTCAATGCCTGTTACATCATTCGACCTTTAAACAACAACATTCACATGTTGTAAATGAAATGTAAATTGCAATAGGGAACTCTGAAAATAAGTGCAATGAATCTTATCACAAACTAAATTGTTTTAAACGAATGAAGACTGTAAAAAGACTTACCTAATTGTAGTCTTTATCTATATGTACATTTTTGTGTTTTAGCTTCCCTGCTAAATACTTCTACATACAGTACCTCAACTCTTCAAAGTATATTTTAACACAGATTTAGTTGAGTAATACTCTGGCTAAGCTTTTCAGAACCACAGTAAACCACTACAAAACATGTTCTTACAATTTATTACATAAAATATGTTTTCTACATATCTACATAAAGGCAGTACACAAATTTGTGTGCATTAGGTCTTAGTGTTTCTGACATAGTGTTACCCTCAGTGAATTGATCTGTCTTCTCCTCCCTCCAGCCGACCACAGTGCTTTCCACACCAGTGTTGCTCTCTGCCTTGTTGCATCCCTGACTGTTCTGGCCCTGGCTGCCGTATTCCTCTTGTTCAAAGTAGATCTGGTTTTGGCTTACAGGAAACTGTTGAGCCATCTAGCCAAACGACAGCGTAAGTTTCTGGAGAAGGTTTGCTTTTCTGTGAGAATCATCTGACCCAGAATCTTGTTTACACAAATCCACATAATTGAATGATCACAACGCAAGTTCCAGAGAAAATTAAACCAACAGGAATTTATTCAAGGAAGTAAACACAGCTTAAAGTAGTTAAAGGGAAACCTCAAACACGAAGCTTGCTGTCTTCTTCACAGCTCCAGATGGGAAGCTGTACGACGCCTATGTGAGCTTCCTCCATCACGATGCTTCGGCTGAGACGGAGACCTTTGCTCTGCAGGTCTTGCCTGAGGAGCTGGAGGAACAACATGGCTACTCCCTGTACATCAGAGGACGGGACGACTGCCCCGGACAAGGTCTGGAGCAACACTCCTTCTAGTCCAATAAGCATGTTGAATACATGTTTTACCTCATAAAACATTTATAAAGCCAATTTTATGACATGTTGGTCTTCATCATAATGTTCCCATACACTACACGTTTGCAGGAACCCTCTTTCACAAATAGATGATGCACATCTTCATGGTTTAAGATGTGTCTTATAATTTTCAGGAACACGGCGGACAACTAGCTGGTTGTTGTATGTTCTATATGTATTAGATATTCAACTGGTTTTTTAAGATAGGCATGTTTTTGTAATGTACTTGAATCAGAAAAATGCATTTTGTACAGTAACAAGAACATTAAAGAGCCAGATTCATATGCATCATCATCCTCTGTCAGACAGAAACCTTTTTACGTCCTTGTCCCTGCATTTTTACTGCTTACATTCACACCAAAACCCTACTGGCGTTTTCTCTGAAACGTAAAAACAAGAAAATCAAATGTCTTGTAATTTGGACTCTTAACATTGACAGAATAAACACAAGTTTATTTTTATTTTTCTGTCTTACCTTGCTTTTCATAAATTTGTGAAAATAAAATGATGGATACCTAAGAGGTTGGGATTTTACTAAAAGCTTATGTTATGGTTTGGAAAATGTTTCGGCTGTAGTTTAAATACAGATTGTAATGTAAGTAATGGACTTGGAAAACATTGTTTAGCGTAAAAAATGTCTGAACCAAGCTAAAAAAACCAGCTTGTTTTTCATTTGTGGAGATAATTTTTTTCATCACTGTAAATCACTTATATCTTTTCCTGTGTTTCATCTACAGCGATGCATGATACCATTGCTGCTACACTTTGCCAATGCCGCAGACTGATAATCATCCTTTCACCTGATGCAAAATTCTCCACTCATGGCAAAAAAGAAGAAGAGCTCTTATGTGACTACCGACACCAGCTATGCTATGAGCAGAAACTAGGTCTCCACGATGCTTTGACTCAGAATGACCCCAAAGTGATTCTGTTGGAAATCGGTGAGAAACAAAACAGTGTTAACTAGAATCCATGCAACACACTTTACCATTTACACGACATCTCCTCTCAGAATTCACTTGGTCCACTTGGTAGTTACAGCATTACTACAGAGGAGGTATTCATCTATTTTAATCAGCAGCTGTCTACACAGGAAGCTGCTGATTAAAATAATCACACCTCACATTTTAATCATGCATTAAAGCAACCAGAGGATTTTTTTTTTTACACTTCAAGTCTATTTCCTACTGATTTACCCATGTAACTACAGTGATTGTGTGTTAAGGACTACCAGCACCTACTGTTTGTGTCCGACAACTCGATGCTGTGCTATCTGTCGAAACCACACAGAGCACCAGCTGGAGGCACATGTGGCAAATGAACATAACTCTAACTATACTCAACATAGTTTGGGTCTGGCTCCAATCAGGCCCAGTGATGGGAAGGAAATGAATGAATCTGTGACGACGTGTCACAAATATGAACACAAACTTTAGTAATACATTTCATAATGCCTTGATGTTTTCAATCACTAGTTTTAAGTCCTCTTCAATACAGCATTCTAGAACTTATTGTCCCATTCAGAGTAAAATAGATGATGTAGCAGACCATGCTTTTATAGGTGTGGTCTACTTTGTGATCGCTCACATACTACTGGATCTACCTCGCCCAACCCTCTCGTCCAGATACACGATCACATCTGGCTCTGAAATCCTGAGACGTCAAACTCGAGGATTCAAACAAATGGATGGTGTCACAGTGGGTTTACGCTTGGCAATGAGCCACATTTAACTGCAGCTGTTTAAATAAACAAAGTCTTAAGAGTCTGGAGATCTGAAAAGAATCACTGCGGGAAAAAAAAAATGCAAACATTTTCTCACTAAATGCATTTAACATGTTTATTTGGATATGTGGTCAACACTCTGTTCTCCTCAACCAGGTGGTCCAGTGGATTACAGTTGTCTGCCAGAGTCTATGCGCTATATCAAGAGGAAACAAGGATCTCTGAAGTGGAGAAAACCCTCCAAAGGAAGCCACAAACTCACCAAACTGTGCTCGAACACAAACTTCTGGAAGAAACTGAGGTACTACATGCCCTCAGTGCCTACAGGGAGACCCCAGACTATTATCTAAACCAAGTGACAAACTGTAATTCATGCTAAGGTTTTACAGAGGGAAAGTTTTTACATGAGGACTTTCAGGTTTGTTCACTGGAAACACTTTCTATGTAAATGAACCAGAGTTGTTTCCTAGCTCGTTGGTACCCTGCATTTTAACACTGTGTGCAATGACATGCAAAGATATCTGCTGGATTTCTTCCTGGTTCAGAACAGGAATGCTTTGCAAATGTAGTTTTGGGCCAGTGATCACAGAATTTAGTCCTTTGCAGTTTGCTCTGTCCCTCTTGCTTTAATTTGACGATTTCCTTTTATTTTTTTCTTTGCCGGCGTAAAAAAAAAAAAGAAGAAAAAATAAAGGCTTTAAGAAAGTGAGAACACGGCTCAGAGGAAGAGAGATAACCAAAAGCGTCATTCTGTTTTCAGTATTTAGGAAATGATCAGAGCAGAATGTAGAGAGATATCTACACATCATCATGAAGAAGACCATAGATGAATATCAGCACACTTTCAGCTTATCTCTTTCTACTCTAACAGAAAACATTCTGCATTCATTAGTTAGTTTAGTTCAACATTACACCTGCAGTAACTGATTCAACCTCATTTTTGCTCTGAAACTACTGTATGTGTTCAATTTCTATATGTCTCAATGTTTATTGGGTTATAATGGCACAGTATGTCACTGATAGTTGTGGTTAAAAAAAAATTATGTCACTGAAGCCGGATCTTTATGAACTTTCTCAGACAGTCTATCCTGAATGGTTTGTGCACTAACAAAGCACTTACAGCTGTCTACATTTTTCTCATTTAGATGACTTATATTTTGCTTAGGAAGCCAGATCCATTAGTCCATTGTGGGTATAAAAGTATGAAATCATGTGGAATCCCATTAAACCTTACAAAGTCCAGGAAAAGTTGTGCACCAAGATTCTTAAGAAATTTCACGTGTATGCCACATTCATTCACATAACCTGGGAGATTTCACGGAAAAATTGAGTCAGTGAGGACAGGATTAGGGAACAATGGGAGGCGAAACGGATACCTAGTAAACAGGTGCAGCCTGTATTCGACATAAAGGTGTTCTTTGTCTGTGTACTCTGAGTGTGTTGAAACATTGACGATTTCACCTCGCTTAACAAGCCCAAACCCAAAGCTAAACTGAATCATAGTTTTGTGACTCACCATTTTTTTTATTTCTATGAATGCATAGACAATATAATGTAGTTTAATATTAGGTTGGAAATAATCATTCAAAAGGATATTAGGCTAACTATTCTTTCAGCAAATTAGCTCTACACATTGAAATTGTCACTGTGTGTAATTTTTCCCCCCCATAAAAGTTCTTTTTGTTTACACATGTCCAATGTCTGCTACATTCCTCTTGTCATAAATATCAGATCTTTTACTGTTAACAGTGTTATTTAATCCCTCAGTAGAATGCAAACCTCCGCAAAGCCCCAACAGTCACTTTTAATTAAATTAAACCCTAATCTAAATTCCAATAAGACGTGCACCATTAAAATGCTGCCTTCGGGGTTCTGTGAAAGTAAGTGAAAAATAAAATGATGGATCCCTCTCTTTATTCAGGTGTACTCCAAACTTTAATGGTTCCATTTTTGGAACATGCCCCTCATTTTCCACCAAAATTCATGAAACTCTATCAAGTATTTAATGTGTAACTGATAATAAATGTAAAGAAAACCCAACCTCACAATGGTAAAGGCACTGATATAAATCTATTCCTCCGTCTCTTTATCTGGATGCACAATTTGATGACTTCCTCCATGACACATGCCCCACTCCTCCACCACTCCCACCAGTTTCATCGAAATTCATCAAGCAGTTCACGTTTAATCCAAACAAATGTCTAAAAAGCCCTGTCTTGCAATGATGAAAAAAGAAGGGGAAAACAATAATTTTATCCAGATCCACTACAGATGGGTTCTTCCTTGCTACTTGCACAACTCTTCTACCCAGTTTCATCCAAATCCATTTAATGCGGTTTAATCCAGTTAATGCGTAAATAGACAGAAATAGTGGGGGGAAAACCCACAAAAAAAACCCTGCCTCACAATGTTAAATAAAATGGAAAAAAATCCTGGATTTGCATCTTTTTCACTCCAAAGTCTAATGGGTTTGTCTCTGCCCTACAAAATATTTTCACTTTAATTTATATAATATATAGTTTTAAGCATTTGACCACTGCATTATTTGTTTCAATAAAACATTGAGAATTTTGATAATATTGGGAAGAGAAGAAAAGAAAGAAAAGGAGAAGGGAGGGAGACTTAATGTGTCAGTGAAAGTGTATGGTACTGCAAGTGTATGGTACTGCGTCATTATTTTGTTTCCATGATGAGCTGATGCCACTCACATCCTGTGCTGTGCCCAGTGAAAATATAAAGCCCAGGGTAGGAGGAGACGAAACAGACTGAATCCTCTCAACCTGTCAGCACACAGCCTCCTGAGGTAAGCGAGCCTTTTGCTTTGTACTCTGATGCTGGATGTTTATTTGCACAGGACTGTCAAACTGCAGGATATGTTTGTTTAAAGGTTTTACTGAGAATAGCTGGATCTCTTCATCTGAGCAATAAATTCCAGGTTGTGGACACTGATGAAGGATTGCGGTCTGCAGCGGGCTCAAGCTGGATCTACATCCTGAGTTTGCTATTCCCCTCTTCTGCCGCCACATCAGAGCGACGTTCATCACCGATGCTTGATAGGGTGTGGCTGCATGCAGGATTTTAGAGGTCCAGAAACTGAGCTTGTTAGTGGAGGTTCAGGGGCATGTCCCTGATCTGTATTTTAAGGGCAAAAATCAGAATCCCATCATTTTAAATCCATGTCAGTGGGCAGTAGCACAAATGATCTGTGAAAGCAGTAATGCATGAGAATCAGGTTAAATGATGCAAAGAATGATCCACACTACAATCTGGAAATACAGAAGAGGTTAAAATGATCAAGAAATATCTGAATGAATTTTGAAAATTAAATTGTCCATGTAAATGAAATTCACACTAAAACCAATGAAATCAGTGTACTTTATATGTACTATGTACCTCATTTTAATATGCAATCAACCCTCTACACAAACTGAGCTGAAACAAAAGCATTTGAACTTTCTTTTAAGTTTACTAGTCTGACATTGGGAGGATGGTACTAATGTTGTCATGTGTGGTACAAAAACAGGACCCAAATGCAGACAACAGCCAGAGACACGTAGCAGTTAAGGGATTTAATAATGAAAAGACCAAACAAAAAAATACAAAATGCAAAATACAAAACCAAGGACAAAACTTACATGGGTTAAAACAGGACAGCAGGTCAAGGAAGGGCAAAACAGGACATGGCAGAGCACAACAGGGTAAGAGAGTCAAACAGGGAATAACAGACAAACTGACACAGAGGACAGAACCAAACAGACTTAAATACACAGAGTAACGAGACAATGACACACAGGTGGATCAGGGAGGAGGAGAGAATCAGAGACAGGTGGGAACACTCAGACAATCACAGAGGAGGGAAAATGAAGAGAAGGGAAAACCTTAAAGGGGAAAACATGAGGAGGATAAACTAATAAACTAACAAGAAAGAGCAAACAAACACAGGGAAAAGGAGCAAACTGGAACCAAAAACATAGACGACTAAAGCACAGACAGAGGAACCATAAGTGTAAAACAGATCACAAGACAATAAGACAGGAAGTGAGAAGCATAAGACACGACATGGAGAACTAAACTTTCAAAAATAAAACAGGAAATGGCAACCTAAATACATGATCATGACAAATGTTATTATGTTAGCTTATTGATTCATTCAAGTGGACCAGCCAGCATCTTGATGGGCAGCCAGAGACCCTCTAATAGTAGTCCTGTTAGGAGTAGCATAGGTTCAATACCCACTATCCTAGATATACTATTTGTAATGTTAGGTCAGATGATTTTAATAAAATAAAAAAACTAAAATGCACATGCAAGTATGCAAAGAACACAAATACCAATCAATCTACCGATCTCACATCCTGTCCTCCAACACGATGTTCCTCCTAACATGATTAAATCATCTCACATCTGGTGTATGGCTTCTGAGAAATCTTTTTTTTCAAGACTTATTTTGAGACTGTCTTGATGGTATCGTTCTGTCGTGCAGTGGACACGCAGGTGATATTGTGGTTGTGTGTGTTCCTGCAGGACTGAGAGTGCATGAACGTGATGATTCATACAATACACAACGCCTATCACACATTACTTATTTAACAAGAAGCAAACCAGAATGGTTTAACTTTTAATGTACTCTGTCTCCCTCAGCAAATGGATTCTGCCCGACTTCTCCTCCTCATCGTCATGGTGATGACTCCATCTGAATGTTCAGGTAGGATAACATTATCATGAAGAGGAATACAAGGATAAGAATGATGCATTAATGTACAGATGTAAGAAACTGATCCCCATTGACCCACATATGCATTATAATTATGCTGAGGCTGCAGATAGAGAAGGGGGAACCTTTTTATATAGATACGCATCACTGTATAATATACTAATGAAGGGTATATTCCCTCATAAATGTAGTATAATAATCCCACTTATTATACTACATTTATGAGGGAATATTTTACAAAAGTCAGCAGAAAAGACTAGGCTAGAATAGAACAGTTATGGATTTGATCCTGATTGTATTTAAGTTTTACTAAGTAAATTGTGTTTATTTGCATAGTAAAGGGAATGTCAAGATAAGACTTAAAGGATTAGGCTGATAATATTCTATTTTTTTCCTTAGAGTCAATAAATCCCCCTCCCCCAAAAGAATGAGCTCACACTTTGCAGTTAATTGTCAGTCAACCCCACATTCCTATATACAGTTTAAAAACCTTTAGTCTTTCCTTTTTCTTTGTTTTGCATTAACATTTACAGAGCCAGAAATTAATAATATTGTGCTTTTCATTTTCATCATCCTCACATTGTTCTCTATCATCTTCCCATTCAAGACACAGACCAGCCCCGATGTAAGGACGGTAAAGTGGAGCCATTTAACCTTCTTGAAGGAGAAGCATTTTATTTTGTGCCCAAACCTCTGCCCGGCCCCAACCTGACTGATGATCAGTTCACATGGTACAAAAATAATTCACGGATGGAGCTGATCTCCACGGACAAGAACCAGAGTGTGCATTTCCACGCCGATACTCTCTTTTTCTTAAATGTCCGCTCTGAGAACTCTGGCTTGTACACGGCCCAGTAAGAATAGTTAAATCCTTAAATCCTTAAATATAATGACAAATACAAATTCATTCATTCAATCTTACATATCTACAATTTTTTTTGCTCGTCAAAAATATATGAGATAATATTTGAATCGTCTGAATAAGACCTGTTGCTTCTCCTCCAGATATAAAGATCCATCAGTGTGTAATAACTACCATCTAAAGGTTGAAGTCTTCAAAGAAAAAAGAGATACGGCACTCCTCTGGGGAGAAATCAACAACTCTGACGTGAACAAAAATGTGCCATGTGGAGGAAATGTGGATTACACATGTAACACCCTGAAAGGAAACTTGACCTGGATGAAGGTATGGCAAAAAGTCATTACAGTGATGTGATGATCATATCATGATAGCAGTGGAGTGGACACCCAGCAGTACTGATTCAAATTCACAATTTCCAAGACAGAATTGAATATTTTATACTACTGATATGTCATGTAGTTCTTCACAAAGTACACACTGAGTCTCTAATTTGTCCTGCAGTTGAAATATGTAAAAACTACACAGAATTGTAAACACAAAAATGACCAAAAAAAATCAACTTGATTAAAAATAGATAAATTAGTTGATCGTTAGCTGTTTTGGTTACTGCTATAATTGTGCTGTATCACTGCCATAAGATGCAGATGTGAGGCAAAGACACTTAATAAGTATTTTACAGTGTTAAACATGAAAATAGTCACTTTCTGAATAGTTGTAAATTGCAGATAAATACACTCAACAGGTAAACAAGCTCAACACTCAATCAGGAATAAATTCTCAAGTATTTAAGTTAAATGTTTAGTTAGCTTATGAAGTGAACCAGTTTTCGCATTTTTCTGAATACTCTCTGAGTTGTATCCAGGTAAAGTGTCTGAAAATGATAAAATCTTATAAATGCCACTGTGCTCTTCTTTTAGTCGTGCCGCCTCATTTTTTTTTGTTCTGTTCTATTTTATAAATTCAAATAAATTCTCAAGTGTACCATCTGCTATAATTTAATTAGTTTCTGTATAAGTGGTTATAAGATAAGATAAGATAAGATATCCCTTTATTAGTCCCACAGTGGGGAAATTTACAGTATTGCAGCAGCACAGTGTACAAAAAACACAGCAGGAGGAGGGGAAATAATATTTTTTTAAAATACAATACAATAAAGGAGGGGGGTAAAGTGTCTCAAAAATATTTGACAAATACTATAACAAAAGTGTCTCAGTATTACAATAAAAAGTACTACAAATAGTTTGGTCTACTAGGAGCAGTGCTGATTGTACAGTCTAACAGCTGCAGGAAGGAAAGACTTGCGAAAGCGTTCCTTCACGCACTTTGGGTGAAGCAACCTGTCGCTGAAGGAGCTCTCCAGTGCTGTTACTTGGTCCCGCATCGGGTGGGAGTGATTGTCCATCATGGATGACAGTTTTGTTGTCATCCTCCTTCCTCCCACCACCTACACTGGGTCCAGGGGGCATCCCAGGACAGAGCTGGCCTTCCGTATCAGTTTGTCGAGTCTTTTCCTGTCCGCTGCCCCAGCAGACCACGCCATGAAAAATGGCTGATGCCACCACGGTGTCATAAAATGTCTTAAGAAGTGCTCCCCGCACTCCAAAGGACCTCAGTCTCCTGAGCAGGTAGAGTCTGCTCTGGCCTTTCCTATAAAGTGCAGTGGTTTTGTCTGTCCAGTCCAGTTTATTGTTCAAGTGAACACCCAGGTACTTATAAGATGTCACCATCTCAATGTCTGTTCCCTCAATGTTCACCGGGTCCGGGGGGTAATTAGATTTGGTTGATAATTAGATGATTAGAGCATGAAGTAATTGAAATGTTAAAGAGTTTTCACACTTTTGATTCATTCATAACTTCCCTCTTCAAATGATCTCACCCCTCCTTACGTCTGTGACCCTTTTGCCCCGGCTGCAGGACTTCAAACTTCTTCAAGGTCACAATGATGATAACCTGTGGGTTTATAATACAACCAAAAGAGACGAGGGCATCTACACTTGCACCTGTACCTGGACATACAACAACAAGGAGTATATGTCTTCAAGCTCTAGACGGCTGGGAGTTAAAGGTGAGAGAGGTTTTATACATTTTTGTAAGCCTGTAGTTGAAGTGGTGGGAATCAAAAGGAGTGCAGTTAACTAATAGCACTTGCTAATGCCAAGACTAACTTACAAAACAGGACACTAACATTATTGAGATATTGAGATTATTGTTTTATTTGTCTTTACCTACAGACCAAACTGTCCATCGTGAACTAGAACTCATCTCTCCAGTTGACAACGAACTGTTTGCTGATGAAGGTGAAACTTATTAACTTAACACACAGTTTTTCACCTGTATTGACTGAACCACCTTAATTATTACTGTATTATCAATTCTTTTCAATGAGACGTGTGTGAATTGTTTGAATTTCACTGCAGTTTTGTTTAATCTTATCATAGAATTATATAGAAAGTTACAGTGCAGTGACAATTCCTCGAATTGTGACAAAGAAAATGAAAGCACGGAAGAGAAATCACTCAATCCAAGGCAAAGGAGAACAACATAGTTTTTAAATTGGATTTAAAAGTGTTGGTTCCATCTATGAGCAGTATCGTAACGAAAAGGACCTTCACCCCATTTTCTGCTGACTCAAGTTATTACTAGATGTAAGGCCTGAGATTAATGAGAAGTAAAAGAAATTTAAAAGTCCTGCCTTTGTCACAATGAATTGCTTTAAAATGCCTTGGTAGGGATGCTGTAAAGTTTTAATGTCCTTTATAAAATATGTTTTACTTTTTCTACCAGGCTTCGAGATCAAGCTGAACTGCTCAGTTTTGTGTGGGACTAACACAGAACGTGAGTGTACTGCTAGGTGGCATGTTAATGGATTCTCTGTCATCCAGACAAATGGATACAGTCAAACCACCAAGATGTAAGCCTGATCAAAAGCATAACTGCAATAATTCAAGAAGAAAAAAAAGCATTTTGGCCAAATACTTGCATTAGCAAGTACTGGACACTGACATCTGAAAATGGAGGATTGTGATAGATGTAAAGTTAGAAGATTAACCTTTGGTATTAACATTTATCCCATTTTAGTTTGACCCAAACCTTTCAGCTGGCTGGTTATCCATCGTCTAGGAAACTACATGTGCCAAATTGTACGACAATTCTTTTGGCATTTGTTTAGATGTTTTTTAGATATTTTGCTGGATAAGACATTTTATTTTTCCTGTTTGAGGCATTTGGGGAAAATCATTAAGGCTCATCCTCAGTGGACCATGAATGTCTTTACAAAATGTAATTGATATTTGTTGAGATGTTTTAGTTTCGACCTTAATGGCTATCCCTAAAGCGGCTGGCATGGCTAAAAAAAATGAAATATTTCAAAAATATAATTTAGATGTGCACATCCTTGCCCTGATTGGCTGCTGCAGTGAAACACTTCTCTCTGCATTCACTGGTAAAGATAACTATCTCTGTTTCTTTATAGAGTCACTGAGGATCCTTCAAGGAACACCATCTCCACTGCAGTCTTGACCATTGACAGAGTGTCTACTAAAGATTTCCAGACTAACTTTACATGCATCGGCGAGAGCTATTACAAGACAAAATCTAAAACTGTAACTCTTAAACGAAGAGGTCAGTGACAGGATCATTGATCGTTGTTCAATACCATATCAAACTTCAGCTTGTTAGTTGACACAATCCTTTGTTGGTTTGAGTATTTCTATGGAATTTGATGACGATATGAAAAATGCAAAATATCATCAGCTATATTTGCGATTGATAAATAAAGCAAACATTTTATTTCAAACTTTGATATTGCTTCCCAGACTCAATAATTCCACTTGTCATCGGAGGAGTGCATGTGTTCTTGTTCTGTGTGTCCGGTGCTTTGCTGGTTAAGTGCTTCGCTATCGACCTCGTTCTCTTCTTCAGACCATACTTCCCACTAAGGAACCAAAATAAAGGTCAGAACTATGATTTAGAAGTCACATTTTGGCACTTATTCTTAAGATCTGACTAAACTAAAAATATGAAATAAAATCGTGACAGAACTTGATTGATGTCCCAGATAAAAAGCTGTATGACGCCTACGTGGTCTATCAAATGCAGAGTATGGATAATGCCACCGAGGACACACTCTGCCAGTTTGTCACAAACACTTTGCCCTCCGTCCTCGAGGAAAAATGTGGATATCGACTCTTCATCCACGGGAGGGATGACTTACCTGGGGAAGGTCAGAATTTGACTTTATTTTTCAGTTTTCTTCTTGTAATTTTGGACAGGCTTACTAACTTTAAAAAAAAAACTTTTTCTTTTTTATAATGTAAGTTACATCATTTGAATGACTAGTTTTATAGTTTTTGGAGACCAATTTATGAGATGTGATGATGTCATAGGAATAACGTAGGATTAAAACCATTATATTCTCTCCCTCCTCTTTATTTTGCTTTCGATTGTGGTTTTAGAATTAGTTTACAGTCATCAAAAATGGAAAAAATGAAAACATTAAATACAAAAAGAAACATTAAATCTCTCTGAAAGGTTCTTTGGTATGTTTTTGTTGTGCTGCAGGCCTGAGGAATCATTTTTCACTACATTTATTAATAAAAATATATTTTAAAGCATTTTGTCTGACCCCAAAGACTGTCTGAACCTGGTGGAGGATCGCATCAAGCAGAGCAGCAGGCTAATGGTCATCCTCACCCCTGGCTCAGGATCAGGGTCTGAAATCACAGATGAACATCCTGCCTCACCCCAAAACTTAGCAATAGGAGGGTTTGACTGGCAGGTAGGACTTTTACAAATCTAGGGGTAAATGTTGAGGAAGTAATTTGATTTTCCTTAATGGCTGCAAAAGTGTAGCAGGTTTGAATAAAACTATTACACATAATCATCCAATATGTTAAATAAAATGTATTTCTCATTTTCCAGGTGGGGCTCCACCATGTGCTGATCCAGAGGGATGTGAGTGTGATTCTCATACAGCTTGGGAACACTGGGCCAGAAGGATACTCTCACCTTCCTCCTGGCCTGCAGCACCTGATTCGCAGCAGCGCACCCATAATGTGGCCAGAGGGTTCGCGGGCCGCTGCCGCAAGGAACTCACGCTTCTGGAAGAGAGTGAGATACCTGATGCCTGCCACACCTGCCAAAGAATGTACGGTGTCTGCTATTATTTGAAACACTTATGGACTGATTGGCTTTGGGCTTCCTGGGATAGGTGCACACACACGTCAGGGACATGAAGTCCTCCCTTCATACGAAAAGTAATCCAAAAAAATCCATCATGGCAGATTTTTGTGGGCCAAACTGTTTTTTGTGTCGCCTCACAGCAAGAAAGTTCTGGGGTTCCAGTTCCAACCTGGGGCGTCCCTGTGTCGGTGTGGGTCCCCTCCAGGTGCTCCAACTTCCCCCACAGTCCAAAAGCATGCATTATTTTACATGCATGACTCCATATTGCTCGTAGGTGTGAAAGTAGGCATGAAAGGTTGTTTTTCTTTCTATGTGTTGTTCCTGTGATGATGGCGACCTGTCAAGAGTGAAACCCCGCCTCTTGCCCACTGTCAGCTGCGATAGGCTGACGAATTGTATAGAAGTTACTCATGGTTTGTTGTGTGTTGTATTTATCATCCTTGTACATTGCTATGTTATATATTTTGATGATATATACACTCAAGGGATTCAAAAACATACCACTTTGTTCATTTACCAAATTGCTTGGGTGGGTTTGTGTCTTATGAAAATGACAACCTGTATTTTGTTCCTTATTAAATTTGAATGAATTTTTTTTATTTCATCAGTGACAAAAACCAAGAGACAGAACAAAATTAAAAAAAATGTAACCACCATACATTTCTCAGGTCAGTTTTTACCCATGTCCACCAACATTACCACAGCAGAGCTTTTACTGCAAACATTCACATCATGCAACAAGTAGGATTTACAGTTTTATTAATACTGTACTCTGGAAAGTAACTCATCCTCTGAATGTAGCTGTAGTTACAGTATTTGTGCAGTAGAGGGAGACATTTCTTTGCTCTTGTTTGTTAACCATTGTTTAACTTGGAGTAGCCCTTTCATCACAGCATTATATTCATTACATGGCATAACAAAAAAATTCAGAAGACCTGATTTGTTATCGTTTTGGTGCGGATCTACATTTAATAAAGAAATCCAGATCTCTTACTTTTCTTTTAAGAAGAGCACTTGAGTGAGTTTTCATTATCAGATAACACATTTTGTTTTGTCTATCAGTATTGCAAAGAATAAATTTGTCAAGGTAATGGTGATTATTTCTCCAAATGAGTTTATAGAAAAATAACTTTGTGTATATTCAAAGTGATAATGTTGAATAAACTAGAGAACGCATACATCCACCAAGGCCCAGCAAATCCGCTCCTTCATCCAAACTTGCACCAAAGTTTCATTTTCTTTCCTCTGATCCAAGACTCATCCTCCCACCAAGTTTCATGGAAATCCATTCAGTAGTTTTTTGCGTAATCCCACTGACAAACCAGCCAACCAACAAATGCAGACTGCAGAGAGTGTTTGCATGGTGGACAGCTGCAGTGCGTGGCCGTCATGGGTGATGGGGTTCCTCCGACTTTCCGAGTCGTGAGTTCGACCTCGGGGGCCGTTCTGGGAAATTCCGACTTCCCAGTACAACTGAAACGAACAGTCCCACTCACACACTCACGGAAAGCCAGTAACTAGTTGCTGGAACTTTTGCTGATAGCTAACGTTAGTTGTCATTACAATAAAATTCATATTTGAGAATGCTTAGCCTCCAACAGTGTTAATGTTAAATGCCATATTAGTGTCATTGTGATATACTGGTACATGCCATGTACCAGTATTTACACAGCAATTGGATTAAAAACAACCAAAATATGAAACAACCCAAGAATTCCGATTCTTTCCTGCCAACTATCCACATCATCTGAAAATCTGCTATCAATAGAAACAGTCAAAATGCTGTGAAAATCTGACATCTATGTTATACATTTGCATCCCTGCATGCTCTGCATGTGTCCCCATGTGCCCCTCTACCCTCTTTGTCTGCTGCAGCAAGATGTAGACATGACTATGGAAGGCCGGATGGGACATTTATGTGTGTGTGTGTGTGTGTGTGTGTGTGTGTGTGTGTGTGTGTGTGTGTGTGTGTGTGTGTGTGTGTGTGTGTGTGTGTGTGTGTGTGTGTGTGTGTGTGTGAATGTGCATGTGTCAGCAAAAGCAGAACAGCGGCACGCTCCTACTGAATAGGAAGGGGAATCAGGGGCAGGGGGGTTTCTGCATGACGTTTGGCCCGGCAGCTGGGAGCTGCCCCGTTCTTTTGTTCCCCTCTGACCCCGCTGACATGGCACTCGCCCTGGTGTCACACACATACACTCACAAACACATACACGCACACACACACAGAGATCGCACATACGTACACACACAAGCATGCATGTATGTAAATGTGCAATTGCTAAAACACACCACAGACATACGCTCACGTGGTAGCAAACTACAGGCCAGTCCCTGTGGGGACGATCTATCATGACTTAATCAGGGAGCTGTGTGTGTGTGTGTGTGTGTGTGTGTGTGTGTGTGTGTGTGTCTACTCTATGAAAGACATTTCATCATAAGTGTTGAGCTTAAGTCTGAAATTGTTTGACATTTTCCATTACTTTCCATTATCATGTCAAACCACCTCCAATGTCATCGTCTGAAAATTCCCAAATTCTCCCCGACTCTCACTGCGACATCTCTCGAAATCCCAGTGACCTCCGGGGATCCCAACATCAGGAGGCCTGGAACAGTCTTTAACTAAAAAGGTGGGGGGTTTAAAAAAAAAAAAAATTATCCTCGCTTTAATCAACGTTCCACATTCTTTCAATCATGCGTGAAACTTCCAGAAGAATGTAAATATTATTATTTTATATTATTATATCATAGTGATATAATAGAGTAGAAGTAATCATTTATGAAAATTAAATCTCCAGTTGCAGTCCTACTTTAGCCTCTGAAAACTACAATTCCAAAGATGCAGACAAGGTTGATGTGGAAATTTCATTAGACTGAGTTATGCGCTGAATCGCTGCGTCTTGCTTTGTGTGTCTGCTGAATCACTCCATCTCCATTACACCATACATGAGGCTGTGTGAACAGCAGGTGGTGTGTGCGTATGTGTGTGTGCTTATGTTGTCCTACTGCCTCCTTGCCTCCTTAAGTGACCCAGGGGGCACTGGGCCTAAGGCCAACCTTTTGTCCCTTCAAAGTCCTCTGTGACCCTGTCCCACCCCCCCCCTACACACACACACACACACACACACACACACACACACACACACACACACACACACACACACACACACACACACACACTTGCACACACACTCACAGACCATGTGGTCTGCTCTGGTTTGTTTGGCTTCCCTCTTCAAATGTAGGAGCGTGTACGGCGGCTGTTAGTATAGCATTGTGCCGAGAAAGTGTGTGTGGATGATACCAGCTGCACCACCGCTTCCTCTCCCTGTATCCACCTCTCAGGCCTTGTTAAGGGGATGGATTAATCCCTGATGCTTGGATCAGTGTTAAGACAGTGGTTTGAAGGAAGAGCTGCTGCAGCCTCTGCTTCACATCCATCCATCCCTCTGCCTTTAACTTCACACCTCCTCTCTGACTCTGTCCATTCCCTTCTGTTTCTCAGTCAGAGGGAAATAGGTGACACTAGACTTTTGATATACTATAGAACTATAGGATTATTTATTATCTGGAGGGGATTGCTCTGGAATGTGTGTTCTGGAGTTGAGGTTGTGGACATCCAGGACATCCTTGTTGGTCACTGGAGTCGGGTATTAGCAGGGTTAGCTTTAGCTCCATTCAGACCTGTTAGCTTTGCCAGGTTCTCACCTGAATCTCCTTGTCAGGAGCTCTTATCTTGTGTCTTTTCCTGGTTTCATGATTTTGTTTAGAGCTTAAAATTTACTTCAGACATGTAGGAATGAATTTGAATGCTATGAGTATTAGGGCCACATTGAGGAATAAAAACTTTGATTTTTTTTGAATAAGGTTGAAATATTAGCAGAAGAAAGTTGTAATTTTGCAAGAAAGAAATCTTGATGTTATGGGAATAAAGTTGTAATTATGAAAAAAAGCCATAATATTACTAATCATAATAATAATAATACTCATAATGTTATGACTTTATCTCATAAAATCACGACTTTATTCTTGTAATATTTCAACTTAATTCTCATAATTTTATGACATTTTCCTTATAAAACATGACTTTATTTTTTAATATTATCACTTTTTTTCTTAATTTTGGCTTCTTTTCTCATAAAACTATGACTTAATTCTCTTCTCATGACTTTTTTCTTATAACATAATGACTTTATTCTATTATGAGTTTTTTCAATTAGGCCTTAATTCTCATAATATCATGACTTTTTCTTTTAACTTTACTCATGCCACAGCAATATAATGGCTAAATGGAAGGGATCATTTCCCTACAGAACTCCTTAATTCAAAAAGGTACAAACCAAAATGAGACAATTGTGCATTGTAAGGGTTGCAGATTGAAGGAAGACTTATTAAAATGTACATTTTAGGTAATATTTTAAGAGAACAGATGCGTCAGTCAAACAAAGACTGACTGACTGTAATAAGAGGCATTTTTTTGTCATAGTTGTGATTATTCTGTCAGGTTTGGTGGAACTTCCATATGTTTCCTCTTTTGTTTGAGGTAGATAGGCCACACAGGTCAAACAGAACTACTCAGATTTAGTTTGTGTAAACAGCAGCTACTCTGCCCAGTGCTGTGCTGTACTGCGTTCAAGATGGTTGCTAAGGTTCAGACAGGCGGCGGGGAACAGGACACCTGTTCATCCTGCGACTAGAAGCAGATGGCCCACATGGCTCCTGCTCCCTGAGGGGAAAACCTGTCAGCTGAGCCCCAATTAAGGAGTCACTGCAAGTCAGAGAGGAGCAGGATGGAGGCGGCTGATAGAGAGTAGAAAGGAAAATCAGCGTGATAATAAAGTGACAGTAATGTGAGTTGATTGGATTTTGGAATTCCACTATAATTACTGTTTGGTGTGTTAATATACCAAGATTCCTTTTTCCCACTTAAATTTTTTCCGTGACTTAGTGCTCACCACACACTGGAATCATTCAAATCATATAGATTTATGACCAGAATATTGAAGTATTTTTATCTTTTTATTTTTTAAACTCACTAAATAGTGCAAAAAAAGTGTCCTGAGGCTAATCTCTGTGAAGTGGGTTATATTCTTAGGTTATTATTGTGTAAGAAATATATGATATTAATGAAGATGGCATGATGGGCTAAAAGGCATGTTATCAAAAATAGACAAACAAAAACTGCTGTATTTGAACCCAGTAATACTTCATGTCAAAAATCTAATAAACTTTTATAGCAGGTAAAAACATTTCAACTTAAACTGAGCTTCATAGCATAAATCATGTAATAATGTTCAAATGCTTTTTACATTATTATATAAACTAGTCAAATAAAGCTGTCTGTTTGGAAACTTTGTGAAACAGTGTACGCTCTTTAATGCAAGACAAATGTCAGAAGAAATTGATAATAAAGTAAAATCAAATGATATTAAAAAAAATGTCATTTTACGGTTGGAATTATCACTGCTGGCTTACTGAAACTAACACTGAGGTCTGATTCAGGAAGATGAGAAAAAAAACCTGGCAGAATTTCCAAGCACATGTGATTTATTCTCTATATTCCTCCTGTGGTGATGGCCAAAGTTCTGTCTACTTCTTACTACATATTAATAGTTTTACAGTTTCTGAAATCATGAGTGACCTACCATAACTTGATATTTTATGAATATAGGCACAGCCCTCTAAGCTGTCGATCCCATTGGTTCATAACAGAAGAAACAAACCCAGATTTACAAAACAAGTGGCCCCAGACAAAATTTACCCCAGCAATCCTCCTGATTTTACACATGAAATAAAACTAGAAACTTTATAGTTTAATTATGTACATAAAAAAAAACTGTATAAAACTATTATTTGTTTTATGAGAGAAACATTACAACATGTGTTGTAATAATGCCATAATGTGGCAGGAACATTTCTGCATCTATAAAGTGGGAATAATCCTTAAAAATACTATTAAAAAAAATTCTGGATCTAGATGATGATCGTGATCACCACCCAAATCTACTGAATTGTTCCTCGGGCCATACCCTCTCTTCAGAAAATCTCATCAAATCCTGGCTTAACATACTGTACAATGAAATATGAAATGAGTGCATATAGTTATTAGTTAGCATTGTTTGCTCAAAGCACAGCTGGATAAGTGCAGCCTTATTGTGAGATTTAAGCTCTATTTACTAACAAATTTAGATTTTTTGCTATGAAATGTTCGACACCATCAGATTAAGGTAATGCTCTATGATTTTCTTTTTTTTAATCCATCATTTGCTCTATATTGCATGGATAATTTGGGGTTTCATTTCTTCTTGACAGGTGTTTTGGCATATATTCAGTCCTATTTAATCTATTGGCTGTGTTGGGAAAAATAATAAACCTCCTCACTTTCTGAAGGTAACATGGCATGGTAACTGGAACTGTTTAAGTCCATCCTGACAGGCAGCCAGTCTTTGTTTCTGACCTCCTCTGAGCCTAAAAGTAAAACCCCTCCTCATAATCTGAGGCCTTTGAAAAGATGCCGCCATTTTGTCAGCGCCATGCCCAAACAATAAAGCCCTGCTCTCTCTTCTTTCCTGCTTTCCTTTCTGTCTTTTCTAATTCTTTGCCTTTTCTGCTTGTTGTTAGTTTGAAGGCTTTCCCCTTCACAGCTTCCTTCTCCACCTGCTAGCTTTCCGTCAGACACACACACACACACACACACACACACACACACACACACACACACACACACACACACACACACACACACACACACACACACACACACTTTCTCTCTCTCTCTCCTAACACCGATTTTGGGAGCACACACTACTTTCAACATAATTCGTCTCATTGTCTGAGTCAAGCCAATCCCCCACCCATGAAACAAAGAGGTTGATGGCGGCAGCCGTCCCCAGTGGGCCAGGTGTTCCGCAGGGCTCAATTCTGGGTCCTGTTTTTTTTTTTTCACTCCCTCTTTCTCCTCATGTATCTGTATTTGTGTGTGTGTGTGTGTGTGTGTGTGTGTGCGTGTGTGTGTGTGTGTGTGTGTGTGTGTGTGTGCAGCTGCCCACCAAGGGCCTTTCTTTGTGTCCCCCTCCCCACCATTAACTCACGCTTTCTCGTCCATTCATGACTCGAGCCAGCGGATGGGCTGGTTGTGGTGTGTTTGTATGTATGTGTGTGTGTGTGTGTGTGTGTGTGTGTGTGTGTGTGTGTGTCTGTGAGGTTTTGGGTGGGGGGGAGGAGTGGGTGGAGATACCCTAGATTATCTCAGTGTTTTTATTGGCGGTGAGGATGGTGATTGTTGCTTGCACAGAAAAGCTGTGGTGAAGACAGGAAGGCATGAGATGTGTTTTCTGATTTCTGCGCTCGTATTGGCCAGGAGGCAGACCCGGTGTGAGGAGAGGATGGTAGATGGCTTACACTCCATCTGTTGTCAGTCACACTGCTGAACCTGCAGCATCAGGACACTACACTCTCTCAACCAGGAGGGAGAACTTGAAGGCTGATCTCTAAGGATTGCTGCTAAACTCAACCAGGAAACCAATTTCACTTGGATTGACAGCTTTCTACATCTCTTTTAGTGGATACTGAGATTTGAAAAACTTATTTTTTGCTTCATAAAAAAATAATTTCATTCTACATCTGGGCTCACACCATTCTTGGGAAATTCCCCATGAAGTTTTTGTGACTGTGCTTTGCTACTGGAATGACCAAAGGTAGCGTTTCAAGAGAGAAATTGTAGGAGTTGTTGCCTTGTCTCTGTTTTGCTTTCTTGCTGTTTCTCTTGGAGCTGCGAGGTGAGTTTTATTGCTTTATTTCCTTGTGGTTTCACCTTGGGTTAGCTGAAATTCTGTATGTCTAATGATCCTTAAAAACACTGTTCTCATTCTTTGTTGCACATGCATTGTGATGCAGTGTTTTATCATTACTCATTACTATTTATCATGAAATCTCCCTATCCATACTCACAAAATATGTGGTTACTCAAGTCACAATGATCAGTTTGACAGCAACAGCCTATTTGTGCAGATGTGACCAAAATACTAAAATGCAGTCTAATGCTGTACCTTTAGAAAGACTCAGCAAAACAAAAAGTTCCAGAGTTCTTGTGATTTTGTTGTTTTGTCATAGATCAAATCTGATTGGTTGTTGAAAATTACAAATATCGTATTAACACACTCAAATTGTGGATTTAGACAAACAATGCGAACAGAAATTTAAAAAAAAGTTTTTTAGCCATGCTAGCACCTAAATCAATTTAGCACTTCAGTCAAAATGTGTTGCAAATCTATCAAATGGATTAATGTGACATTTGAAAGGGTGAATTTTTTTTGTTGCTTTGAGAGGTTTTATTCTAGATGTATTAAGTTTGTTCACAAGCAAAACTGAGATAGTTCATCCAGGGAGATTCCTTGGTATTTCCCTACAACATGAGAATTAATTTAATTATGTCTTGACTTATCCGCTCCTAAATTAATCCTCATGTTGTAGGGGAATACCAAGGAATCTCCCTGGATGAACTATCTCAGTTTTGATCAGTTTATTAATTATTTTCAGTTTAATTTAGCAATGATCAATTGGAGATACATAATAATGTACATAAGAATGAGAATGGAACCAGTGATTATTGATGGTTCCATATATATTTCCACATATGATGGCCTATGACTCATCCGCTCCTTGGTTTAGTTACCTACCGGCTGGTAGAGCTAGACGTAACCAACTGGGAGTCTGGACTTCAGAGGTGAAAGTGAGTGCTACCAGAAAGGTCACATGACAGACAGTGGTGATATGTATCACTGACGATGAATCTGGACACCACCAGTTGCAGGAGAGAGGTGGAGGGTGGGAGGGTGGAGGAGGATGCTTTCAGGGAGGTCCCCTGTGGCTTCAGCAGGCATCTGTTGCCCCCGCTGTCCTTATATACCCCACCCCCACCCTCTATGCCCCCTTTGTCCCCCCTCCCAGCCGGTCACTGGAGTGGCAGACTGGCTCACGGCTGGGCTCAGCGAGCGAATGGCAGGCATGCGACGGCCCTGAGGGACTGGTCAGGGTCTGGCCTCGGGGGAGCTCATCCCTTCATACGCCCCCAAGGGCCTGGATCATGACACTTACTGAGATACACAGTGCAGAGGCAGTGCAGGCAGGCTGGGTCACTGAGGTGGAGACTGCAGCATCTGCTCACTATGGAAGGTCTCAGCCCCCTTCTCCCTCTTAACATGTACGCAGATAGAGATTATTTGGTAGATGAGTTAGTCTCTTCATATTATATGTCTGCACACACTTGGATTGGAAACACAAAACAAAAATATAAACATGTTTACTAGGAAGGTTCCCATTTGAGAAGCATTTCTTTTTTTTTTTTGATTTTCAGCTGAATGAACTGAAGAGTGTCTTTTATCTTTTATTATTCTGAGCATAAAAAAATCACATGTTAAGTCTTTAACCCACAAATCTGAATTAATTGGCACATGAGGGGCTCAATTCCAAATGTCTCATTTAACAGAAAACTCAATGAATGGACATATCTCAGGCTGATAGCCATAAAACAAAAGAGCCAATGCAAGTCATACGATACTACGTTTATCATCAAACATGGATTTAAAGCAGTTACAGAAAAGGTTCTGTCTCATTTCAATGATATGGAAGCTTTAATGTAATTCAATACTGAATACTGATACTAATTTGGAGCGTTAATGTGCAGAGAGCATCACTGTCCAGGATTTTTCTAGGTCAAAGTGCAGTGATTACACATAGAGTATTTGACAGACTCTGACTCAGCGATTAACATTTGCTGTATTACTGTCATATTTCTGCTGACTCCTCAAAAATCCCGTCTGGCAAGCTATGACTGAGGCTGATGTGACTGCTGCATGACCAGGCTTCATGTGCATGCATGTGTGTGTGTGTGTGTGTGTGTGTGTGTTTGTGTGTGTGTGGTGGTGGTGGAGGTGAACGGGTTTAAGGAGCCCCAGCCTCCGTCTGTGCATGCCGCTCAGGCCGAGAGAACAATACTCCCGTCACAGGAGGACAGATTGGGCGGCAGCTGCATTGTTGAAGGACGGCAAGCCAGACACACTTCTTTACCCCGCCCCTCTGAAACACACACTCACACACACTTACATAGAAAAACACACTCTCACCCTTTCCTTTTGTGTCTCCTTTGTTGTCGTCGGACTAAATTATTCCAGTTCTCTTGTGGCATTCAGGGTGACAAACAGCGGCGCGGCAGCTTATACGTCGGGGTCAGGACATTAAGAGGCCCCTGCTTTCCGGTGCTTTCACTTGAGATCCAAGAGACTCGTCATTACGACTGTCCTATTAAAAAAAAATTAACTTTTTGAGTTGTTGGCACAGACCGGTTGATAAAAATTAGTCATCAGAGAATAACTTGTAAGCACCCAAGTGAAATGGTTTGGCTAAACTAGACTAAACTAGACTATGCAACGTTTGAAAAAAGGCTAATGCAAACTGGCTCTTCCAAAAGAAAGACTGAAATCCTAAGCCATAGAAAACACCTTTGCTTATTTTTAAACATTTCTTTCACTTTTGCGCATTAATATTAGTATTAGTTAGTATTAGCAGTTAGTATTAGCCACTGTTTGCAAGATTTACATAGCCCTATATAGTGAAATTTAACTTCACTCACTCTATTATTTTTTTTATTTTTCAAATTGACATGTTTGCTGTATCTTGCCTTTGCTCCATCCCCCTTGCTCTGAATCCGGTGACCTAAAACTGATGTCTTAAAGCTGAAGCATTTGACTCTCGTGGCCACAGCTGCTAGTTTACGGCAACGTCACATAGGGTTAGGGGTCTCTCTCAATTTTCTGCTCTTTCATTTATATGCTGCACAGTTTTTTGCCTTGTCTTAGATTTAGTCTTTTTCTGAAGCTTGGCACTGCCTCGTCAGATTAAAATGAGGTTTCAGTCAACGTCAGGATGGTTTATTATCTGAACAGCAGTGAATCTAAATGTGAGAGCTTCCAGAGCAACTTAATAGATTCTGTTTAACAGAGACTTTATAATCCTTTCATTGAGAGGTTTGGAAAAAAAAACACACCCAAACACTGTAAATAACCGAGGCATATAATTTTTTCGTAGACCAGGAGGCCGTTTGATGCTTGGGAAGTACCTGACATGGGTATTTCCACAGATAAACAACACACAAATATATTGGTACTGATGCTACTACGGGCTCTACTAAATGTTTCCGTTACTGTTGAAGAGTTTATCTGTAGGGCTTGCAGATGGCTTCAAGAAGCAGAGTAATGACACCCTTCAATTTGTTGGGTACATTTTCTTTTCTTAAAAATTAGGCCAAACTGAACTGAAAGTTTTTACACCCGACTGGGACTGATCATAAGATCTTCAGATCCCATGGCATCCTCATCGCAGCACATTCTGCATAAATGTGCACCTTGCATGTTTTTTAATCCATATTCAGATAAAAAATACATATATAGATCACATGGTAATACCAAGCACAAATTGGATGAGCAGTTTTGAATGTATTATTGTATATTCTATATTGAAAACAGCCTGCATCCTTTCACTTTCATGCGGTCTTCAGGGATTTAATATCCGTTTGACATCCATTCTTGTGTCTCCCTCAAGCCTCACTCACAGGGCCAGTAACTATCAGCAGTAACGGTGGGGTCCGTCAGGTGCCCAGAAGGTCACGGAGGGCGTGGAGCTGGATGTATGAGACGGCTTCATGGGCGTGAAGGACCTTCTGGAGGATGGGACAGGCCACATCCTCACCCTGGGGCTGGGTCTGGACTACCTCCACGTGGAAGGTTCTGAGCGGCAGGCTGACCTCAGCACTACGCAAGGTGCTGGGAATATAGAGGTGTTACAGGTCAGAGCTGGTGCACAGAGTAACAGCATTGGTCATGGTACCACCAGTTTTGGTACTCATTCAAGCTACAGCAGCAGTAGCAGTTACAGTAACTCCTCTGAGGAGAGTGTGGTCTTCGACAGTGATGATGAACGGCTCCATAATGGATCTGGTTCTGAAGCTCAAAACCCTCAGCAATATGAGCCACCTCACCAACACCACCAAGAGTCCTCCACAGTCTGTCAAACAGTCAGGCTGGACCTGGCACCAAAAAAATCCCCTGGAGACCCCACACAGCCAGAAACATCATCTCTGACTGACCCTGCCACAGACTACCGCACCAAGGTGGAGTTTGCTCTCAAGCTGGGCTACTCTGAGGACCTGGTGCTGCTGGTGCTGAGGAAACTGGGCCCAGACGCACTCATCAATGACATCCTGGGCGAGCTGGTTAAACTGGGAACAAAGACAGAGATGGATCAGCAAGGAGGTTCAACTGTCTCTCAGTTATCCTCCTCCTCTTTGTCATCCTCTTTGTCCTGCTCCTCCTTCTCCTCATCCTCCAACTCCTCTCTGGACTCCTTACGGCTACTGTGTCCATCACAGCTGCTGGACGACAAAGAAAACCTTCGGCCTGTTGTGGTGGATGGGAGCAACGTAGCCATGAGGTAAGGATGAGAAGCTCTCAGAAACAACAGGTTTATGCTCTTCTGCCTAAATCATTGATGCTTAAACTAAAGGGTTACCTGGCCGTATGTATTGCAAATGATTCTTTTACTAAACCTTGTGGCACACCTGTTTGCTGTGAGTATTATACAAGCACATTCACCAAATTTCAGCATATCTGGTGTTTTTGAGAGTTTTCTTGGGAGGGTTTCAAGGTTCATATTACCGTTCTGAAGATCATCTCAGGTGCTCCATTGACCCATATGTGGTCAAGATCCTCAAAATTAACCTCCTCACCTTGCCTTGGGTGTTGATTGCCTCAATTACTTCACACCAACCCATTTCAGCGGCCAGAAATGATCTATAACTATCGTGTTTGCACTTATATCGCCCATTCTGCTTTTAATATGTCTTTCTGCTCTTTCAGCCATGGAAATAAGGAAGTGTTCTCCTGTCAAGGCATCCAGCTGGCTGTTGATTGGTTCTTGGAACAAGGTCACCGTGACATCACTGTGTTTGTCCCTGCCTGGAGAAAAGAGCAATCACGACCTGATGCCCTCATCACAGGTAACAGCTGCTAGAGCTTTCAGTTATGATTTGACAATGAAATGTTTTTCCTATCTTATTTAATAGCAAGGGGGGGGGGGATTTATCATCCCATTCTCGTCCTTTTATTGTATTTAATCACATTCTTCTTCAGATCAAGAGATCCTTCGTCGGCTGGAGAAAGATAAGATCCTGGTCTTCACTCCGTCTCGCCGTGTGCAAGGACGCCGTGTGGTGTGCTATGATGATCGCTTCATTGTCAAACTGGCCTATGAGTCTGACGGCATTATTGTTTCCAATGATAACTACCGCGACCTAGCCAACGAGAAGCCAGAGTGGAAGAAATTCATTGATGAGCGTCTACTGATGTACTCCTTTGTAAATGACAAGTAAGCAACTCATGCAACAAGAAACCGGATTCTACTGGAAAAAAGAGAAGAGCAAAATTCTGTTAGAAATTCTAAAAGAGAAAATTAGTAAATCCTTCAATTAGATTTCGAATGCCAGAGGGAAATAAAGAAGACTACTGATGAAGAAAACGTGTATCGTTTTTTTTTTTAATTTATAGGAAAAATAGAATATAGATGGAAATATAGGAACGCTTTGCTTCTATGCATTAGCCATTAAAAAAAAGCCTTTAAATTTGAGGTTGATAAATATTTCAATGTATTAACTGCATATCCAGGTTCATGCCACCAGATGACCCACTGGGACGTCACGGGCCCAGTCTGGAGAACTTCCTGAGGAAGAGGCCTGTTATTCCTGAATACAGGAAGCAGCCATGTCCTTATGGTAAAAAAAAAAATACATTATTATACATTGTTATATACATTTATAATATACACTATACATGTATAATATTATACATGTTTATTCTTCATATTGGAGTACTGTAAGTCTCTTTAAAGAAGTGTAATATGTTAGCTCCCTTTTCATCTTATTTTTTTTTTTCATTTCCGAATTAAATTCCTAAATTCTTGAGTCTTGAGCATATTATTCAACTTTTCTTATGACAGGGATGACTTTGCTCTACAGCATTGGAATTAACAGAATATAAGATGTATAAATGCTATCCACTGACCAAGATGCTTTAAAACTAAATGAATGGAAGTAGTCATTCAAATCTTTCTTCATTTAGGAAAGAAGTGCACATATGGACACAAGTGCAAGTTTTACCATCCAGAAAGGGGAAGCCAGCCCCAGCGTTCTGTGGCAGATGAGCTCCGTGCCAGTGCCAAAATTTCATCAGTAGCTTCCAGAGGTCTGCTGGAAGATGCCTTGATGGTGAAGAGCCAAAGTTCTGGGCAACCAGAAGGAACGGCCGAGGCTGAGCAAAGTCAGAACACTCCAAAGAAACGTCCAAACCCGAGCACTCTGAACTCCTTCAATGACCTCCTGGACGACAGTCTTCGGGTCCAGTCCAAAGTGGAGGGACGTAGGGGGAGTAGTAGCAGCAGCAGCAGCAGTAGCTGTAGCAGCAGCTTTCTCACTCCAGGAGGGCCCCCTTCATCAGGAAGCCTTAAACGATGGGAGCATCCTGTAGGAAGTGGTGGAAGCAGCTCCAGGGTTGTTGGAGCTTCAGGACCAAACCTGGCTGAAACTTACCTCAGATGTGACTCTCCAGACCTGGGCTACAGCTCCATGGTAAAGGCCTACTCCAGCCTCAGTCTTCTGGTACCACAGAGTCCTGAACACTTCCTCCCAGCTGATCTGCGAGCTGGATCACTGCCATCAGACTGTAGCAGTGAAGGCAGTGTCAGCTCAGACTCGTTCTCCCCTGACCCCTTGTTAGATGATGTCCCCAAGTGCCACCATCACCACCACCATCCGCACCACCATCATCATTGCTCTAGTCAGTATGGTCATGCTGCAAGTCATGTCCCTCCTGGTCTGGGACAACAGAGTCCTCATGTCTATCCCATTACTCAAGCACTGCAGAGACAACATGGTTTTGGCTTGGATGATCCCCCATATTCTGTTACCTCTTATGCATCCCCACGTCCCTTCAAGGCCCCTTCAACCTGCATCCCACCCCACCCTCAGCATTCTTTGCTGAGCAGTTTCCCAGGGGAGTTCAAAACTCGCTCACCACATCTGCCCCAAACATCCACCGCCCACTCCCAGAGCTCCCCGTTCGGCCGCAATGTGATGACCTCTCTTTGGCAGGAAGCTGGTCTCCAGGATTCCCAAGTGTACAAAGGGTCACCACTTCATTCCAGAAGAAACCACTCTGAGCTGAACCAACAACCACAGCATCAGACAACCTGGGACCCCCATTACCAGCAGTCCCCTAAGCCTTGCTATGATCTGTTTGCCTTCCAGAGTCTTCCAGAAATCCACGAGAAGGCTTGGCACTCCCCTTTGGGCAGGCAAGCCCATTCATCTCCCCGTGGCCTTTCAGGATCCGGTCTTCCACCAATCCCGCAGCTGTCCCTTCCATCCATCACTACCCACAAAAGCCACCTGCCTTCAATGCCCCAGCACCAGGAGCCCCCTGGCTTGGGTCGATACCAAGACCTTAGGGAGAGGGTGTTTGTTAACTTGTGCCGCATCTTCCCTCTAGATATGGTGAGGATGGTGATGACCAGGAACCCTCATGTGATTGATGCTCAGGAGCTTGCCGCTGCAATTTTGATGGAGAAATCACAGCACGGTTCTTGAATGGTGAAGTTACAGCTTCATCTTAATGAGTGTCACTTCTGCAGGTTTATCCCTTGCAATTATCTTAAAGTCAGGTTGGACATACACAAACCAAAAGCACAAGATATGAAGCTCCTTAAGCTCATAATGAATTGCTTATTTAAAGTGCAGGGAATTTGTCTCGTTATTTTAATGGTATATTTTTAAAGGGAAGTCCCCAAAATTGCCATATTTTTAAAATAAAAATATGCCTTCTTTTTCAGCACTTCACAAAAGGTTTGGGGTTTAATGTGAAAGACTGGCTTGTTCCTTAGAGTCAAGGCACTGGTGTGCTTAGGGAGGCTGTTAATGTGTTTCAAGGGTGACAGTGTTGTTCGTTTTAAATTAATTTATTTGTTACATTTTAAGTTATTTACATATTTTGAAATTATTCTCTTTTTGGCACTTTTTTTGTTATTGTTGTGTTTCCACCTTAGCTTTTTTTATTTTTCGGCAATCATATCAGGGTGTAAGTATAGCTCAAAAAACTTCAGTTTTCCAGTCACCGAGTGGACAACCTGGGGTGTATAAAATATTCAGTCGTAAAATTTCTCTGCCACAAGGCAAATACATTCCTACCGTATTGCTTGAATTAGCGAACGTATCTTTCTGAACTGACAGGTGGTAGATCAGATGTTGTGGTAAGATTTTCTGGATTTTCCCCACAGGGAAGTGAAACAAAAGAAGATAGCAAAAACTCCATAAGAAAACCCCAAATTGCATATTTATAATAAGTTAATGTCCTCTGCCAGGATAGCCCTGTCAGCTGTTTTTACTCTTCATCAGCTTTCAGTACTGATTTTCTTTAAATCAAACCTTCTGTCCTATTTATATCATATCAATATTCTAAATCATATCAAAGTGGCTGTTGAGAGTATGGACACCAGAAACATTTGGGTGGAATGAGGATAGTTGGTATTATTTTAATTTAAAATATGTGTTAATTTATTACTTTTTTATATGTGTGAGAATGCTATGGTGCATGAGACACAGGGTCTCCTCTCAGTGGTGAACACTAGGAGTCTTAAGGTACCACAAACAGGGTGTAACTATTTTGTACCCTTCTGTTAAATACACACAGATCCACACTTTTGCAGTACAAGACAGGAGTTGTTCTTAAAATTAAAATCTAAAATCACCAGACTCTTAACATCAGGACAACTGTTAGCTTTTAGCTCTACAAACTTTTCCCAGTGCCATTAATCTCATTGGGTTTATTAAAACTTGGTGGTTTAGTAAAGACAATAAATCATATGTCTTTTTTACAAACATATATGAGGTCGTAACTTTGGTTATTCCTTCATTCCCATCATATATTTGAGGAATTAGACAGCAATAAAGCTAATATGACTAGTTTAAAGTCTAGATTAGAGGTTTTGTTCAGGTGTAAAAGAGTTCAATGTCAGTATATAATAATACCAATATCAATAATACCAATATCAGTTCATAGTTTGTATGCAAATGATTGCATTCGATTTTTATTTTACAGCGTCTCAACTTTTTTGGAATTGGGCTAAAAAAAAAAAAAAAAAAGGTCAAAATTTTGAAAAACTCAAAGTGACTTCTTCATATTGTGTTTGTTTTAGCCAACCAAAAGTAATTATTACGATTTCACATCAGCATTTTTACTGCTCATTTTTCCCTTTTGTGGTCTGATTTCTCTTTGGAAGTATTTCAAGTTGCCTTTTTAACAATATTCTTACTTAAATTATCTCCACAGATGAGATTATTTTAATATCTGAGGAACTGTTTGTGAATCTAAAACTCTTGCCTGGTTAGCACAATATCTCATAGCCAGATTAGACCTCTCTTCGTTGATACAAATTGTATCCTATGAAATATATAACGAGTTTTATATGAAAATATTTAAACAAAAAAATATTGCGAGTTGAATATTTTGAGTATTTGTGGCAAACTTTGTCACCTGCGATACTCGGCCTTTATTTAAATGAGGTGGCTTTTTACTGCCTTTTTTTTCCAAGTGCAGGAAAGAAAGGATCTCAAATGCACTTTTTGGAAACAGCTATAGTTATTGTTTATATTGTCCATGAACTGAAATGGTACTGTGTAGCCCCAAAAAAATATCAAAGCGTTAAAAATAAAGATGTGATAAAGGGTGATGTGCTCTCGTTTTGATGAGCGTGGCTCAAAGTAAAACTTCTTCTCAAATTTGTGCCCCAGACGCCTTTCTTATAAACTACAAACACAGCATTTTCTTCTTCATTTGTCTTAAAGCTCTCTTACTTGAAAAGCTTTCCTCTCAAGTGCTATTCTATAATCTGGTCTCAGGAACAAGTCCTCAGTGATTCCTGCCATCACAGGGCTAAAAAGTCTGTCAGATGATTAGTTTTCCCCCGACACTCTTATAGCCTTGTGGTTTGATGTCTGGTATGACCGATGCTGGTCTGGCTGGCACTGTGTGCTGGTGTTTGCTACAGGGATGCCATGCTGCATGTTAATTTAACAACCCTCCAAAGGTGTTGTGTTAAGATTCCTGTGGATATTAAAAATCCTGTTTACTGTATGAGGGCAAAAATATTTTTCTATGATCATAAAGAGCTATTTTTCTAATTGTACATGATGTTTATCTGAAGAGATTGTAGTTGTCAGTGTTGCTGAACAGATGCGCACACTGTTAACTGTGCTAATGTTGTGTTGTGTTTAGATTTCTCCACAAATGTTACTTGACAGTGTTCAGACTGAATATGAATCAAGGAAATTCTCACCTCGCTTTATTCGAGTGACTTTGAGGTTTTTTGTCCTTTTTTTTTTTTTTGCACAGCAAATGTAAGCTGTAGCTGTTTGTTAGTCACATACACACCATACGTTTGTGTGTGCTGCGTGTGTGACTGCTCAAATGCCCAACACTTGTGATGCTGGATAGGATTTATGGGCAGAAATAGATTTTAATGCCCATAATTATATTTCCATCAGTGTATAATCTCCTGAAACTCAGAACTGTTGTGCTTAAAATTAGCTCTTTACATCTACAGTAGCCCAGAACAGACAAAACACAAAACACTGACTCTAGAGAGGCATTTTTCACATTTTTAGCGACCACCACAGAGGAGGGTGAGACGAGGGGAGTTCAGTTGGCTTTTTGCAAATCTTTTGAGCAAATGCTTATGTAGAAAATATAAAGGTTGTTGGTATGGGCGAGTTCCATGCTGCCAGGTATCCCACAATGCTTTTGCTTTGCTTGAATCTCAATGAACCTGAACAGGGGTGATATACTTATTTTGCACCATTGTCAGTAAGCATTCCACAGTGAACTCGTCTCTGTTATCTTGCATAATTTAATGCTGTCACGCTGCCTAAAATTTGCTTCATATTCAGTCTGAACACACCATTAAGAATTGTGTCTTGACTGTTTTTGTTTGTTGCTTATTTGACTAAAATGGCCTCAAATCCAAGTATTTATCCAATGAGAAAGAAATGTAATCCACCAACAATGTCCCTGTTTATCACAGTTAATTACCGCCTTTATTTCTAAGCTTTAATACGGCTTCATTTGTGCTGTAGAGGTCATTTACATGCCATTTTTTCAGGGGACCAAAACCAAGTAATAGTTGTTGTTTTTTGTGCTTTCTGATGCCTGCCCTCGCTCAGTAGTGGTTACATTAAGCCAAAATAAATGGTATTTAAGTGTTTGACCATTGCTGCAGTTTCACTGTGTCCTGTTGACAGATGAAGCATTTCATTTAAAAAAGCTGTCATGTACAGCCTTGCTATGAATAAGGTATACTGATTAAACTATGTCTGAAAAATACCTATTTATAGCATGAGCAATACAAATAATAAGTATTGCTTTAAACTGAAATTGTATTTGAAAGAGTTCTACGTGCACGATGTGCCAAGCCCAAATACACGATCCACTTTACAGAAAAATAAAAATAAAACAAACCTTAGATGCTTCTCCACATACAAGTGTTATCTTTATTAGCTGTACCTTGTCTTAACTCATCTTTTCCCTTTAAAATAAATAAACAAACATCTTTTTTTAAGTGGATCTCTGTCACAGGGCTGTGGAACTCAACTGAGCTTTATTCAATAAAACCCAAAACAAAAGCATGAAAAGCAAAAATGTCATTCCTTTAAAATCTGGGAATCTGTGGCCAAATGAGACATGTTGACTGTTCTTATGTGTGGTGTAAAAGTGAACAATAAAAGCCCTAATGAAGCTTTCATGTGTTGTTTGGTCATTGTGAGGTTCCATATTGGCTGTTGAATTTTAAATGCAAGCTGGGGAGATCTAGTTGGAGACCCTGTATACGCTGTATAATTTTGGATGAGACATCCATTCTATTTACCTCCGCTGCTGAGAGTTGGAGGAGGTTATGTGATCGCCCGCATTTGTTTTTTGTTAGACTGTCTGGAAAATATTTCTAAAAGTTGTCAACGTATTTTGATGAATTTCTGCGTAGCGGTGGACTGTGGTCCGAGGAAGAGTTGATTAAATTTTGAGGCGGATCTGTGTATAGATGCAGATCCTGGATTAGGGTCAGTGTTATTGAATCTGGTGACACTTGAGTGGCCCTGATGTTTAGTAGACTGGCTCATTATAAGATATATTGTTAAATGAATCCAAAAATAAACAAATAATTTTGGCTCTACACAGTGATGTGTTGGATATTTTGAATTAAGAGATAATAGAAAACTACAAAATCACCTTTATTTTATCAATTGTAAAGTTCAGGTAAATGTTTCTCATTGGTTTCACTGCACATAAAGTGCACAGCACTTTCTACATATAACTTTTTTTGGTATGGTTTGATTTTTTCATTTGGTTCATTTTTCAGACTTGTATTGTCTGGCTGAATGTATGTGAAGATTTATTTGTTAGTGGTGGGTCAAACATATCTTATTAACATTTTTGTTTTGTATTTATTAAATAAATTATATATTGTAATTCCTTCATTCTAAACCACAATTGTTTTCCATAAAAAATCTGCATAACCCTAAAATGGTTCAACAGATAAATACTTTTGACCAAAAAAATAATATAAAAAAAAACAAATGTTATTTTAAATTGACTGATAAAAATATCAGTGACTGAGTTTGTTCCTGCTGTTATTTAAAAGATTCTTCTGCTGGTAGCAGTGAACAATGTCTCCCAGTAAAACCAGTTAAGTGATGCAAAATCATGTAACTCAATCTTACATTAATGTATTCTCATGTTAATGACAGAACACTTCACTATGCTGCAGTAAGAACATTTGCACAGCAGTGTGTCAGATTCAGACACGAACATCCACACATAACATCCTTTGTCGACAAATCCATCCTGTACCCACTCCAACTTTAGGCAGGAGCCTCAAGGTCATACTGTAGCTGCATAGTTGGAAATATAAATTCATTCTTTATTGTGGGGCAAAATACTCATTTGAACAAATGACTCAATGGATAGAGAATGCCAGCACAGCAAAAATGTAAAATAAGCTCATTTAGTTTGCATATCTGTTGCTTACAACTGTCAGAGTGCCGTTCAAAAGGACAAGTTAGCTGATGAAACATTAACAATGACACTCACAGCAGAGGTGAACACTTTCCCAACACAAACTGACATAAAGTAAAACTACACAGGAAGGAAAAGAGACAAATAAGGCTTTTTTTTTAAACAAATTATTTCAATTGTTCGACTGATGACGAAAGAAGTGAGGGTACAGATACTAAAGCTTTACGGATGAGTGTGCCGGCAACAGCAAGCTACAGATTATAGTCATTTTTTTGTGTTATATAAAACCAAAACCACAACCAATCAGGTCCAGTCTCTCATTTTGTCTAATGTTCCTCTTATTATTCAATTATGATACATGCAAGCATTAAAACTGTCATTATTGTAGAAGGGAGACGTCCATGATTGACAGGATGTACAGGTTTTAAAGACGTGTGCTTCATTGGGGAGGGGGTGGAGCTCTAAAAAGCAGGTAGCAGTGTGATTGGCCAAACGCTGCTAGGCTTTGGCGAGGCTAAAGCTACAAAGCCTGTTAGCCGGTCTGTCTCCTGGAGGGAAAAAGAGCAGGAGTTCTTGGTGGCAGCAGCTTTTGGGCTTTACAAAGAAAGTGAGGCATTGACATAGAAATGAGACAAAATGTCTCTCTTATATCCGCCTTTCCTCCTCCTCCTTCACATGGATTCAAACTCATCTATGCGCTGCTTGGTGTTGCCCTGGCGAATCTGACGCAGGGTTTTGTACTTGTCTCTTCCTGCTCGGACGTTTTCAGCATGCAGCATGTCGTTCTGCGTTTTCTTGGTATCATCCCGGGCCTCTGCCAGTTCTGAACTCAGAGCCTGTACAGAGAGCAAAAACAGAGAGAAGAGGGATGAGAGGTAGAAAACATTACATCATAGCTTCGATGATGAGATGAGATAAGCAGCGTATTAAGGAGAAGTTTGAATATTGATTTCAGTGATTGCAATCAAAGAATTTTAATTTTAATTTTATCATGATCCGACACATGAAATATTCAAACGGACAGTGAATGCAACACAACGGATTAAGTTCCACTGGTTTACTTTACACAAAGCGAAACTCTTTCTCATGTAATAAAAACACATCTCAGTAATTTCTGTCATTTTGATACAATTTCAGTCATAATACAGTTGCATTAAAATATGCAGCAATTATAATTCAATATCACCTCCCCTTTCATCACTGCTTATGGTGTGAAGCAGTTTTTGGATGAGTAGTGCTTGAGAAACATAAATATAGACACATCGCCCTGCATGCATGAGACTAAACAGCTGTCAGTGATTTGATTTTTAAAGTTGTGGTTGATTTAAGCTAACATTAGCTGCCTTTAATGAATTGAAATGTAGTGTTTCTAACACTATAACTTAGTGTAGCCATCCAGCTTGAGCATGAATTCATGAATTTTATCAAAAGCAATGATACAGTGGTTAAGCCTTTTCATTTATGATGTCAAGATTCCAATGGCAGGCATCCACTGCAAATGATGATAACGTTTTAAGTCTAAAATCACATCTTTTAATGTATTTTTGAATTTTTGTTTATTTTTTCTGTATTTTTAATACATATCAGACAGTTTACTTAGCTCTTTATAGGTGCAGTGTAGCTTTAGCCTACAATTACAATGAGTATTATTAATAATTTAGGTGTGGTTCATGTTTTGGTAACACCTTAATGAGATGTCTGTAATATTGCAATATTACTGTGTCGTAACTTCAGTTTAAAAGAGGAAAAATACTGGTGGCACATGCATATATAATATCTTAAACTGGGTTTGGAAGTGCTGCATCCAGAACTTCAGGTGCTCTCCAGCTCTGCAGGTCCATAATATTAAGAAGGCTGCAAGCAGCAATACTGAAGGCAAAACAATCGGCCTGTTATGAACAGGCATAATGCCAAACTTCAAACAGGCTTCAGAACAGTAGTCCACAAGCCAATGGGCGGAGTCACAAAGGCTACCTTCACTTCTATTATACAGTCTGTGGGAATCCCACTGCTGACATTACTACAGAAAAAAAGTCTTATTAACCAAAGCTAAATGACCACATTCATCTTCGACATACAATTTTCCAGTAGCTTTATGGGAAAACAATTTCAGTACAGTAAAAGTATCTCCATGCCAGCAGTGATGAAGTTATCCTCCAACACTCCACATAAACATCAAAAGATACAGTTTGTAAGATTGTGCCAAGAAAGTCTTGTAAAGCTATGTTTTATTAGAAGAGTGGTTTTTTGGAGGAATATTAAAAGTTCCATCACTGCAGCCAAACAGCATGTGGCGCAGGGCCTTTTCTCTACACTAAATACAAATGATGAAGCTGTTGTTCCCTCTTTTGCAAAACACTGAAAATGATGACTGAGGGTTTCCACCTGTATATTTGCACCAAAAATCTGAGAAACTGTTTCATTCATGGCTTTTATCTAATTAGCTATAGCAAGTAATCTCTGTTGCACTGTGGCTACTTAGCAGTTTAGTCTTTCTGTTTTTGAACATGGGCAGTAATCAGGATTCAGGAAGCACAAACACTTGCAGTGATGACAGAAGGTTACAAATAATCCTCTCTGTAACAATAAATAATGTTAAAGTAGATTTTTTTTTTAATCTCTCCACTCCTGCAGTGCTGCCCCTACCTGTAACTGTTTCTTGACGCGATCGTTCTTCTGCGCCTCAGTGATGCGTTCCTCTTCACTGCGGTGGCTGGAGACGCCCTCGCTGAGCAGCTCGGCGCTCGCCTCGGCGTTCGTTTCATCCTGCTCATCGTGTTCTGGGGCCGGCGGGGACATCATGGCCGACTTTAGCTCCTCCCTGGTTTTCTCCAGGTCGTCTTGTGCTGCCAGAGCCTGGAAACAAGACACGAACATACTTACAGAGGGATACTGACAGCTTACTAATTAAAGGTGACAGAGACAGACGCACACATTCAGCCACTGAGATAAGTGAGGCTCACTGGATACCAGTTCCATCCCAGTCTGAACAGCTGGGACCATAAAATGGGATTTAAATATCTTATCTAGTTAATATTTAATCTAAATAGCTTCTTTTAACTCTAGCAGATGGATCAGTTGTGGACTGCATTAAGCTTTGCACCAGTTTAAAGGAGCATAGGAACATAAAAGCATAGAGTAGAGGCCTTTCGGTCCTCTGTCATCACTTTTAATAAAGTACTAAGCAACGCCTCAATATCAACATCAACTAAAAAGAGAAACAAGACCACTGATTGTGTTAAATGATGGCAGCGGTGCATGAAGACACGTCTCGCTACCTGCAGAATGCCAATGTCAACTACATGGCTGCAGCAACGTAACTTTGATATGAAGATAAATGCCCAGAGAGATTTACAGTTGGCATAAAATGTGCAATTAAAACATTTCTGCATCTGCAGGTGTTGAAAAAGAGAATGAAATTATATGATTTTTAAAAAATATTTTTTTAATTATTGATTTTTAGAATCAAATCAATTGTTTTATATTTAATAAAAAAAATATTTTTATATTATTACATAAAATCAGAATAATGAGCCCAAACATGCAAAAACATGTCCCAGACACAGACACATGGTGAGTTCCATTACTTTGTGTTGCCATTCTGTTGCTTCGTCGTCCTTTTTCCTCTTGGCCTCCTCCAGCAGAGCGATTTTGGCGGTGAACTCTGCTAACTCAGCAGCCTGTCGAAAATAACACAATATCAGTACGAAGTTACCAAATCGAACTTTGAGAACTTTACAGTTATATGAAACAGACAAAGCAGCGCTAAACTAAAGCAGTAAATGTTGAGGGGTTGGGATCAGTGGTTGTGGAGTGCAGGTACCAGTTGCTCCTGGTTCTTCATCTGGTCGGCAGCCTGCTGAGCCAGTGATGCCTTCGCCTCCTCCGCTACCTGCTTCTCCCTCTCTAGCCGCTCTGCCTCCTCCTTTGCCCGCTTCCTCTCCTGCTCCAACTCCAGCGCCTTGCGAGTCTGCTCCTCCAGGTCTGCATGAATACACAGTGAATATATAGATGAGTTACAGACCATCTTTACCTTATGTGACTGAGTGACCAGTGAGGGAGGCCAAGAAAATGCATGACAAACATCGTAGGAGATGTTGCATGTGTGTGCATGCTAACTGATTTGTTTAATGACTGAGGCAACATTCTCTCTCGCTCTCTCATGCTTGTGGAATTATCTTCCTTTAAATATCTTGGTGCAAAACAAACTCATAACCAGGGCTGTTACTGGGGCTGCAGAATTAATCGCATGCCTAATGTTGTCTAAACACAAACAGCTTTGCTGCCTCCTAGTCAAGAATGATTAGATAATGATTAGTAAACAGAGCTTTTGAATGTTCGTTTGTGCAGTCATACCCCTCTGAGCTCTCTGCGTCTGCTCCTCGATCTGCCTCAGCCTCTCAATCAGCTCGTCCTTCTCTCGCTCTATCCGCTCCTTCTCTTTCTCCGCATGCTCGCGCTTCTTCTTCTCGTTCTCCAGCTGCGCTCTGTCAAAATAACAGAAGACAGCCATCATCACACCCAGCAGGTGACTAAAACGTGTCGATCAAGGTGAATAGTCTGAAAACGTAGGGAAATATTTGCTTTTTAAAACATAATTTCGGACATTTTCAGGTACCACATTGAACAATGAGGTTGGGTTAAGTTCACTCTCTGTTTTGTTGAGTGGCTTCATCCTCCAAAAATATCTGGACACAAATGGGTTGATGTAATATATAATGTGACTAATACAATGTCTTTTGTATATTAGGTTACATCAAACATTGTCAGTTTTCACATCTTAGGTTAATGACAGTAAATCAGACTCCAGTTGTATTTCTGGTTCCACTGGCATGTTTTTGTTCTATTTCATAATTTTCTACCATCTAAAATGGGATTATTAAAGACCTCACAGGTCAATAATGAGAGGAAAACAAACAAACAAAGATATAGTCCACACAAACAGAGATGGATGCAAAGGTCTCCACATGAATAACATTTGAAACATCACATCCTTGTGTCCCACACTATTCCAGAGATATGAATTGAGTTTTGCCTGTTGTGTTCAATGCTCTCTGCGACATGTGGAAATATATATACACTGCAGCTCAGGCCTGCAGATGATTGTTTTAAGCAGCACTGCCCTCTACTGTTGACAAAGCTTTATCCCAGCTGATTCTAGGAGAGAGGCTGGGTTAAGGGCTGGACAACATGGTTAAAAATCACCAGGTTGTTTTCATATTTATCAAAATCAATATTTATCATTATATATTAGCTGCTGCCAGTTGAAGAGTATCCTGATAATCCATACCAGAGTTAAACTTTGGAGTATAGTATATAACACAGAATATCATAATTTAAGCATTTAACGGCGCAAACATGGCTGGGTTCCGATATAAAACGACATCTACTTATTGATAATGCACTTATTGATAATGCGCATTGTTGTCGTTGACTCCAGCATTTAATATCTGTTTCATTATCTTTGCAGTTCAGCACCTCTCTACCGTCTGTGCGACATAACCCTGCACCCCCTGCAAGGTAGGCAACAGGCAGCATCACAGAGAGTAGAGGCAGCACATTTAATGGCTACGTAATGTTAAATATCAGCTGTGTGAGTGGCTGTTAGTTCTAGCCACACTGAGGAAAAATGTCCAAAGTGCTGTAAAAACAGGAAGGCCATCCTTTCGAGGTTGAATTCATGACAGATGGCGCTTCGAGACCAAACTATAGATATTATAGCACAATGGACTGTACCTTTCCATCTGTTTGTGGTGCTTCTCCTCCCTGGCCTGAGCCTTCATCTGCTGCACCTCGATGGTGTCGGGCTTCCTCCTCCTCATGTACAGCTCATGGTTTCCCATACATAACGCGAGGATGCGCTTGTTGATCCGCAACCGAGGAGCGTAAAACACAAAGTCCTGCAGCAAACACGAAGGATGGATGGAGCAGCGTTAAAACTTTTTTTTTTTTTTTTTTTAAATATCAATCACACATCATTCCAACACTTACTGGAGCTTTCTTGTCGATGGGCTTGATGACAAACTTCTTGTCGTTGAAGGAAATGTTTCGGATTTCACTCCAGGGGAAGCCGATCTTTGGCGACAACCTTAAGTGGCAACGATGAGATTTTTAATTAATGATTAAAAGGCTGATGAAGATTTACTTATCAACCGTTTTTTCTAAACTGAACACATATGCGTTTTTCTTGAAGTTTCAAAAATAAAAATTAACTTAAAATATTGGGCGTCTGATAGAAGCCTGTTTTCAGGTTATCTATCAGACGTGCTGTTCAACACCAGAAGAGGGCGCTGTGGTCAAATCAATGCAGTCTAGGGTCACTGAGGGAGTTGAGAAAGTCTATGCATATTCTTTTACCAGCTATAATGTAGGTAGAGAAAAGAGTAACACTAGTTTGTGACATGGGGACAAATTTATTTTATTGATTATGATTGATTTCAAACATGAGTTTATAAGAGATTTATTTCTCCAAATAAAAATACAATCATGTCATCATTTAACTGCATTAGTGGATCAACTGTGGCAGTAATCTTCCTAAAACTGTGAGTGGCTGTTGTTGTCATTGACAGTAACGTCTCTTGTGGTTTCATTTTCTCCCACTTTATTTTCAGCTTTCAGTTTCAATGAGGTGCTGATCGCATCAACTAGACCAGCGGTTCCCAAATGTTTGGTCTCATTTGAGTCGGTGAACGAGAACACATCACCCGGATCACACATTAAGGCAAGAAGAGAGTGAGTGTGGTTACTTGTCTTCGTGCTCATAGATGTTGAGTCCCAGGGCGTCGACCCCCAGCCACAGTTCTGTGCCCTTCTTGTTTTTAATTTCAAAGTAGTTGACACCGTACATCTCCAAGTCCTGAGCTATCTTCAGGTACTCCATCATCGCATCCTCCCTGTAAAACACACACACACACACACACACACACACACACACACACACACACACACACACACACACACACACACACACACACACACACACACACACACACACACACACACACACACACACACTTAAGTGTCCATGTCTTAAAAATCACACTCCTCAAACTCATATTTCATAATAATTGCCCTCCTAACTGTCACACCAACACACAGATACACCCTTACCTGAGCATGCTCCTGTGTTCCTCGTGCCAGGTCTGTATTCTGTCCTCCCATTGCTCCTTTGTCAGTTTGTGTTGTTCTAGGACTCTACAGGACACACCACATACACACACACACGACAATGAATATGTAAATAATAATAACACTATGATACTACAGCATGGGCTCTCTCTGTTAACCAGAGGCTAGTGTGCTGACTGGTCAGAGACTCACAATGGATAATGAAGATATCACCATACAGGTACTCATCCCAGTATTTGTAATATACTGTAGCTTCCTTGGCAGCTCAGCAGCAATCTGTGTGTGTGTGTGTGTGTGTGTGAGTGATTGAGTGTGACTGCCTTTCAAATTGAAGTGGCCACAAGTGATGACAGTGACCTAAAACATGTCTGCTTCATGCAATGCAAAAGGTGAGCATCAAGCAACATCTTCAGGTGTGCCTTTAAGAACCAGACTAAAAATGTTATGTGCATCCCTGACTGCAGTAAAGTATAGTAAAGTTCAGTATGGTATAGTGTAGTGTGTATGTACTGTACCTTTGCGGCAGTAGCCGGTCAGAGGCCAAGTAGCCAGGCTTGTGAGAGTCTTTGTTGAAATCTCCATACTTGGCCTGGACAGAATAGGAGGCCACTAGAACGGCTGTCTCTGGAGGACAGTAGTTCTCATCATTCAGAATGGCCTCTTTCACCTGCAGCAACACACACACACACACACACACACACACACACACACACACACACACACACACACACACACACACACACACACACACACACACACACACACACACACACACACACACACACACACACACAGACACACACACACACGCGTTCTCACCTTAGAACCCTCAAATCCTTCGTATACAAAAAGACTGCGGCCAAAATATGTGGGCAGGTCTTACGTGAGTTGTACGGTACCTGCAGGAAGAAGAGTTTCTGTGTGATCTCCTGGATGAGTTCCTCAGAGACGTCCTCTGGAAAGAACTTTGCTCTGAACTTGAACTGCAGAGGATTCTCTTTCTTCACATCCTGCTGGGTCACCTGGAGAGAAGATCCACACAACATTTCATTTTCACCCCTTCTTTACACGCCTTTATGAGGAAATCAAAAGCCGTGTCTTCAATGAGAACAAGCTGAAAGATATATAAACAGATAAATATTTCACTGATGCTGGTTTTAGGAACTTTGGTTTGAATCTTGCATCAAACAGAATATTAAGGTAAGATCATTCACGCAAGGCTGTTTTGGCCTAGGAAAGTTACACCCACAGGAGGATGACTGTTTAATTTGTGTAAATTAATTTATCTGCACAAATAATAAAAACAGGGTTACATAAATTAATTAGAAGTGGTCTAATGAGCAGAACTCTCACCTTCTTGTTGAGTTTGAGCCACGTAACGTAGCCTTTACTGTCTGTGTACTGGAGGCCAAAGAACCAGACCTCCCTCAGTCCCACCGTCTTCACCACCTGAAATGGTACAGATATAAATAAATATCAATGTACAGCAGGTACAAGACAGTTGGGGTCTAAATTTAAACCCTGTGGATTGATAATAATTGGAAATCTGGTGAGGGAAACCATAGTTGTAACATTCAATATCTACGGCATGAAGTATGGTGTCATTTATTGACGGTAGTTATGCAAAGGCATCACAGTTCATTTCACTACGATATGCTGATGATTAAACGCTGTTCGTGCCATAAATTTAGGGACAGATTGTCATTGGATTTACACACAAAAGCTGAATATTACAGCAAATACAAGCAAAATAAGTACACTGACTAAAAGGAGGTGCTAACCAAATTATAAAAACATCCAAAAATTGACAGATAATGTGATAGTTGGACACCTCATTCTAAAACCATGGACATTAATTAAAATCCTGCTACCACAGCCTACACTCTTCTGGAAAGACTTCCCGCTAGGTTTAGAGTCGGGCTGCAGGGATTTGATCCGGCGTCAGTGAGATCCAACACTGATGTTGGTTGATGAGGTGTGAGTCTCAATCAGCATGCAAAGACGTTGGACGTGGGTGAGGTTGGGTCTCTGTGCGAGCCAGTTTAAGTTCTGCACAGCAAACTGGGAAACATTTCTTCATGGATCTGGCTTTGCTCGTGGGAGCGTAGTCAAAACAGTTGTTGAAACAGCAGAGCGTCTTTTGCCACTGTTACCACATATTTAGCAACACACAAAATACATAAATCACTGTAGGCTGCTGGTTTAATGGGCTTTGTCCACTTACTTTTGCCATAGTGTATCTAAATTAAGACTCATTTATGACTGATGGATGTTGCCATAAAAAGCACACAAATCTAAACAGACTGACGAGAGGCTCTCCGAGCTGCTCTACTAGCCAGCTTCAATTTTCCACACTTCCTCGATTCCCCTCTCTTTTTTTGATTTTATTTCTTTTCCATTCACTTTTTCTGTAACATTTCCTGTATGATCCCTCGCTCCTCTCCCAAAGATGCTCACATGCTTTTGTCATTCACAAACCGTTGTCCCATTTACAAAAAGGGAGAGAGAGAGAGAGTACCTGAGCGGGACGTGGCAGCTTAGTCAGTCTCATGTCATTTATGCAGTCACTGCCACATGTCAGACACAGAGTGACATGCTCTCATAAACACATGAAATACCCACGTCACGTGTGTCAAATCCATAGAAACATGCAAAAACACCCATTGTTGCAGTGTTAACTGTACAGCGAGTCACATTTGCGCACACACACACACACACACACACACACACACACACACACACACACACACACACACACACACACACACACACACACACACACACACACACACACACACACTGAGAGCTCAGCATGCAGATTTAGACATGAAGCTTCAGAATGTGGATAAATTATTTGGATGTCTGGATGAGAGAGATGAAGGAAAGGTGAGGAAAGAGAAGGGCAACATAAAAGGGACATAAAAAAATCAAGTTGACTGAGCGACTGAATACGACTCTTTCATATTAGATGAAAAAAAAACACAGACAAAATACAGACTGACGCCGAGGCCTTTTATCATTCTGTCTGTGTTGTTGTGTGTGTGATATATTTAGCCCAACATCCGCTTCAACAATGGAGCCCTCTCTTCATTCACGTGAATCTGCAGCATTAAAAAATGAAAAAGCTTTCAGGACCAACTGAAGGCTGCTTCTGGCATGACTCATAATTACAGAGCTCACCATTCACGGCTGGACTGCATGTGACTTTTGACAAACAGCAGTTGAACCTCAACACGAAACAGTGCATGTGCACGCTGGGAGAATAGTGTTAGTTGAGGCTTAGGTGTTGGCATTACGTTCACCATCAGTAATATAAGTCATCTCGCTTGTTAACTTTGAGGTTTAAGTGGTCGTCCATGTTTGTTTGAGCTTCGTTTGTCCACAGGATATCTACGCTTGTCAGCTTGTTGATTTTGATGAAATATTGTGTAGGGGTGGATCATCAGCTAAGGAAGAGTTGATTCAATTTTGAGGCGGATTTGGGAATGGATGCGGATTCTGGATCACTTTTTCACTTTCAGAACTGGATCATGATCCAGATCTAAGAGATTAAAATAGAGATAATTGGAGCAGGTTGATATGCATTTGGTCAGGGTACGCCAAAGGAGAGGGGTAGAGACATGGCGCTGCCACCAATATGTAGCTGGGAAAATGCTAATTTTTGAAATGACTCTTTCAAATGGATTTCATGTATCTGTGAAATTCAACCCAGCAGCATAGAAGATTAATACAGTAACCGCAGTTTCAAGGTTGGCCCCCAAGATTAGTGTCTTAAAAATCAGATAGTGATCAGAGTTATGAGTTGTGGCAATGAATAATAGCAGTGTTCACTTTATCATTTCATTCAATTAGACAAAGACATTTGTGTGACATTGCAAGAATTCTTGAGTTATGACCAAAAACATGTTTTGTGCAGTCACAGTGACCTTGATGTTTCATATCTGACTCCCAAATAATTCTTATCAGTTCATCCTTGAGTCCAAGTGGATGTTTGTGCCAAATTTAGACAAAGCATTCCTGAGATATCGCGTTCACGAGATGGGACAAATCGACCAACAGTGTGAAAACATGATGCCTCCGACTGAGGCCGTGACATAAAAAGAATTTTCTCAAGTTTTTTTTGGGATGTGAAACATCAATAATACAATGACCCATCGATAAATGTGGAAGTGGGATCAGCCATAAGGTCGACACATAGGCAGAAAGGAAGTGACCCTCTTTAACTCACATCCAGACAGAGAGCAGATGTCGCTGTAGCTATAGCTCCCAAAGCAGCATTTAGATTTAGCATTAGCATTAGATAAGGTGTGGATATGGCTGGACCCATAATTCATAACTGTGGTAAAGTTAAGATGCTCACTAATGTGATTATTATCTGGATTATCCTATGTAGAAAAGTGTCACCTATTTTCTGCATCTTTTTCACAGTATTAGCTAAGATTACCAATGAATTCTAACTATTTAGTTAACATTAGGGTGCGAAAATTGACCGAATAAAGTAAATTTATTTTTATTGAATATAAAGTGTCTCCCTCCCTTCACACAGCAACAAGTCATGTTACATAAATCTGTCCTGTACAGCCTTAAAAGCTACTCTGTGATTTGTTCTCAACTATAAAGTAGAAAAAAGACAAAATAGCAACAACAAATTTTAAAAAACAAACGGAAAAAAAGATTCTCTCTTCTTGATATTCTTTTTGTAGCCGCATCCAATAACCCCAACGAACCTCACCATGAAACAATGCTGAAAGCTGCCCTTTCTCCTCTCAGACCCACAACATCCAGCCAACACCTCCATCCACTGTCTGCTAAAGGCTCCCAGTTTAGACAAAGAGCCCTTTGTGTGTCATCTTTGTGCAGAACCAGTACCAACCCAAACCCGTCCAGTCACCCACTGCCACGCACACGCATTCACTTTCAGTATCGCTTTTCATTAGTAAAGGATAACAAACAATGTGATTCTTCCAGAAGGTCAGAGAAATAAATCCCATCCTCCTCCCGTCTAGTAATATATGTATTTCTTGCCCCCTCTAGTTCCTGCAGAAGCCTTTGTCCCGACAAACGAAGTGAATAAAAACATGTATGTGAGTGTTTGTGTCCCTTACCTGGTCAAACAGCTGTTTGCCTGTCGTGTTGGGCTGGATGGCAAACTCCAGCTCAGCGTCCATGGTGGTGACGCGCACATTGATCTGCGGAAAAGACAAACGTGAATGGAATAAATAACACATAAATTATGCTTTGAATTGAAAAGCGTCATTGAAGATTTGGCTGTGATCATAATCCCTATTATGACCCATTATAGGCTCTCTTTGGTTTTGTTGTGATTTCATTGTAAAATTCTTCTACACTCATATTTCAAGATTTTTTGAATTTTTAACATTTAGAAATTGAATATTTAACATGTAAAAATGTAAAAGCAGGATGCAGCACTGGCTCCCATACAGACAGAGAAGATATATTTAGTATGATGATCCACATGTTATGAACCCAGTGAACTTCCACAGCCAACATCACAAAGAACTGATGCAGAGTCAGATAGTAATGCCTATTGTCAAAGAATACCTACATACCTGAAACACCTAAATATGCTAAACAAATGGGAAAACACCAGAAAAGACGACAAGAGAGGAATGACAAAACAACTTGGCATATTTATGTCTATCATTAGATTACCAGGAAGTGACAGATTCTGGTCAAATATGTGATGGAATATGTCATTATATGCAATTATAGAATATCTAATTAGACAAATGCAAAGCTGCCAAGAGACAAAATGTAATAGAAGACTTTGTTATATATTATATAAGGCAACCATGAGGTACTTTGACTGGAGGCAGAATTATAGATATATATGTAAAGTTAAGGAAGTGAGATGGAAAAAAAATACATTTTAAGACAGACATAAGCAAATAAGGAACAAAGTGGGGAAGAGGTAAAGCCTGCAAACTACTGTACCCCTCTGCTGGTGGGACAGATCCATGCCAGCAGTGTGTGTGTGTGTGTGTGTGTCCTCCTATAAGCCCTCTATAAATATTCTTCACACAACTAGCAGACTCACAAACACACACCCTCTGTGTTACCGCCAGTGTCCATGTAAGGCGCCGGCTGTTTACACTCCTGCCAGGAAGCAGAAAGGAAATTTCACTTCATCCTGATGAGGAAAAATGATCAAGAACTCCATTCAGCTGTTCCATCAGCCTATAACCGTAACCACACAACTATAATTAAGTTCCCATATATGGAATATTAATATGAAACTGAAGTATATACAGTAGCTAAACGATGAGAGAAAAGACAGACAGCCATGTAGAGATGTAAAGACCCACCAAGGGCCCTCAAAAACCACAATGACCTCTGCCCTAAGAAGTATTCCACTGGCTCTTCAGGGTCCCCGAGCCGCCTGCACGTCAGCCTTTTCTCTCCTCAGTTAGCCAATAAATGATGACCAAATCCACGGATGGATCATTAAATAGAAAATATATGTAATCGCATGGCAAGTAAGGCTGTCATATTTAGCTGAGGGTTAATTGGCATACAAATAAATGTGATTAATGATTTAATTGTGTTTTTTTCAATTATAGTGTATAGTAATCACAGTTAAATAATACAAGTACACCTAACGAAGAAGAAGAGCCATTTACTTGCACTGTTACATTTATGTTTAAACATGTATATTATATTCATGTCTATATAATTTAGACTCTTGTCTGAAGGTTTCAGTAAAAGCCAACTGTCTGGATGGACCTGCAGCTGTTTTCAGCTAACACTCAGAGGAAGAGAAAGCGAAAGAAAAAAACAGAGCGGATGAGAAAAGGGTTACAGAGGTTCAGTAAAAACCTGCAACCTGCCTTAGCCAAAAAACTGCTGCATCAGCAGGCGGTGTGTGTGTGTGGGGGAGAGAGAGGGGTGGAGGGTGGGGGAGACAGAAACTGATAATGCCTGAGATGAACAGAGTGCATCAATCATAAGAAACCCGCAGAATCACAGACCTAAAAAATACACACAATACAGACAAACACACACATCACATATTAAAACTGTAGCTTATTAACCTTCTGTCAATAAACTAATTGATGAAAAAAATCCACGATGCCACTGTAGTTGTACTATGTTCACTGAATATCCCTTTAAGATTTCTCTTATTAATGTATTCTTGAACTTCTACTTAGGAAAAAAACAACATCAGAGGAAGATGGAGGAGGAGACAGATTTGGTTTTAAGTGTGTGTTCTACGTTTGTTTAGCTCCAGGTGAAGAAGGAACAGTAAATCTTTGTACAGTGTAAGGTGGGAAAGTATGGGAATGCAGCCATATGGTAGTGGTGGTGTGTGTGTGTGTGTGTGTGTGTGTGTGTGTGTGTGTGTGTGTGTGTGTGTGTGTCTGTGTGTGCTGATGCGAGACAGACGTATGTGTGTATGTATGGGAGCACAGTCATATGGTGGCTTTACATGCATGAACTATATGCACACACAATACACCATTTTTCCATAAAGATGATGTCATGTGTCTCTGTGTTCTGGCTGATAAGGTCTCCGTAGCAACACCCCTGCAGCTGATTTAAATGTCATTTTCTACAAAGCCTTGCGGGCATCCTAGAGAGGGATTTAACATTTGACAGCGTGACCTGCAGAGGATTGACCCCTCCTTGAGGTGAGATAGAAGCTGAACAGTTCAATAGAGAGAGACCACAACAAAACAGGAGAACAATTCAACTGGAGGTTATTTCTGAAGATCTCCAAATAACAAATTTTTTTAATGTTTTTTTAAATTTATTGAATAATTAATCTAATTGTCCATAAAATATCAAAAAAAGAGAGGAAAATGTTTTTCAGGAATAACCAGTATCTAAAAGGTTTCTTCTGAAGTTAAGTTGCCACCACAAGAGGAGATTTTAATATCTTTACCCTGAAAAAGCACAGTGTCAAAACATTGTTGACTAGAATGGCACCCAGTAGATCACATCCCTCCACCAAGGCCTCTTTAATTCATTCAGGCCTTATCCAAAATCAAACTCATAGCCCCGCAGCTGTAATCTATAAGGTTACTGGATTTGGATCCGCATCAAACTGCACACACTTATTGACACCAGTCCCCTAAATATGCCTGTCGTTTTCATCAATACACGTGAATTATTCAGTGAGAAATTAAAGAAAAAGTTGAAAAATGAAATGTTTATCCAGATCCTCACCAAATTTCTAAACTATTCTGGCCAAAAACCACCCTCCTACCTAATTCCATGGAAATCCATTCAGCGGTTTTTGCGTAATCCTGCTGACAAACCAACCAACCAACAAACAGAAACAGGTGAGAACATATCCTCCTTGGCAGAGGTAAAGATGGTGGAAAGAGAATATGCAGTCCATAGCCTCTGTAGCATACAGTATGTTCACAGTAAAAGACATAGTGCCTAGAGTTGTTTTTATTCAGGATGAGGGAGGAAGGAAAGAGCTGCTGTAATATAGTCTGCTATTATCTTTCAAGTGTGACATGGATATCTATGCGAGTCTTTGTGCCTGCAGACATTAGGACATGAGCGTGTTTGTGTGTGTGTGTGTGTGTTTGTGTGTGTGTTTGTGTGACTGCTGAGGCACAGATAGGAGAAAGCAACATGTCTTCTAGCTGATAGCAACAAAGTGTTAGCAGATAAAGCTGCCGATTTGAGCCAGACTGCTGACCACAATCCTTTATTTCACCCTCTGCTAACGCAGTCCTGAATACTGCCAAGACATAAAACATGAAACATAGGCTACAAGAAGAAATACACGATATCAGCCACCATGTGATGTTTATAATTAAGGAGTAAATATGTCCCACTCAGAGAAACAAGTTTTCCTTGTTGAGTTGAGACTGTTTAGTGCACGCAGTGAATTCAAATATATCATAGAAATCGTCTTGGCTGGATAAAATAGTGTGATTTGCTGGAATGAAGCGCTGTTGGTTTGTTTAAAAGTAAGCACAGTTAAGTCAATCTTCTGAATCAGCAGAAGGTTATCCTCACACACACTGTTCAGGGCTGTGTTCACAGTTTTAAATACTGAGGAACCTCTAGTAAATATGTGAATGACAAAGTAGAAAAATCACACTTAAAAGTACACAAGTCCAAAGAGTGGTAAATACTAACACTACTTTTGATTGGTCATCATTTACAGTCGTGCCAAAACTAACAATTATACTAACATATATTCATTATTATCTGTTAATATTTTGAAATGGTTGATTCGTTGTTTTGGTCTCTAAAGCAGAGAGAAATGACCTGATATTCCTTTAGTTCAAACTAATAAAAATTGACCAACAATAAAAAAAATTTACGGATATTTGAGTTGAGATTAGTAAAACCAAGAAAGGCAGAAAGGGAAAGAATCTGTGAATTCTTGTTTGTTTTTGCCCAATAAATGACTGAAATTCCTAACTTGTTTAATTTGATTGATCAAAATAGTCAATGATCATTTTTTCAGTCTATCATCAGCTACATGCCATAGAGGCTCTCAAACACGAAACCCCTTAACAGCATTAAAAAGGTCCATAACTGTGGTTGAGCAACAAGGTCTGGCTCTCAGTCAGTCTTCCAGTTCATTTTAATGGTGCTGGATGTGGTTGAGGTCAAGGCTCTATGCAGACCAGTCAAGGTCTTCCTCACAAGACATGGGAAAAACTTTCTTTTAGTGAGGGCTTCGCTATATTTAGGTCCCCTATTGTCTACAATATAATGTTGTGTTGTAGCATTAAGACTTCCATGATATAGAACTAAGAAAACCTTGATATAAATGCACGGGGCTGTCCACATACAAGAAAGGCTCCGGAACGTCTAAGTCAAGTCTCATGTCTGCTATGGCTGTATGTGCTCCATCATCTACATGCATGCCATCCGGTCTGCTAAGAACATAGTTATTTCTAAGGAATTCAACGCACCTACTCTATTATCAGTACTCCTTTATTTTCTAACATACAGCATAAGCATTAATAACTAGTTTGTTGACATATGATCATTGCAATTCAATATTAAATTCTTAGGTAACAACTCGAGTCCAAGTCGCATTCTGGCACAGACTTTTAGACATGTGGTGTTTTGGTTTTAAAACACTATAAATCATAAAGTGCATCGTTAGAAGGTTAATGTTTCATCCTTGCTTTAGAGATACAGCGTTTTTAGTGCATTCCTATGAAGCAGTGACTGAATAAAGTGGAGGTTAGGGGGAGGAGGTGGGAGGAGTGGTGAACTTCACACCCTCCCTCTAATTAGATTTAGTGACTTGGATAATTCCCATTATATAAATGAAAATGGCCCTCTGAAATATTTAAAGCCTCCAGTGCAGGCTTGCTTCCTCCCCTACCTATCTGCATCCTGCCCCCAGGGACACCATGACCAGGAGGGGCAACATGTGCAAAACGCCAGCAATAAATCAATAATGTACGACGTCCCACCACATCTCACACCCTGAATTAAAAGGCCCGATGCAAGCGCTGACAGTTTTTTTTTACAGTTGGCGAAAATGCAAACGCTGAACAAAACATATAGGGAATCAATACACAATCTAACCCCCAAGGTGTGTGTTATTTCTCCTTTGTTCTTCCTTCTCATGAGCATTGTCTCCATTTCTGATGGGGTCAGTCTGCTTCCAGCCAAAGCCCCTTTCAGACATGCGCTCCGTTACATTCACCTGATTAAACACCCTGGTCAGTTTTTTTTCCTCACAAAAGTCATGACATGACAGCGATCTTACTCGGTTACATTCCATCTTAATCTTGGCACACCATGGTGCTGAAAATTGCGCAGGCATACACCTCATTCTATGAATTTGCTCTATGAATTGGCACACACACACACACACACACACACACACACACACACACACACACACACACACACACACACACACACACACACACACACACACACACACACACACACACACACACACACACACACACACACACACACACACACACACACACACACACACGGTCAGGCGTGGGAGGGTCAGGAAGTAAGCACTGTTCCTTCTGGAACCCACATCTACAAACTGCTCTACAAAGTCATTTGTTTCAATCAGACCCAGCTCTTCCTTAACATGTTGAGCTGGATTCTAAAGGTGCTAGAAATACACTGTCCAAAAAAACAAGTCAATATGAGACTTTAAAACTGTTATAATATTTCAAAAGAGTGGAGAAAAAAAAAATCGTGAATTTGCCCCTTAATCCAGATCTACTCCAAAATATGATGGGTTCCTCCTTGTTAGATAACTTCATCATCAATTGTATTTATAAGTTGATGATGACAAGTTTCATCAAAATCCACAGGTAGTTTTTGTGAAATCCTGCTTAAAAAACAGACACTAATGAAAAACGTCACCTCCTCTGCAGAGGAAATAATCATCTGCATATCATATCCACATTTAACTCATAACAGCACACATGTTCCTTATGATCTTGATGGAGACATCATGTCAATACATGCTGATCTGGTTTTAAACAGAATTATAGTTATTATTTGCATTTCAATGAACACAGTTGCTGTAACTATTTGCTCTATTTGTGGTCAGAATAATTGCTTGTTTATGAAAGCAGTCCGATAATCAATATGAAAGGACAATCAATCGATTTTTGTGTTGTATATATATTATATACTGTATCTTTGATTCCACACGAGGCATTTCAGATCATTCCCATGACTCCCAACAGCGTTGAGGCCGTTCTACAGAGGAAAGAAGAGGAGGGTCAGCTTCATTTTGTCTGTGTCCAATGCATATTATGAAAATGCATCAGAAAGGATAAGATTGTTTTCGTGGCATTTCCTTTTCTACATTAAATGTGATCGCGTCCTGTTTGTCTAACATTCCCTCTCTGGTTAGCCTGCTGACACAGAGCCCCTTTTGTACTACACCCCTTTGAACAATATATGAAAGACATGAACGCCCATGTTATGTTGGGGGTGCATGTGCACACAGAAACACTATTAAACCATAGCCTTAAGGAAGGTTACGGTCCAGACCAAATTCACTTTTAATGGCCTGCCTGAGGGTAACTAGCTCTTAGCCTGTCTCGCCTTTCAGGGAGACAACAGAGTGTTTATGAGGGGCTCAACAGAACAACTCTTCATAGGGCTTGTGGCCGGTTTACTCGCCTCACCTGCAGAAATGTTGATGTTTTCCATCTCTGTTTTGGACTTCTGTTGCTCTACATCAGCTACGAGGATACTGGAGCCAAGCTAGCTTACTGGTTCAATGATTACACAGCATGGCTGCAGGGGCCAGGTCACTCGTCTGTAGCCTTTAAGCCAATGTGACATTTAAGTGCTTTCATGTTGAAAACACCCAGAGAATGCACAGACGAAGCAGTGAAAGGGGCTGATGTGTTTACTGTCCAACTGCAGGTATTAATGTCAAAGTACAGCCTAATGTAACCGGAGTGGGAGTTCCCCTTCAGGGCGGCTTGGGTGTCATTTTTCTGGTCCAGATATGAACAAAGTGCCCGTCACTCAGTCCTCTCCCAGATCCTCTGGTATCCCTTTGTGCGCCTTTTTCTTCCCCCCGCGGTGCGTTTCGACAATCTGGGCTTTGCTCGTTCGTTCGAACTTTCTAATTTTGCTTTCTCCGGTAAACATTGCATGCACCCGCCCATCCATCCACCTGGTCCTGTCTCTTATCTCCCTTCTTCTCCAGCTGGTCCTCGCAGATACGATTCATTGATTTGTTTGAGTCGATGCAGCTTAATCCGTCCACAAAATGCAATATGAAGACAATTATTTGTTGTGAAAAGACACCAGTTAACACCAGTTCAAGTGATTTTGATTATTTTAACTTCGGTTGGTTATAAGCTACTTTTTCCTCTCATCATTTCTGACACCTTCTGTCTCTCTCTCTCTCTCTTTTCAGCTCCCATCCTCTCACTACTTTTTCCATCACATGTCCCTGGTCTCTTTCCAGGAATTGGACCTGGCCTAATTCTCCATTATTGAGATTGATGGAACAGGGGCTCTGTAGAGTTCACGGCGTAAGCGGTGAACAGGATTGTTAACACTGTGCGACTACAAGCCCTCTATCCTTACTGGAGTTTTCACTGACCTCTATCCATCTATTTTTAGTTGATGTGAATTTGGTATAGGTTTACTGTCAGGTGTTGAGTGATCTAAATAGCTAACGGCGATTTATTTGACATTTTCTATCTACTGAAACAGATATTTATCCAAATAAGTGAGGATATTAATTCTCAGTCTACCCAGACTGCTATATAGTTTTGGTTGAAGCAACAATGTAAATATTTAAGTTATTTAAAGCAGATTTTCTTGACACCAACATTGGTTGTAGCACATAATTCTGAATTTGCGCCTATCCTAAGTAAAGGAAAGCTTCTAATACTGTTGAATGAAGTGCAAAATTTAAGATGTAAGATTCAATATACAAAAATATGGAGAAAAGTATTGAGACACTTGGCTCTTACACCTACAGGAACTTTTATGACACCCAATTCTAAATTCATAGGCATTAATATGGAGCCGGTCCCCCCCTGCAGCTATAACAGCTTCCACTCTTCTGGGAAGGTTTTCTACAAGATTTTGGAGTCATAGTAAGTGAAGAATAAGAGTTAAGAACTGAAGATAATAAATAATGTAATTAAATACTGTATGTAAACATAACTTAAATGTCAGGTGCACTGTGCAAAAATGCAAACAGTAAATATTGCACTATGCAATGTTCAAAAGTAAACTGTCTTAAATGTTGTTTAGATCATGATGAGCTGATAACCTTTATATACAAACAATAAAAACATAACAATCATTGATCTTATAAAATTTTTTAAAAAACACTATGGTTCCATGTTACTAAGGCTCTATCGCTGAGAACATTCCTGGAGTTCATGTTCCTGCTCCCAATATATTAAAGGTAATATAATAAATGGCTTCACAACCTTCAGTCCATAATCCTGTCATTTAAGCTGCAGTGAAAACTCCGCCTGTATGTGTTTGTGTCAGAGCAACATGAAAGCTCCCACTGTCCCATAGTCCAAAAATAGAGCACAGAAAGCTCCCTTTGTGTTTGCTCTTTTCAATGGGCAGTTCCACAAAGTGACCGACTGTGTGAGTGTATGTGTGCATGTTTTCCCAAAACTCTCTGCGCTCCTGTTACACATTACTTCTGAATGGCAGCGCTGAGGACAGACTTTGTGCTCACATAAAAAAAACACATAAAAAAAACAGATATAGCAGGTATGGTAGGCTGCACTTAAGAATACAGAACAATGACTTAGTTCTGTTTTCCAGGCCTGAAATAAATCCTGCACTTTCAGTCCATCTCTCAACCCTCAGAAACTTCACCCCCTCAGTGCTATTAAACAAGGGCAAAACAACATGATAGCTGATGCAGTTTTAGCCTGTTTAAAGCTCACAAATAGAAATGAAGCTTTCTAGAGGTTTTCTCGTTGCTTCTGATCACGGTTTTAAATCCACCTTGCTCATCACTCTCTAACCAGGGTTTGCATTACATTGTGCATAAACTTAAATCTGTCACACAAACATATTTGCAGACAGTATAAGCCCAACAGACAGACAATTACAGGAGTCCTGCTTTTAGACTTGTGGCTAGTGTGCCTGACCATTTTGCATTCATTAGTGACATCCTTTCAGTAGTTATTTATTTGAATATTATACATGGTACCACTTCTGCTTTGTGTTTTAGTCCTTAGTCAACCATATAGAAGCTAAACTCCAAGGAGCCAAAGATGCTGCAGAGACTGGTGAAAGTGCAGCGACTCGGTAACATGTAATAATTGTGAGTTTATTGCAACAAATCCCTTAAATGCACTATGATACTGAGGAATGCAGCAGATAAGTGGGAAAAACAGTCTTGAGCAGATTAGGTACTAACCGGTTTGGGCATCTTTCTCCTCTCTCCGCCCGTCCCCTGTTGCTGAGAAAACAGAAAGAAGTCGTCCTCCGTTGTCCTGCCTCTCCCTTGGGGCACCAGAGCCTGGGACACAGCAAAAACAGAAACAAACGTCAACAAAAATAATAATAATAGTGAGGCATGCTGAGCCAAAAGCTAGAATTTTCAATGTCACGAAGGTGGCTCTCTTTTAACCTGGTTAGATCGCCGTGGTAACTACTGCTGCACACCTAACCTGCTCCAGAGGAGGTGATGTTCAGACTTTCAGATTTAGACCTGTCCTTTCACTATTTTTCTTTTCCTGTGAGCGATATAGACCCTCAGCTGAGGGAATACATGTTGAGAAATATGTCAGTAGTGTCACAAAATGAAGCCATGTAATTACAGCAGAGCAGTGTAAACTGTATGCAATGCATCACGTTGTGTTTTTTTTTTTTTTTTCCCCTACCTACATGCATTCAGTTGAAAATGTGAAAAATATTTTTTCGATGATTGCTTCATGTCATTTTAACGCTTTTAACACTATTGGCAAATTTGACTTCTCGGCGTATTCATTATTGAATATCACTTTTTATGGGAAGGCACACAGCCTGAAGCAGAAAGCTTGGGTTAATGAATAAAATTGATAACCACAGTTGTGATAGTCAATATCTCTGACTGGGGTTTCAGGTTTTCTTGAGCCAACTCACACAAAGTCAACAGAGCTATGTCACTATGCTATACAGTATAACCCTCAGGTTCAGTTTGACCCTTCAGGCTGTACTTTTCTGTCACGCCATCTACTTTCATTTGTCTCACTCTAATCTAATCATATTCGATTAATACTATTTCAACAGAAAATGGCAGGAAACAAATATAAAGGCAAGATTCACATGAAAAAAAAACAAACAGGAAAAGGGACACCAGAAAGAGAGGATTTGACTCACATTTGATTAAGATTAAAACAGTGAAAGAAAGAAACAGACAGTAGTTTTTGCACAATCCTTTTGACCAACAAACCAAACAATGGACACGGTTGAAAACATATCCTCCTTGGTGGAAGTTAAAAAAGCTGATGAAAACATAACCTCATTGGCAGAGGTAACTAATACCTGGAATTCCCAGAACAATCTGTTTGATCATTTGTTCCTTCCTACCATTAAACACAACATATAAAATGTCTTCGTTCCTTGTAAAATGTGTTTGTCACATGCATCTCTGTCCCAGCCTGTCTGCTGCTCCATTACAGGAGCCTCATTATATGGTTCTTGCTCTTATTTGACTTTCTCTTTTCCTTTTAGGTGAAGCTTAAAATCGTTCTTAGTTGATTGGAGCGATATTTAGAGCACCTGTTTGCACAATGTGTGCAGACTGGCTCCTAACAAATTACTGAGAACAGCTTGGTGAATTCTCTTCTTGGCCAATAAGGATGTGACGACACCCTTTCTTGAAGGCTTAGGAGAGGTGGGGAATGTCACTGCCAGGTCGTTCCGATCTTTCCTCGTCATACTGCAACCCTTGATTTAATGAATACTGGCAGCCAGATACTCTTCTCTGTCTTGACCCTGTTGAGATTTTTTTTTTTCAGACGGTATCTGGAGTTTTACCAACATTAAAAAAAACAAAACAACATGCTTGGTGACAGTTTGGGAGAGACAAGTGAAAAACGAAGCTTAAAAAACAGACAAGAGGTAGTTACAGAGAACTGGGCAAGTAGCCAAGAGGAAGGAAAGAGAATTCCAATGGATTTGTAAGAAGTTTCCACTTCTCTCTTTTGCTCTAAATTTCTTTTATTTGAGAAGCCACTTAAATAATGTCTTTAGATGACCCCTGACCTTCTTACTGTTGCTGGAAGTGAGGGTTATCTAGACAGTGTGGGTTTATCTAGAAGTATACGTCAGCTAAAAGAGAGCTGTTGGTAGGTCTCCACGGAGGACCAGACCTCTGGTGTGTGAGGTCAGAAATAGCTCAAGTGTCAGCACAGAGGATTAAAACAGGGTTCGATCACGGGCTCGGTCTGACAGCAGAAACGGTCGGGAAACTCAAGTTACTCTGGAGGACTTTGAATCTTACAAGTTCAGGACTGTCTACTGGGGTTTAGAAAGGATTGTCCTGCACAATATGACCAGAATATCAAGGTTTGTTCATCATTTGACCTGATTCAAAGAATCTGTGAAACACTCGTTCAATATTTTTATTTTTATTTTTAAATGGTAAGCATGGTGGTTTTGTCAATTATGGCCCAAAGCTATGGAAAACACTACCTTTTAGCTAACAGGGAGGCCAGCTCACTAAATATTATCAAAAAAAAAACTAAAAACTAATCTCTTCACTTTCAGGATTCACTTTGTGATATCCTTCATTCGGGATTGCAGAGGTTGGTGGTGTAATGGAATTATCTTCTATGGACTCGGGGCAATGACTTGAACAAGCAAGATATACTTGTAAAGATCGTAAGACTTCACTGAAGCCCACATCTACATTAAACCCTGCAGAAAAAACCCTTTTTTCCTAATAATTTCTTTTCAGACAGGAGATGTACAGCTTTCTTATTTCATTTCTTTTCAAAAGGGATGCTTTTTATTCATACTTCTACTTTACAAAACAAACAAAACAGTTTCACGATTCTATAATATAGCATTTCTTCAACCAAAAAATATTTTCTGAGACGGTTATCATACCGTGAAAATCTCATACCGTTGCAACCTTAATACAAAGCTCTTAATGAACTAGGACCAAGCTACATTTCTAACTCCTTTGTTCACTATCTGCCTTCAAGACCACTCTGCTCATCTGCTGCTGGTTTATTGGCGGTTCCCAGCATGCAGCAAGCCAAAGAATATCAAGGATTTGTCGATTGTGGCCCAGAGCTATGCAACACACTACCTATCAATATCAGAGAAGCCAGCTCACTAAATATTTTAAAAAGGTAAAAACTTATCTCTTCACTTTAACATTTAAGTAGCTTTTACTTTCCGGGGACAGGCTTAAAACACGCGTGTGCTTTGCCTTGCACTTCTGCTCTGCAAGTGATATGGTCTGTCTTTGTGTGAAGCACTTGGTGTAATATAAATCTTTGATTTAAAGCACTTTGCATTGCCTTTCTTGTATGGAAGATGCTGCAAACAATTTAAACTTTACCAAGTAGGTCACAGATTACTTCATATCTCTTTAACAGCAATAAAAAAAAATTATTTCCATTAGAATCTCATTCCAGACTCAGAAGGGGGATTTCTGCATATTTGAAATATATTGACTATCCTTGAGACAGACGGCATATTTTATAATCACATCACACAGCATTATGAAAACACTTTAAAAAAATGTGGCCCTAATTCTCTACCTCTCCCATTAGCCTTGAGAAAATTCCCTTTCATGTGCCACATCGCTGTGGGGCATGTCCTCTAAATCAATCCACAGCTCCATCAGACCTTCTGGGGCCAAATCCTCAAGGTATATGAGGCCTGGAATCTGTCAAAGTGAGCACTGGCAAATCACACCAACCTCATTTTCAAGCTCAAATCAGCCATCACTGTCAGCTGAATATCCTCTATCACACCATTTACACTAGAAATGGTTCAAATATAAGGATAAAGATGGTGTAAGTATGTTGAAATTATTCTAAAATGGGAAACGAAGCAGTTTCCGCTAATGCACTATTTTAATATGATACCAAACACTGAAGACTTTGTAACATTAAACATTGTTTAATGCATGAAATGTAACAGACATGTTCTGAAAAGTCCTGCACTCCGAGTTTAATCTTGACATCATGCCTTTTCTCCTGTTATGTCTTGTTATGTCAAAAGGCTTCGAGGTCCGGATAGAGGCCTCTCACGGTCCGGATTTGGCCCCCGGTCCGCCAATTGGTGACCCCGGGTCTAGGCCATATTTGAGCTTTATTAAATTTTCTACGTACATTTAGCTGGTTGACTAATGTAATCAAAAACACTCTTTCCTGCTTTCCACTGGGCATCGCATATCTACTTGCAAGACATGAATGCCTGCAGCAAAAGAGGAGTTTCTTCCAAATTTTAATTTCCCAAAAACCTTCCCTGACAACTGTATTATGCTATCTTTTGAAAATCACTGGATTTAATCTGCATCAATTGTTCACATATAGGTGCAGCAAATTAATTGTTATACCTCAAGAGTCCAATGGTCCCTTGCAGGAGTTGAGCTGCAGCCTCAAAAGATAGAAACACCACATGCATCCTCAATGTGTTGCTGGTGGTGTTTAATTTAAAATCTGCCATGCATATGCACAGACTTTCATCAGTGTAAGTCCCTGACTTACGTAGACTTAATAAAGATGCACAATGTGCAGCCTGTGATGAGTTTATCAGCCGAGTCTCCCTGTGCAATTTCCCCCGACCTCCATATCTCCTTTTCTTGCACTTCGCCTTATTCTACCTTATCAATGGTGAGAAAGTGAGGAGTAGATGAAATGCATTATGGGGAAAAGGGAGTCAGCGAGGTGAGGGGGTGCATAAGAATTCAAAGCTTGCATTGACCAAATATACCTGCAGCCAGGAGATAGGTAAAGACACCGAATACTAATAAGTGGCGTGGAGCTGCCTCGCTCCATGAGTCAGAATGGATGACTTGAATGTAGAATATTGGCCTTCACTTTGATGAGAAGTTGTATTAATAAATGCTTCAAATTTTACATTTAGAAATGAGTAATTGTGTCGATATTCTGGGTAAAATGCCTCTTACATCATTTATGCTCGAATGTCTTCCTCTTATTTTTTTTATGTCCATTCTTCAGGTCAGAGCAACCAGCAGACTGACGACATTAGCTTCTTATCTCCATTCGGCAAAACCAAATAGATGACCGTCTACAAATGTAATAGATTTAAATGCTCCAGGCTTTATGGAAACACATGACCCCTGGTCTGTACACACACACACACACACACACACACACACACACACACACACACACACACACACACACACACACACACACCTAGATTCACCTTTAGTGTTTGCTGCAGATGAAAGCATCCAGCGGTTTCCTAAAGAACAGAAGTCTCCTTTGTTTAGCTGGATGTAAACCTGGCTGTATACGCCTACTGTGGGGGTTTGTGTGTTTGTGTGTGTCCCTTCATTCAATGAAACCAGGGGTCTCTCCCAGGCGGATACAGCTTCCAGGTCACCGTTCATGCAGAAAGAATCTCTGCTCTCTGTGCACATTACACTCTTTCATCTCTCCTTTCCAAATCAATCTCAACACACTGTTAAATGTTACGCACACTTGTACGGAGTCCTGCATCCCTGTTTTACAGATTTCTGCTCCTCAGCCTCTGCATTCCTCTCTCCTTAATAACTGGTTGGATTTGGTTTCTCTCATAGTTGATAGAACACTATTCTGAGAATGCTTATGACTTACTGTTAGTATAGCATAGCCTAGCACAGGATAGCATATTGTTTGAGCGAGTAAAGCAACAATGCTGCTTTCTTACACCGTGCTGCAAGGAACACTTTGTCCGGTTGGACAGAATGAAAATTCTTTTTTTTTCAGTCTTCACAAATCCTCGTTCCTTTTCAAGTTGAAACTATTTCAGATTCGGAACAAATTCCTGTCAAATTCAAATTTTGTTGTTGGAATGTTTCCCCTTCAGTCATTTTCTGCTGAAATTTAGACGTTGACACCTGCTGGATTCTTTTGTTTTGCTTGTTTTCACTTCATGCATTTTCCTTAATCATTGCACAAATGAATAATTAGCTTCTTGTTACCTAACTTTCAACCTTCATAGATTTTTATTGCCTCTGATTTCATATAGTCTCACTGAGTAAGTGAAATCTTGGCTGATAATTGTTGTTGGTTGACAGGTTGAGGTTCAGACGTGCTTGTGGTTGTGTTTGTTCAGGGGACCAAATATCTACACAGATATTTAAAAGATAAGAAATATCTGCGTTGTACATGACAATCAAGCCGTCTGTGTTAAAATCGGGACGTTTTCAATGAGGGACTAGTTTCCCATTTGTGTCATATCATTAAACGTGTTTGCAGAGGCTAGAAGATGTCCCGCTGTAAGTACAAATTGACAGACACACACAAACACCTCCAACAGCTGGTGTAACAGCAGGAAACTGCGCCAAATGCTTTGCATGACAACAAGGCTTTACTTGTACAACAGACGAGCCAAGTGATGCCTCATCTAGTGAAAGAAGGAGAGCATTTGTCAAACAGCACAAATGGCCGTTCAGGGTGTGATCTCGAGACCCACAAACTCTCTGACTAACCATCTTACCACTTTCGTGGAAGAACATACCAGCAGTTATTGTTCAAATGGGAATGTTGTCATTGTTGTTATTGTTCAAATGGGAATGTTGTCGTCGTTGTTATTGTTCAAATGGGAATGTTGTCGTTGTGAACAGAGTTTGATCAAATTTTGTTGACCCTGTAGGGTTTGGCCCAAGGAATAAGTCATTAGATTATGGTGGTAATCCAAATCATTAGGAGGCCCACAATGCACTGTTCACAATTCGCTGACTGCTCAAGGTGTTCATCGGGGAGATTAGTGAAGAAGAGCTGCATCTGCAATTCCTCTACCATGAGAGGGCACCGTGCTCTTGTGAAGGTCGAGCTCCATTACAGATTTGCTTAGAAAAGGAAGGTGTACCACAGAGAGATTGAAATGCAGCCACAAATTGTGTTAGGTAGTGAGGTTCACAGGCGACACTTCTTGGGGAAACTGAGCTGCCTTGGTGGAGGTTTGTGCACTGAGTGCTGTCTGGTTAATCTCAATCAAATAAACGTTTTGTATATAAAAAGTCAAAATAAAGCTGTTCTAATTCTAGACGGTTTCAGGTAACACAGTTTACTATCATAGGATTTTACACTCTTTTCTTTCATAACTTTTAAGAAGCTGGAACCAGTCAATATTTGACTCTTTTTAAAAAAAAAAGAAGGTACATAAATGTTCAAATGAGTTTAAGAAAAGGCATTTGATGTAGCTTTGTATTTTCAAAATGATCTTACTGAGATATATTGAGATATTTAACATCATGTCCATTGATTATAATAAAACTTCCCTCAAATAAAACTTAACCAAATGCATGAGGAATCCATGTTTAAATATGACTTTAATATAATTGTCTTAACTTTCTCTTTTGAGCTAGTCTTAAACTTTACATTTTAATGTCCACTACAGAGCAATGCCCTGGTTCAACTTTGACCTACTGTACTTATTACTAATGCATGCATACACCTTTACAATACAGGGAATTATTATAATGGATATAATGGTATTAGAGCTGCAACCATGACTGCATTGTCATTATCAATCAATCTGTCAATAATTTCCACGATTAATCGATTCCTTTAGTCTATACAATTTTCCTAGAGCCCAAAGGGATGTCTTCTCATTGCTTCTTCTGGCCAACAAATAGTCTAAAACCAAAAGACTCATTTACAATCATGAATTAAAAACAAAAGCAACAAGCTGCCAAAGTGTGGCGTTTTTGCTTGAGAAATTATTAACATTTAATAGATTATCAAAATAGTTGACAGTTAATTTAGAAGAATCAACAAAATTTTGCAGCTATGTCTGGTACTTTCATTTTTGTTTCATATAGTTTCATTTAAGATAAGATAAGATAAGATAAGATATCCCTTTATTAGTCCCACAGTGGGGAAATTTACATTATTGCAGCAGCACAGTGTACGAAAAACACAGCAGGAGGAGGGGAAATAATATTTAAAAAAATACAATACAATAAAGGACGGGGGTAAAGTGTCTCTTCTGGGTTTAATGGATTGGCAATACAACCATAGTTGCTGGAGTAAAAATACAACACAAGGAACCAATTTCAAGTTCCTCTAATGAGCTCAATGAGCCAAATTTTCAACCATTCAGCATGAATAACTGATCAGGCATCACAGTCTCCACAATCACTGTAGACCTGTTTCAGATGGTCTCACAGTAACAGCTGGTGTGTGAAGAAATCTCTAGGATTCAGCCAGTGTCACATGGCGAATCGGAGGCTGATGTGCTGTTAATTTTATTCATGTGTCTGTTTTGTTGTCTAAATTTGTGTCTGCATAAAATAAACCAAGACCTATCAATTTCTTGTCCTGTTGCGGATGTTGCTTTATTTCCCAGGCTACTTGTGCATTCATCTCAAGTAAAGACTCTTTCTTTCCCACTCATGAGAGAATTCTTTTCAAAATTGAAATGTAATGACTAACCGTTCAAAAGTCCATATTTTTATTCAGAAAGGATATGAATAATCTTAATGATTAAATCTGCGGCTTTTTAGTAGCCAACAGCAGTACCTTTAAATGAATGTAGGCCTACACCTGAACTAAAACCGCAAAACAACGCACACAAAAAAACATTCACGTGAATCTGGCCAGAATAAGACGGCATTCCCCTACTATGACCTGGAGCCATGAGATTACTCAGCAGGTAACAAAAATAACCAGAAATCTAAAACCAGCCCTCACAAGTATCTCATATCATGATGCAGGGAGCCTCTTTCTCAAATGAGATGTAATTTGGTCCCTAGAGGAGGCGGGGCCGAGCGCAGTAGGAGGATCTGAGCGACAGGGATAAGAGCCAATAGACTCGTTTCCTTTGTCTAATGAGGCCAATCAGACTCCAAACTTGTCTAACGCCGACTGAGCATCTGTTTGTGCCAGATGGACCGCTAACATCATGTGTGGGCGCGTTACTGTGGTTGTATTCAGGACGGCTGCTTACGTCCAAACCCTTCCAGCATGTGTGATATGCCGGGGGGGTAAACTCACTTGAACTCGCTCAAACTAACGTAGTTACAAGGAGGACAGAGTTTACAAACCCGAATCAATCTCCCACGCGCATATTTTAACAAAGCAACAAGTGTCAAGAACAGCTGTTCACACGATGAAAGCTAATTGGCTGTAAGGATAAAAAAGTTACTCGAGCGTCAGGCCCGAATAATTGCAGATACTGAATCGACCACAGGTATTTTCCGAGTCCTCCGACCATAAATATCAACAGCTCGGGACAGGTTCGCTGTGTCAACGCGCTAATTCCTCATTAGCTGTTTGCTACATTGTTGCTGAGAGAAACGCGCGCAGTCAGCAGGCGCAGAGCTCGCTACAAAAGTTGCAAACGGCGCAAAAATACATTGTTTCCGCTGCGAGCATTACAAAAGAGCAGCAGGGTAAAAAAAACAAAAAACACCCAACAGAACCAGACCAGCCCGCGGAATTTCAACACCAAACCTGAGCAGGTCCACGCTCGACAATGGTGATTACACGCATTTGATAAAAGTAGTTGTTTTGGCACGAGCCGCGGCATGTCAGTCGCATTCAGGTCATTCTAGAAAGGACGAGCGTCTAATTACCATGACTCCTAATGTCAGCCCCGTTCTGTTGCATAACATTTGAACTGATCCGCTGCACCTCAGCGTAAAGTGGCACAGGTTCACTCACCCGTCCTCCCGTCCCGAAACGCGCGAGAGAATCCGACTAGAGGCACAAAATTGAGCCACGCGTCGCCGTCTTTAACCAGCATGTCAAATTAGGTTTAAAAGAAGTTCTGAGCGCTGTGGCGCGTCTACGGGCCAGCTTGAAAAACACCGTTACCCGCCCAGCAGCCCGTGGAAGAAAATCCCTCCTCATTTGAACGGCTTAAAGGAAGGCAAGCAGAGATAAAGGCGATCAAACTCACCTAACGCCGGGCTGCGCTGAGGATGTGTCCCGACTGTCACTCCTCCAGCAGGCAGCACTACTTTATATATCCACAGCGAGTAAAAATAGAGCGTTTCGCCTTTCCGTCCTCTGCGCTGTTTACCGGACACGGTGCGTACCGAGAGTGTACAGTTATACGGGCGTCTCTGGTGGAGACTCCGGAGAAGAGGTGCAGACAGTCAATATGGCTGACGAGTTTACCGTACCGAGGCGTGGTGAGCGGAGTCCTGCAGATTCACCCCCCTCCCTCACCCCTGTGAGTGAGACTCTGCAGGCAGCCCTCTGCGGGGTGCAAACTGTGCCTTCCAAATTTGATAGGAGACGTTTTATAGCCCACCTTAGTGTCCCTTCTGGTAAACGTGTTATGTCACACTTTATTTCGGGTTGTTCACTGTGCCAACACAAAAGTTAAGCCTACTATAGGCTACAGCTTACAAATTGGAAGTAAACTGTATATAAAGATGCCCATCAAGTGTAAAATAGAGACTCAGGTTTCAGGTCAGGTCTTTTTTTTCACCAAAGTAGCAAACTGTAAGTTCCGGTGGTGATGTTTAATATTTAATTTCAGGAGAGACAAGTGAATGAAGTAGATTGTTTATCGTTTATTTATCTTTTGTGCTCAGACTCTTAAGGGAGATTGTGATTGAAGAGCGTCTGCACTGAACAGCAGCGAGATAAAGCCGCCCCCATGGAGTCTAGACAATGGTGGTGGTGGTGGCGGCTGATGACTCTGCCGAGACTGAGGCTGGTGACTCTCTGGTGATGGCGAGGTAGACGTGCACACAACAGCAGCATGATTAAACCAGAGGTTTAAGGTACGTCACTGTTATTGGATAGATGTGAGCAGCTGATGAGAACAGCTGATATCTCAAATGACAGCAGGAAATTAAGACTGAGCATGTGTGAGAGGCATGAATGACAGGATGGTATGATAAATAAACCATAGCACAAGTGTGTAAAAGAATAGTTTTCATGACTGAACATTTTTTGTTATAATGTTCCTGGGGAGTGAAACACAGCCTACCCAACCCCCAAGTTTTCTTCTTGTCTTCTGTTCTACATTCACACAGCCAGTTAAAATCTATCAAAAATCACCTTCAGTATTAGAGAAATAAGAAATAAAAGTCATCCAATCACAAAGAAAAACACAGGGGTGGAGTTACAAATTGTCCGAATGGATTTTCAACCTCAAATAACAAAAAATATTAAGGAACATTTACGTCAAAAAAGCACCAAGTTTCTGGTGCTCAAATTCTTTCTGTGGGCTGGATATGATGCTGGTTAGCATCATACAGTAGAACTCCATGCTATTTTCCCTCCACCTCACCAGGCCCTATACTGCCCGTCTCCTGAAAAAGCTCTCTTTTCATCATTGTCTGTAAAAAGGCTTTATGAAAATGGCTATGTTGTGAGACAGAGCTCACGTGGCTGTGAGGAGGAGAGAGATGTGTCATGTTTGAGCTGAGTCATTGGCATGCTACTTTCCTCAACCTGAAGTTATGATGAGAAACACACCAGGATACACTGATCTGTAATCTGTCCTGTGCGCTCAGTCTAGAGCCCGACTGAGTCTGGAGCCAATGCAGAAATAAGTATTTGAGACCATTAACATTGTGATGCTACATAGAGTGTTACATATTAGCACTAGCTTGCATCCTCAAATACATTCTTTTTTAATAAGCCAATATATAGTGTATATAAGCGATATTTGAATACATTATTTACACCTAGATATACAAGACAGGTTGTAACTTCTCAATATTGATTTTTCTTATAGGCATGAAGAAATTGAAATATGTCGTTTCATAAAGGTTTTTCTCTCATTAAATCTTGAAATGTTACTGAATACAAATTGCATGAGTTACAAAAAAGTAATGTAATCTGAATGCTTTTGGATTACTTCAAAATCAAACATTGAATATATGTATATAACCTATAGGCCATACCGAAACATGGATGCAGCAACAAAAATTAATTTTTTTGTATGTCAGATGTGCTTTTAAAGGGTTAAAAGAGCAATCATTACCATGAAAAAGGTCTCAAAATTTAACAATTTACATATTTTAAACATGGAGGCAAAATATAAGTTATCCTTGACAAAGTAACTAATCTAATGCTACTTATGAAATATTTACATCTGCAGCCTATAATATTTAGCATTAATGTTTGGAACCCCAGAATGGAATGAATCATTTATCCCTCTCTCTTTTTTCCCCCACACATTATTTAGGATGCTCCTCACAATATCTGTCCATACATTTCCTGTCAGTCAGAAGTAGTGTGTGGTATGGCATTGCTAAATTGCATGCCAACCACTTCATTATAAGGACAATGAGAAAGAAGCCAGTTGAAAATGGAGGCCAGATTATAATGACAGATCTCTTGGGAGGCTGATTCATCAGTTTGCATCTCTGGCCTATTTCAATATCTCTGACATAAATGGGAAACATTCTAAGGAGAATATGGATGAAATGTAAAATAGACCAGATAAGGGGAAAATGTCAGCTCTCTGCCTGACACATTTTCATTATAGTCACATCTCCTCCCATCTTTGTTACCTTTTCTCTTTCTCTCTACTTCAGGGCCACGTCCTCTCGCTGGAGGTAATGTAGTACATTAAATGAGATTACAGTTGTCTCATGGGTGTAGCCCAGTGACACAGCTAGCCAGTGCTCATCAGGTAACCAGATGAATTCAAGTCTCTTAAAATCTTTAAATTCTTATTAATTACTTAAAGTGCTTTTATGATTATATGGATATATGTGAAATAGCTGCCCCAAAAATATCTGACATGCAACTATGATGCCTTCAGAAACAGAAATTTCATCTAATTTTACTGAACTGTTTTTATTCTTTCTTTCTTTCTGTCTTTCTTTCTTTCTTTCTACCTATCTTTCTGTATTATTTCTGTATTTATTTATTTATTTAGCAATTGTGTTCATTTGTTTGTCTTGTGTGTTTTTTTCTTTTGCAGTTTTAGCTGTTAAGTTTTCATGGGTGCCAGTTGTTTCACAGCTTTTTACCTTTTTGTGCTGTGCAACAATGACACCTTATGGTCGCTTATGGACATAAGAGCAATTTGTTAGTTCCCATGGCAACATGAGATACAAAGGCACTGCAGTGAAAACCTTGCTCCTACACAAAATAAGGTTGCAGGAACTGCTTTTCGTTTTGCAACAGACCCTTGCCCATTCATCATCTGTTTTATGCAAACAGCTGTATTTCCATTCATGCAAAAAAACAACCCTTGATCTGTAAACGTCATTTGAGTGTAAGAATAAAGAACCATGACTGAACCAAAGGGCATGTAGTAGTAGTTTAGAATGAAACATCTCTTTAGAGGTTAATTCATTAGTTCTGTCTTCTACACGATTGCATAGTTGTAATGATGTGCAGAGAGTGTCAAGGACAGGCTATGGACTCAAAGAGATGAATCCAATCCAGCCCTGCAGAGTAAATACTCCCATTTACTATCTAACAATTTCAAGGTTTTTTTTGTTACTAAAATGAATTCACTTCATTAGGAATCCATCACTCGAGTTTTTCTTAGTGTTTAATGACCCTTCTGGCATTTAAAACCTTGAGGAACATTATAATTAAAGCGCAAAGTTAAAATTCTGTTCAAACTCTATGTAATTCCCAGTGAGAATCACTGTTTCAAGACACATTTGTTGAGCAAAGCAGCATCATGAAAGCATAAAGATCCCCAACAAAGGAAGGCTGTAATACATGTAAACCAATGTCACGTGTTATGGATCAATCTTATAGCTTAGATTTATTTAACAGTGTTGAAATTGTTTCATTAATCAATTAGATGATCAGCTGAAAATTAACTGTTCATCGGTAATTTTAAATATTTTGGTTCGACAGAAGTTATTAAATGTTTCATGGTGCTAGCTTCTCTAATTACAAAAAAAAGTTTTATTTGTGTTTTTATATAATTAATGAACAATGTCTAATAATAATAATAATGGTCAAACAAAAACATGCAACTGAGAAAGGTGGCAGTCTGGATGCTTGACCTAACATTTTCACTACTCTCATCATTTTAATGGGAACTATTGAAGGACTTTGCATGAACGGCATGTGATTTTTTATCTTGATTGTTTTATTTGTCCTGTCTTTGTTCACCTTGTTGGTTTAGTCTTGGTTGGTTTTTTTTTATCACATGGCCAAAGGCTATTCAGCATAAATACTGTATATTAACATTTACACTAAAACCTTTCAAATTAAATAACACAAGGTTAGTTTTCTATTTATACAAGTTAATTTTTTGGAATATTTATCTGGATTTCAGGACTTTATCAAGTCCCTCATGAAATTCCTTGCATTTTTTAATGTCCTGATAAATTATGATTCAAATATGATTACAGTATGTAAGAAATTACAACATATGAGCTGCGAAGGGTGAGCATTATTTTTTTATTTGAATATGATTTTTTGTTAATGATAGTCCACTCCAGAAACAGACATTTCAGAGGAAAAGTTGTTTTAAAATCTGACTGGAAGTTTTCTCTGCTTCCACACGAGAGCAGCAAATCACCACCGGGTGTTCCGTTCACCACCTCTGGATCGCTCTGTCGTCTGAAATATTAAGCAAACAGTGCTGGAACAGTTTAATCTTTAAACATGTGTGCACGTGGCATTCTTTGTCTATTGATCGCCTGAAGTTTAAAGCAAGCAGAGGTTTTTCTTGTTTGATGGAAGAGTCAATACAGCACTCAGTTCCCATTATGACTTCATTATGAGGTACTTTACAGTACAGTACAGCTCACAATAGTCGATGTGTTTGCACGAGGAGATGGTTTGACATTGCTTGTATATTGAATGGTCTGACGACAATTGAACTTTCTGGCATTTAGACAGCAAACTGAGATGTTGTAAATGATTTATAGTACAGCTGTAACTTGTTCTAACCTCAGAAAACCTCATTTTCACACGTTGTATAAATCTTTTTAAAACTACCTTATCATATCTGCTGACATGTGTTGTTCTTGTATTTGTCTTTTTCTTTTTTTAGTTTACTAGATCCATATGTCGCACTGTTGATTACTTTGTCACTCAGGAACTTTAAGTTGGTATGTAGAGTCCTTTAAGACAGGGTTCCCAAAATGTTTACCCCCAACCCCCAAAATAACAGTGCCAGAGACTTGTGACACCCACTATCACAAACAAACATTAAGCGCACACGCACTAATAGTCTTATCCAAACAGGGTTATTTGCATGGTTTCATTTTAAAAGAATTGTGGCTAAAATAGACTATTTCTAATCATTTTTGATTTTTATTTGATTTGAGGAAATCATCTCCCGACCCCAGCATTGTTGTCTCGTGACCCCTCGAGGAATTAATTGACTCAACTAAAAAATGTTTTATGTGTCTCTAAAGCCCAAAATGTCTCTTAAAGCTCCATCGTGGTCCAAAAACTAAAAGAAAAAATGAGCCACACTGTCGGGGTGACATGTTGGTCCATTAGAAGGAACACACATAATAATTCACTTTGACTCACCCCAGATACATTATTCTGCTGCTGGAAATAAACACAGTATTAATCCACAGCTGAAAATAGACCCAGCTAACACATCATTTACTCTTGTATGAGTCATGTTTGCTAAATATTACACTGCCAACAATATCACAAGTGCCAAGAAATTAATTTGCACTTTAAATTTAAATATAACCTACAGTATATTTCTGAATTTTTACAGATGCACATCTTGATTAGCAAAAATTGTTTGAGGTTGAGACTGAAGTTTGTGAGAGAAAAATTGTTTTGGTCTTTTCTTGGCCTTTGTTTATGGCGTTGAAATATAAAATTGTACTAAGCACTTCTTTTTTAAGTGTATATAGCCAGAGCCACTCTTGGCTAACGTATGAACGCTTCGGTTCGGGTGTTTATTTCAGTTTATGGATCTTGTAGAGCTTTCTGCTGTCCAACAAGAAGATAAACCTGCTTTTCTTAATTTCACTGAACTAGATAGTTTCAGAGATATATCTATGTCATTAGATATCCACTGCTCCGTTTATCATCTGGACACAGTTCGACTTGTAAATGTCTGTTATGTGGGCTTTGTTTGGGTGTTGAGCTCTGGCAACTGGACCGCAACAGACCTGAACAGTCAGCACAGAGTTTGGCTGCGGCTGCAAGGTGACGTGATGTTTTCAGCAGCGAGGAGAAACAGAAACCAGCCATCAGTGCTTCTGAATGCCAAATGAAATATGCAGGTGGAATAATATAGGCTGGTTGGAAAATGTAGACGCATCAAATTATGGCCAAAGCAGATAATTTTTTGTTTTGTTATCAATCTAATATATTTTTTGATGTAGAATGGGACAGAAATCAAAGTGGCCTGATGAAATTGTTCCATGCGTTGCTGACATGTTGGCGTATTGAAGGGATTTGGAAATGAATTATGCAGGTCATGCAAATTGCAATAAATAGTAGAATTAATAAAAGCACTTTTTTTAAACATTCAACTGCAGTGATACCAAACCAGGGAGAAGATGATTCACCTCTTAAATCTCTGCCCTAACCTAATACAATAGATATGAATGGAAGAGCATAGAAATTGCTCCAAACATTGAGAAAAAAACTATCGAAAGACTGTATAATTTAATTGCATACATGTAACATAATTATCTTACTGTGCAATAATTCTTATTTCTACTTATCTCTACTACAATACTATTGTTTGAGTATAATACTCAACGTTGCAGCTCTACACTCTACAGTACAACTACAATTCTACAATACAGCAGAAACTACTGTAAATAAACAGAAAAGTTATTGCAGGATTATTTTCACATTCATTTTGGCTCACTTTACTCTTTCAAATGCCGCCCCATCAGTCACAGTGACATGTGACACGTGTCGCCTTCATCTCGGGACCCTCGGTGTTACCATGGCTTTATATGGTGGAAGGACAGCATCAAAGAGCACACAGGCCTGAAACGGAGCGGTGAAAGGAGGACCGGGGGGGGGGGGGGGGGGGGGAGATGGGGGGAAGGAAGGTGAAAAGTGAAATGAAGTTGAAATGGAAATTCAAAGTGACAAGAAGCAGAAGAGGAAGAGAGAAACAGCAGAGAGTAAGGGGGAGGTAAAGTCAGGGAGGGAGAGAGGTGAGCTTCAACAACATCTCCCGTGGCCTTTACAGAGATGTAACAAGAGATTCATAAAACTTTGAAGTGGACATAGGTGAATTAACCATAGTGTCTGACATCCATGTTTTCAGTTTCTTACCACCCACGATCCAAAACCTTGCCATAAGGCTCTATCAACTGTTTTATGCATGTTTAATTACGAGCACAGGAACACTAAAGGAATATTCTAACAATCAAGAACTGTGAGACACCAATTGAAAATTTTACATGGACAAAGTTCACTTGATAAAGACCTGAAATTTGCACCAAGTCAACCACTTTGACCGCAGTATCAGTGTGTCAGAACAATCACTGGAGCATCGTAATTTTCAGCGCTTGGACTTTTGGTGAAAGCTTGTGTCCAGTTCCATCACGATTTTCAGAAACACTCATCACGCGCACCTGAGGTCCTCATTGTAGCTTATGTCAAGTGCATAAATCAGTCCAAAGAGCATCTCGCATCCAAGGGGTTTTGACCTGACTACGTAAAGGCTTTCTGCCTGTAAGCCCTTTCTGGCAGGAGGCCCATAAAGCAGTGCACACCTACAGTAAGGCCAGGCTGCTGGCAAACCAGAGACCCAGTGAATTATCCCTCCTGCCCTTCTTACCCTTAAGAGTCATTGGTTTAAGAGAGTCGTGATGCTGTTTCACAAACAGAATATCATGCTTAAAAGATACCTTTCTGGCTTTCAAAAGCATGCTCTCTGTTGATGTTACCAAGGCTGTGTGCATGTCATGTTCTCACCCTCTGCTCTCATTCGCTCTCCTGCAGTCTGACCTATTTTGGTATTGGGATGATAACATCTTTCCTGGGAATCTTCATGCACAGAGAAACGGAGAGGGAGGACTTTGTTTCACTCCAAAGCAAAAGTCAGCGCTTTTTTTTTAAACCCACTTGCCCTGTGAGTGTGTGTGTGTGTGTGTGTGTGTGTGTGTGTGTGTGTGTGTGTGTGTGTGTGTGTGTGTGTGTGTGTGTGTGTGTGTGTGTGTGTGTCTGTGTGTGTGTGTGTGTGTGTGTGTGTGTGTCTGTGTGTGTGTGTGTGTGTGTGTTTGTCTTTCTGCCCCTAAATAGAGCACCATACTGTTCTGAGACAGTATATAGAACCTAAGGTACAATCTATAACCAGATATCACTTTGAAACAGAGGAAGAATCATTTTCATGTCTTTGTCGGGGTTAATCGGTATGTTTTTAGCTACATTTTTAGCTTCCATTTTGATGAGATCATTGCATATGTTGATAGTGAAAATGTTTTCTTAAATCACGTGCACAGGGATGCTCACACTCACAGCATTAGGATGTAAACAAGGTTGGTGTACACGGCGTAAACGATAATATTCCAGTCTGGTAAACATAGAAGATACTGTAGATATGAGCTCAGACTGCTAGTAGAGTCCATTAGAAACACATCTGCAGACACAATATCTTTGTTTAGATTTGTTCGAAAATGTTATCACCGTGTAAATATTTGTAACTGAGAGACAGATTAACAAAGTATGGTTGGATTAATGTCCTGTTTTGGTTTATATTTTACTCCACTACTCACGCACAGATCCACATAAAAGAATTTTGCGTTACAATTTGTTTGTAAAAATGAACCAAAAAGTGAGGCTGAAGGTGAAAATGTGAGAATGTGACATACAGAAATTATTCCACTATAGGCAGTGAGTCCTGTGGTAAACTTTAGGATGTTGCAAGATTCATCATATTACTCATTCATTGTAAGTTTTTGTTAATGCTTCAAAACAAATGAGCAATTTTCACATTAAGTACATTATATTGCATTTTCCAACATGAGAAAACAGAAAAATAGTATCAAAACCGGCCTATTTAAAACTCTTTAACATGCAGTTCCACCACAGCTAATGCCATGCCAGCTGATAGTTGTCGAATTTCAGGCTGAGAGTAAATGCAACAGAGCTTTAGTCATTTACATGAGACAATGCACACGTTTTGGTTACATGGATGGTGGTTGATGTCTTGAAGAAGTCAGGAACAGAGTGAGAGTGATATGTCAAACACCAGTAATAACATCAGCTGGTTAACTGGAACATGCTGTTAGTGTATGACAAGGAATGATATTAGGCCTAATAACTTTAGTCAGATTCAGTCTCTGCAGATTAATTCATTTATTTATCTATTTATTTATTGCTGAATGTGGGCGTGGTGAAGACTTTCAAGCCTTCTATGCCATGAGATGATTTCAAATTTACAGAAAATGAAATACATCTACACTATTACTGAAATAATTGTTTATTATAATCTAATTATATTAAATGTAATGGTTAAATTAAGCTTCACTAATGTTTCCAACAGCGCGTCCATCTTCACTTTCCTAGTTCTTTCTTCAGACTGCTTTATTAGCCATGAGCAGACGGTAAACTCATTGCTTTGCTATTATGAAAAATAAACAGACTCCATGCTGTATGCTGAGGTTAATGCTTTTCTATCACTGACCTTTAATCGCTCTCCAGGCAATCTCCATATCCATTCTTTTGGTCACACACTTGACAAGAGGGTTTGGTATTTAAATGTCATATCTATATTTGACTTGGCAACCGTATGGAGCCTGCAGACCTTTATGCTTTCATTGTCTGTGCTGTGTTTGCATTATTTTTTTTTTTCTTTCCGTATGTCCATGAAAGCAATCCTAGAAATCCAGCATCGCTGCCAAGTGTGTGAGTCTCTGGTCCACATTCATACATACAGTACATTTTGTGTCTCATTGTGTAGACACCTGCTTACACATGTTTAAATGAAAACTGAAATTAAAAGAAGTGTTAGAACCTCTAACCGCGGTTCCATCTGCCAAAAACTACATTTGCTTGGCCCTCACAGCAAAGCAATTCCCCTGATCCAAAATCCACCTCTTCCCTCTCTGGCTCCGATAAGCATGAGTCTAAACAGGTGCACAACCATGTCTGTTAAATAAAATATTTACTCTACGGACTCTGTTTTGCGTTAGCCTGTCGCGTCACTTCATCACTAAAAGCTCTGGAGCTGAGGATTAAATTTCTAAAACACAACATACTGTATATTTTATTGAAAATCTTCCCCTTGAATTCAGAATGTAGTCCTCATTTTAATTCAGTTGAATGAAGAGAGGCTGAGTGTTGAATTCTTTCTTTTTTCTTTTTTGAAAAAACCCAGAACTTAAAGTCCCTTCTGTCATGTTCTTCCAAAGATCAAACTTTAACCTTTGCCCTCAGCCTCCTCTACTCCACACATTCATGCTTTTAACAAAGACGGTCATGTCTTTTGAACTTGAGAGCTCTTTCACTCTGTCACCCTTTCCATCTTGTTTTCCCCTTTTTCTCAGATCTCTCCCAATGACTTGTCTTTACTTGTTTCAAATGATCCTCAATTATATCATTATGATATTATGTATTAAAGCAGCTTTTAAATCCGGCGCCCCAGGTAACGCTAAATATTTGCAACCTACCTTATTCCATGGAATTCTGATTTTTTTTTTTTTTTTTTTTTTTGGAGTGATCCTGTCTCATTTTTCCATTTTGCAACATCTAATTTTAAGTCACATGGAAGCAGCAGAAGGTGCTGTCATACACCATCTGCGTCTATCAGACCCAGAATGTTACACTGTGCGTGATCCCATCAGAGGACCTCATTTGGCCCCTCACCACAACACGTGAGCTGGAAGGAAAAATGAAGTGCGGGGAGTTACAGTATAGCCAAAGTGATTCACATCACTGGAACAGCAACTTGTCTCCAAGAATGACCTCTGATACTGATTGGCTCTACGGCACGTGCAGACATCACCTGCCAGCTCCTGGCTAAATGCTCGTATTTATCATATTCCAAATAAATATCTGCATTCAGTCGCACTATAACAAATATGTTCAAAACTTCCCAAAGCCCCCAAATTCTAAGTAAATCCCACATAGCTAGATTCTCCTCCATTTCTGTGTACATATTCACATTCTTCCGTTCCTTTCCAGATTACGATGTTTACCTGGCTGTCTGCTGAAGGGACTCCTCCTGCTGCTACTGTTGTGTTTGAATGGACGTATATATATACTGTAGGCAAAGGAAGTATAGGAATCAGTAAATCTCATCAGGAAAACATTCTTGCCATGCTTTAAAGCTGCATTTAGCATTGTTACAACAACAAAAAAATAAGTCAGTCATCATTAAATAATGTTGATTAGAGAAAAATGGCATGTCCATCTCTTTATCTGCTTCCAAATCTTTTTTGACCATCAGAAGATGGACCCCTTTGTGTGATGGAGGCAGGAAGTCGTGCGAGGAATGCTGGATTCGTTGGGCCGAGCAGGGAGTGATCTGGTTAGGGAAGCGGGTGGCTTAGTCCCTGGATGACCCCTCTGTATGCATGTTTCTCATACTTCATTCTTGCTTTCCAATTGGTGCAGAATCTGGAAAGCAAAAGCAAAAAGTTTGCGGTTTTGATGCCTAGTCTCTCAAACATATAATTTGTTTATGGTGAGATCCATGAGGAGTTGTCGTGGTGGTAGCATACTGTAGCTGTCCTTCATCCACCTCATCCATGTTCATGGGAGTTCTATAGTGGATAATAAGGAACTTTTGAGGAACTTTTTCCTGTGTTTTTATTGGAGAAATCTGTGAGATACTGGTCAGTACTTTATGATAGGTGGGTGTTTCTTATGTATTTGCATTAAAGACAAAGTTAGTCTTCAGCCTTCAGACTAACTAAAAAGAACTGCACATAAAAAGAGAGGCAGCAGCATTGTCTTAGAGAGTTGGAGCTGCAATTGGATAACAAAACAAAAAGTGAACAAGGGGAATAAAATGTTATGTGCTAAATGAATATAAAAGTAATAAAATAAATACTTGCCCTTTTCTTAGGAGGCATGTACTCTGGAATAATTTACAGAAGGACCTGAAACTGTCAGAACTCGTTACTACAGGGCAATTTAAGTCTTTAAATGATCTAAGAAATATTACTCTTGGTCAACGTGATCGCTTCTAAAGTTGCTCTGGAATCCTTTTTTGAACTTGCACTTAATTAGTCCTTGATTTCATATTCTGTTGTGTTTATTCATCTCTTTTTCCACCTGTGTATGTCTCATTTAAGAATTGCATTCAACTCAAATATCAGAATCACACAATAATGAAAACAAATAACAAAATATTGACTGTTGTTTTATCCATCATAGGTCTAAATTTCCTAATCTGCATGGTTCTTCAGATGTGGAGGAAGTGGTAATAGGACTACACCAAACACACTTTTCGTTCCTGGTTCATTTTTAGATTAGTTCCCGTGCTTCAATTGTTCCTGGAATTTTTCACATGAGAAGGCATGAGTCTGCTGCACACTTTAAAAATGGATACAAGGTTCATCTTTAGTCTTCCGAATAAACGTTTTATTGATGAATCAAAAATTAAGACCATCCTTAAGAGTATTTCTTTTGATGGACATGTAGCTTTGGCCCTACTGTCCCTGATAATGGAACTCCTACTACTGTAGTAATACTCCCCCATACAGTCAGATTGGACATAATGTTATTGGACCTGGTTATGAACCGACACCCACACACACACTGTGATAGGCATGCTGATAATCTGAATTTCATTCAAGCAGATAGGCTGTTGAATGACAGCTGGTGAACTCTGTCTCCCCTGACAACTGGGCTATGAGCCAATAGAGAAGCAGAAAGTGGGTCAGCATGTAGATTATACTCCCATCAGTGATGGAGACATGTCTGAATATTAGTTTTCCTTCTCATATTGTTCAGTTACTCAGCTACTGTATGAACCGAATTGGGCCAAATCCTCTTTGAGCCACTTACAATGATTATATTAATCAGATTTGAGGGTATTTGTAAATCAAATCCCTCAGAGGGATTTATTAAGCTGATGAAAACTGAAAATTGTTCCCCTACTGTAATAGCTGCTTAAGATGTTATCTGATAATGTCATAACCGTTTTTCAAATATAATCTGCCTTCAAATGGGTCAAAGGAGTTAAAAGAAAAAGTCAATTGACAGACATTTTAACTCACATCACACTGATTTCTGCTAATATTTAATAAGCAAAGTCAAATTCTTTATATTCTTTTCCACGTTTAGCTACAGTTGTATTTTCCTTCACATTCACAACAGCTTTATTTGTGACCTGAACTACTGTTCAACAAAATATACTAAAGAACATGGTATGACTTTGCAGTATAAGGAAAATGCATTAAGATATGTTCTATTAATTATACAGGCTATGTGAAAATGTAATAGCCAGTTGCAGAGTACACACATTTTGGCTAAGCCCTGTTTACAAAATGTACCAAATGCTCCATTTTCTCTGTAAAATACTGCTGTAGTTGCTCCATATGAAACAAGATCCATCTGAAAATGAAACATCCCTCTGACCACTGCAAAAGATTCTACAAGAAATGCATCAGTTTGTCATATCACCCATTACATAACACAAAATGTGCCGAGAATGTCAGCAGTCCCAATAAAACTAGAGATGATGGTGACCCGATTACTTCTAGCCCTTTGCTGCCTCCAAACCGAACTGACTAGTGTTATGTAACCATGAGAGCCATGGTGAACATTTGCATAGTGTTTACTTCTTCGTTTATAATTTAATATGGAGTCCAGTGGTTACATCACCAATTATGTAACACCTAACATTTATATTGAATCCAAAACACACTTCAGGCTATATGACAGCATGCCTGATTGGACCAATGGTCAATAAAGTCTGGCAGCGGATCACGGTGACAAAGTCAGGAAATTAAAAACAGCCACGAAATTTGAGAATTGTATTTGACATGCAGGTTGAGAGTTGGAGCGAATGTGAAGGGAGAGGTCAGATTGAGAATAGCAGAACATATGGAGAGAAATAAATACGATGAAATGAACAACATAGCAGGTCAGAAACAATCCAATTATCAATATAGAATAGTTTGAAATAGACCTTTAGTAAACTCAACACTGTGAGGATCCACATCTTTCCTCCCTCTGTATACAACAGGTCAAAGATCACATTGTGTCATTAGAAGTGATTTGGAAGACTGGAAACAGAGAAGGGATGTGGTCTCTGGTTTCATTATTCAGACCTCAGGCCTTACTGGTACCATAGAGTTGATGTTAGTGTGAACATCTAAAGGCCTTCCAGAGTGGTGGGATGTTCTCCAAACTTTCCAAATTTGACATTTTCAACATTCGCAACTTGTAATTGTTTCAGTTTTTCTCATCATTCCTAATCCTCACAACAAAGTATGCAGATATCCAAATTTGACATCCACATGTGGATTGTGGAACATGCCCAACCAAAACCAGAGTCTCCTCCTTGCTATATCAACCTTGCTCTTCTGGTTTCATGTTTCTGACAACGATTTTGGAAACTGACTGCAATAATTTAGCGCTGATTCAGTCACGACTCTGATCAGGCCTGGCTCACAATTGGTGTTCCAGTTCATCACAAAGGTGTTACAGAGGGGTTTAGGTCATGGATTTACACAGACAAGTCAATTTCTTCCATCTTTTATGGACCGGGCTTGGTGCTCATGCTGTGGTGGAGAATGATGTCTCTCTCCCAGGCCACATAGAATGTGTCGTATTCTGCCTCCAATTTATTCCTGCTCCACTCTGAGCTACATGTGCCAAGAACACTTTATTAGGAGGCATCCAAGAGGCATCCTAGTCAGATTCTTGGACAATGTCAAATCCAATCTCTCTTTCCTTTTTTTTCTTTTTTTTGCCAGTACCCAGAGCTCATTACCTTAGGTGGCATTGAAGATGTGCACAGCCACTGTTACACAAGGGATGTAAACCTCCAACATTGCTTCCAAACAGTGCGCTGCCATTACCTGGAAGCCAGCTCTTGTTCACTTCTTTGGACGTTGTACAGAACACAGTATATTATGACCATATCTAAACTTTTGGACGCTCACCAACTGGAAAAAGGCCTGGGTGTAGTAAACATGGAAACTTATGTAAGAGGGTTGGAGGTCATGAATATAATGGCCACCCGTGTCGAGGTAATAAGGAGGAAAACACACACATAATACGGTCCATGCTTTCAACTATACCTAACATGTCTGCCAAGTTCTTTCACTGAGATCATGCTGTTTTGTCTTGCTGTCGATTGGACATACTTTAGTAGTTATTATAGATACGATTATATCTTTCTGTTATCATAGCTGTGTGTCTCTCTTCCCCTCTCTCTGCCTCTCTTTGTCTCCCTGCCTGTTTTTCTTCACCACCATTGCCAGGTGCTTGCTAATGGGTGATTTGCTGTGTAAAATAAACATTACGGTCGACACCTGCTCTTTTGGAAAGTGCCATGAGATAACTTTTTGTGATTTGGTTGACTTGATTTGTCAATGCGAGCTTTTTTCATTAAGTGGACAATTGTAAAAGAGGATGAGTTTGGGTGTTAAGGTGCATTATGTAACATGTGTGTGAGAGAGACCTCAGTGTAACATCAAAAGGTTTAGTTAAGTGAGACAAATGTGTGTTTGTTTTTTTGTGATGTAAATTACACACTGACTGAGTGGGGCAGGGACTGACTAAAATCAGGATTTGCCTCAGGTCACCAGACCATCCATTCAAGGGGAGCAAGGAGCAACTCCCCTCCCCCAAATAAATCCTCTAAACAGGGATTAAAAACCTCTAGAAGAGAAGGGAACAGACATGCAAAAGATGTCGCATGTACAAAACAGAACAAAATCACAATATGTACGGATTCTGATGAAAAAAAAAAAGTGTAATAGCTGACAGACGGCTGTTTTTCAAATTTTCAAAAAATGACTTACGACAAGCATTATGACGAGGTTAACTTGAAGTTTACTATCTATTTCTGACAGAAGAATGTGCCCCGGAGCGACAAAAACTCAATCCTGCCATGTCTTTGGAAACAGCAGATGTTGCTCACACACATGCACAAACACACAAACATGCTTGCGCACACTTAGCATTCAAATATTCACACTACATCACATGCAAAACCTTTTCAAAACGAGAAATAGTCTGCAGGCGGTTGCGTGATGACCAAAATTTGGTTGGATTTGGTATGTTATTCCCTGGGGAACATGAATGACGGAGTTGTTGGTGATGACAAAGCGGCAGATGAAAGTTTAGCCTAATCTGTCTCTTTTAATGCCAGCAAAGGTCAGAGTCATGTGGCCTCTCCACCCACCATCACCGGTGCACACATGAAAGGGACACGCCTATAAATCACTCACAGCAGCACGTGGGAAACAGCAGTGACGCCTTTTTTTCAGGTTTCCATGTGTTACAGTGAATGTGGTTGTGTCCTGTGTGTTATTGTGTACATGTTTGCTTGTTAATAGGAGTTGTATGAGGCAGAGATCTACTACATGTGTGCTTAAATGTTTGTCATTGTCTCTGTGGTTGAGCAAGTAGTGTATTATCGGTGCGTGCATATATGTGTGTGTGTGTGCTGGTGTGTAAGGTGTGCAGAGAGGATGTGGAATAACTGTTCAACAGAGAGCTGCGTAGTCAGGAATCTAATAGACTCCATTGTTTGTAGGTGAGAGCAAAAAGTCCATTTAAGTGAGGGAACACACAAACATTCAGATAACCACATATATGTATACTCAAGCACAAAAATGTGTATACATGCACAGGAATATACATTTACATGTACAGAACAAGACTGTTAACACCACAGAAAAATGCATGTATACATATACTGTAAGCATGCACACATATACATATTTACATATGTCTTTCTTCTTCACTGTCTCTTTGTATACCTCATTCATTCCTCTGGGTTCTAACACATAAATTTTCTCTCCTGTTATGAAACTTAACACTGTTGGAGGTCTCAAACCCCTCAGTGGTGAGCCTGCAATTTTCAGTATTTAGATGTAAAAATGTCAAACAAATATCTGACGTGTTTTTCTTCGAATGGTCCTGTACGTCCACAGAGTCCCATAAACCATCACACAATCATATTTGTGGGCTCCAGCTTGGAAGAAGCAATAATCCCTGTAATATGCGTGGTTCTTTTACAGCAGCTGCATCCATCATAGGATTGTAAAATGGGATGCAAGTTGGCATGGAGTTATTCTTATGTCAGTGCCATTTTGATTGCACATGGAAACCTAATCGACATCAGATGCAGGGTCCCGTTGGCCTGAAAGGGGGGAGTTGTTTTTTTTTGTTTTTGTTTTTTTGTTTTTTGCCGTTTTCATTGCAACGGAACAGTTTCTGCAGAATGTGTGTCAGAAAAACAATTTGTGGGAATATCACCAGGGTTCCTCTGCAGGGAGTTGAATGCTTTTCAGAGACGGTCAACAGTCTAGTTTTGGGGGAAAAAAATACAACTAATTGCTGTTTTGACTGAAATTAGATCATATCAGGAAATAGATAGATCATATCAGGCATGACCTCATTGCACAGCTTTTTACGCTGGCAGAGGAATCTTGTCAAGATGCCAGGCAGCCTTAAAACTCTCATAAATCTCTCTGAAAACAAACACCAACGATTCCTGTTGCCAGGCAGGCATCTGAGGGTCTGAAAGTGTGAACCTCACCTGTAATACCAGCAACATGACTTCAGACTGACCCCAGCTGACTGGTTGGTTATTTTTGTTTTAGATTGATGAACACACCATTAAACTGTGTCCAAACGTTTGACTGATACTGTATGTCTGAATCTGCATTATCTCTGCTACTTATCGGTGGCACTGCCATGTTTCTACTCCTCTCCCTTACAGTACTGTGGCCCAATACATATGATCTGGATCCAATTTGCACATAGCTGTGAAACAGGACTTGTGCATGTTTTGTATTTTTATTTCGATTTGTCTATTGTTTTTCATGATCCTTTGCTCAGCAGAGGAAAAATACCTTTTGGAAGCTTCTCACATCATTCATGTTACACAGTCGGTTCTGGATGACTTCAAACACTCATTCTGTGATAAATCCTTCTTACCTTTAGAGCGTACAAGCAATCAAAAATAGGATTTTAGTGTAGAAGCAGAACAGGGGCTGCTATAGATTGATCCTCACCCTGGTGTGATTTGTTCTGTCTTCTGCACCCAGACAGATATGGGAATAAGAACAGATTCCACAGCTGCTGCAGATGTGAAGTGTCTCTGTGGATCAGTGTGACGGAGAAAGAATTAGAATCGCTCCACACACACAGACACACAGACACAGACACACACCTCAACTGATCTGGACTCGAAGAGCTGTGCAAACCTGCCAATTCTTTGATATAAATGTCCTCATATATGATTTTATTTTATCAGCTTCATGCTTGTTTTATGATGTAATTTCCTGTTCATCAATGTTCTTAATTAAGAACGAAGTTCTGTCTAGAGTTTAGTTCTTTTAGTTTAAATCAGAACCACAATGCTTTTTTTAGTTTGATCGTTTTTTCCTCTACATATCAAGTTGATCAATGATAATTCACATTTTATAGCATTACAGTGCTGTAATCTTTACTGCATCTTGATTACATTATTGGAAATATGAATTTTAAAGGATATTCCTGTTTTTTAGGCAAAATGTGGTTTTCCATGATTTGTAGTAGTTCATAGCACTGCTTCCCTGATTGGGTACTGATTGTACACATGATGTTCTCTGTATCGTCGAGCAAACACATTGGTACATATGGACTTGTTTTTCCTACAGGTTAACTACCCGTCTGGTATTTTGAGCTACAAATAACAGAAAGAATGTTCCCCTCCCTGCTTACATCATGTCTCAGGTCCCAGAGGACACAGTGAGATTCTCCTCTGCTATAACTGACTGTCAGCAGAAAATATTTCCGCAGATGTCTTGACATCTCTGGCACAGATTATTTATTTCCACGTATTTCTTTTGTTATCTGATGACAGCTGCATTCATCATGTTTAACAGCTGGTTGTTATTTGCCATGAACTCTTACATTACATCTGAGACACATGCTTCAGTACATGAAGATATATTTATGGTTTGTGTCAGGGTGTTAACGTGAGTTTTGGGACACCTTCAGACGTTCCTTCCTCAGGTATGAGCAGCTCTGACCAAACCAGTAGGCATTCCCTTTATGTTATTATACTGTTGAAAGACAGCTGTCATCCTCTGTATGAAAAGAAAAAGGAAGGAGGACAGTGATGGGTGCAAAATGCATTTTTGGATCACATACATGAAATAACCTTGAGGGATGACAGCACTCTGCAGCAGCTACTGTCCTCAAACCCACACTAAAGCAGAGATCCTGCACAGTTTCTGCACACCACGTAATGCATCGCATACAATGCTACATCTCTAGGCAATGCACTGTTTGTTGACACCCCCCCTCATATCGTGAGTTACATCCATCAATGTGTTTGTTGAACTCGCATGTCTGAAGTTCACTCCTGTGCACTGTAAAGTCCTCCACAGTCTGATCTGGGTTCAACTTTACTGCTTGTTCATTCTCAGTACATTATATCAGAGTCACGTAGTCCGTCCCTCATGCGCTCATCCAGTTCAGAGTATTGGCCTTAATGGGGCTCCGCAGCCACAATAAAGAAACAGCACAGCAGAAAGGCATTGCACACCTCATTAAAGGTAGAAGTTTATAATTAAACGTAGAAGTGCGTGTTCTTAATTTTGCGACACTTAGCATGGTCGCCATGTGGTGCATTAAATCAGTGATTAAAGGGGAACCTTTTTTTTTTACTTATGTGAAGGTACTAAAATGTTAATAATAATAATAAACGAGTCAGCATGAAAGACATCATTAGTTTTATTGCATTGTTGTGCGTTTTTATAATGGTCACTTGCTGACGGCCCAGGCCCCCAGTGCACATCCCTTAACACTTGTCAGGCAGATGCACACATTCAAAAGGTGCATCACCTCTCTGAACATGGAGTTCTATCCTCCTGCAGACACACGAGCAACTTCTTTTCAGCTGTATCTGCTGATTCGGTAGCTTTCTTTTGTTCTTAAACATTTTTTGAGACTTTTAATCTGACTTTTCTTTCATTCTGTAGCAGCAGTGTGCAGGCTGGTTGTTCTGGTCGCATATTTCTCTCTGTTGATGATGGTGATGGTGATAATAATCATGCAATATGTAGCATGTCTCTTATTTTTATGGTAGTACGGTAGTTTCTTTGTTGGTTAGCTGGATTACACAAAAACTGGACGATGGATTTCCACAAAACTTTGTGGAGAGGTGTGAAAAGACGAACTAAACTATTAGTACCATTATGTTTCTTGCTTTTCAGCACAAATTGGCCAGCATATAGGCCAATCTAGAGGAGGTTCATAAATGCAATCTGTGCTATTGAGATTTAATGGCTCACTTTCTGACTCCTCACCCTCCCCATCTATAATTGTTTAAATTTTGCTATGATCACAGTCGATACAGGACCAAGAAACTAAAATCCCCAAACATTTCTGCTGCTAAAGCTAAAGCATCTCATTCTCAAGTGAAAACAAGGAATGACAGAGCACACGTATATTATTCTATTGGGTGGATGGATTGGTGGATAGATACGTTATTAATCCCGAGGGGAAATTCAGGATTATGTAAAAAGTGACACCTTACATCATCACGGGATTTATTTGCTCCAATATGCGACCTCTCTTCTGGTGAAATAGGGTTTACCTCACCTGCAGGCACACAACTCATGGAGACAAATACTGCTCCTCGACAGTCAACTCTTTGAACAATTATGAGTAAAGTTAAAGGAAAATAAAACTCCTGCCTGCGGCGTTTCTAAAACACACCCTTCTTGTCATTAGCCAGGCTGATGGAACGCAAACACTAAAGCAGTCAGCGGTGAATTTAAGGTTGTATTTAGACATTATGCAACAAAGTTATGTTTGGTTTACATCATCTAAACGTCTGGGAAACCTGCCTCCCTCATGCAAGGGGAGCCACATCAGTTAACAACATGTAGAGTATATCTTAATGTCACGGACTGGTGGAAAATGTGAGGAGAATAAGATACACCAGCATACAAATCTAAAGGCCTTAGATGTGCCTGATTATATTTCTGCTAAATTTGACATCCCAGAATGTCAAATTATGAGTCGACCTTGATGCTGATGTTCTGTTTCTTGTTGAATTGAATATTATAAATTAAGGTAAACGTATACAAATCCGCAGTTGATTTCGTGTTCGTAAATTTTGCTCTCAATGTTTCCATGCAGTAAATATGAATATCATGGTGACACTCAACTAACTCAAACAGGTAAAACAAAGCTTTCTGGGATGCTGAAGAGTTCCTTTAAAATATTCCGACATAAATTATTTCACGAGCCTCATTTGGAATTGTGAAGTCCTTCAGCCTCACAAGCCGATGTTGTGCAACTGAAACAGTTCAAACTAAATATATGATTCAAATTCTGCTAGATACCACAAATTTTCCAAACTTAACATACGCTGAAAACATGAAAATCTATGTAAGATTACTCTATAAGGGCTAAAAAAAATTTTTTTTTAAATGTATGAAAAGACAATCTGGATGAAACTAACCTAAATCTGGAGCTATCTTCTGGTTTACAGAGCTTTATAAAGAGTTTAAGCTCACTTTTAAGCAATTTTACTGTTTTATCTCACCCTCACTGCTCTTAAAGCTCCACAAACCAACTTTACACCACCTGCTTATCAAATGTCAAACACATTAGCAAACAGATTATGAACATAACACAGCATTTAGCTGGTAAAGAGCCTTAAGAGTTAGTAGAGACCAAGAAGAGTGCAAAAGGTGGCACGACGTCAGAGAAAAATGTTGCTCTGAAACTATACTAGATATGAAAATATGCAGCTGTTTGTTAACAAGTTCACCCTTTCAGCTTAAAGCTGATCTTATGTCAATGTTGTATTCACACCTTGTGCCTGCTGCAGCTTTAAGAACAGTATCTGCAAAGCACAGATTTTTAGTAAAGTGTTGAAACAAGCAGGTTAAACATTTACAGAGTATTCACTTTCTTGGTGAGGTGGAATTTGATCATGTGGATGATATTTTTTAATAGAAATTATGTTTCTCAAGCAGCCACATAGAGAATCTGAGAGACTGACTCCATGACCCGAGGTTTTTATGTCGTTCCACACTTTGTGTTTAATAAATATATGGAATTCCCTGTTTTCTGCTCATTGAAACGACAGCTGGTTTTCTTAATTGGTGTAGACATGTTTACCTCTTTTATGGAGCTTCATGCCAGGTTTCTATTAAAAACTCAGTATAAAATTGCACTAAATGACTATTCAATTCAATTCAGTTTTATTTATATAGCGCTAAATCGCAACGAAAGTTGTCACAAGGCACTTTCCAAGAAGAGCAGGTTTGCACCACACTCTTTATTCTACAGAAGAGACCCAACAATCCCCCATATTCTTAACCCCTCAGTATATTCCTGTAGAAGCACCACTGTGAATATTCAAGTAGCGACACTGAAGGACAAATTCATTTTGTACCACAAAGTAGTTTCACAAGAGCAACATTTATTATAATCAATGATATTCTGTCAGATGTACACAATATACAAATGGTGCATTTTGTAGCAAATATACTTTCTATGGAGACAGCAGCAGCAGAATTGGCATGTATAAAAATACACGTTTGATTTTCTCACACAACATACCAAAGTAACAAGTGAATATATTTATATATAATTATATATTCTGTATCATAAATATGAAAACTATACACATTGAACACAATTCACTGTAATGGGGAGAATATTTTTTTAAAACAGGATAAAGTACTTTTCGAGACCATTTAAAACAGCAACACTTAACATGATAATGGCCTTATTCCAGTGCGTGGGTCTATGGAAAAGATGTGTTACAGTCAGTTCATAATAACACTGTGTTAATACTCATTAAAACTGCTCTGATGTGGTGCTAATATATTATCTGTGAATTTTATTTTGAAATAAATGAATGCACGGTGAACTAAGGTCATTTATCGTTAAGTGTCACCCATGAAATCAGCACTGGAACGAAAGATCATATCATTATGGACAAAACATACAATAGTTAGACAAACTCTCAATGCTGCATTCAATCCACCCACACACACACACCCACACACACACACACTGCAGGCTGTGTCTTTGTCATTCTTGTGAGACTGAAAGGATTTCTTGGTAAAATGAATGAAGTGCTATAAAAGCAAAATTAAAGGAGATTTCTCCCTCAGCGGCACACGTTTTCTCACATTCCTGCTCAACGATCGCATCATATTCAGCAACATTCTGACTTTCTCTCACATAAACACACACCAACGGTTTTTCCTTCTTCTCCCCCTTCCCCTCCCTCCCGGGTCACAGTGATATTAACCAGAGCTACAGAGGACAACACTGCGTGCTGTGTGTCTGGAAACTCGGCCCACATGAATAAATACCCGATTGATTCAGACAGACAAACGCTTCACCAAAATATTTCACTTCACAAATGCAATCGGCAATAAAAAGATACAAATAGCATTAAAACTGTTGTTAAAATGTTCTGTTTTCTTAAGGAATAAGTATGTACAGTAAAGAGTGGGCATCTGCCCAAAAGCTGACCCCCTCTGGCATTCTTAACATTGCAGGTGTTGTGGATAAAGCTCATAGTATTTGGATGAAGACATAGCACTCATCATGACCATATTGTTGCCATTAGTGCTGCAGACAGCAACATTTTTCTATGAAGATTTGTATCCCCTAAAAAAAATGTGACCTTGATGGATTTCTGTGTGCACATGAAAAAAATGTGATGATTTAATTTACAGTGAAGTCTAAATTTTTATGCAGATTTTTTGACAAAATATGAACAACATTTCATGTATTTTGCAGTTTAGAAAGTTGTATCGTGGTCTTCATTTCCAATCAGTGTTTTTGGATTTTCTGCTGACTTTGCAAATGATGAGGATTTATGAAATTTTACAAGCCTCCAGAAAATGAAAAAGGGGGATCTTTGCCTTTTCATTACATTTCTTCCCTCAGTTTTTTCCATCAAGGACTGAAAACCGATGACAAATTCCAAAAGCAAAACAAGGACACTGCTAGAGAAAAATGTCTTTTAGAGGAACCAGATTTCGTTACAAGAGACTCGTTTTAACAATTCCTTTAACTTTTTTATGGACCCAATTAAACTCATTAAATCAGGCATCACTACTGAGGATCCCAAATACAGTGCTACAAAGAACGTCACTGCAAAAATCCATGAGTTTTTAATTATAACCAACAACTTCACTGTAAGGAAATTTGAAGTAGAGTGTGTACCTTTAAAACTTTGTATGTACCATTACAGTAAACTGCAACACTTTTTTGTACTGGGTTACAACTGCCAGAAAGTCAAAGGGGTACAATAGAGGAATATTATCATGTCGATAATGAATACAGATGTACACCATGAACATAGTTTCTCTGTACAAAGTTCTTATTTACACATATGACTCTTCAGCAAAAAACAGCTGACCAAACTCGTCCACCCGCGGGTCACTGCACCGTCTGCTCTGCCACTCTCTCTTCCCCTGCACAATAGCCAGCGCCACCTCCTGACTCCGCCTCAGGCAGACGTCGTCATCCTCCTGACCCTGGGAGGAAAAGTAGTCCCTAACAGCCTGGGTGGCAGTGGGAGATAGGCAGAAGCGTGGCTTGGTGTGGTTCGGCTCCACCTCTGACACTCTCAGGCCGCCATTTTGGGGCTGACTTTTTGAAGAGTGACGTCTGTCCAGAGTGAGGCTGGAGTCAATGTTTACGGTTGCAATGACCTTGGTAGGTTCGGATGCTCGGCGGGGAAGGGACCTCGTGGCTTTCTGTTCCTCCATGGCTGGAGGTAGAGAGTGGGACTTTTGCCTCTGGAGCACCAGAGTGGTGGTGCTCTGTCCATAGAAAACCCCCTGTGGGGGCTGCATGCACTCTTTAACCAGTCTCTGTGTGACCTCACTTCCTGTGTGTGGTTTGGGGTTGTTAGGGGAGGGTGGGATTGTGGGTCTGTAGGTGGAGGTCTGGTCATTGAGCTGCCTCAACTCTTTGACCGTCAGAGGTTTCTCTGTCCCTCTGTAGAAAGGAGAGCGTCCTCGCTGCAGCTGCAACAGAGCCTGCTGGTAGGACGGAGGGCTGCTGGATCTCTGTTGGCAGGTTTGGTTCACTATCATGGCCTCCTGGGCACCGATGGAGTAGCCATTGGTAGCTGGTTGGGTCTTCCCACCTTCGTTTACCACAGGTATGTCCTCCTCTGTGTGTCCATTATCCGCTTGCCTTAGTGACAGGCGCCGTTCTTTCTTGAGCCATGTGTTAGGGTGAAGGCCATGAGGGTGGGAAGGGATTTGGCTGTTTCGAGGGGCCTGGGTGGGCTTTGGCCAATGAGGTGGGGCTTCGCTCTGAGGAGGGGAGCCCCTGGGTAACAGCTGGAGTCGGCCAGGAAAGGCAGGAGAGACAGGAGCAGGCTCAGCCAATGGAACTGCCCCACTGGTGGGGTAGTCAGTGGAGTACTGTGAGAAGGCAGAGTCTAAAGAGCTGAGGGAGGAGCCTGTGGGTGAGGTTGCTGGTGATGACAGACTGGAACAGCTGGCATCAAGTCGCAACGGAGGTGGTGGGATGTGCTTCATCTTCCTCCGGCCACCATTCTGGACTTTAGCCCCTACCTTCTCACCTCCGCCCTCTTCCTCCTCCTTCAGCTGCAGCCCGCTCAGCCCTTGCTCCAAAAACACTTCATCCTCCTCCCCCTCCATGGCAGCATCATAGCTTGCCTTCCTTACTGGTAAGTTATTGGCATGACCAAGCGCTGTCCCCGAGTGCGTTGTGCTTGCCAGGGCCAAGGCGGGCTCTGAACTCCTCCTCAGCCGCCTGGGACCCTGTGACGGGCCATTGGCCTGGCGGTAGCGGGTCTGTCGAACTGCAGGGCTGAACCTCCTGGGCCTGGCCAGCGGGGGGAGCTGCAGTAAGAGGTCGGCCTCAGGGTCGGGATCAGGGTCACAATCACTGAGAGTGATGACGGAGTCACGGCTGCGGCTGTCCGGCTTGTCCTTGTCACGAAGGGGCAGCTGTTCCTGGTAGGGAGATTCAGGCTCATCGTTCAGCTCGTTCTCCAGACTATCGTAGGATGAGTCGTTCATTTGGAAGGACGAGACGTCTGGGAAGAGAAAGATGGAAAGGAAAATGAAGGGAGGACAATAGATTGGGATGAGGATGAAGCAATAAAAGATATAATAGTAAATTATAGAGCTTTTTCAGACATCCCGCATCATGCAAGTATCCTACAATCGAGGGCACCTGAAAAAAACTAGTCCTACACCTAAAAAAAAACGTAACTACATCTCTCACATTCTGTTGCTCTCTCCTATTGCAAGCTTTATTCACAATGCTCAAATAGGTGAGAGCAGATTAAGAGAAACTATCATGACCCCTGAACATAATGAACAGAGTCACAGTTCATAGCTGGAGATGAGGAAAACAGGGAACAAAGCACAGTCCTGCTGTTTGCTTCTTGACCTCTCGTGGTTGTAGCACCAGGAAGAAGGTCTGTGGTATTTATGAATGAGGAGATTCAGTGCTTCGATAATCGGCACCTGTGACCCTGGCAATCACTGAAATTGCTGCAGGTCAATCTACTGACCCCAATCAATAGGCCTGAAAGAGCCTAGGCCATTTAATTACCTGCACACAAACACGCATACACACAAAGAACTATTAAGAACCATGTCCAATCCTCAATGCTGAGGTTGTGTCGTTAAATGTCTGCTTCTCCTTTGCGTCTTAACCAGATATTTTCACCATTCATCATCCATTCACATCCTCTTTATTCCCCTCTTACCTGATCCGTGGTCGCTGCTGCTGCTCTTCTGGCTGAACCCTCTGAACAGCGAGGTGACGTCCTCTCCCAGGACGCTGCAGCAGTTCTCTATGAGGAAGCAAACAAGCTCGCACACCTGCAGGGAGAAACACCACCTGGTTAGAGCATGAACACATTGACTTTTCCTTTGCATTGCTGCAGCTGCTTACCATTCCTTTTCAATGTTATACTGTGGCATGACGGTGTAATTCTCAGGAATTTGCTGAGACAATTCTTAGGGGAAACCAGACAGTAGATGTAAAGTGTCTATGTTAGCAAAACGTGTTGTAGTGCTGTGTAAAGGCTGATAGGAACACACACACACACATGCCTGGTGATCATTTTGACACTGATTAAACACAGCTATGGTGGCGTGCTAAAACACTGTAAATAAAAGTAGTGTGTATTTGCTTGAATTCTAGCTAAAAACCAACCTCATTGTGTGAAATTATGACCTGAACAAGAATGTGACATCAGGTCCAAACAGCTGCCCACAGTTGTTTTCTTGTGTGTGTGTCCTATATAATCATTCTGAAAAAAGTTTGTATTCCACACCCACTAAGAAAACATCCAACCCCTGGTTCCCAGCCCTGGATAATGTCCTGATGATAATATATGACATCATCTATTGTTTTGATTCCCATTTGCTCAAAAGCTGGACAGAAAAATCCACTGTTTTTGCCACTGGCATCTAAGAAAATGCATATTTCTATATTTCATATTTAGAAGCTTATATAAAATCGCAGCCAGGAATGCCCCAGAGGGAATTACACATTTTGCATGTGGCCTCCAACATGAACTGTTTTCTTAAAGAGTCGACACAGTTAAAACATGCCTAACTATCAGCCCACTTGGAATCAGTCCTTAAACAAATCACAACACTTGGCCGAAACTACCGCCTTTTAAACTACGCAGACAACATTTACCCAACACGTATGACACACATGGTCAGCGAACGCCAGGGCCACTCAGAAACGCTGGTGTCATATCCTCCCCAGCTTGTGCAAAGTTTCCACTAAAATGTGCCTGTTGTGTTTATAAATGAGTGATTTTTCCTGCTGTGGCTCCGTCTCTGTGACACTGAGGAAAACACACTTCAGGGCCTCCCTGTTTGTTTGTTGGGCCAGATGTTGTCTGTTCATTTGTCTGCATGGTGTCCATATGTGTGATTATGACTCACAAGAAGAGTCTGTCTGGCTGAACATTTAAATAGTTACGATTTATTAGATCAAGTTAAACACTTTTTTTTTACAAGCTAAAGAATTAGAGTGATGAGAAGTGTTTGTTTTTATGGGTTGTTTTTTTTGTCTAAAATCAATTGTACTCTATTGTAGCAAGAAATACTTAACACTTTCAGGATATTGATCATAATTTCAAATAAATTATTGAAACAAGTTTATGGTGGGCATTATTATAGTGTACTGTGATTTATTTATTTTTAAAATTTGGAAAAAAACCATTAGAGGCATATTTATTATATTTATATGGGACTATACAAACATGCACACAGTGACAGAACAGCACTTATAAAACTAGGACACATAATCATACAAAATTACACACAGCAGTACATCTCACACACTGATTATGTTAGCAACAGCTGCATGTTAGACAAATTATATGCAAAAATATTTGAGTGCAAAGCAAAGCTGGTAAAAGGTAGAGTCAGAGGTCGGAGAGCTGAGTAGCTTTTAGGAGATTCTGGAATTTAGCTTTAAAGCCTCTGATGTAACTGTAACCCTTTAAGTCGTCTGATAGGGCGATCCACTGAATTGTGTGTTTCACAGATAAAATGAAGCGTGATAAAGCAGATCAGGACAAACTCTTATTCTTGTTATTCTCTTACTCTTGTTCTGGAGAATTTTATTGTTCTCCAAAAACAATCTAAAATTTCTCACATTTTATCAGACAGATGTTAGAGACGTCACAGTTATATAACATCAGTTCCATATTAGTGTCTTTCTCACAATCAGGGACAGTTTATCCCCCACAATTGTAACCAGAGAGCAAAAGCAACATTCATTTTTTTCTACTTTTATCTCCTCTGTGAGCAGACTGCCTCCCTGCTGATACCACATGTGCTAAGGCCCGAAAGACATGGGGCCACATTTTACGTAGATTATGTAATTGTCAGGTCTGCTATCCAGAACCTGCGGTGACAGTTGGCACACACGCAATTACAAGCGAACAGAAACGCACAAAAATGTCCCATCTGTCTGGGATCCTTCCTCATTTCTTCCAACATGGCCGACACGACTAAAGGCAGCAGGTAGATGATCCTCAGGTGCTCCACTTTACGACATCATTATCTCCAGCCGTCTCAAAAAAAACACATTTAAGTGATTTGCTTCAGGCTTCAGGGAGGGTGAGATGATGTTATAACTTGTTTCTGATTACATGTAAAACATCTTTACCTTTAAAATATTTTTACGACTATGATTATCTGTGTATCTGTCTGCAAGTGCACAATAAAATTCACAGTCTGATTCCTAAAAAAAAGCAGCACATCATTGACAAGCAATTAGTAATAGGAAACAGTATGCAATAAAAAATGCAAATCTGTCAATTGTGCACCAAATCGGTGCTTCATAGATTTAACGATTTACACATCAAATGCCTGCAACTCTCAGATGGAACTTGAAAGTATTTTAGATGATATATCACAATTTTTTCAGCTTCATTTTAATTACTATCTCTATATGACCTAACTGCAAACTGAATCATAGCTATTAGAATGAAATGAGATTAAACTTTCTAAGTAACTTATATCCTGCCCACCCACTGCATGTGGGTGTGGCCCATCCATCAGAAAATGTATTGTCAAACCTTGTAAAATCCAGAACTTTTAGTAAAGAGAGCATTTAGCATTGCTTCCTGTTTTTGCTGATAATACTGTATTTATTAGACCAGTGTGAGTAATGTAACAAACATAAAATAAGTTAAAAACATTTTTTTTTAAATCCCCCGTTGGAAGAGGAGGTGAAATGACTGCAGCAGGTCACATGACTGCCTGATGGCAGCACTGAACACTCCCTGAAATCAGAGACAGGTGTGCTGATCACCAAATCCAATGCACCTGTGTCAGCCTCCAGAGTTTATATATTGTTTCTCCTTGGTTCAGTTGGTTCCTTTTGTCCTCTGTTCCTGAGTTGAGTTAGCAGTTTATTGCGTTTTATTTGATATTACACTCCATGTTTACTTCATTGTTATAAATTGCATGTTTAATCCCTTTAATTCTAAGGTTATTCCTAATTATCTTTAAGTGAATACATCCCCTTTTATTCCATTATATGTATTCCATATTCTAAAGAATGTCAACAAGCCTGTGTTATTTTATAGATGAAAATAATTACATATTTCTATTCAGTATATGTCTAATTGACATACAAGCCATTTTTACCTCTTCTTTTTCCTTTTCTTTCTTTTGTTTTTAGACTTTCAGTCCATCCCTCCTCTTTTCCTTTGTGTTCTCTCCTTCTCTTCTATCTCTTGATACTCTTCTTCTTTCTTTCTTTCACTTAGCCTTCCTGCCCTCTTTCAGTCATTCTTTCAGCATTCATCATTCTCACTCTCGTGGCAAACAGTGAACTGCTTCTTCTTCTTCGACTCAATATGTCATCTTAAGCTCTGTTTAAGAGTTCATAAAAACTGGAAAAACATTTGAGGTAGATAGCAGACTTCCTACCGTTCTACCAGTCTAGTGGGTCTAGAGATGTCACAGCTGTGTGTTAGTGGGTCATTTTTGAGCGTTTCTGAGGTCATCAGCCATCCAGCTGTTTGCAAAGAGCCTCATTTTTTAGTTTGCTCCTCTATTGGACAATCAGTTATGGTAATGCTGAAATTTAAAATGAAACAATGCAGAATTTAAGTAAAAGTTAGGTCTAAATTTCAAGAACCAAGCTCAAGAGAAAAACAACATTCTTCAGAACGATTTGTCTCTGCCTCCATCCTAAGCTATACACAAATTAAAGCTGCTCAGAAACTCCTAAAAGACTGTGTTTAGCCAAAAACATCTAAATTATATGCTGCATGAAAGAGACAGGGACACGGAGACTAAACTGAGGTGGCCAAAACGGAGCATTCACGTGTCTCCAGACGAGGTTGGAAACTAACCATTACACAGGCAGGGACCCACGCTAGTTTAAATTTGCCCCTGGCTCCGACCACAAGGGGGGAAATGTTGAAATCCCACTTTGTTATTTTTGAAAGTTTTTTTCCCAGAAAAAGGCCGTCTGTGTTCAGGCTGCACACAAACAGGCAGTGTGTGAGAGAGAAAGTCAAGTGTTATCAGGGGAGTATTTGTCAAAGAGATATTTAGGTATTTGTGGGTGTTGAGGGTATGTGTGCTGACATGTGTGTGTGTGTGTGAACAAGTGAAATAGAGGGTCGTTTCAGCGACACAATTTTCCGCTGAAGCACACACACTTGGCCTCAGGATTTTGTAGGAAATTCTTTGCATGTTTTCTCAATGAACCTCAACCACCTCAAGCATATACACACACACACACACACACACACACACACACACACACACACACACATTTCAAAAGATAAGCAAACCAGCCACCCACAGAGATTATGTGATTGTGTGTTATTCAAATGCTGTAACTGTCCAAATAGACCACAAATCAAAAGCCTTTGTGTGCTTTATGTCTTGGTGACTACACAGTGGGCTCTGGTGGGCCAAGGGGCTTCCCCTGTGGGCCGTCTGGCTGCTGCCACCGCTGGAGAATTTGAGTCACTTCAGGTTAACTTGGCTGGTCAAGAAATTGTGAGCAATGATGATTCACCGCTGAGGTAACTTCACAAATAACAATTACGAGAACTTTAGTGCCCAAACTCACTATATTAAAGACGCTTACTATTTTCACCTCAGTTGCACTCATTTCTGATTTGCTGCCTTTTCTAATAAAGTGAGAACACCTTAAAAAAAAACTTAAGGATGAATGTAAATAGATCCTAGCTGCAGCGGTGCAAACGCAGGTGTACAGGGTGCAGCCAACGCAAAGACTAGTGTGTGTTACTGCAGAGCAGAGGCGAGCGCAGGGCCCCAGTACTGCTGAGGGGTTCTAATGTTATGCAGAGAGCAGCACCAGTGGGAGCACTAAGGCCTGTTTGTATAGTCCACACTAAATATGTCCCCAGTGCACAAAATCAATTTGGCTGCCGGGAGTCTTAAAAGCTTGCAAGCGTCTCTGCTGTTGATTATTTCTGTTTCCTTCACTGTTTTTCATAACAATTAAAGCATAGAAAATGTTTAGAGCCTTTCTAAAAAAATCATTTAAAATTACAGAGTGATGGCGCCATAATTGAGTCATAAATGAGTCACATTACTAAATGTAGTTTTGGAATGCATTTGAGTTTGATCAAATGTTTTGGAGTTTTTGGATATTGGAGAGTTTGGACATTTCATGTAGACTATAATGGAGTTCATTCACAGCTCTGGATGAAAACATCATTTGTTTCATATTCATCGTTTGTATGACATTATGCTGGTCATAGATGCTGGCCTTTTTCAACAACAGCCTGTTTGCTGCTTGTGTTGCTGGAGCACAGTCGGGCCTCAAATCGCTTGCACGCCTTGCAGTTTTCTGTCGTGGGTGGCTTCATTGTGTAACCTTATGTTATATGGCTGCGTGGCTGTGGGCATCCATCATCGCTGAATGTCAGACTGTGAATTCATTTGCTTCCTATGCTCGGTTGCCCGCCCCATTTTTGTTTAGCCTGCTTTATTATTTTACCTTTATCCGACTGAGATTTGAGCAAATTATTGATCAAATCCATGGTGCTGACCATGCCTCTGAAATTACCTAACAGCACCTTCCTGCTAAATAAATGATAAATCTTTGCCAATGTACATGGTGGTGACATAGCACACCTAATCTGCATTTCTCTCCATTCTGCTCTTTGGTGGATCCGTCTTGCATCTCCATACAGCTATAGGCTGCATAAGGACTCACTACAGATCCTCGCTCGGCCCCTCTGCAATAAGTCATAGGCTCTACGCCTCGATCCCACGTATAGTCTCATATGCTGGGTAAATAAAAACCAAAGCTATCCACATGACGACACCAGAGAGATATGTTTGCATTTTATTTAAGAGAACTAACCCTTTCACGGTGTTATAATCATCCAAGTGGAAACTAAATACATGCATCATCCCGCGCGCTTTGGAGTAAGTCAGCATGAAACTGTGAAGCTTCCCTCTTTCCTGTCAAGTCTCAGCTCTAAGCTCGGGGATTTCATGCTCAGCAAAGTGTAAAAATGTTGTGATTTTTAGCTCGTGAGTGATTGTCAGTGATGACATGCGAACGTGACTGTGAGTGTGCGTGATTGGGTTAGTGTGTGTCGAACCTGTGTGTTAGTGGGTCAACTCTCTGCTCACATCTGCAGAGAAACCTTCAGTCTGATGACAAACGGCTTTCAGCTTCACAGAGATGGTGTGTGCATGTGAACGTCTACATCATACACACTCATGCTGAAGCAGTTCTGGTTTTATTATTCCACTGATATGTTACATTCCTCAGTGTGTGCACACTGTCTCAGCAAGCCTCTCTAACACACACACACACATATCTGTAGCAGCTCAGTGTATTTGTGAGTGTTGTTCAGTGCATGTGAATGTGCATTTTTTACAGTATACTTTAATATTATAAACTGATTGAGAAAATAATCAGCATTGATTAACAATTAAAATGACTGTAAGCTGCAGTCCTAGTAAGAAAGCAATTAAATGAGTGTATTTTCCGGTATGTTAAATAATTACATTCTGGGATTCAAGCCACAGCACTCAATACGGAGTGTCTGTATGTTCACCTTTTTGGTGCCCTCCCCCTCCATCTCAGGGGTGCTTGGCGCTGGAACCCAAAGCATGCTGGGAGCGATGCAGACGGACAGGTTGAAGGCATTCATCTGGTTGTCATTGGCATTGCCTTGGATACAGTGCAGCACGGCGATCACATGTCGCAGCAGAAGAAGGTTCTCACTGGGCAGGAGGTGGAGCAACCTGAGGGAGAAAATGAAGGACGGAGGGATGGGAAATGCTGAATGACTGCAGCAAAACACATTCACACCCAGTCCCTGGTCCCTTTCCTCCCAGTGTGTGTGTCTGTGTGTGTGTGTGTGTGTGTGTGTGTGTGTGTGTGTGTGTGTGTGTGTGTGTGTGTGTGTGTGTGTGTGTGTGTGTGTGTGTGTGTGTGTGTGTGTGTGTGTGTGTGTGTGTGTTTTCATCTGTTGGCTGATCTCAGCCTCCACAAGAATTTCTCCACAAACATTTTCACTGTCGCTTTCAAGTTACTTGTTTGTTTTGTTTTTTTTCCCATGCAAAAGGAATTTAGTTTGTTCCCTCTGGAACTGAAGCGATGTCTTCTCTCTGTCTTCCTTTTTTCTCTTCATATAAACAGTGTCAAACTAAAGAGAAAACCACCACGTGTCATAGTACGTTGCCGACTGACTTATATTTATTGATGTGTTAATGGAAAGTACATTACTTAAATGTTAAATGCAGCCGGTACTGTAAATGTGGTGCTCATGTGTCTGTTCTTTCAAGTAAAATACAATATCATATTTTATATTATTATGATTATTATCAGTAGGATTTCAGCCTTACACACAGAATGATGCTCCTACCTCTGGGTAGTTTGCATCCTCTCCTCCGCCGCCTCAGTTTCTGTCAGCTCCATCCACTGGTCATACAGATCCACACACAGCAAACTGCCTGGGATATTTCGCAGGAAGTCCTGTGTGCAAAAATTATATTTAAATTTTGACTCTCTCAAGCTCAAACATACCTCATGCTGAGGGCTACAGCAAATGATTCTTTTCTTCCCTGAATAATTATTGTATTATTATATTATTATTTATATTAACTGTCTGATAATTTGATTTTCAGTTATCTGGTTTATCTTTATTTCACAGTGGTCAGTTTCTGTTCTATTCTGGATGGGTCTGACCGAATGATTTTTGTACAGTTAATTTTCTGTCATTGGACTAATTGATTAACATCAACACATCTTAGGTGAGGCAGAATCTGTAGATAAAAGTTTAAGCACAACAACAAATTAGAAGAATCATCCGTGTTTAGAAACAAATGACCTCAGCTGCTCCCGGGATGCCCAACACTGTAGTGATTGTTTAGCCTGGATGCTGAACAATGAGCACTGTGTGTGTGTGTGTAAGTGTAGGTGTGTGTGTGTGTGTGTGTGTGTGTGTGTGTGTGTGTGTGTGTGTGTGTGTGTGTGTGTGTGTGTGTGTGTGTGTGTGTGTGTGTGTGTATAGGTGTGTTTGTGTGCGTGTGTGGCTGGCAGCCTGCCTGGAAATGCAGAGACAGATTACACTGTCTGCACTTATGTGATTTTGGATGCACATCAGTCACTCGTGCTTTCTGTTGTCTGGCTTCAAACCAGTGAGACGGGGCAGAGCTGTGTGTGGTTAAGTGTGTGTGTGTCTGTGTGTGTGTGCGTGTGTGTGCGTGTGCGTGTGTGTGTGTGTGTTGTTTACCTTGAGGACAGCAGCAATGACAAACACAGACTGCTGTGCAATCTCCAGGTCCTCTGTCCCATTGTCCAGTCTGTCCCGAAGCTCCCGGCAGGCTTTGGCCCCAGCAGACCGTCTGAAGATGCCCCGGGTGTACGGCCCCTCCAGGTAGAGGAACACCAACATATCCTGGAAGAACAGAGAGCTGGACGGTTACCTACATAAAGTCTCTTTAAAGGATCTTTAAATCAAAAGAATGGAACGGAGGAACTTAAACAGAGAACTGAGTTTTTCATCATTGACAGATGTAAGAAATGAAAAGCTGCATGTTTACATCTCCTAATAGCAGAAATCATTTCATGTTTGACACCAAAGGACTTGTTCTCTCAGAGGTCCTGTGATGTTTTAAACAAAAGGAAATCAAAGAGACAGGGATTGAGCTAATTCAGCTTTCTCTATCCCTGCTGTTTGTTTGGTTTGTTTTTGATTTATAATTTCCAAGAATCAAAATTTTATTTGGCCAAAAAAAGGTTAATCTGGCCGCAATTATTTTCTGCAGGCTCAAATGTGTTTTTGTTATGTACAAAGAGACGAAGGACTCAGTGGACACCACACTAGAGTTAAATGGCATGAATATGTACACTATTAAATACTGTGACTCCAGGAACCAAAACAATAGTTTAAAACAAACCAACCACCACAGCTGCCTTTCCCCTAATACACTGTGGCCCTAAATCATCCTGTGACCCTTCCAGACATGGTCCTAACCCCTCCTGCTGGCCTACATGACCTGCGCTCGGCTCACCATGACAGGTTTGGGCAGGCCGTGGTCTGGAGAGCAGACGGAGGTCAAGGGTCGTCCGAACAGCCGCCCCTGAGTGGGGGAGAGCGATGTCGTGGACAAGGGCAGGCCGTCCAGCTGCGTGTTGGAGCCTTTCCAGAAAGGCCAGTTGATCAGAGACCTCTTCCTCTTAAAAGACTTCTGCTGGCCAGGCTCTGCAGGGAAAAAGAAGAGGAAGAGGTGAGCTGTGGTTTCACATAGAAAGAAGTAAACTGTGGATGCTTGAGTAATGCGTGTTGAAGTCGCTGGAATGCAACGGTGAAAATGAAGCCTATGTAATTGTTGTGCAATTTATTTTGTGTGTGTGTGTTCTGGTGGGAACATTTAAATCCAAGATGTTGGACTGGGTTCATTTGAATGCCTGGTCTTTCCAGAAAATTTTGGCATAAAAATCACAACCTAAAAATATTTTTGTGCGAGAGAAAGACACCAATAAGACAGTAACAGAAAGAAGAACTACAGACTCAGTGTTTAAGGGGAATATATGCAGACATGCCCTCATGCTTAGGGGCACCATGTGAGGTTTGTGTGTGCATGCATTGATCCATGTGGCTGAATTTATGTGTGAGAGCATGTGCATGTATGGGCCTCTGTGTGTCTCTTAAGGAGAGTTTTCTACCTGTGCTGTTTGTTTAAACATCAGTCTGCAGGTCTGTCATCTATATGTTCCCTCTGACATAACAGCTCAGCGTGTTCCTGCAGTTATGAAACCGCACACTGTGAGGGCAATGAAGTGCAAGCTGATGGAAATGTACAGCAGACATTTATTACTTAATCCAAACCTCTATGTAAAATGATTGAAATGCCATTCAAACCCATGATGTCTTCACACGGCATGAAGACTTTCTGGTTCTGGTGCAAGTATCTGTTATGCCAGGTTCACACTTATCGATAGTTTTGTCTTCTACGATGGTCTTTCAAGCTTCACTGTGTCAGATTAAGCAATCACAGTGCCATGAATTCTCGCTGCATCTCGGTCAGAAAACTGGCAACGCTACAAGATTGACCCCGACCTGTCATTCACGTCCGGGTTACTCAAGTACCTCCACCATCTCTTATAACTCTGTCATGGTATTTATTCTCTCAATGAAACCTAAAATTTTTTTTTAAAAAGCAGGGTATTGTTGCCACATTGCAATGAGTCTTTCCTCTTTTTCATAGTTCCATCCCAGGATCTACTCGCTCAGTCAGTTAATTGATTAGTTGGTGGGCAGATAGTTGCCTGACAAAAGTTTTGACAAATGATTCATTTTTTTGATCATTTATTAAGCAAAATGAAAAACATTTGTCAGGATCTGAAATATGATAATGAGCCCTTTTTGTCATTTGGAACAAAATAGACAATCTAACAAGGCTAAGGTTCTGAGAACGTGTGATGGTCATGAAAGCTTAATCAATAAATAACACTAGACTGCACTCAGAGAGGACAAACCTCCATCCAGGCAGCTCAATTTCCTCATTATAACATTAAAAGCAACAGTCTCATGATAGTTTTGACCCTCATGATATGACTCCTCGACCATGAAAACCCACCCCTAGAATTTGGAATCACATTGGCACCATTATTAGTTGAGTGTCCCCTTTATCTGGATCCTCTCCAAAATATAATCATGTACCCTTGCCTCCCATTAAGATTAAGATTCATGCAGTTTCGTGGCCGGCAAAAGCATTACCTCCTTGGCAGAGGTAAAAAAAAAAAAAATAGCTGAACAGATCATTCATCATTAACTGTGGCACATGTCTGGAACAACTGGAAAGATTTTTAATAGCTGTCAACACTGCAGCAAATCTTTCAAAGGTTCCATTGCAGTAAAATATAATTGTAACAGCTTTGATTTGCAGACAGTCAGGAAGTGAGGACATATACAGTGAGTTGTAATGTGTTTATATGCAAGGATGGAACTCCCTAAACAAACAGAAGATTCTTTCAGTGGGTGGAGGACGCAGCAGCACAAAAGGCCAAAATACATTTCATACCTATCGTAGAATTCAATATCTAATAACGATCTGCCATGATGCCGAGCCCAAATACCCTCTGGACCAAAGTGCTGCTCTCAGCTGGCCTCTCCATCAATGTAATAAACATGACCTCCCTGTAGGCATTTCATCACCACACCTTTCTGCTCCGGCCACAGTTTCAGAGAGGAGGAATGAGGAAACAGTCCGACTAGTCCGACGCTGTCGACTAGGACGACAGCGTCAGTCACCCTATAATCACATGTTATGCATGTTGCATAACAGGTGTTATATATTTATCTTTACGGGCAGTAAAACACTAGGAAAGACTTTAGCCTGATGAACGTATAGACTTCATACTATCATGTCAATGTGGGCTTATTTTCCTGACCTTAACCTAGTAATTGTTTTAACCTACATAGCAGTAAGCTCAAATTATATGAACCATTTTTTTTTGTAATGTTTTGGAAGAAACTGATAGACACTGTCCTGATAATAGAGACACCAGATCAGAAACTTTTATTTTGAAGGGATTGATATGAGTTAATACCCTTCATATTGTTACTCAACCAAAAATAAATCAAAGTGAGGCCTCTTCCCAGAAATAAACCAAACCTTTATTTGATTTGTTAGATAATAAATCAAGACCACAGTGAAGTCTTATAACGGCAATCTGGCTCTACGACAGCCAGACCTTTGGCCACTGACAAGCTAGTATTATAGCAACTACTAGAATTTATAGCATAATTATGGTTTGAAAGTTTGACTGGATAATAAATTTCGTTACTGGCTGAATTGTGTCAGGAGCACACACTGACAGCTCTCATGTTAGCCTACCAAAGCTGGTATAGACCGGATCGCTGTGACATCGTGGGTGGTTTAATTGCATTGTGGATTTTGTAAACTTGTAAACTATCATTTTGGCCATAACTGTAACGTTTAAAGACATAAGCAACTTAAAGATGGGCCTGATCTTTCTGCTGTGATAAGCGTATGCCGTGTGCTGTGCTTTGCGAACAAAATCTACCCAACAGGAACATCTCACCACCGATCGAACAACAAATAGCTGATTTTTAGGTCTGGGGCCCAACAGGTGAATTCGGTCTCTTGACTTAATTAGTGAACTCTTCCTGCTGCCTCCACCGTCCCGGATCCTGGCAATGCGCTGTGTCATTTACAGTTAACCTATCAGAGCCGTATGTTGCAGCGATACGAAAAATAAGATTCCCAAGGTTTTATTCAACACATGCCAATAAGTTTCCAACATTCAAAACAGGAACCGCCTGAAGGAATGCTTGAGAATAAACGCCTTAAAAGGGGATTCGGACATGGCTACTATTGAGTGTGAGTAATTAACAATCAATGGCTGCAGGCCTGGTATGGAGCCATTATATAAGATGTTATTCTGCTTGAGACAAAGGAATCTGTGGTGAGGCTTGTGGTTGGTAAACTGAAGCCTCCCTGACTGGAAAACACACACGTTTTCTCCTCAGCTTGTTTTCCTCTAGACTTCCCGTCTCTTTTTTTTTCGTCCATGTTTCTGTGTACCCGTTACTTACCCGTGTCCCTAGCCACCCTCGTCTCTCCCCCAGTAAATTCTTCTTTCTCTATCTGTTACAGTCTGTTGTTTCTTTTTCCTTCACCCATGCTGGCCTTCACACTCACTCAACGGCTGAGTCATCTCTTTTCACTTTCCATCTTCCTATTCTCACACTCGTCCGTGCCTTCTGGGGTTTCTTCCTCATTGTCTGTCTGATGTTTTTCTTCTTTGAACACCGTGTCTCTCATAACAAACCGCTGTAACCCCTTGTCCGCTTAAACCTTTTCCCACCGTTCTCATCGAATCCCTTTTCTTCTTGATCACCTACTGGTTCATCCTCAGTACTAACATCTGAGTGTCAGGACTGAGCACAAACAAAATGAAATGGTTCACGTGAGTGAAACAAATTTCGATGAAGGGCTTTCTGTTCTGCATTAAGTGTTTTGTATCCTCGTATTTCCTCTCGGTGGTTACATATAGAGAATGATATTCATGATTATGTGGTTGAAACTGACGAGCCATCCACTTCAAAATCTCAAATGTCATGCTGAATTAAAAAAAACTCATCATCTCCCTTTCCTCAGATATTACTGAGTCTATTTTCACAGCACACATGTTTACTGCTCTTACTTATTCTTTCTCAGTGTCTATAAGCAAATGGCCACGGCTGACATCGGTTACATGCCTATTTTCAACACTCACCAGACTGAGATTTGTGGTTTGAAAACAGTTTCACTGATTTCTTAATGGAATATACTTTCTTGAAACATTATGCAAGAACTGGCCTTTTTTTGCAACTTTGCACCCCTGCAGTTTGAGCGATTCACTTTTACAGCACTGTCATAGCGAGCTGATTAACAGCGACTCCGATCTGGACTCTAACCTGGATCATATTTCACGGAGGAAACATTTTGTTTTAATTTTTCCCTCTGATGTCCTCTGGCTTCTCTGCCTCAGCTCTCTGTGATTTACGGAGTTTCCTTTTGGACGGATAGCTTTATGTGTTGAGTATGCAGTAGCTGCCATTTGCTGGTTAATGTCGTTAAACCATGCAGTTATTGGCCCGATTAGCTGACTCTCCCTGCTGCCATGTCCCCCATCAGTACTCACGACTGGGTCCCCTGCTCACATAGCACCCCGGGCCTGAAAACCTCATCGCAGCAGCTTGAAGACTGAGCATGAGCAGAATTTCTTGGTTTTGCAGTTCAAAGTGCTTTCAAACTTTAATCCCAGGTTTATTTGAATAACTATATTTAATTCTGAAATACACTAACTTCTGTTCTGATGAAGCACTCTCATGACACCCAAATTATCATCATATGAGCTTATTAAAACGGTATGGTTTCCATGTCTTACCAATAAGCGGCGCCGGTCCCTGGACAACCTTGTTGGGTTTGAGGATAAACTGGCACTGGGTGTCTGGTGGGAGACACTGGTCCAGCAGCAGCACCCCTGGACAGTCTGTGGGACTCATGGGATCCTTCCCCACTCCTCCTCCTAGTCCTCCCCCACTGCTCCCACCATCCCGAATGTAGCTCATTTTAATGCTGAAGGGAAACTCGTGGCCTGAATGAGAGGTTTGAGGTCCAGAGGTTAGAGGTCATGGATCAGTCTGTGTGCATTCTGTAGATGTGATGTGCAGCCAAAGCAAAAGTCTGATTTAAAAATGATGGACGTACTTAATCTGTGTGGCAAAGAATCAGCAGGAATGAGTTGAGATGGAATTCAGTGTGAACATGGAACAAAAGATTATTATAAAAGAAGTCCATGGAAATATCACCAGAGACTAACTGTTCAGAAATGCTCCAAGTTGTTGGATTTTCGCTGTTCTACTGGTTGCTGCATTAATATGTATTCTCTGCATTAATACTGCCTGGTTTTCCTAATATTTGTCATCAGAGGGATGAGGTGAAAGATGTAACTGTGAGCACACATGCACATTTTTAAGAATCACCAGACTCACACTTTGACACTATGGCTACAGTCTAATCATAAATCTGATCAAACACCATTGGAGGTGAAGTACCTTTTTTTTAAGAATGCCTCAAAAAGGGAGAAAAGTGAAAGGCTGAAGAGAAAAGTGTAGTTCGTGCTCATGGTGTATAATAATGTCTGTAGAAGATGAGCTCACCAATGAGAGGATACGGAGGGTCATCCTTACAAGAGCTCACCCACAACCGGTGGTCTTTAACGCAGCCCTAGAAAGAGAAAAGAGAAACTTCATTTTTTTTAATTGTTTTACATTTCAATGAAAATAATTAGCTTTTTTTGCATTGTTAGTCCATATTTTTTTTGTCAAGACCTCCATGGTGTAAAGTAACATACAAATGCTACTATGATACAGACCGGTTTGGAATGTACAGAAATCAGCTCCAGTTATTAAGTCTTCTTCTTTTTTTTATCCAGTTTAAGAAAATTACAGATTTAAACGCTAATTTCAGTTTCAAAAAAATGCTAACCTTTATTTATTTGTTCAAGGTTTGGTGACATTTCCATAAAAACATGTTCTGAAACATTACAAATATTGGGAGAATTCTAAAATCCCATTACCTTGTATACAGTACACCATCATCAACCCTTCTTTCTAACGTCCAAACCGGATAGCTACAGCAGAGGCTACTCTCTCTGACTTGGCCTTAAACTCTTGAACATTGAAGCATTGTTCCTGGATGTAGAGCTGAGTATCAACAGTGGTCTTTGGTTACTCACTGCAATGCCAAACTGCAGCAGAGCCATGCGGATTACATCAGTGGTGCTGTCGTTGTTGCTGACCGCAAGTGTCTTGGCCTGGTAGGAACATTTTGCAATCAGAATAGAAATATCTTGTTGCTTGTATGCTACATGGTGCCCACAGAAGAGCAGACTAGGGGATCATACAATCAATTTTGTGCTGATAGAAGCAATAAACGTCCCAGAGGAAAGAAGAGATTCTTACATATGCACAGTTTCCCATATCCTTTGCAAATATCTTCAGAGGAATAGTCTTGGGGTCGTCCTTCTCTTTTCCCTCAGTTATCCGACTGAACACAAAAGAAGGAAGTCAGCATTAAAATCAAAACGTGGGATTTTAATGCTATGAATACATGTTCATTGGTTGCTTTTCAAACAATGAACGAGACTGTATCTACGATAATGGTTAAGATCTTCTGAACTCATCCGTCAGCTGATTCCTATCTTATATCACTCTGTGTTTGCTCTTATTCATGTTGAGCTGGCTTCTCTTTAAACACCTCTGTTATGTACAATTCAAATATGTCCTGTCCTATAAGGAAAATTTGATTTGCAAAATGAACTATGAGCAACCAAAAAAAAAAGCAAAACAACTGCAACGTATGGAGTGTACAGCTGAGCATTTACCTTTTGATGAGTGACAACCATTTGTCCTTGTGCTCCTCGGAGCTGAAGAGGAGTAAAGAGAGTGATAAAAACCTAATCAGAAGAAATCAAGTTGAAAGCAAGTGTCTGTTTTCTCTGTTATGTAACTCTGACTGGCTAAAACCACAGACTTTCACTCCAGGCTGTGAATGGATTCCTGGCGATGGAAAAATGTGGATGAAAATGCAAATATACAGCCGAGCATAAGCAAACTGTGAATGCATTTTTTATGTGTTTTACATGTTTGTGCCTTTTGAGTATATGTCGCTATCAGCTCCAGCCTTACTGTGGTCGCATTGAGCAGCTTTATGACTGGGAACTGGCTTTGCGTATAAGGGTTAAGGGATTTTGTGGTTGCATGGTCAGATTGTAGTTCCCTTCTATGCTGTGCATTAGCACCTCAGAACATAGTGTACTCTTTGAGAAGTACACTGGAGTGACTCCGACTGTAATGCAAGCAGATGTGCTGAATTGAGCATATAGCGAATATAGCTATATAAATGCACGAGGATATTAAGTGATGCTGAATTGTTTGTTTTTTTAGATACTTAAAATAATAAAACTACAATTCATGTTCCAGGTATTACCTCTCTAATGAGAAAAACTTCTGTTGTTCGCCGTGTGTGTGTGTGTGTGTGTGTGTGTGTGTGTGTGTGTGTGTGTGTGTGTGTGTGTGTGTGTGTGTGTGTGTGTGTGTGTGTGTGTGTGTGTGTGTGTGTGTGTGTGTGTGTGTGTGTGTGTGTGTGTGTGTGTGTGTGTGTGTGTGTGTGTGTGTGTGTGTGTGTGTGTGTACCTGAAGGTGGCCACACAGTTGCAAGTGGGCCAGCCCATGACGAAACTCTTCTCTGGGTTGGTGCTTCCCTCACACACCTCCTCTATGCAGCTGGCTGTCCACATCTCACACACTCGGACTCGGGCCTTCACCTTGAAATGAGTGTGAGACCTACAGACGACATAAACCAGACTAGTACTCCAAGCAACAACTACCTTCTTTGCGAATTAGTCGGTAAAAAGTATGAAAAAAAATTCTTGTTTCTTCTAAACAACAGTCCACAACTCAAACACATTAGATTTACACTGAATTTAAAGAGAGAAAAAAACTGAAAATCCTCACATTTGAGACGCTGCAACAGGTAAAAATGTGAAATTGTTGCATCATAAATGTCTTGAATGATCAATCAATTATCAAAAGTGCTGTAGGGCAATAATATGTCAATCAGTTAATCAATTACACAACAAAATTACGAGACATTTTTGTATAAAAATTCAAACCCAGAAGGATATTTCGTAAAAGGTTGCATAAAAGACCCTCATCAAGGGGTTCCACACAGAACAAACTGATATCCACTACTGATACAACCTAATTTCAATTTCCCACAAACCTCTAAGATAAGCCACATTTCCACTGAAGTACCGGCTGTCCCGTTAGGGAAAACGACCGGCAAAAAAGTACCCGATACCAAGGCGAGTCGAGAAGAGAAAGCCGGTACTACGCCGTGGAAATGTGGCTATACACATGGCCATTATTCTAGAAATGCTTTATATAGAATAGAGCTATAAAAAGCTTTAGCTAAGCAGCATTTTAGGACAGGCCCGCTCAATAGAAGTGTATTTATCAACCAGTACATCTGTAATTACAGAGGTAAAAACTCCAAATCACATAGACTCTCTCTCTCTGCACATATGAAGGCAGACCAACACACACACACACATCACTTCACTCCTCTTTTTCAAACACACACATACCAACACATTCCTCTTCTCATTCCTCAGCCACAATGTAGCAGCCAATTATAGAGTATACTCTCTGTGCTGTGGGGTCAGCTCCGCCCACTGGCACATGACCACAGAGGCCCTGCTGTGTCTGCACTGAGGTGTGTGTGTGTGTGTGTGTGTGTGTGTGTGTGTGTGTGTGTGTGTGTGTGTGTGTGTGTGTGTGTGTACAGTAGGTGCATAAGTACACAGAGCAGAACTCTACATACTGTATGTGTGTGTTGGTGGACTTCAAAAACATGCATGTGCTCTTTAAGTTTCTATTTCTGAATGAGTGTGTTGCAGTTTGTGCGCTCTGTGGGTGTGGAGCCCCATACTGTAGGCCCAAGACAGGCCAGTGTGGCTCTGATCTGAGGCAGGCTTCATATGGATTTAATTGGCTGGGAAATAATTATATACTGGGGAGAAAATGGTGGTGGGGGGGGAGTGAATGAAGGTATAAAGGGAAGGAGAATCTGGAGAAAAATAGCAGGAGGATATAACTCCATCTGGTGCAAAGAGTTTTTTTACTATCGGCAGCAATAATAAAACAAATGTTTTAAAAAAGGAACAGATAAGAGATGAAATATTGCTTCTTTATCTCCATTTTCTGTCTCCCTCTCACTCACACAAACACAGACCTATACACTCGTTCATCCTCTGTCCTGTCACAGCACAGGAGGAAACTTACTTGGCCTTGGCGACGAGCAGTGTGTCGGTAAAAAGGAAGAGATGTCTGTCCTGGGTCTGCAGGCCCGTCTTCAGCTGTGTTTGGGCATGACCGAGGAACAGACGGCCCGGACACTCAGCCAGGAAGGCCTGGACGATGGGACACGACTCAGGGCTGACTGGAGTCAGGCAGCTTTCCCTGGGGGACAAAAACAAGACAGACAACATGGACGGAATGAATGAATGACAAATATTGATCAATTCTATCTATTAAAAATGTTGACAATTTTCCTCAAGGGGCTATTAACGCAGGATCGGAGACCGCGGTCAGTGTTGGGATGTTGGTTTTTTGAAATTTCTCTGGATTCTCTGCATATTTTCATGATATTATGGATAGGTTGTGAAATCCCTACATTCCTTGCAATTGTGTGTTGAGAAACGTCAAACTGTTGGACTATTTGCTCACATAGTTTCTCACAATGTGGTGAACGTTGCCCCATCCTTGCTTATGAATGACTCCCCCTCCCCCCCCTGCCCCAACTTGTTTGAAATGTGCAGACATGAAATATAGATGTTTACAAAAAACAATTAAAATCAGCTTGAACATTAAATATACTGTCTCTGTGCTGTATTCTACTGAATAAGGGACTGCATGGACCTTTCCTTATTCATCATCTACTCAAGACTCATCTTTTTAATCAGCTTTAAATGTTTGACTGTTGTGTGTGATATGATCTGTGATGTGAGTGTGTTGTTATTTGAGCTGTTCTTATTCAGATTTAACTTTGACAATCTGGAAAATCGCTCTATAAATGAAATATTATTATTATTATTATTATTATCATTATTATTATTAACAAATCACTGCATTCATTTACTTTTCACACAGTGTCCCAACTTTTATGGAATCAGGGTTGTAACAAGGTAGAGTCATTATCTGTAGCTCAATAACCAATATTTTGTATTAACATTATTTATACCTATTTTTACTGTACTATAGTAACCTCTTCAGAGAGTGGAACAATGATGCAGCAGCAAACATGTAACGAGGCACATGTTTGGAAAAGGCTTTAGGAAGACTTATATGTCCAAACAGCATTTGTTTCCTTTATCGATTCCTCACAGTTTCACACACAAGCATTGTCAGTAAAATAAATATTAGATTTAAGGTCCTGCAGTTCAATCGTTTGGGTATTAATTATGAAATCGTATTTGCATGTTTGGATCTACACAAAGATGGCTCCACTCATCCCGAAACTTTGTCTTGTTTTTAAATATTGTCTTGTCTCTTTTGTTTCCTCTTTTAACATCCTCCTTCCAATAAAGCCCCATCTAGTGAGAGAAATGTATTAAAATGTGGTTTTAATTCAAATTGCCACTCTTGGTTCTGCTTCTCTGCTGTCAATCTGCGCCACTGATGGACAGATGAAATCAGAGGGGAATTTTAGGAGGAAGAGGAAATACTTTGAGAGCTCCATCCTTTCCTGTTTACCCTTCAGGGCAGATTAAAGACCTAAATCTCCAGTTACACACACACACACACACACACACACACACACACACACACACACACACACACACACAAATACATATTGTCTGTCTCTGTCTCTGCCTGTTTGTGTCTCTTTTGTGTACAGAAACATGCACACATTAAGCCTGCTCTCTCACGCATGTGCACACCCACTTCTCTACTTTTCATTCCTTCTCTTACACACATGTACATCCTTGATAGCCACACGGACACACACGGACACACACACACCTCAGCTGCCAACAAAACATCCAGTGGCGTTCCAAGTCCTGCTGCTGAAAACAAAGAAACTTGGATCCTCTCATACACCAAAATCTTTCCAGCTATATTACATAAGTGACCGGTTATGTAATTAATTCAAGAAAGGCATGATGAATACCCTGAAATGTGTCTCTCTCTTTATGTGTCACCAAAAAATTCAAAAGGGGGCTGATTGAGTTCAATTAAAAGCATTGAATGTAGCCAATTAAGCCTTGAGGCTCGGCGGGACAATGTCGCACTTTAACACCGGAAGAGGAAAACTCACTGGAACTGTCCAAGAGTAAAAAAAATGGCTAGAGTCAGCAGTTGCAAAACAATCAGCTATTGTTGCTGGAGGAAAATTTCCATGTGGAATAAAGTACATAACTCGTGCTCCCATCATGGCTATAAATCAAGCATTACTTTCATTCTTTGTCAGGGAGATGGAGCCAACAACCTCTAAATCTTCATTTTTTTGCTGTCAGTTGCTTCAGTGTAGTTTTATTATGTGAAAAGCTTCTGCATTCTTAGCTTCGACTGTTTCCAAATGCATCCGAGACGTTGATTATGTTCAAAATGAGTCTTCTGTTTCCTTGTCATGTGACCCACCCTGCATCAAAGCTCAGCATCTATTGGCTCTCTCTCAACATGGCAGTAAATGCTCCCCTATAATGTCATGTCACATGCCACCGCAGGAGGACATCACAGGGGTGCGATCCAATCAAACCAATGCAGAGAACTTTTGGGCCGTTTCAACACATCCTCCTCTGTTCTTATTGTCAATGCAGAACCGGGAAATGCTCCTGTCAGCGGAGCCCCACACCCCCGTACGCACACACACTGATACGAATGGACAAACCTTCCTGTAAAGCCCCTTTCACATCTCGCCGGCCCAAAAAAAGGCCAACATCTTCCGTATTCAGCGCACATCCCTCCCTCCTGAATGTGAGATTGACAGCTGAGCCGGCCGTCCTTTGAGTCCGATGGATGAGCAGCTAATGGCTCCATTGTACATCATGTGATGTTGATAAATTGAGCGCTTAGCCTCCCCGCGCATACATGGCCACCTTTGTTGAGGCACGGCACTGTTGGGGAGAATTGTTGACTTTTTGGAACACAATGAGGGGCCGGTGTACAATGAACCACAGCATACTAATGCCAAAGCATGAATAATTAAGCAGCATAGGACATGTTTTGTATATAAATGTTGATACATCTCAGCAGCATAAATCACAAAGGAGGGCTTTGGCAAGAAGTCTATTTCATTCTTGTAGCCCGATATCACAGATTCCTCTATCTTTAGACAGCTCAATTAGGCGTAGAAGCACAACACAGGCAAAAAGAATTATAACATAAAACTGAGAACAGAGTTGTAGAGTAAGAACTAACAAAATCATAAAACGCCACCAAGGATATAAGAAATAAAGGGCTGAGAAATGCCGCAATTTTAACGGAAGTTCAAATAAATCCTTTATGCAGATCTGCAGCAAAATTTAAAGGGATCTATTGTGGCTCAGGACCCATCCTCCCACCACGTTTTATGGAAATCAGTTCACTATTTTTTGGGGTAATTCTGAACCACAATCGGCACGCTCTCACAAACCTGTGAGTATACACCCTGAGGGCAACAGCTGGACAAACAGCTGCAACTTTCTCTTTCTCCTTTTTCTCTCCCTGATTATCTTTTCTTTCCTCTTCACTTTTTTTTCATTGTGGACATGTCCCATCATTCCGCTTCTCTCTCTCGGATCTTTTTAAGTGGAATCTGTTCTGTTGTTAAAATATTAAACCCTTAATGCACCTGATAGCTTTATATAATGTCATCTCAGCTGTCAATAGGTCTGCCCAGAGAGAGCAGACTGATTCCCTCAGGGCAGCGATGCCATGCACTTATATAACACTATCCATCTGCTCATTTTATTAATAACCCCATAAAGGACTCTGTATTTTGTTTCTGTATCATCAGTCTGCAGCCAGCCTTTGCCCCAGGTAGCAAATTTGACAATAGAGCATCGACTCATTTTAAATTTCTATGGCTTCAATCCAAGATGAACCAAGAAGAACTGAATGAACAGAACGCTGCCGGATAGAGAAGGAATCTTCAGCTCCCTCCTTTGTTCCTTACACAACATGAGAACTCTGACTAGGATGAAAAACCCAGTAAAAGAGGATAGTTAGAGATGTGACTGAAGATCTGAAGATACAGTATGAGTGTGTGTGTGTCTGTGAGTGTGTATTGTGTGTCTCCCATTGAACTTGTGCGGTGTGCTCCATGCACGAGGAGGATGGCATCATCAGTAGACTGGCCTCTTTCCCCATCATAAAGGCTGTAAAGACAAGCAGCAATTGTCTGCTCGGCGTACGTGTGTGTGTGTGTGTGTGTGTGTGTGTGTGTGTGTGTGTGTGTGTGTGTGTGTGTGTGTGTGTGTGTGTGTGTGTGTGTGTGTGTGTGTGTGTGTGTGTGTGCGTGTCAAAGAGAGAAAAGGGGTGAGAGAACATTTGTTAACATGCAGACTGAAGATGTCATTGCACAGACACACACCAGTCTGTGCCATCTCTGAAATCCACAGTGACTTTTGTTCATCACTGCAACAAACACTGCAGCAAAGCCAACAATAAAGGCCTTAAACTTCTGATTATACTCCAACAAGCGAATATTTTTGTATTAATATCTTGGGAAAATAACAAAACAATGAAAATTTTTTAAATCAAACTCACTGCCCGACATCTTTTTCCACCTGACTCACGCCACCCTGAACGGACTCTGGCTGCACCAGATCATTCAGGCGAGCTATAAGCCAATCCTGGCTGAAACACAGTGCTCGCTATACAGCCAGAGGAAACACACACACACACACACACACAGACACACACACACACACACACACACACACAGGAACACACACACAGGGGATGAGGTCAGATTACTGAAACACTTCCCTTTTTTCAGTCAGTAAAAGAGAAGTGACCAGGGGCCGTCTGCCATGATTGCTTTAACAGAGGTCATTATTAAAACCATGAAATGTCTTTTGCAATATGTGCGGCTGGATGCATGTCCTCATTTATGGCTTTTTGTGACATTATCAGAAAAAACTAAACTGATCACATTCCCTCTGGTTCTAAGAGACTTAAAGCAGGTTATGACTGTAGTGTCAGGCTGAGGGTGTAATGCCCCCATGTCTATATTAATGAAGAACATGTGCCTTTGTTTTGAACGTGTGTGTGTGTGTGTGTGTGTGTGTGTGTGTGTGTGTGTGTGTGTGTGTGTGTGTGTGTGTGTGTGTGTGTGTGTGTGTGTGTCACTTCCTGGCGACACTGTAGGTGTCAGGTCACGAGTGTCAGCCAATCATATGTTTTTATCCTTCATTGTAAAACCACTTGACTCCATGCAATATAGATTTCACTGCATGAGAAAGAGAAAGAGGGGATTTCCACTCTGAATCCTTAATACCCTGTACTGTAAGCCTGGAGGCTGAAGGATGAGGTTATATTCTGGAAGCGTGTGTGTTAATTGCAAAGACGTGTGCTCGTGTGTGAGGGTGATGTAAGCGGTCGAGCTGAGGGCGCCAAAAGGAGCCTTCTTGGCCTGATGCGAAAGGCAGGACATGAGGCCTATCAGTGATGTGTTCATATGCACTTTTTACAAGGATCCAGCTAATGCCACAGACTACAGTAGCCCAACGTTAGAACGGGGGTCGTCAATTCAGAGCTTTAAGAAGCACATTGAGCCAGAACTCGACATCATTGTTGTAATTCAATGCTTCGAAACGATAGGAAAAAGCCTTCCAGACTGGGCAGAACTGCAGAAGAACCATTTGTGATTTGTGCTTTTTAGACTGTGCTCAGAATTCCTCCAGTTCAGTAAATGATACACATATGTTTCTTACTTTCCTCCCATTGCCTCCCAATAACGCCTGAGCCAGTGATTTACTGGGATAAAGAGCGTGGTGGTGATGCAACAGCAAGTAAGTCGCAGCCAAGCATTGTTTTAAGAACTTCTATATCTATTAAAGCTGGATTAATGTGACATTAGGGAGTTAAAGTTTTTATGCAACAGTTACCAAATCATGGAAAACTTCTTTTTTTTTTATAAACACGTATGAATTCATAACAAAAACAAGAAGGAAATAAATGTTCATGTTGAGAGAAATTCTCAATAATCACCTCTATAACCTTTTACCTTTACCTACCAGGAGTCACCTGACCACTTTAATTTCACATCCCCTCCCCTGCTGAGACCCCCTACACACACACACACACACACACACATCCACATCCGGACATTAATGAACACCCCGTACACTCACTGACATGGGAGGTGTCGACCCCCGGTGACCCCACCGGCCCCTACGCCGCCTGATGAGAGGTCAAAGGTTAAGGGTGACAGCTGAGAGTGTCAAGCCCCGGCTCCATACGTCCTGAGACACTCACAGGTAAGACTAAGAAGCTGTCACTCAATAGTCTCGCCCTTTATCTGTTTTAAGAACTGAATATATGAGTATTCAGCACATACACACACACACACACACACACACACACACACACACACACACACACACACACACACACACACACACACACACACACACACACTGCCCCGAGAGCACTGACCCATTTAACAGTATGGAGTGTTCCCTCAGTGGTCCAATCTTACACTTCAGCATGCTGCAGCCCAGCCTCATCTCCCTCTGCAGGCACTAAAAACTGGCACTAGTTTGCACACACATCATAAACATTCAGTCCACATCATGTTTAAATTCCAGGCGTTTGATTATCTAAATTATCATAGCACCAAAAAAACATTTTCTTTAAGCCTAACAGTGCTTTGAAGAGTATTTTGACGTCTTTCAGTCTGCATCTATACATGTAAGCCCACATTTCTCAAGGGATCCTGATGCACTTCCTTAGAATCAAGAAATTCACTTTAAGCCGTCCACTTCTCTGCAACAACTTGATCTTCTATAAAATTCCCTGAATATCTTCTTCCTCTGAAATCTCCAAAAAAAAAGCTGGCATGGGGAAAGATAAGTGAGACAAACATTCTAGTAAATAAACATCCTACCCGAGGGGTGTGTAATGGCTTATTTCCGACCCCGTTAAAGGAAGAGGAAGGGGTTTGTGGGATATGAGCGTGATGAAAAGCCTGATAGCTCTGGAAGAAGTAAGCATCTAACTCCCCTGTGAGCCATGACTGAGTCAGGGAGGCCGACCGCTTAGTTCTGAAAAGTTCTTAGTTCTTTTTTATTTTGTAATGTGTATTTTTCCAGAAGCCCAACCTTCCACTTCAGTTGACTTTCTTCACCCAGATTTTGCATGTGTCCGGTACTTAACATTTAACATTTAACATGCAGCCTCCCAGCTTCACTTCTCTCTTTTATCTCTATGCAGATGCACTCTGAAATCCCAAGATGTTGGTTTCTTATTGGCTGAGAGAATTCAGTCATGAATCAGTGAGTCAATGCATGCATCAACCATTCATAAAATTAGATTTGCAATGTTGGTAAATCATTAATAAACGCTCCATACACTATATGTACAAAAGTATTGGGACACCTGGACCTTACACCTACAGTAACTTTTATGACGTCCCATTCTAAATTCATAGGCATTAATATGGAGTTGTCCTCTCTTTGCAGCTATAACAGCTTCCACTCTTCTGGGAAGACTTTCTACAAGACTTTGGAGTGTGTCTGTGGGAATTTTTGACCGTGCATCCAGAAGAGCATTTGTCAGGTCATGTACTGATGTTGCAAGCTCTGTTCCAGTTCATCCCAAAGGTGTTCGATGGAGTTGAGGTCAGGGCTCTGTGCAGGCCAGTCAAGTTCTTCCACACCAAACTCACCAAACCATGTCTTTATGGACTTAGTTTTGTGCACTGGGGCACAGCCATGCTGGAATAGAAAAGGGCCTTCTCCAAACTGGTTGGAAGTTTGGAGGCATAGAATTGTCCAAAATGTCTTGGTATGCTGAAGCATTAAGATTTCCCTTCACTGGAACTCAGGGGTCGAGCCCAACCCCGGAAAAACAACGTCATACCATTATCCCTCCTCCATATGAAGAGGTGTGTCCAAATACTTTTGTACATATAGTGTATATGAGTACATATTATGAAGTCATTTGCAGTATAAATATTGGAAAGTTTTATTGGTTCAAAGGTTGAGTGCCTCCAAAAAGACGAAGCGTCATACTGGAGGAGGACATAGACGACAAAGAGGGCTTTTTCCTTTGTGTTTGTGTGCGTCTGTGTGTGTTCACTCATACCTGGATGTGCTTCTCGATCTGGTAAGTGCTTTGCTGATGACCAATGAGGGAGCCGACTGTCGCCTCTGGGCCAAGGTCTTCATCTTCTGCACAGTCAGAGAGAGACAGAGGGGAGAGGGGTCAACGGAAATGGTGGCTGAAGCTGATGGTTTGCAGCATTCTTTTTGGTTTGCATCACACAATGACTAAACTCTCATTAATGACAAAATAGTTGCAATAAGCTCACAGTCAGTATTGCTTGTGGCTGGTTGTTTGTTGATGCACGGCAGGAAGTACAGGCAGATGGGGAAATGGACAAGAGGGGGAGAGTTTAAGAAAAATGAGAAGTGAAAGCTGTAAAGAGGGAAAAGAGGAAATGAGCTAAATGGTTAATGGTGGAGACTGAATAGGATGTGATAAAAGGGAGACTGAGTAAAGAAATACGTTGTCTAGAGGTTGCATAATGTTTATGATCCCTTGTATTCTTACTGTAACATGATAGATTTTTAAGTTCCTTGATAATATGACAGGCATGTCTGTGGCCACCACAGCTAATTTATTTAAAACATACCAAAACCATGTGAGCCCTAAACACGCTGCAGCTGCCCCCCCCCCCCCCCCCCCCCCCAAACATACACCACAACCCATTCAATCTGGAAGGGTTTGAAAAAAAAAGAGACTCAAAACCAGTAAGAAAAATTAAATTAGACGCAGCTTCCTGAACTCATTTTGCAGTGATCTATGGGTAACATTCCTCTCCTCTGGAACTGCTGAGGAAAGAATTCGACTCATGTTAGCCATACAAGCCAAAGTTACTACAGTTTAGCTTGAAATGCATAATGGTTGTTGAAAACATGTGTCCAAACTTGTTTGTTTTTTTAAATACTTCATTGTGACAGAACAGGCTTGAAATGGCTGGAAAAAAAAGACCCAAACACAATGAGAAGCACATATTACACAACACTGATTTAGATCTGTCACATAGTTATGAAATGGCCTGGACATTTCATTACAGTTTAGATTAGGGTAGGATTCCCATTAGTTTCATTCACTGACCCAGATGAATCTGCAAAGTCAGCAATTTTCCATAAAAAAAATGTCATAAGTGATGCACTTCTGCTTTTCAGCCACACATTTTCAATGAAATCGGGCTTGTGGGGGGGGGTGACAGTAACGTTCGTCAGGTGACATGCTTCTCATTCATGCAGGTGTGAAGTGCTCTGACATGAAAACACTCCACCTTTCATGATGACATAAGAAAAGAAGCCCTGATGCCTCAAACTATGATGTCTGCAGAAACCGAACAGGAAGCACGAACTGTCGACATTAACTTAAAAAAAATATCATAGTTATTATTTCAGCTAACAGCAGTTTAAACACTGTAAACCATATTCAGTACATGTTAAGTAAATACCTGCCATGCATGTGGAGTACAGCTCAAGATGAACCCTTAACATTCTGACACATTCGTGTCAACACAAATAATTCCTGGGTGATGGGAGGCATGCAGAAACTCTACATTTGTTCAGATTTCATGAGTCAGTGAGGATAAAGCAAAGCTTCAGTTCCTCAGCTGTGTCTGATGCTCACTTCTCACACCATACCAAAGCTGAGCACAGCAAAATGCTTCTCAAAGCAGGCTGAAGTGCAGCGGCTGCTCATAAAGAACGGCTATGGTAAAATTTCATTAATCAGTAGCCAAGGGCTGAGAAGTGACATACAAACACAGAAAAAGGCAAGTGACTGTATTCTACAACCAAACAGTGATAGGAGGTCACCTGGAATGAATGAGTGGGAAAAAGTAGCTTTTATCACTATTTTAGACTTTCTTTTTTATTGATTTCACTTTTTGTTTGTTTTATTGATTTTACTATTTGTCTCTTAAATCATTACATCATTATTATTCATTGCATTTATCATATTTTTTTTATATTATCTGGGTTTATGACTATATTGCCTTGCTTGGAAAGGTTGGAGGTCATGACTTTAATTTCAAATTTTTGCCACTGATCACTGATTTTTGCAGATTTCTTTTGCAAATATAAGGCCACCCACATTACAGGGTACTGCCTGCTGAAAGATGCAGTTACAGGTTTTAAACGCGCTGAATGGGAGCGCTGTTTACTACAACTTAATGGACAATCTGCTTGGGATTCACCTCTCCTGTAATTGCCTTTAGTGCTGAGGACCAAATATGGGGGGTAAAATCTACAATAAATACGTAACTGTAACAATGCAGGGCAAAGTCACAAAAAAGTGAGAGTTCAGGAATCAGATTTTGAACTATGTGTTTTTATTGATGCAGCAGTTGGTGATGAGAGCCAGAACTGATGTCTCCGCAGTGGAGGAGTCATTCCTCTGTGTTTGCTTGGTGACTCCCGGCTGTCTGATTAACAATACTATCTGTTAAGCATGTTTTCATCTCCAATCAGATACTGCTTTATTCAGGATAATAAGTGGAGACCAGTAAAATTACACAGTAAGATGGAGATTTGAGCGTGTTTATTAATATAAAGAGGTTTACTTAAGTCAGGACATATAAGGATATATAAACTATCAAAACGCATATTTGTCTGATTTTTAGATTTTTTTTATTTTATCCTTGGAAAACTGTTCTCCTCTTGAATCGGAAAGTTTTCAGAGGGCAAAATTCATCCGAGAAACCAAACGTATTAATTCTTTGAACAAAGGCAACAAAAAAAAAAAATTTAAACGAACTTAAAGAAACATTTAAATAAATGTTTGTTGCTATTTAAATTCAACCCTGACAGACACCGGAGCTCACGCGACCATCAACTCAGTCATATCCCGTCAGAATCTGGCCTCGACATGAAGCACAACTTTGCAACAACATTTAGAAAAATAACTTAACAATTCTATCACCGAAATGATAGATAATAGTACAATCAAGAACATGAAATGAGAGATTTTATACCAAAACATAATCGGTATTAAAACTTTGTCTTATAAATAGATTTATCATGCTGAGATGTATTGCAGGGATGTTTAAAAAAAAAACAGTTCTAAGTCGTGAGGATATATTGATTATAGCCAATCCTTAACGGGCATCCCGTGGAAGTCTGTGCGTAAAAGCGCAAACCTCATCAACACTCCATCAGCACCACAAGTCCTGAGACGCGTGACTGCTACCTTTTTGTTGTCGGGAAGCGCCTTGCTCTCTCCCGTTACAGAGTCGGACCTGTTCTGTCCCATGGTCCCCTGCTGCGGTGACATGTTTTCCATCAAGACAGCATAGATCCACGGGGCCGAGCGGACAGACAATATATTCCCATGACACAAGCGTTAAGTCCAAAGTTTATCCGGCGGAGAGTAGGGCACGAGCCCGAGGAGAATCCATGATGGAGAGGAGGTGAACCGGAGAAAAAGAAGGAGCAACCAGTGGGCTGAGTCCTGAACGTGCGTCTCTGTCTCTGAGCGATGTTTGATCTGAGCGCTGCGACTACGGTCCGCCTCAAATCCGCATCTAACGCTGTCAGCGCTAACGAAACACACCACTTCCGCTCTTGCTTTTCAAAATAAAACCCGTGTTGATAACACGGGATTTTTGTCTGTGTGTCAACAGCGCTTGTCAAAACTCAACAAATTAACACAAACTTCTAGTGTTACATTTACATGTTAGAGTTACATTTGCAATGTCAAAATATAGTTTTAGAAGATTGCCTTTGCCACACCTGCCAACAGGTGATGTGAGTTTGAGGTGATGTGAGCATCTGTGTTTATTTGCTTGTTTGTAGGTATGTATTTTGGGCCAAGGAAGAGTATCCAGGTGCTCATGGATTCTGGATCAGATAGATCCAGATGCACCATTATGGGAAAAAAAAATTATGGAGATAATTCATAAATTACTGATGATAAACACATGATTCCAAATGCAGAAATAGATTTCCATGGCAAAGGAATTAGGTGATATACTTAATTTGGCATGAGGCAGATCCGAGTAAAGCAACGACATCATGGTGACATCACTATAATGTACTGTATGTTATGCCCTGTGTGCAATGATACAACAATCGGTTAGTGACAACGGCATTGGTGGAGGTATACGCTCTCTGAGTGCTTTCTAATTTATATTTTGCTCATGTGATGCATATTCCCGGAAAAACTGCATTTAATGCAATTACCACACACTAACACAAATTAACAATTATTACATCATAGCAATACTGGTTACTCTGAGCTTAATGAGGAATTGGAGGTGATGGAACATTATACTTTTGAAAAACACACAGTTCTTTCCTGTGAAATAACTATTTTAAATAAACTATGTTAAACAACTGCTGTCACTACATTCCAAGACTTACCCTCATCTGTAGACTCTGATCACTTCATTTTTGCCTCTTTTATTTTGAAGACAGAACTGACTTCTGGTCGACCCTGACCCAATCTGCGTGTATTGATGCCGCTCATTCATCTGACAGCATGCATTGAATTAACTCTTGAGCTTGTCTGTGTACTTACAAGTGTGTGTTTTTATTTGAGGGATCCATAGTATGTTTTCCTTGTCTGGCAGTTAGAGCCATATAGAAGGTGACTGTTCTTCTACGAGAGGAAAGCGGTTTGCTTATGGAATCAGAGGGTCCAGGCCAGGTGTAAAAATGTACTCCCAGGGCCAAGAATAACATGACTGATGCAGAGGAATGTTCTCAGTATTTTTTTTACACAGGCATGATGACGCATGACACATTTGCCATATTTGCCTACAGCTACAGTATACCTCACTGTAGAATAACATCCAGAGTGGGTGGGAGTCGTTACCTTTAAAAGCCTGTGCAAGAAAAGTGCCTCCATCAGAGTTGAAGTTAAACTGATTTGTTGACAGAGAGTTTTAGCATTTAAATCTTATTAGCGTAACAGTTAGGCTTAGATATTGAAGAGATACCTGGAGGTGGATAATCATTAAAAAAAATAGCAGTTCCATGGAAAGATTTATTTCAGTTTTAATTAGAAAAGCAAAACCTTTTAGAGACAAGGCTGCATCTGTGTGTCTGCCGCTCCAGTAATGTTCTAAATTTTAAAAAAGTGTCTACCTGACAGGATTACTTCTCCAATCAGCCTATTGTCAGCCATTGTCTCCTTTGCACAAACACAACGGTATGCAGCAATTGTTTCATCTTATCTGACCCATGAAAGGCAGCATGCATAGGATGATAAGAAAATTGATAGTGCTCAGCCACCCCCTTTGATCATGTCACAAGCTGCATGAACCAACAGCCGCAGCACACTGTCGGCTTCTGTCTGGAGAACCTGATGCAAAGTGAGCTCCATCCCTTCCCTCTGAGACTGCAGCCAAGTCGTATTTAAAGTGCATTTCATGTTCCCTAGTTTTAGGGGTTGAATGATTGCTTTTGTTTCCTGTTGTTTGTCAAGAGTAGCCTGTCTGGAGGGATCCAAAGCAACAAAAAAAAAAAAAAGCTCTAGACTAAATTGAGGGTGTGACAGAAATGTGGTAAACCACGACTGCTGCACTGTTTTGTTTCTATCTCCTCATTGTTCCACTCTGTCACTGGAATACGCTGGGCTGCAACAATAAAAAGTTTGTCTTGGAGTGTTTTTTCTCCTGGTATCCATGGCAAAAGCAACACATATCTCTGTGATAAGTTAAAAACAGATTGTAAGCCAAAAAAAAATCACAAAGTGGGTCACACATCTTGCTGTCCAACAGCAGCCAAATATGCCAGGATTCTCCTCATGCCTGAACCGAGGTTGGCTGAGTGACTTCAGGTCAGAGAGAAAGGGGAGGTCTGTTTTATGCTGGTGATTCTCCCCCTGAAATATAAGACAGGAATCAATATGTGTCCTCGTGAATATCACCTGACGTTTCCTTTTGAAGTGTGTCTGAGAGGGAATGTCCCCGTCACGCCTGGAAAGTCAGGCTATTGAAAACCCGAAGCCTAGAAGAGTATCGACTCGGACAGCAAACAGTCGATACCAGAGACAGAAAATGAGCTGGAGAGAGTCCAGACCTCTGACTGGAGCTGCACATTCTTGTCTGTGTAGGGTCGGGTGTTAGGGTTGCACTTTGCACCATAAACACATGCACGGATGCACCTTAACAAATATACACTATAGCTGAACGTCTATTTAAAGAGCACCCTATGCCCCTCACTGCCCTCTCCTAAAGCAAACACACATGCTCATGGACAAGGCCACAAGGGCCAGCATGACTGCTGTCGAGATGGATAGATGGATAAAGTGAGGGAGGAATGGACGGATGACGTAGGACAAAGATGTTTCAGGCAGACAGAGAGTTTCTATGACCCAAGAAAGCATCCACCACCCTGGCATGGATGCCTCCACCGCCACCACTGCTGCCGCCGCCATTGCTGCTACTTTAAGAAACCAGACTTCCACGTTGCCTGCCAAAAATAAAGACCCACTGTTTCCTTTTTTTTTCCCTGAGCAGCATAATTCAGAGGTTTCTGGGCAACAAATGTTTAAGGTATGGCTCCAAAATTTCTGGAAAAAATGACATGTGGGTGGGAAATCATTTTTGGGCTATTTTCTAACCCTATTGAAACTGTAGTTTCTGGTCAGGCCCGTTGTTTTTAAGAGGTAATATACAGCTTTAGAATACAGAAAAACCTCTCGAACAGCAAGAACAACTTTTCCATTTGAGCAGTAACGACGACGACAACATTCCCATTTGAACAAGACCAGTTTATTTGTGATGCAGCCTTCAAAATCAAATCAAAGGGCTTTACATACAACATGCAATGCACTTTGAATTAGTAACACTGAGAGTGTAATGTTACATTAATGAGGAGCACTTTAAAAAACAAAAACAAAGTCACCATATTCTCCTTTCCACCATTTTCATCTTCCCATGCTGAGTTCATCAGCCGTGTAGTCATCTCAGGGATTTACCGATCCGGCCTTCAAAGCCTCAAAGACAAACACCAGGGTTAGTTACACAGGACGAGAAGGCGGATATTTTAGCATCACTTTCCTCCACAGTCAGTGTGTCTCGGCCTCTCTCTGTTTCTCTAAACATTGCGGCGCAGAGAGGCCGAGGCGGATCAGGCCGTGGCGACGTGTGGAGGAGACAGACGGAGGCTGCCTGGGAGAACCAGACCGTATGTATGTTGTTAAGTCATGTTTGGACACAAGTTATGTTATGTATGTGAAGTATAAGTGTGTTAATGCACTGATTAAGCTGATTTTACTGCTTTTTTTCTACTCATCCCACTGTCAAGGGTTTTCATAGGGACTATTTGTTTAATGTAAAATGTTTTTCAATGCTATGAGCACAAAATTTCAATTTCTTGTCACCTCTGTTGTTTTAAGGTGGAGTCAAAGACAGATGCTTAGCAGATAAAAATCTAAACTATGGCCGTTGTTGCCCTGTGCTGCTGTCAGCTGAGTAGATCTACTGCACTGATTCTGAAACTTTTGATAAGTGTAAATCATTTACCCACCAAAATATGTGAACATAGGACCTGGATTTAAGAATGCAGCCATTCCTCTTTGAGTTGCTGCTTTTCTTATGCCTCTGTGTTCTTAACCCACCCGTCTGCGACAGACAGTGAGACTCACAGACAGACAGGCGATCATTCACTCAGTCAGACAGAGCAACAACGAGACAGAAATCAGAGAAACAGACGGTCTGAGCCTTGCAGTTGGACCGTTACATCTGCTCTCTTGTTGGGCAAACACACACACACACACACAACACACACACACACACACACACACACACACACACACACACCCCTCCTCCACCTTCCAGACCCTCTAACCCTGCTAATCTGATTAGAGGAGTCTCCCCACTACAGAGTGAGGGATGCGATTGACTCCCTGCAATGTGTGTGTTTGTGCTTTATCACAGTTGTTGTTGTTGTTGTGACACCATCCTGACTGTGTGCCACTATTTCACATATTCAGCAGCATGTGGCTTTAGGTGTATGGTTTAGATTAGTTGTGTATATCACATTACAATACTTGCAAAAATATACACAACACACAAATGTGACAGATTATAGATGGCTGTGTGTGGATGTGTTATTTATTTTTAAAAATGTGCTAAATATTTACACTTTTTTAGCCTTATTAGTGTTATTTATTCAATTATTTTATGCTATTATAATATAATTTGCCATACTATTGTTTTACATTTAAAGCAACTGTAACTGATATCTGATAAGTGTCATATACTCTTGCATTGATGAGTTCTGGTGTCTAAAAATAAAACATTTGTGTATACTTGCGCAAATACGTAAGTGGGTGTGTGTGCATGTTGTTGCACGTGCTCATGCGATTCATACAGATGTGTGTGTGCAAAGCAAAAGTCATTTTAAGGATGCAGCAGGACAGGTTAAATTATTTCCTCGGGGCTGACGGGACTTTGGTTTCAGGGGTCGATCTGGTTTCAGCAGCACCAGCTTAAAAAAAAACAGGGTTTCCATGTCACAGCAGCATGGGTCCTGTGTGAACATGGACGTTCATCAACCCATCAAACAGCAAATGAGATATTATTGGCATTTCTGGGACATACAGTGTTAGGATAAGGCTCTGACAGCATGCATTTGTGTGATTTCTTTAAAATTCAGTATCAGTTTAAATTTCGAGAAAATGAAGCAGAAAATCACATATGTTAAACATTAGCTATGCTCAACACATTTTCTCCAAAGCACTAGATGCTAGATAAAAGCTAGACCTGTTCTAAACGCCTCCAGGGTGTGACTATAAGGGCAAGCTATTCAAGATATGCACATGAGTGAGATATCTTACATCTTAGCTGACACTACCTGGTATGTTGCACTAATCTAA